>JAWMRA010000161.1:23408667-23468916 GCA_035584735.1 Pseudotriccus pelzelni
TCTCGCGAGAGCGCGCGAGGCCGGCGTGCGGACGGCGCGGGGCTGAGGGAGCGGCGCGCGGGCAGCGCGGTGACAGCGGCGCACGGCCGGGGCAGCGCGCGCCCCCGCGAGCGCGCCGGGGAGAGCCGCGCCGCGGGCGCGCGCCTGCCGCGGGAGCAGCCTATGGGAGCGCGAGCCGGGCCCCGCTGCTGCGGGAGCGCCCCCGTCACGGAGCGCCGGAACGCGCATGCGCGCCCCGGAGCTGCCACGGCCGCTCCTCCGGCCCCCCCGCCGCCTCCTGCCGCGACCCTCCCATCCCGGGAGCGGGGCGGGACGGCGGCGGCGTCCCCCGTCCCTGCACCGGGCTTTCCCCGCCGGGCGCGGGGCTGCAGGGCGGCAGCGGGAGCCCTCGGGAGGGGGGGAGCGGCCGCCTTCAGCCCGGCGATGGGTGCGAGTGAGTGGGGAGCAGCGCCCGGCGGAACCTTCCTCCCGCGGGGGAGCGCGGAGGGGATGGGGCGCTGAGAGGGTCGTTGCGGGGCTCCCTCGGTCTGCCGTTTGGGCCCTCCGGGGAGACGTCCCTCTCCCGGGGCCACGTTATTCCCGGCAGCGGTGCCGTGCCGGCGGGCAGGGCCGGCCGCAGCCGCCTGAGCTCGGCGACACCGCCCGGAGCCCCCGGCAGCGATGCTGCCGCAACAGGCTGGTCCCCGCCCGCAGCGCCGGTGCATCGAGCCCGGAGAAGGGGCTCGGTATGGCTCGGTGTTCTTAATCTGAAGATCCCTACAAAGGACAGAAATCTCACAAAAAAATTTACTGTGAGAGTAAAAGGAGTTCCCTCTGCCTATTGGGTGACAGCAAGACTTGGGAGAGGCCCGCTCTAAGCACCCCGGATGACTGCTACTTGAGCACATACAACTTGTTTTGCTTCTGTGGCTTACCAAAACCCTTCCTGAAAGAGCACTCTTATAAAGAGGTCAATTCGGGGAGATGCAGAATTTCAAGGCATTTAATGTAACTATCATTTCCTAAACATTTACATGGGAAAGCTATATACATTTCCAAAGTTTATAATGGGAATGTTTCAGCGTGCTTGGGAGATAAAATGGCAGAGATGGGAAGGTAGCATGTGCCATGGGAATTGCAGTATGAGTATATTTCAGGATACGATGATTTCTGTAAAAGCCAGAAATGGTAAGGATGGATGTTTTGTAACTAGCACATCCTTCTTGCACCCCCTCCTAGGCTCGGAAGAGCTGTCCTGCATATTGGTCCTCTGTCATGTATTTGTTCACACTTGTCATCTCTGGTTTGTTCCACAAGGTCTCTTCTTGTTTTTTGTTTGGTTTTCCCCAGAACTAGTAAACATTCATAAACATGATTGTTAGGTCTCTGCAAGTGTGTGTTGGTTTTTCTCTTTTGACTTCGTATGTTAGGGGTCAGCGGTGTACTAATATGGAGTTTGGGGCACAACTGCTGCCAGCATTGTCTGGCGGTCAGAAAGAAGAATTATAATATTCTCTGCCAACAGCAGCCTTCCAGAGAGATCTGGAAATGCCAAAATAATTAATACATCTTTTTTCCCTAAGTTTTCAATTCCTGGCAATACTACAGATTGGTTTAGAAATTGAGATCATAAGCAGATTGCCAATTTTTGTCAAGAATTCGGTTGCGGTTGCTAGCTCCTATTACTGTGACAGTTGTATCTACTAGCAATTATATTGCCTACAAATTTAGCCGAGGATTTGGATTTCATAAACCCAGTTCCAAAAGTCAAAAGCATTTTAAAAGTCTAGATATATGCAAAAGAGACAAAACTGTGTGGAGGTTAGGGAAGGAATCCCCCACCCTGGAAACATTCATCAGGTTGAACAGGTCTGGTTGAAGATGTCCAGGGGGTTTGAATTAGATGACCTTTAAAGGCCCTTTCCAACACAAATCATTCTGTGATTCTAAGCTGCATCGAGATGATCCAGAAGCTAAGGCACAGCTTTCCAAATTATACGTTTAACTGCGTGTTGCATTTGCTTGGAGGATCTCACCTAAAGAAAGATGCTAAAAGAAAATAAAATCTTCGAGGGAGACATCTGAAAACTATAGATCTTCTTCTGATGGGTCTTTCCTGTTTAGTAGGAAAATACTGTTTTATAGACATGTCTGACTACTAACCCACAAAATATTGAGGTACTTTCAATGCAAACAATTCTTAGATACAGTGTTTTCAAACTGAAAAAAAACAGGCCAAAATAAATGGGCTATTTCACTAGTACACTTATGGTGATTTCAGTTGTACTTACTATGGTGTGAAATTAAATGCATTTCAAGTGATTGGTTAATGCAATGAGGAAACTACTACTGGTTTACTTGCTTTCAAGCCTATGGTATTCTGTGCTATAGGCATATTATCTTAAATCAAAGAAAATGACACAGTACTAGACCTAGTATCCACTGGAGATACTAGTGGATGAAATGCGGTCAGTCTGCACATAACTTGTATGGTTATGTGTAATTTTAATTTGTATTCTAATTCTAAGCGTGCTATAGCAGCTACTGCTATCAGCCTCATTTTTATTTTGAGGAATTGTTGACCTGAGCAGTGCTAAGCCATGACATAATAGGAGAAAGAAAATTAAATTACTAGGGAGAAAGATGAAAAGCTACTGAGGGAAGTGTTGTTATAGAGCGCTAACTTGTTACAGACGCTGAATGCAGCAGGTATATACATTTAACAGTACATTTCCCAAATCAGACTAAAAGGCCAGTAGTTAATTTTATTTCCACCACAAAAAGCTCATTGCTAGGTATAGAACCCCACTTGTAACTCCAACAGCTCCAACTCCAACAACTCCTTCATCATGTGACCAAGGGTCAGAGTCTTGTTGATGCTCTGAAACCCTCAAGAAGGGAAATTTTCAGTAGAATATGGGACACTTTTTCACGACTATGGTTAGGAAATCAATTATCCTAAACAATTTTAAAGTGGAAGATTCTAGTTTTAGTTGTCCAGTGTGCATTTTCTAATGCTTAATCTCACAACCTAATGAATCACTTTACCTGATACAGACTCAAAATCTGCTGGAGTCAGCTAATTTTTCTGATTTGGCAAGAAGGTGGTAGCACTTTTACAAAGCAGGTGGAATCTCAGCAGGGCAACTCTAGTTTCTCTTTGATGAGACATCCTGCCACCTGTCTCAGAAGTTTCTCAGAGCAGCAACTTGAGTTAAAATGAAATGTAAAAGTAGTTTAAGTTTTCCCTCAAATACATGAATACATACTGGAGTTCACGCTTAAACCTCACTGTAAATAAAATTCTACTTTTGTGAATATTTTCTTTTTCTATGCAATGCTAGCTGTCTCCTGTTCTTCATTATCTCTGAACCCTGCAGCCACAAAGCAGTCTTAACGGATACCAAAAAGTCACCCCAAAAATACCTGACTTCTTAAACCCTTATCCCTTTATATGAAATGTATCCTCGTCCCAGTTGTATAGTCGTCTCAAAAACTTTAGAAGAAAATTCAGATTTTGCTATCATAGTAGTAAAAGTAAGCTTGAAAGGAAGAATCCCCAGAGCTGGAAAGCATGTTAAAAAATGCTTCTCAATTTAATTTGGGGGTTTTTATTTGGCATCAGTTTTGGGGTATGGTCACCTTAGGGTTTCTGAACACCTTTTTTTTTTTATTGAAGTATAACTGTACCTTGGAAATACTTCACTTATAAAGATACCCAATTCTCCAGGTGATGCCAGAGTTAAACCACACACTTATCTGAATCCCTCCATGTGCAGCTTGGTGCTGCAAACTGGCTTTACTTCACGCCAGCTATTCTATATTATCTGTTGCAGACCACTGTAAAATGGTAGAGCTCAAGTACCACTAAAACTAAAATCAGAACAGGAGGGGGTTACAGGCATTTTTCTCTGTGCTGACCACAAAGAACAATACGGTTTCTAGCATGATTTATCCAAGCTTTATTTTGTCATATGAAGTAGAAATAAAGCATGGATAGAAACAGCTCATGATCCGTATATTTAAGAAACAAATGAAGAAATTATATTTGAAAAAACGGAACTGAAATGGGAGGGTGTTATGCCTTTGTCCCTCTTAAATATAGACTGTATATACTGGGGAGGAGGAAGAGTTGGGAAAGAGTACAAACTTCTAAATCACATAATATAACCTCTATGTAGAAGTCAACAAGTTATAAGTACCCAGGCACTGTAACATTCAGGCAACTGCAGAAATGCAACCAAAACCTAAGAATTCCAGAAAACATATCACAAGGGTTAAAGGAAACTCAAGACGAAATCAGCAGGGAGATTACAGAAACTGCCAATGTTAAATAAACTTTTTTTTAAAATGTCTAAGAATATTACCAGTCATTAATAAAAAACCAAATTTCTTCAGTTCTAAGGAATGTTTTAAAGGGTCCGTCAAATGCTTCTTTTCTAGCCCTCAGTGGTTTCTCTACTTTTTCCAATTACTTGAAATCTGATCTTGTACATGTTAAGTCTCAGTTTCAGGTAGAATAGAACTGCAAATAATTGAAAAATCCACAAGCTAGTAATGTTATAAGTAACTTTTTAAAACATTTTAACTAAGACTTACATCTGTGTCCATTAAAGGATATCAAGAAAACCTGTAATTATTTCTCATTTTCCAGGAAATACCAGCAGGTACAGCTAGTCACTGTAAGTGACTAGTACAGTGCAGTGTAAGGTAGTGGTTCCTCCTCCATGGAAAACAAAACAAAACAAAATTTTCTGAGTAACTGAGATGTATTGCTGTAACAAGATGCAAGATAGCACTTCAACATAACATACAGAAGTAGTTGCAGCTGCAGAGCAACTTAACAAACTTCTCTGTCCCATTTATCAAAACATTTTCAGTTTCCAGCTTAAAGAAGGTGAAACCATAACAAATATTGCACAAGGACTGTTTATCTGTAGCCAAAGCATTTTAATAAAGTGTTTATATAAATCAGTGCAAACTTATTTTCTCTTGACACTTCCACTTTTACAATGTTTCACTTTGAATTCTGGCAGGATTTGATGTGGCATACCAGTTTGTTTCTGTCCACACTGGTTTTATTGCAAGCAAAGGCTTAAAGGTCAGAAGAACCAAAGTGCAAACACTATTAAAATGTGCTGGGTGGGTCATGTAATTAAAAAATCACATTGTGGATGTTCATTAAACATCAAAGATGCCTGTAGGTATGTGAAAAATATAGCTGCACAGTGGTATCTCTTCTGGGAGAATGAAGCAGGAACAGCTTTACTACAAGAGCAGCAGTCTATGCATCTCAGCAGATGATGCCTTCGTAATATTGGAAAGACAGTAAAGTAGACACAAAGACAAAAGGATCTTCTCCAAGTTTTTGAAGGTTTGTTTGTTTGTTTTTGTCAGGTTTTTTTGTAATTGAGCCACAAGTAGTACAGCTATGTAAACATAATCATTTGTCCCTGCAGAGAAGTAAGTAAAAAACAAATTATCCAAAAATTGTGATTTGGGTTATCCAAAACTATTCACAGTAAACATTGCTTCAAGATTAAAATCCAACAATGCAATTGGCATTACAAGCTGGATGAACTGCAGTGTGGACACTGTCACCTGAAGTTGACCCAGCACTTCCCACTTGAAGATCCCATTTCAGTTGCTGACAGCAGAAGTACTTGATTTCACAAACTGTCAGCCATTTGGACCAGCATTTCCAAAGCTCTGTCCCTTTTCCTTCAAGTGCCTTGAGTTTTGGAGTAAGAGTTTCAAATTTTTCAGGATTATACTGGTGAAGAGAGTGTGCTTTTCCTCTAAAAATCTACTCGTATTTAGCCAGAGTATTTCTATAAGGAGCAAGAGGAGGATATGACTTTAAAAATCAGATTTTTCACACCCTCAGAACTGCCATAAAAACAAACTGAGTTTTGCAACTATCTTTTCTAATCAAATTTCCCAAAGATGCTACATGTATCAAATATGGTGTACTCTTTCAGTAAGACCTAATCAGAGACTGAATTTCTGGTCTAGCTGTATATTGGAGACAAAAAGACAGATGGAAGTCCTCTTGTTCCTGGAGAAGCTAAGACATCTTTACAGACAGACAAACTCAACACTTTTTTCCACTGAAAATACTAGAACAGACAGGATTTCTAGAGCTGAGTAATGAATACAAACCTCTAAATATGTTATGTGGTATTACTAAGATGTTAATTGCTACAATATTCAAGGTTCCTCACTCCAGATTTATTTTATCATAACTGAATGAATGCATGACACCCAGAAGGGTGCTGACACCCACATTATTTGCATAGTATGTTACAGGTGTATTAATTCTTTCTTCTGGACACTATTTCCCTCCATGAAGGAGATACACTTGCTCATCATCAATACATTTTCACATGAGAATTTCCTAGCTTTACTCAGCTCCCGTTTCTATCACAAGAGGGAATGGGAAAGTGGTAATTTTTATTGAACTCTTGACTGTGCAACAATGTTTCTTCAGAGTAGTGTTTGGTTTGTATATACTCAGAGGGAAATAAATAAAGCTACTAAGTTGCCACTGTTTTTTTACACCAGGTTACTCTCTTTTTAAGATCCTGGCCCCTGAATTTGGGATTCTTGCTAACATGCAGTAATTTATTCCTGATTGATCATTTATCTTTGCACTGGACTGGGCATTAAAATTTTTACTTGTTAATTTACTTCCTGTGTCAGATGAAGTTGCCTACCCCAACAAATTTGTGTAAATACATTTATCATTTCTAGTAGGATTTTCAATATTGTGATTTAACAATAGCATTATCAGATAATTTCTAGGTATTCATGGAGAACAAGAAGTTATCTGAGAGCCCCATCTGTGTGCTCACAGGGGTGTGGCGGCTCCATTAGCTTTCCAAACAATGGATTTCCTGTAAAGGTAAACTTACACTGAAGAACAGCCCAATCTCGTTTACAGCCTGAAATAGAAACGTGGAACATTTTATCTGTGGTTTATAGAGAAAATACTATCGCCTTTTCAAATAATAACCCCAGCTGTCCTCTTTCTCAGCATTGCCTTTGCAAGAGGTTTATGCATACACTTTCAAAGAACAAGCAGTCATATAAAAGATCTGCTGGAGAAAGACAGTCTGTAGCACTTGCCCAGCATGTCACATGAAGCTCTGCTGGGTTCTGGACATAAATACTTCTGTAAATTGAAACCAGGAAAGACAAACACATTTTATTCGATTAAGCTTTCATTAAACTATTAGATTCAATTATTTTATTTTTCTTTTGACTAACGTATGTGAATTTATTATTAATCAGTAGCTGCATTGAAATAGTTCTTAAATATCCCAAGGGCATTTCATTGTTGTCGTGTCTATCGGTATTTGGCGCAAATGGAAAAACAGCTAATAAGCAAGCAAAATCAATTTATCGGTGCAATTTACTTATCAACCCATTCTCAAGTCACATGTCCCACACGTAACTTGAACGACCAGTTTTTCCTTCGCTTAGCAAGTCCATTAAGAAAAAGGATCTACCTCTTAGCAAGTGCCAGATAAACCAGATACTGTACCCTACCTGGAAATTTAAAAGTCATATGCAGGGCCTTCAGTTCAGTTTAATTCCTGTTTCTAGCAGCATCAGCACAAAGCAAAGACTGTGGCTAAGAAATAAGTACAAAGCATGACTTTTTATCTCATAAAATAAAATTAACTCCCCTCAGTCGTATGTGTCTTCCAGGAAAGAAATACAGCCTTCACTTCCACCAACCCTTCTCCTGCAACTGAGGCAAAACATCTACTTGCAGCTCTGGAAAAGGGTCTTGCTACAGTGATAGATGTACTCAAGACTTTATTTCTAACTTAATAAAGTGCATTATCCCTTGGGAAAAAGTCTTCCAGATGGTTAAAAACATACCAGGCTCTTTGCTGGGAATGAAAGGCTATAGGGAACGAAGGGCTGTTGTGAGCAAGCTACTCTGGTATGTCCATCTGTGTTGTTTCTCCACCAAATGCCAAGGTTGTTTAAGGTTTTGCTTCTAACATCCAGCATTCCCACATGGTGGCAGCTCCCTCAGTGTCCCACTGTAACCAGAAAGCTGTCAGCTAGTGAAAAGAGACAAAGCTTTTGCCAGTAATGCTCAGAGGCACTGCACTGTTACCAGGTTTCAGAACTGGCTATCTATCTCCTTTCTTAGTTTTCTCTGGATTATTCCGATAATCAATTACTTCTAACTTTGAGGAAGAAAATTATATTTAGAAAAGCCACATTGTTAAGACTTCTCTAGTAATTTTGAAAATTGTTATGTTGTGTAATATGAGGGATTGACTTTCATTGCTAACCTTTCACCTTTCTCGAATTCAAGTGATGGCTTCAGAGCATCTCTAACAATCAGCCAGGGGTGTTAGACACTGGTAATATACACTTAGTCTTTCTGAAAAGTCTGATAGTTCTTACAGTAAGTATTGAACCACTGCTTAAGGTGGCCTTCTCTCCTGCCAGTTGTGCCAGATTAACCTGACTTACTGCAATGCCTTTCAGTGACACAAAAAGCAGGAGAGGTTAGGACCTGGTTTGGCTACTGAAGTAGTGTTTATTAGCACTACTATTAACTACTGTATGCAAGCTTTTTCTGGTTCTGAAGTAAAATTTGGATATGAAGATGGCACATGTGTGAGATTAAAATTCATTTTAGCTAAAATGGTAGCACAAAACTTGAATTTGCACAGGGAATTGAGAGAGAAGTGCTTTACTCATTTGAGTTATACCCAAAAGCATGCAGTGGGTAAATGAGGTTTTCTTCCTCATGAGGGCTCAAAATGGGTGAGCCTCTTTTTGTGCTCTTCTTTTCCCTTGTTTGCTGCAGATTGTAGATAGGCTGAACTAGGAACTCATATATAATCTATCTAGTCTTATCTTAGCAAAGATAAATCAAAATTCTTTTCCAATTCCACCTAATTGAATTTACCTTTGCAGGGTGACCACAGAACAGCTGACATATTTTACACTACCCTCTATCATTGCTAGTGCAGCACAGCAATCCTATAAAGCCTACAAGGTCTATATTTACACCATGTTCAAGTAAGACTTGCTATTTGTTTGAACTCTAAGAGTTGCCTCCAGGGAAGGGTTGAAGACAGCTTAGCTCCTCTGTCATTGGAGACATCAAGGATGAAAAGTTCACATAATGTCTTACAAATACATTTTAACACAAATTATTATTTCCTTTTGATGTTTCTGTTTCCTCTTGATCCTACAACCAAGTTCATATTTGATGACAGAAATAGGAGTGCCATGAGAGAGAACTGGTAAAAACTGACATATGTAGATGCAGCTTAACCACTAAGAAGTCAAAAGCATGCTAATGGCAGCACAGATCTTGGAGCAGCAAGATTTATATAGCAGGTTTGAATCATTCAAGGGTTCCTCTATGGGCATATAGTCTCAATCCAGGATGCCTTCAAACCTGTAATAATGTTATAAGCATTTTTTTCATACTTGTGTAACGCAAAGCTTTACATAGATAAAATAATATAATTAGAGAAATAAATAATAAATTATATTGTTATAAAGTACATATGCATGTATTTCTACTTACTGAAAACATATCAATGAGTCAAAACCCAAAAATTATTTGGATGCCTAAGCAACTAAGGAGTATTTTCTAAATACAGAGTCCTAGAAGGTACAGCAACTCTTGGAAGGAAATGCATGTGTGCATTTCACTGACATTATATTCTGCACATCCAGGGAAAACAAAGCGCATTCTGTTCCCACCTAAACAAACGATGCAGGTCATGTCTCATCTGCCAATGACTTCTCTGAGTTCTGTGCAACAATCAGCCATACCTCAGTTGCATCATCAATACAACTATAAGAATATATACAAAGCCTTTGACCATTTCACCCCTTGAAATGGTAGAGCTGTTCTCATTAATATGTTTCTAAACTTTCTGAATCAAAATGTGCACACGTAAAAGAACATTTTAAATCTCTACTGTAACAGTTTGAAATGTTTCAAAGCATCCACTGACATGGACAAAATAGCTACTATTGCCAGAAATGATTATTGGTCACTAGTGGAAAGAAACTTTCATGCTATTCTGTTACTATGAGTGTCCATAGTCTCCTTCTGGCAAGAATAAGAAATATGTGAAGTGACTGAAAGATAAACATGTGAAATGGCTTTTGCTAGTTTTGTGGGATAGTCATGGAATTCATACCATCTGTCTTTCAGTAAGACCAACTCCTCCCTTGGGCTAAGTGCCTATCAACTTTACCAGCACCGTAAAACTGATCTGGATTTCCTGTCTCGAATCTTTTTTTTTTCAATTCACTCTTCTTCAACTTTTTCTGCCCAGATTTTAAATTCATTTTTAGTCTACTGTTGAAATTTTGTGTAAGTAACTGGTAAAATTCAACTCATTACTCTGATGAACAAGTGCAGAATGGCGTGCTACAGTGTGTAGCTTTAGTGTAGCAGTGCTAGATTAACCCTTACCTCGGGCACAGCAGCTGCACAAAACATGACACATTTTGTATATATTAACCTGGCAGGACAAACCCAGTGTTAGATGCACCTTGCAAGTATAGATGAATATGGCTACAGCAGAGGAACTAGAATTAAAATATTCCTCCTATCAGCTCTACTGTTGATTTGTTGTGTGAACTTTGATCACTTTATTAGTCTGTTCATCATTACCTTTCCTGCTCTCATCTGCAGAACAGTGAGATAACAACTATCTCAAAGGAAGTGAGCCACCATGTGCAGAAGAGCTCTGAGATCAAAAGATAGAAGATGGCTCTCAGAGGACAGCAATGGGATGTATCTGATGCTAAAGTTCCTTTTTAAGTAATATTGGACACTGGATTTTTGTCAGAAGCTATTGCAAAGTTTTATTTCTCTGTTGGCATGACAAAGATGTTCTTTTATAGATGTCTTGGAGAGGTTAATTGCATTGAAGTGTTTTGTTTTAAAGTTCAAACCTTCAGTGAATGCAGGTGAGCTGCTTTCTTATCAAAAGATTTCATCATGCACTGTATTCCTCGGGGCTTTTTCTGGTCTGATTGGTTCAAATTTTATTTCAGTAGATTTTATGTTCTCTGGTATTGCCAACTCTCTTCAACTCTTACAGAGACCCACCCTATGTAGGCTATGAATTTAGAATTTATTGAATGGGTGAAATATTTACTTAGCTGTAATAAGCCTCATACAGTGTTCAGTAAGTGATACTTGTATAATATGCTGGAGAATGCTCTGAGATCCTGCAGGGTGAACAGCTGAAAATGCTAGCTGTTACACGGATGGCATTGCACAAGAAACCTCAGGTACTGCAGAGCCAGTTTAGATGTTGAAAGAGAATATAAAGCTCCACTTCCCAAAATGCTACTGTGTACACAGCAAAGGAACACTCCATGGCTACCAGCTTTCTTAAGGAAAATGTCAGAAATGTGGACACACAACAGTTTAAGTATAATCCCAGTGCTCATATAAGTGTGAAAGACTCTGAACTGCAAACACCTTTTTTTCACCTGGCACACCATGTGCATTTTAAAATAAGGTTTCACAAACTGAAAGATCATTTAGCACAGACGGCAGTTCATTGCAGGAGGCTAACTAGCTTACTTCCAGCTAATGGTATGGTTTTGGCAGTAAAGAAGTGGTCCGTTTCCTTGATGTAAGAGGGATATATGGCCCAGAATCCACACTAAAGGGTGTGAGTGACAAACAGTTCGGAAAAGGTTTACACACTGTGCCATGCAGAATTTAGGGAAACTGATAGAAAATAATATTATTTTTTGATAAATCAGCTGATTCTATAAGTAGCTAGTGGACAGTAGCATTGACACTGATGTCCAAAGCTGGCACTATGAAATGGCACAGAAGTAATGCAACTATTCTGGAAGCATCCAGCATCCGGGGCCCTGCCTGTACTGTGACTTGCTGTAGCCTCTTGGCATTCCTTGTGTCTGCTGAAAACTGCTGAAGGTTCCCTGTAAGCTGAGTCTATCAGAGCTGTGGCAAAGAAGCGTATTGTTCCACTTCTGGAACACAGAAATGTATTTCATATTTCTAAGGACCACAGGAATATTACACTAAAAATTTTAGAGAAAAGCGCAAGAAGGATCTGCAACTAACAGTTAGCAAATAAGCTGCCTCTGTGTGTGTCTCCATTCATTATTCAGTAATTGAAGGCATTTGATTAGTTAAGTGTGAGAGTCTATATCCCTGGTAAACCTTTAATTTCATTGCTTGAACAAAATCACCTGGTTGAATCTGGACTTCTGTATCTCCAAAGGAGTGGAAACTACAGTATGTCAGGAAATTCTTCAGGCTGTTACCAAAGTTTTCCAGGCCAAAAAGAAGCTAAAATCTACCCTCGTAAGGCATAAAATTTGTGTCAAGAGGAAACTGGGAATGACAGAGTTGTTTAATATCTTCAATGTGAAATATAGTTCATCATCTGGCAGGTTTGAACATAGAAGTCAGTTATCTGACTTTCTTCCTGTTAAATGCTATCTTGATCAGAAATTGTAAACAAGCTCTTTATTGCATGATTGCCTCAGATGACTGGTCAAACTATTGAAAAAGTGAACATGTGCAGATCAAAGTTAATATTTATATACTGAATGTGTTCAATAAAATTGTCCAGATCTTTAAAGCATAGCCCAGCTCTGTGCTCTGTGTGTTGGTTCAATGGGTGATGCTTGGACTATTGCAACACTGCAATTCTAATATTCCCTGAAGCTCTCACTGGCAGTTTTAAGGCATGATGTAACAAATCTTTCATGGGTGGAATGCTGCCCAGCTCTGAGGCAGTTTCTTTGATTCGGTTTTGGCTTCAGCACACACAATTTGCATGTTGATTTTTGACATGGTAGTTAAAAAGGCAG
Organism: Pseudotriccus pelzelni; assembly: GCA_035584735.1. Taxonomy (NCBI): domain Eukaryota; kingdom Metazoa; phylum Chordata; class Aves; order Passeriformes; family Tyrannidae; genus Pseudotriccus; species Pseudotriccus pelzelni. Next base: position 23,421,514 of record JAWMRA010000161.1, read on the forward strand.
ACTGTGCCAACACCTTTTCCTGTTTTTTCCACAGATTCCTTGTATAAAGCAGTTAGTCAGCTTCACGTCACTTATTTTATAATCTTTCTTTTTTTCAGTTCATCAAAGTTAACATTGACTTTGAATGCTACTGAATATTCCTCCTAAATGTGCACAATTTGAAGGACTTTTTATTTATAGAGGTTACTTGCCTACCCCAGTCACTCTGCTGTCATACTGACATTGAAGTATTCACTACTGAAATATTCTGTGTTCTCATACTACCTGTGGAATAATCTATGTAAGGCAAATAAGCTATATAATCCAAATTCTCACCAAAGCGGTAATATCAGAACAATTCATTTGGGAAGTAGACTAAGTTCAAAAAGGAGAATACACAGATCTACTTTGTTTTATGAACATTTAGGCCATTGATTATTTTTAAGGTAGGTTCCAAAGGTTGTAAATACATTCAAGTGCCTATTGAATTTCCATCATAAGCAATAAACACAAAGGCAAATCTTGGATGACAGCTTCATTTGGTCTAAACAGATAGAACTTCTTTGAAATCAGCAAATTTACAGATTTGTACCATTTCAGACTCTGACACACATGTGTACAGGAATATACATAAATGAATTATTTCCATGCAATTGAAACTGTTCTAAAAGATACTAAACAATTTCTATTATCAAAGGGCAAAAAGGTCTAATTTAGCAGTAATACTGAAAGCTGAAAGGAAATATTTCCATTTGGAGAATGACTTAATTAGGTCTCTTAGGTCTGCAAAAAAAATGGCCTGGGTTGGAGAGGACCTAAAGATCATCTAGAACAGAGTCTGGCAGCAGCCAGGTCCAAAGTAAACAAGAAAGGTGATTTTTCATATGACAGGTGGTGAACCTGTGTAAGTTCTCACCACAATTGTAGATAATAAAGTTCACATGAGCTCAAGGAAAGGCCTTCTAAAGTTTATTAAACACCGCAAAACCATATCCAGCCCAAGGCATGACAGAGCCAAAAGCAGATGGAATGCAGGAATGTATTAGGAGAAAGTGCCGTTCCTGCCTACCTTGCTTGTCTTTCCCGGGCATCTCTGTATGGCCAGTGCTGTTCCTGGGACACTGTGCTAGCTCGGCCTTTCATCTGACTCAGTACACATAGTACAAGTTCTTAGACGATACAGGCTCTGAGGTGAAAACATCAGTGATGCATTTCAAAGTAAATGGAGCCTTACCTTCTCCACTCCATGTAATATTAAGCTTAACCGTCTCTCCCGGCCTGTTCCAGAGCAGCACACTTCTAAATAAACCCGATTTTCAGTTTGTTGCTAAATCAGCCCTCACAATCACAGAATGGCAAAACTCAGACATGCTAGTTTCTAATCAAATAAATTACCTTCAGTTGCCAATTTGAAACACCAGCAAATACCTAGCCTAGTAGTCTGACACCTTTACAGTCTGGATAAACTGATTTCTATGTAATCAACCCCAAAGAGTTAATCATACTTTATATGATATACAGAAAACATAACTGCCAGTATTAAAAGGTGTCATCACCTTGAGTTTTTCATGGTTACATTTTTCATGACTGAGTTAAGCAATTACACAGATATTGACAAAGAACTTCCATGGTAATATGGTATAAAACTATGTCCATGCACTGACAGGAGAAAGAGTGGAGACGTAAATAGTTATTCTAGGAAAGCTTTGGTTTGTTTTTTGCAAATGCACTGGGACTGATTTTTCAAATTTGATTCAGATTTAATTTTTGTTCAAATTGCTTTACTTGTAAAGTGAAGTGACTCCATCACTACAAGGTCTTGCTGCAGAGTGTTCTAGGGAAACCATAAAAACATTAACAGAGACTAATGAGCTTGTCCACAAGGGATAATCAGTGCACAATAAAGCAGGAGATAAATTCAAAGCATCCTAGACAGCTTGCAATAATATTGTAATCTATTTCCACATGCAGGAAAAAATTAGTGTCTTACCCTACACCTGATAACTTAGGCTTTTCCAAAAGACTCTGTGAGAAACATGGTATCTCATGGTCTCTCTTTTCTTACTGCTAAACACCTTCTCTCTGTTGCCTAAAAATCAACTCTAGTCACCTGAAGTCTTTCCATTTTCACACACAGAAAGGATTGTCATTGGCTAAATAAGGCACTGGGCAGAGGTTAAGAGAAAATTTTGCATATAAAGAAGAAAACTTTTTCTTTGAAATACATATGAAACTATTAGTTATAAAGTTGAGAGGACTGTGCTGAGTTCAAGAGGAAGAATGCACAGGTCTTCAAAAGCCATTGAGCTTGTCTTCCATAGACTGTTCATCCACAAGTAGCATATCCACGAACAAACACAGTGGTTCCTGGGTTAGTAAACTGGGGGACAAGAATAATAAGAACATCTAGCAACAGCACCACACTGAATTTACGTCACTAGGAGTAGGCAGAAAGACCACATCCATGAAGTCAGTCTTTGCAGGGGAACTTGCCCCTGTAACTCTGGGTGAGTTTTCAGGGGAGCTGCAGTCTCTGTCTTTTGACAACTTTATGAGGTGAACGATTTCCATTTGGCATGTGTGCTCAGATGCATAGGCACTCTGCGTAAACAGAACTGCCACAATCTCTACAGTATCTCTTGCAGGTATCATCAAAATCAACTGATCAGCTCAAAATAGAGATTACATAAAGAGATGTTGTGATAATACTGAAGTAGGTTCGGTGGTCTGCCTGGACCACACACAGCCATGTGTTCCTGAACAATCCAAACTCAAACAAGAATAAAACGAACTGTGGATTAAAATATTTGCCCTTGTTCAGCTGATATGACCATATTTTTAATTACAGACATAACATAATTAAAGGCATTTCAGAAATTTCACCTTCCATTCAGTCTCCCTTTGCATTTTAGCTATGAAGCAAAATCAGTTTTACAGAGCAGATTTTGTTAAAAGCTTCCACGAAAACCAGCCCTATATCTTTACTGTTTAAATGGGCTTGGTTAACCTTGCTCCTGCTTGGACTGTAAGGTAAAACGGGAGCTGACTGGGATGCAGTGCTGTAAATCTGAGGGGTCTATATATCCTTTCAGAAATTTTTACTGCTAAATTATGTATAGACACTTCATCTTATTATGGCTCTTTTTAGGACTATGGTGCAGAGAACCCTTGTTTTGAAAGAGGTATATGGCATGCCAAGAGGTGAGGGCAAAATACTGCCTTAAATATTGTTACATGTCATTGAATTCACCTCATTTGGCAACATCTTTCAGCAACCTGGGCTACACTGCAGTTTTTAGCAATAATTATTAGATAGAGTTCATGTTTCCTATAGTGTCTTAATGCATTATATTACATTAATACATTAATACACGTGAAGAAGACAAAGAAGGCTCATGGACAAAAAAAATATAGAGCTAGTAGAGAGGAGAATGTGGTCACAAACTTCTGGGTCACAAACTAGGGAGATGACATACACACAAGGCAGAACTCTGCTTGAAGAGGCTTGTAAGAAACTCGTAAGAGAAAAACCTGCTGCAGCAAATAATTTTAAATCAGGCACCCAGTGTTAGTTCATGGAACCAGAAGTCCATGAAGAGTGTCTGTATACCAAGTTTTCTTGTATGTACACTAAAATAAACCACAAGCAATCCTGTATAGATAATTTCTGGCTTCCTCTAGCATGCATGTTAATTACTGTGAGTGTTTCTAATTAATCAGGATTTTAAATATGGAAAACATGCTTTATGCAATAGTAATGGAGTTCTACAGAGGCTCAAGCTTTCAGCTACTCTAAGTTCAGCATAAAAAGGTTGTGTTCCATTTTAATTTACTATTCAGGGCTTTGCTATAATTTTGTGCAAACCGGCAATGAGGGACCACTAAAATGCAACTAGTCCTGCTGGCACAACCCTGCAATGAATTTAGCATAAAGGTCTGTTCCTCTAATGCTAATTTAGTAAGGTTATAAGCTGAAACAGATTTAAATGAGATAATGGCAGAGAGTTACACTGCTTTTATTTTCTGCTACTGAAGATCTGGGGGAAATATCTAAGTGGTTGCATAACAATTGATTTCCTGGAGAATTTTGTTGAGTAAAATCCCACAAATTTAAAAACAAATGTAAGAAAACTGAAATCAACAACAAACAGACAACAGAAGAAAGGCAAAATAAATTAAGTGTGGGAAGGTTTGGTATGTATTCCAGGGGCAAGGGAGGTTCTGGGAAGACTTAAGAATTTAAGACAATAAGGTAAGATGCTTCTTAAGTATTTTCGCCAAAATGGTCTGGAGGAATGAATGAGCATAGTGATATGTGAAGTACAAAATCAATACTATTGAGATGATGTGAGGCAATTTACTGTTTTTTCACAGTAGTTGATTCTGTCTGTCTGCAATGTCTAGTGGATTAAACTTGGAATGTTCATATTTAGAAGATTCTCATTGGCAAAATATGTAGGCCTATTTTTTCTTTCATTCAACTGTGTTTATATCTACCCATAACTGATTCCTCCTTCTCCTGCTTGTTCATATAGTTAGTTTCCTGTAACTGAAGTAGGCATTTTTTAACTACTTGTTAAAACTGTACTACTGTACAGTCTCTAGAAAAATAGTGGCCTGAAGAAGCTGTCTAGACTTCACTGCAATTATACAGCCATTACTATTAACCTCAACTGCAACTCACTTCCATAAGCTATTTTATCATAGACAGATAATTTCATAGTTCTCTACAAGCAGTGCATAAGAAGCAGATTGCAACTTAACAGCAAATAACTATTCAACCAAAACACTAAAATTTGATGGCAATTACATGAACAGTAGTACATTACAAGGTAGCCAGCTATTACAAATTTAAAGTATAAGCCGCTATCTGCACAGTAGTTTTGCCACGTATATTAAATAATATTTTTGAGAAGCTTTCTCATTCTAGTCTAGGCATGGCACAAAGGCTAAAATTCATGTTTCATGGTCAGAACCACATGTTGGTCAGAACTGAGGTTATTGTCTGTCACGTATGATGTGCCCATTTATCTCGTGATACTGTAAGAGCCATGGTCTGATCTGATGCTACATAAGTAAGCTGCAATTTCCTTGCTCCTGTTTACTTGATTTCTTTTTGCTTGATTTAGGTCTGAAACTGGGAGCTGAACCTACTGTCACTGAGGAGCTGTTACTGGTTGTGGAAATGAAGCTGTCTGTCGTAATGCTATACCTGCAATACTTCATAAGCTGAAGTACTAACAAAATTTTCAGCAGAAATTGCTCAAGGCAAAACAAAATCAAATTCTCACTTAGTACAGGATCCTAATTTCACTCCTATGCAGGCAGTTGTGTGTGGTCTCTGGGATTTATGAAATACAGTGATTGAAAACGCTGCTTGAGAGATGGCTCTATATGCTCCTGAATTGAAAATGAGGAGCATCCCTCATAACCAGGCCCACTAGAGAGCATTTCTTCTCTGCTGCCTCTCATTATCTGTCATTCAATTATAAAAGACCACTATCCTTGATTTCTTGCATCAATTATATTTTTATTTTGGGTTGTAAGAAATTCTCTCTGCAAGTATATGATTTAGGATCTTACCTCTGAAGTGCTGACTTTAACTCCTTGCTGGTATTTCTGAAACAATTCAGCTGATATCCTATGGTGAAAGAACAATTTATCATGCTCTTTTTTTTTTTTATTTTTGTTCTTATAGGTTTTTAATGGAAGTATTTCCATGCCAAGCATTGATATTCTTCTATTCAGAAAGTCCCAAAATCACTACCCACTGTTTTTTTTTAAATATTAGTTACTAATGAAAGGTCAGTGAGAATAAAACAAGCAAAATAAGATTTGTATGACTTGAGAGCCATATAGACTTCTCATTGCATGAACTGTAGTGCAGAATAACTTTACATGTCTCAGAAATAAATTTGCATCTCAACTTGTAACAAGAGAAAGACTTTTTGTGTATGTGACAGAACTGTGAACATTTACATGAAAATTTATCAAGGCTGATAAAAGGGCAGCTCAGTTTCACTGTGGCTATGAATTAATTTATGAAGTTTCAGAAAGATACTATATTTTTCCTTTCTCTTCTAGAAAAATCAAGGCTTTTTTCTTCTTTTACTTCTGCATTTAAAAGGCAATTTGCTCAATTACAGGGGGATGGATTATAAAGAGAATGCTCAGGCATAGCGGCAGTCACCAGCAGCTACAAAACTAAGGAACTGACATTCGTGAGGAGAGTGCTCAGATAGAAAACAAGAGAAATGGGAGAAACATTAAGGGAGAAAATATTGCATAAAGAAGGACTTGGAGACATGAAGAGGGACACCTTTAAGAAGATGAAGTCAAGATGCAGAAAGAATGGGTTCACAAATGGAGGTCAAACCAGAAACCTGAGTGACTAAAAATTTCTATGAGACATTTTGATAAAAGGAGTCAACCAAGATAAAAGTAGCTGAAAGTAGATACGAAATAAAAGAGAAAGACCTCAAAGTTCAATAATGAAACACTGAGTGAAAGAGTGAAAAAGAGCAGTTCTGTGCGCAACATAAATTCCTGTTGTCTGGTTTCTTACAAATTTGTTTGTTGTGATTTAATTTTCTTTTGTCCGGGAAAATGTGAACCCTGAATTAAGTGTCTTCCTGGTGTTGATCATTAATAATAATTTATAATTGTGCATTCACTGGAAGGAGCACATGCTTCAGCCTTTCTAGCAGTATAGGTGAGTGCAGATCTTTTTTCTTCACCCCATCATCAATCTTCATGAAAACTGCAGGAAACTGGTATTTTTAAGACTTTCTCTCTGTTATCGCTGAGGTTTCAGCTTACCAATGGGTTAAAAAATAGGTCATTAGATTTAGATGCTAACATAAACACACACATAGCTGAATCAAATAAGCCTTAAGAAATAATATAAATTGGGTGGAACAAATCTCAGAGGAAGAGGAGCTGGGGTTATTGAGTGGAAAGGAGATGAATGAGGCAAGGCAAAGAGAAAGCTGACTTTGTCATGGCTTCAGGACAAATGGTGAAAGAGGAGGTAAAATATATCGAGACAGTGTTTAATAGCAACAGAACTAGGAAGAAGGCAGAAGAGAGAGATTTATTGAAAAGCAGGAGAGGAAGGGATAAGATGTGAAAAGGCTGTGGCTGCCAGTCTAAAGTAGTAAGGGGAAGAGGAGGCTGTGGCTCCCCAGTGACAGGTAATACGAAAAAAGGGGTTTGAAAGCAGAAGAGAGCTCAGTAAACTGAAGGAGGAGATAACGAGAAGAGAAAAAAAAGTGAGTATATGCAGCAGTGGGAAATAAAGTAGTGCCACCTGACTGAAGTAACAGAAGGCAGTGGGCACAGGCAGGCAAGGACAGAGATGTGGATACAGGGAAAGGATAAGGTGACATAAGGATGAACTGTGTGAAGAAAATTGAGTAATGGGCACTGGATCACTTCTGCTTTGCAACTGTGTGCCAGGGCTTGAGGAGGAAGGCTGGAAGGGGCTGGCAGGCTATTCTGTGTTATGGACACTGCCAAAGGGGCAGGTGGAGCATAACAGGTACTTTGTTCATGGGAGAAATATTGAATTGTCTGGTAATTATACAGCAAGGGAACTAAAGATAATGATGTGTCTGTCCATCAGTGTCTCTGGGAGTATCAATTAATCATTGTACTAGATAAAGCTGTTGTGAACTCTCCAACAAGACATGGCTTCATCAGAGCAGGCTAGTATGAGCACCGGGAATAGCATCCTTGATGAATCATGAAGTGGGGACCACCAGGCACCCAGCCCCTGCAAGCAAGAGAGCCAGCTGGCTTGGGGGCCTAGAAACTCTGAAACAACATCCAGAGGGCAGACACATCCCAGCAATCCAGACGTGGGAAAGAATCAGACACTGAGCAAAATTAACACAATCACGAAAGTCACAGCTGCCGTTCAGGAGATAGGCAGCACTGAGCCCAATGAGCGCCATACCAATTTCAGCCAGCAGCTGCCAGGGGTCATACTTCATTTCAGAAACACCATGTGTTGGTATTTGCAGACTATCTTTTCAACAGAAATTCCAGCTTACAGGAAACATCAGAAAATGGTGTCTTTCCCAGTCTGAATAAAACATATTTGTATTTCTAAGATTTGGCCAACTTTGCCACATACATTTGCTACTTCCAGCATCACTGGATTCCTAGTGATGGTGACTCATTAAAAAGTTTTTGCACTTGGCAATTTGTGCATCATCTTTCAACACATAGCGCTGATTTGATAATGGACATAAAATCTTTCTGGTATGACTCGAGTCTTCTCAAAAGCAGTTCATGTAAAGTGGAAGAGCCCCTCTGCTGACTGGGGCACCTCAGCAAAAGTGCAGAACAGACACAAATACAAATTGAGTCAAGAAGCTGCCAGTATGAATCACTGATGTTTTGTGAGTGAATATTTGTTTCTCAACTCAAGAGAAGTTTAAAAAATTTCAACCTGTGACTTACTGCCCTTCAATCTCCATCTGTAAATGGGAAACAGGCTTCCGTACACTGAGATGCAATTCCAACCATTTTAGTGCCTACATAAGCCCGAAGATGCCTATGGGTCTTTTCTTAGAGACAGCACAGAGGAGAAAAAAAATAATTCTTTTTTTGTTTGGACACAGCTTCACTAAAAACCAAGCTTTCTGTACACACAAAAGATGACACAAAATGAAAAAGTTACTTTTCCTCTTCAAAAGCCTTTTTCAGTTAATTTTTCCTCCCCCTCCCTATTTATGGTATCCAGTTCCTTGTCTTTCTCTGTCATGTTCTCTGAGGTTACTGCAGTGTCCTGTGCTTCACACAATCAGAGGTTAGCCACAGTGAAGTTACAGCAGCCTGTATGAGGATGATAAAAACCAGATTTGCTTCCCTGTCAGCCACTGCTGAAACACAGATGTTGAAAATGCTTTAAAATCATGGGGTTTGTTTCTTGTAGTGACAAGCTGGCAGGAGCTCCTGTCCTTGTTACTTATCAGAAAGAAGTTAGCTGCCTTTAACATGAACTCTCCTTGCTGCTGTCTTAACTGTTCTTTCAGTATCTTCCTGACATAGACCGAGTCTAAAATGTCACCTTATCAAATCACATGTTGTAGTTGAGAAAGAAATATTTCTATTACATGAAAGAAATGTCCTTCTTTAGCTGTTTTTAGGATGTAAGCATAAAATGGAAAATATAGAAAAAATATTCCACCCTTAACTGTAATTACTATGTAACTGTAAGCCTATCTTTACTAGTACCATTACTGTCTCACATTTCAGGTATCTATAAGATATAGTCATACTTCTAGATATAAATATTTTCCCTTTATTATTTATATGTATCACGTTATCTATAGATGAGCTTTGGGACAAGGTTTGCGTAGCCAGTTTCTGGTCTATGATTTAAAAAAACCAAGAACCAGGCCCTTTCTGAGCAAAGGACTGTGGAATCATGACTATTCTATGATTTCACAGCCCCTTGCTCAAAAGGGGCCATCTGAAAGAGATCAGTTTGCTGGAACAATGACTTCTGTTTGCTCTTGTGGGTCTTATGGTCAATTCTAATCGTACATACACAGAAGGGGTGTTTAACATAAAGAAAACCTAGTATTAACTGTTGGTTGGAGAGCTCAGAGAAACATGCAATGCTGGATGCAGTCTGGACAATCTTGATCAGTACATAGCCTTGGATGGGGTCAGTCCAGAATGCTCAAAGAGAGGTCCGATGGGTATAATTGGACTAATGACAAAGGCTTTTCAACTGTAATTGGACAAAAGTGTTCCACCTGCTGTTTCCTTCCTGTTCCCAAGCAGTGTGCATCTTGTAATCAATAAGTAAATAGAACTGTACAGATCTTTTGCCTGCAAGAAGCACGTACAGCTGTGCAGGAACTGGAGGTGGAACAATATAAAACTGCCAACTAAATACAGTTACAACATTTGAATAAATTGGGTTAAGCTCCCTGAAGAAAATCACAAGTAACTATTAACAAGTCTGCAAAGTTAAACAGGGAATAGGGGACCACACAAGCCAGTAACAATGAAATGGTGACTAATTGTGTGCAGTCACGACATTCAATAAACAGTCTGTTAGAAGAGAATGAGATGATTAAATATAATATATTAGTGTCACAGCTGCTACTGTCTGCAACACTTTTCTCCTTGTTTTCAAGGTGAGATCAACTGTATTACCTATAAATAGATTAAACTGTGCAATAGCACACACAGTTCTTCACAAAGTACCTTGCTGAGGCTGGTCCGAACAACAGAAAAGATGTGTTGTGTAACGGTGGAGAGGATGCTGGTGACAGTTGGTGATTACTGAGGCTGAAATCTTCTGCATAACCACAGACCTGTGACACCAATGGTACAAGTTTCTCTCCAGACTTTGCCGTTATTGTTGTTCTATGTTGATCTGTATGACAGAACTCTGTAGGTGAAAGATATACCTATAATCCTTGCCATCTTATTTCCTTGGTTATCAAGTACGACATTGATACTAGTTCTAGTTTCTAGCCACCAGAAATTGCATTTCATAATCATACCAAGACAAATATATGCCCTTAAGTAATCTAACTTGCTGGAAGAAAATGAAGCAGTTGAGAATGTGCTGAGGTATTTTCCAGCAGAGATAGAGAGCCACTCTCAGCAGCTTGGAAAAATTTTCAAGAAAAAAATCAGTTTTTACTTTTAATCTTGCACATATTTCTTCTATCAGCACTTTCTGTGATTCTTCTGCTTAGTTGGGCCTCATATTCATCTCCACACAAAATCCCCTAATCGTTCTCTGAGAGCCATTATTGTCAGGAACCATGAACCTCCTTAAAGCTAAGTTTCTCCTTAGCAATATTATTCCCTTCACCCCAGTGATACAAGAGTCTCAGTTTGCAGTTCATCTAGGTGATGCTTCAAGAATTGCTTTCTCCTTCATCAAAACAACAGCAACGTTTGGCTCTTACCCCAATTTTGGAGCAGTTCAGAAATCCCTCCCTTTCTTACCCTGTTCAGCCCTCTTGCTCCCTTTCCCACATTGCAGCAGGCTGCATTCAGGGTCAGTGGAACAGGGCAAGCAAATTCTGGCCAGCTATACTTGCAGCAGCGAGTGAAAAAGAAAGCCTTTTGTATTCAACACCATGGTCAGCCAGTTGTGCTAATTCATAAACAACCCCACCCCTCCACAACTCCATCTGGGGGCCAAGGGAAGTTGGGCAGTAAAGTTTGAGTTAGACTTGCAGCACACTCCGTGCATCACAACAGCAGGCGGGTTGTCAAAGCGCAAGACACCTGGGCTTTGGTCACATGCATCCGACCAGGAAAAGACATTGGTGTTCCATCTCCCTGCTAACTGCCTCCTGCAGGAATGCTGAGAGGAGCTGCAAATGCAGCAATTGTGCCAGTGCAAACTTCTATCTTATTCGCCTTATGCTGTCCTAGAAAAATATATTTATTTTACAGTTTAATTCTAAAGGAAATCAAGAAAAGTTTCCCTAAGAAACACAGATGCTCCTTCATTTTAAAAATCTGTAAGAACAGTAAGTCATTATTTGTTGAAATAAGTACTTTTTCTGCATCAAAGTGATGTCTATTTTTATTACTACTTTCATTATGATACAACAGAAGATACTCTGATCTAGCAAACAGATAAAATATTTCAACCATTACAAAGTAGCAAACTGAATTCTTTATTTTTTGAAATAAACACAGCTCTTTTATGATGGCTTATGGCAGTAGTAACATAAAATACTCACTAGCAGTTAAAATTTAGAGAACAACAAATACAAAGTGGAAATGCCAAAATTCTGAAATTAATTTGTTGAAGAATAGTTTTAATTTTATTGCACTTTCCTGAGGAATATTTACTGAAATTCCGAAGTTCACAGAAAACATTCTTTTAAAACATTTTCCTGCCAAGCTGTTTTAATTACACTTTCTGGCCACTTCCATATGGTTTTTTTTTTGGTAGTTTACTTTACCGATCCTTATTGAAGTGGCCCATTCTGGATGGAAGTGGAGAAATCCTCAATCAGCTTCCTAGCTGTATTAAAATCAGCTGTTCCACACTTAGAGGTTAAAGCATGTCACTAGAAACTCAATAGCATTTTTGACTCCTAAAGGCAAATGATCAGTAGCATCTCTTGTCTTGTGCCAAGTTGAAATCCAGGTACTGGGGAGCCTCTACTACCTACAAGCACTACTCTGAAGATGGTGAAGCTTCCAGCCCTTGCTTCTGGAGCAACTGTGCTCTGTACCATTTGAAGTATGACTTCATACTTCCCTTAGCACCCACCTAAGAGGTAGATGATCTGTACTGGAGGTAAACTGAGGCATGAAGTAAGTAATTACCCTTCTGAAGTGGTAAACACCATCCTGAAATTACAGAAGTTTAAAAGATTAGTGTTCTCTTTACAAGAGATTTCCAAATTTAGTATCCCTTGCAGCTGGAATAGAGCAGCTGTCTTCATATCTTCTCCAAAAAGTGTACTCAAGCTGACCAAACAGTAAACAAGAGTCTAAATGTCAGGGCAAGTGGCAGACAAGATGGGATTCAGGAGACCTATTCCTGCCTACTTGTATCTACCTTCCTGCTCCTTAATACCTGGTCAGTGTGGGATGTCAGGAAAGCAAACAAGCTTCAGATAAACCTGAGCTCTAAGGGATTGTACCTAGCATGGGACAATTCAGACTCTTAATATGAGCAGTCTGGCTGACTTCCCTTCAGCAGCGTAGAATTTTCATTACAAAACAACATTTAAATCGAAAAATTATCATTTACTGATCCCCCAGAAGTTGCTTATAAACATTTTAGGCCCTACAGCAATCATTGTCCGTACTTCTGGAGGCCTTCAAGTGGCCTCAGCAGTCCCAGATTCATAGGTGTGGAAGCAGAAAGCTGTGCCCATGCTTGTCTTAGCCTGAAAAGCCTGAAGCCACGGGTCAGGATCATAGATTTCACGGCAGTCTCACAGGACAGACAAGAGATACTGATTTCTGCAGGCTCCTGGCCTATTTGGAGATCCATATGAACAAGGGGTAGGGAGCATAATGGTTTTAAGCTTTGGGCTGTTTTCAGGGCAGCCAACCACAATCTGAGCGGACTTAGCAGCAGCTGAAGAGAATTGGCATCTTCCCCCTTATGAAGAAGTGTATCTCCATGAAGGTTGTGAGTAGCCCTGTTTCTTCCACTGGGATATGTCTCTGACTTTTTTTCTAATTTTGAGGAACTATGCTGACAAAACTAGTTTATGGTTTAAACCGAGCCTCAATCCGAGGCAAAAATACACTGAAGTAAACTCAAGAGGTCAAGAAACTCATTCACTCAATAAGAGTTACCAAAGGCTCTGTGTGCGGCTGCTCTTTTATCATTTTTAGGCAGGTTCTCTTGCCTTCATAAAGATCACTGCAGCTTCTATTTAATGTAATGACCTTTAGAGAAACAATGACAGAATTGCATAAGGGCACAGAGGCACTCATGCCTTTAACCATTTTGAGGGAGTCTTGCAGAAGACAAACTCACCAATCTAAAAAATAAAAGAGTAAGATGATGCCAAGTAATTTTATCATAATAGCATTCACCAATCTGTGTCCTCAGAACCATATTAATACACTAAGTAGCATTTTCACCAGCTCACGGTGGGCTAGGGAAAACATTATCCCCACTATGAGAAGAGGAAACTAGGAAGAAAGTCTCAAACAGAAGTGAGAGGATCTTTTCCACAGGAACTCTTTGGAAAAAAAGGACTGAGGTTTTATTCTCAGCTAGTGTGTGACTAGTGTTGGACTTGATGACATTTAAAATAGCACTGTGTAATGTTCCATTATGATGTCACTTAATTACATCAGTTAGGATGTGAGAAGCTCTGTGTAAATGCAGCAGCATTAGACCAATGATTCAAACCTCTCTCTCAGAACTACGAAATTTTCTCTAAGTTAATTTCTCATTCACCAGGTAATTGTTTGTCATGTTATTTCATATACGAGAACATGAAGAACAAAGGCACAAATTTAAGACAGGCAATTATTTTTTATATATCATATAATAATTTCACATTGTATTGAGGATCTATTACACTGCTTACATACCTACATAACTTATCATTTATCTATTTAGGTCAAGAATTACTTACTTTCAGTTCATAACATCTCTATTATATTTGCCAGTGTGTGACGACGAAAAATGTTACTAGACGTAAACAGCTGCTGACACTTTGAGTCTGCTGTGGTAGGAACAGCAGTAACACAACTCCACAGTCATCCTGTTGGTATTCCAGTTTACTGAAGCCAAAATATGAGTCATACGTCCTGCTGTCAACAGTGCATTGGTCCTCTACAGGGTTTTGCCCTTACAAGAGAGAGAGTTTGCTTTGTTATCTGACTTTCTGCTGGGAGAGGACATTGTCTTAGGAACCAAAAGCCCACTGAAGGATGCCTTCTTGGCATCTCTAGCCATGGCTCTGGTCACGTCCAAGGCACTGCAGCACTGGTCTTGGATTCTGCTCTGAGACACAGGGAGTTGGTGTAACTCATGATACAGTTGCTTCTGCTCCTGGGTGAGGTTTTACTGACTTGGCCTTGATCTACAGCTTACATTGACAGAAGCTGACTTAAACAAGGATTAAATCTAGTTGTGCCTCAGTGTGACTACTCACGCATACAAGGAAGGTGATGAAAAATAAATGAAGATAAGAAGAAGCTATCTCCCACTGCTCTTCCATTTTTCCAAATTTGACTGGAAGCTAAGACCTCATTCTCCACTGCTTTGCATTTAACAGTGGAAAAATTCTGCTATCATGATAAGTTAGGTTTCTGCAACTCCCAGTTTTTAAAAATGTAAATACAAGGGGTATCACTGAGAATCAGACCTAGACAGCAAGATTTTTAGCTGGAATCAAATGATCTCTTCTGATTCACCCACACTTATTATCCCGATTCGGTCTTTACATGAAGTTTAATATGCTTCATGTTTGAACTTTCCAAAGAAATCTGACAGTAACTGACTGACAAGTCCACAACTGCATAACAAAGCAGCTTGCACTTTTCATTTAAAATCACATTTAGTTAAGAAAAGCAAATTCTTTGTTCATATGAGCTAGCCTACAGAGGCATAGAGAAGATAATACAAAGAAAGTCATGCATAGCTTTTGCCACATGCCCATTTAGCTGTCACTTGAAGACCTAATCACTTAATTATCACTACAATGATTACTGATTAATGCTAAATATTTTAATTCCAGCCTTCTGGATGATTTTGATGGTCTTTATGAATCGCGATTAACTAGATATTTGTTCCAAAATACTAGATACCAATGAACTCAAGTGCATCCTGTTCATAATCACTTTTTTCCCCATCATTCACAAATCCTGCTTAAATGAAGCTTCACCACTGTATCATACATAAAGATCCATAAAAATTATTTCATTGTCATTATGCAAGAAAATTCAATAATTTCTCAGATAAACAGTAGGACTTAATTTAAACCTCACATATATTAGTATTTGGTATGGCTTTTCTTGATCTTGTCCTGTTTCATTTTTCTAACTGGGGGAGAGACACTCTCTGAGGATCTCCCAGTACCTCTCTAAAATGAAAGATGTCTACTGAATGATACAGATTTATTCCAAGAGACTAAAAACATGAGAATAGCACCTAAAACACTGATATAATGAAAATCCCTGACAGGTCTACTATTTGGCAAAGATAGACTCGGTAATCAGGGAAGAAGTCACAGAGGTTATGAGTTTGAGTGATTTCAAATGAATGTGTCCAGCCAACCACACTCTACTTGAAAGACAAAAATGGTATAGTAAGAAAACAAGGCTATTTACAACTTCAGAGCATTTTAAGGAAATGAACTCTAGTGAACAAGCAAATCAAGAAGATTTGTCTTGCTGCAAGAGCTAGTATGAAACAGATTAGAAAATGTCTGATTATAATATAGTGAAAGAGCTACTTGTGACCTCAGCAAGGCAATGAAATTCTTAAAAATTAAGAAGACTATTGAACAAATGGATATGCTGTTAAATGCTGTAAAGTGTTTGAGTTAGAGTCGATTTCCTCCTTGTAAGAACACTGCACTCTTTGGTGACAGAAGATTTGCTGAGCATCAACTTGTCACAAAGATGCAATTTTAAAATTTAAACCAAACATTTTTTGGTTTTGTTTTTGGTTTTTTTTTTTAATCCAGAGCCTTACAGATGTTCTTCTTGAATGCAAAAGAAAGACTTTAAAATGCTGCTGTTGAGGATTGTAAATAGTGATACGTACACAGGCAAAGCAGCACCCAAAAGGCTTCATAAGAAAAGAAGCGTTTTGGTATATATAAATATAATAATATAAAAGAGAATTTCTCCATATGGAATAGGACAGAGTATGAAAAAGAAAACTTTAACGTTTTAGCTATCAATGTTAAGTTCTTCATATTTTGGAGAAATTATTTTGAGAGTCATTTTTAAATGGATAAAAATTATCTACAAAAATCCTCTGGTTTATCCTAGAGGGGAAAATAAGTTAAAAAACTAAACAAAAATCATTGTGGATAAATTAAGACATTCATCAGAACCCTGTGTGGTAGCTCAAGAAGGTGGAATTATCTGGTAAAATCCAGAAACTTGTTGTCCTTCTCTGACCAAAACAAGCAAACAAAGCCAAAAGCAAAAAGAAATATTTCAGAAAAAAATTCTAATGGCCAAGAATAAAACACAGTAACTTAGAAAACATGAAAGCAGAGTGGATAGGATGGAAAACCCAGTGGCAGCATATTTCAAACAGTATGTTAGAGCCATGTGTATCACCACCTTTGGGGGATGGAGCATCAGAAGGCAATTATGACTGGATCATAAAATGGTAAACTAACTGTCATTATAGCAATTACAAGACTTTTCCCCCAAAATTCTGCCATGAAATATCACCTGATAATTAAAACTATAATTATTAATTGGACACGTAAGAAACAAGCTGCTGAGTAAAAAAAAAAAAAAAAAAAAACAGAGCCCAGAAACGTATCTTAATCAGAAGGAAAATAAAAATACTTTCATACCTTCATTGAAAGAAACTGTATTAAATGCATGATTTCTTACCAGGAGGGAGGGAAAAGGCTAGGGAAAGAGAAAGGGGGTCATTCAATATAAATGCATACCGTTTTCTTATGTTATTTATATAATCACAGGCAAGAAACAAACTAAGCTAGATTCATTAGAAAGTATAATGCCAAGGCTGAAGTCCCCATGATCAAGATTATGTCTAGAATACATGATTCATAGCTGTTTTTAAAAGACAAACTGCATAAAAACTATTAAGTTATTTAGTCTAGACTGTAAATATGAAATAACAGCAGAAGACTGAGATGAGATCTTGCACATGATAAATACTTGCTCCAAAACTAACTGTCAGACAGGATCCAGTACTATCTAGTTTACAGAATGTATATTTCTCCACTGTTATCTCACAAAACACATAATATTGCCCCAGATGTCTATATGAAATGCAAAACAGCCTGTTTTTTCTTCATACATACAATATGGGAACACTAGATGGTAAAAGGATTTTGAAAATCCATCTTTAAAGCAATAAAAAATTGCTATAGACAGAACTCAAACAGGACTTATAGACATGTGTTTGGGATTCAGTCCATTCAGAAGATTTAAGATAGGCATGAGGAAGCTGTTGTTGTTGCTTTTTGTAGGAAAAAAATAGCAATCTAAAAACCATGGACCCAGGCAACAGCTCCCACTATGTATTGCTGGGAAAAAAGCTATTAGTACAGTATCTAATAATGGAAAACTTGACATATTCTGTGAGAGTAACGTCAAGCAAATTCTCCAAAATGGACAAAAGGGGTGGTATACCTTGCAAAGGAAAGATAACACAGTGGAAAAATTGAGCTTACAGAGAAGCTTTGATACAGATAGTATAATCTTTTGAAAACAAAAGTAGTAAAGAACATCCCGAGGGAAAAAATGATTGAATTGGGTAGTTCTCCTTCTCTAATCTTCTATACTACCTTCTTTCCAAATAATTTTCACCTCCTCCATCCTAGCAAATATTCAGCTCCACAGTAAAAGCTACTAGAAAAGATTAAATACTCATATAATTTTAAAATAGTGGATAGCTGTACTTAATATGCAGTAATATATTATTAATCGTGTGAAAAGTTGCCTTAATGCCTTCCACAGTAACCACAATTGAAATGGTTTTGTTGCAAATGGCTAAAAATAAATACTTTTCTTTTTGAAAACATTTTTTAATTTTTTTTACTAAAACATTCTTTTCTCTGTTTTTTTTTCCTACTCAACTATTTCAATTTACAGGGGACAAATACACAGTTAATCTGCAAGGAGATGCAAAGGAAAATGAGTTTAGTAGGGCAGATAAAACGCAGCTTCCTTCCTTCAGCATCTTGACTACTCAGATTACTTTAGGACTATGTTATCACATGGGTGGAACTGCTCAGACATCATTATCAACATCCTTATTTATGCTGATATTTGCAGGTGTAAGTTGCAGTTGTATATATGCACTCAAAGGAGTTAAGTACAAGTCAAGTCAGTAAAAGTTCTGTAATTATTTAAGAAATGGAGATGTTAGATGAAAATAAAGAAACAAACACAGCCTGGCCAGAAAACCAGACGCATATCAGCAAAAAGAAGACTCTAATTTCTGTGACTGGAATAAGAGCAGAGATGAATTTAAGCCCTTTATACCGTATCCAGACCCTGCTTACCTGCGAATTTGCTTCACAAAGGCTGTAGTGGGCTGATGCTGGCTGGATGCCAGGTAGTCAATACAGGAGCTCTCTCACTCCCCTCTGCAACTGGACAGAGGGGAGAAAAAAAACTGTGAAGGATGCATGAGTTAAGAGCTGGGAAAGGTCACTTACTGATCACCATCTCAGGCAAAACAGACTCAAAGTGGGGATATTAATTGAATTTATTACTAACACTGTCAGAGCAAAAGAGAGAAGTAAAATAATGTTCAAAACACCTTCTCCCCACCCCTCCTTCCTTCCATGTTCTCCCTCCTCCCTCCCCAGCAGTGCAGGGTGATGGAGAAGAGGGGTTACAGTCAGTTGCTGTTTCTGCTGCTGCTCAGAGACAGGAGTCCTTCCCCTGCTCCCGGGGGGTCCCTCCTACAGGAGACAGTCCTTGATGGACCTCTCTGCTGTAAGTCCATCCCATGGGCAACAGTTCTTCCCAAACTGCTGTCCCATGGGTCACTCCTCCATGCAGTCCTTCACAAATGAACTGTACTGACATGGGTCCCCCACAGGGGCCACAAGTCCTACCTGAGAAAAACCTGCTCCAGCGTGGGCTCCTCTCTTCACAGGCTGCAGGTCCCTGGCAGGACCTCCCACAGAGTCACAGCCTCCTTCAAGTATCCGCCTGCTCCAGCGTGGGCTCCTCCATGGGCTGCAGGTGGGTCTCTGCACCTGATGGTCCTCCCTGGGCTGCAGGGGCACAGCTGCCCCACCATGGTCTGCACCACGGGATGCAGGGCTCATCTCCAACTCCTGGAGCACCTCCTGCCCCTCCTTCTGCACTGACCTTGGTGTCTGGATTGCTGTTGACATGTTCTCACTCTGTTCTTCCCTGGCTGGAATTTTCACTCTGCAATAGCTTTCTGTTCTTAAATACGTTATCACAGAGACATAACTATTACTCTTGAGTGCCTCGGCCTTGGCCAGTGGCAGGAAGCCCATCCTGGAGCCGACTGGCATTGTGCTCCACCAATGAAGCTAGGGGAAGCTTCTAGCAGCTTCTAACAGAAGCCGCCTCTGTAGCCCCTCTGCTACCAAAACCCAGCCACAGATACCCACTACAAAGGCATGAAGAGAAATTAAAACAGGTGAGGCCCTTCTGCTCTGCAGCTCTGGTCCTTACAGGCTACATGCCATGCTATTAAGATGCCTGCAAAATCTTGCCATCTGTGAAGCAAGGAATTTCAAGTTTAGCTTTCTATGTAAGAACAAACTGCACTGGAAATAACATGATCCCACTCAGTATCGTGGCCTTCCAAATATGTCCTGCTGTCTAGAAACTAAGCACCAATACCAGCATTTAAATGTCTCTTTCTTCAGAAAGAAACCAAGAAGAAGAAAAAAATAATGATACAGTGTGGAACTAGATAACAAAACATTTGTCAACTTCAAACAGTTTCCATGTCTTGAAGTACTGTGTGTTTCAAAGCACTGATGAAGGAGCAGTATTAAAAGTAAAACAAAAAACAGTTTTGTCCAATAAACAGTTCAAAATTAAATGGGAAATAGCTTATGTTCTGTTCTCTGCAGTTTCTTTCTGTTCAGACAAGGCTAAGTAACCTTGACATTAAGACTCCAAACCATATTTGTGAGATCAAGTTTCCATTCCCAGACTGTGCTGAAGAACTGCTGTATCATCTCAAGCCAGTCACTTTCCCTCTCTGTGGCCTCAATTTCCGTTGGTACCCAAAGGGTAATATGACAGTCGTACCCAGCTTCATACAATTTATTGCATTTTAAATTGTAAGGCAAGCGCTGAGTCTTGCTGCTTGTTCATGTAGACACAAAAACAATCCTATTTTTTGTCTTGCAGCTATTCAAAAGATGTTGTTGTCTGCTGTGCCTCTGCATTTGTTCTTAGAGCCTGCAGTGCAAATGCCAATATATTGGGATGCAAGCTAATCTCTCAGCATTGCCAGCCTGTATCGAACCAGGTGATATCTAGAAACACGAAAAAACTCTGCCCCTCTCACGCACATGCACACTAAGCCACCTGTCTCTACCAGTCTGGCAATCAAAGGAAGTTCCAAAAAAGCTTCTGTGAAATTCTTCTGGTATTATCTGAACCATATCTTATGAAAGATTCATTTCAATAGTTTTGTTACAAGTGCAAAGAGTTATAACTGCAAGCTGCCTGTCAAAAACAAAAAAGGAATCAAAAAGATTTATGGTATCATCGTTCTGCAGTCGTAATACATTCCCCACCTGAGCACAGAACTGATCTACTTCAAGCAGTGAAACTCGTGCTCTGGAGTCATGGAAATTGCATGTCTCCTGTGCAAGGGAACCAAGCAAGTAAAATGGCTGTGGAAAATTACTGCAAGACAGCCTCTTTTCCTCATGTGTTGTATTACATGACATAACGCTGTGAACTAGGCTTTGAAAAACAACTCTGCCCTGCCAACTGGACTGTGCCAGCATCTTTACTGCCCAGCTCTACTATTTTAATGATCAGTGACAGAATCTAGTGTCATTGTCACTCTCCCACTATGTCATCCTCAGCTCTTGGACTAAAGGCCATCTATCAGTATGCTTCAAAGAAGCTACCAGTAATTCTCTTCTACACATGTTCTTGATATACAGAGCTGAACCAAATTCATGCACAGCTTATAAATATCTAGAATAATCTCTAATATAATTAATTCAGTACTGATTTCCTAGCTATTTTCAACAGAGTTACGAATAGAAGATATTTTCACAGGACTGCTTTGAGACACAATAGTTTGATGAGAGGCTGTTTATAGGACTGATATAGACCTAATATTAAAGACATATGGGAAAAAGTATATTTTGTCCAATAAATAGCCAAAAATAAACCAAAAAAATAGTTTATATTCTTTTTTCACCCCTGAAGTTCCTTTCTGTTCAGGAAAGGCTGAATGACCTTGACAACCAGGCTCCAGACCATACTCATGAGACCAGGTTTCCATTCCCAGCTTCTGCTGAAGAATTGCAAGACTTAAGTCTCTGTTGTCGCACAAAGATTGAATTTCATTAACATGAAACAAACAACCCAGGGTTCAGAACGCTGCAAAATAGATCAAAAGGTTAATTCTTCCTTTTATGGAACAAGAAAGAGCTTTTAATACTTCAGCATGCCCACAATGCTGACAGTAATGCAGGATTGTGAGTTTGTCAGTCGCAGCCTGAAAGGTGAGAGCATTAGTCACTTAGAGGAGATCTGGACCTGAATCCTGCCGGGTGACAAATGCATGATAAAGCACTTTCACTGACAAACAGCAGAATGCATCAAACACATGAAGATTTCATTGCCAGAGAGCAATATTCTTGAACGAAAACAATAGCCCTCTGAGAGGAACTTCGTTAGCAGAAAAACAGCCCCATTGGGTTTTGGTTACTATGCTGGTGCTCCATCAGTGTCTACAAGATTTCATCCCATGCAGACAAAATCTGATTACAGACCTCCTTTTTCCTTTTACCTTTAACCTTTTTCTCTTTTTTTTTAGGGGGGGGCAGGGGAAGGATGGGTATGGGATGCAAAGTTGCCAGATTTTTTCTAAGATTTGCCTATCAGTTCTAGAGATTTTCCCATAGTGCTTTCGTCCAAGTTGCAGAAACCCTTTTTGAAAGCTAAAAGACCTTTAGCTCATCTTTTACTCACTTGAACACAAGGTAACATAACTGTCTCCTACTGGAATAAAGGCTGAACAAAACATTCTTTTCTCTTTGGATCATTTTCTACAAACATACTGGGATTTGAGTTTTCTTCTTGGAGGACTGGGACTTTCAGAATTGTCAGACTAACAATATTTCTTTTTTTTTTCCTTAAAGATGAGAATATTAAATCTTTCAGTGTTCCCAAAGTAAAATCTGAGGTTCCAATACATGTAACTGCAGCAGAGCATTTTGCTGTCTCAGCACAATGTCAAATTACAACTCCCATGTGCCTCATGCCCACACTCTTCCCTGGAGGCTGAGCTCCCCTTCAGCTCACACCTTCTGTGAGGCTCAGTGACCTCCCTTCTTGCTCTTTTCCATAGTGCAGGTACCATCAAGTTTGACACACAAATAGCTTTCCAAATCCATTTTATTTCTTGAAAAAGTGTTCAACCAGAGTTTCTTTCATCTCAGTGAAAGTTGTCTGCAAAACGAAACTCTTAGCTACTTTGTTTGGCTGAAACATCTTTCTCTATCAGATGTTTCTTTTTGAGTTTTAGATTAATTTTGTTATTTCTAGCAAAATAAATTTTGTTCTTTCTACCCTATTTAGGTATGGGCCTTAACTGCTAAGCTGTCTGATCAGCTGGGGAATAGGACAGGACAGGATAGAACAGGACAGGTTGCTTTACCAATGCATCAAGTTGTTTGCACCCAGAATATTTAGATCTCACTTCCTAGTTTGGAAACCAGGTTGTAAGCTTTCATTTGAATTATGGAAAAAGTGTTTCTGTGCCTAATGTTTGGCAAATGTGGCTGCTGCTCCTCTGCTATACTATAAAGATCCTCCACTTCAACATGTATGTGATGTTTCATACCGGAAACTGCAGTCTTTGCAAACTGTACTTCATAAACACAGTGAGTGCTGCCATCTGCTTTATTCTAATTCTTCTTTAGCCCTAATTCTTGCAAAGTAAAATATTTGTGTATATGCTGTTCACTGCTCTATGAAAAGGTAGTGAAGAGGGAAGTTCTTAGACAACAGCTTCCTATCCCATCAGCTTTTTGGAGTCTCTAAATGGCTGGTACTGTCGTGCAAAGAGAAATGATATCTGCATTCACCTTCATATACATCTGAATGATCTTCAACGATAATTTGACACCAAGATTTCTGTGTTTATTTAAGCTGTGAGTCAAGGCCAAAACAACTCCAACATTTACCGTAACAAAAATCCAAATTTTTTGCAGCTTCCTGATAGCACTGTAACAGATACATTGTTTCTGAAAGTATTGTTATCTTCAGGTTGCTATTCCCATTCATTGCTGAATCTAGCTTGCAGAAGACATTAGCACAACATTTTGAGAATAAGTCCAATCCTTTATGAGAAAAGATTTAGTCCATCTCTTTCATCTTTACCATCAGCCTCTCTTTCTGTATAACTTAGTCAGATACTTTATCTCAGCTCTCAGTCCAGATCCAAAGAAAGGAAAACTACTAGGATCTACCTCTCTGCAGAAATGCTATACACCTAAGGATGCACTGGTTTCTGTTGGAGGGAAAGAGATATGAAGAAGAGGATTGTGTGTTTGTTTCATTTGTACAGATGCAAGTTTTCATTCAACCAGATATTTTTAAAGCATATAAAACAGAAAGCTATCCCCCATCACAATCATTTTTTAAACAATCACTTCAACATATTGGGTCCTTTAAGTAGGAAAATGTAATTTGGGAAATAACCCAGCTCTAGTTGATGATACATGATGATGATACATTTATAGACAAGTACAGGCAATAAGAATCTCTGCCATTTTAGTCAAACTATTGACTCTGCAGGTGCCGTTCTGCACAAAATAGGACCTGCTTCTGAAGTTAAAGGCTGTGTCTGAGTGCATGAGTTTTCACTTTGGCAAGGGAATCAAAGGCAGATAATGTCCTTTCTAGCTTTTAACTCTGGAGTGAGCAGGGGTCAGCTCCTGTTCAAAAAGCTTCAGAGTGCTCTCTCTCCACAGATTCCTTTCAAACTGTTCTAACCTGGGACTGATGGACCGCACTGGGTCCTAGCTCTCCCCACTACTCTCTTCAATATATTCCTTGAGGCAAAGACAGCAATTAGAAGTTAAGTCTATTGTGCTTATTCAAGCAAAGACAGCACAGGAACCAGAGCTGAGACTGGTGTGGAGAGCATATCCATGTCACTTCTTTTGTTCAAAAGGATCTTGTTGGGAACTGAAAATCCTGCCCTTCATTTTCAAGTGTAATTCACTTTTGAAATACAGTATTTCCTAGTGGAAAGATTTGTTGCCTAGATCAATCTTCATGCTGCTAGGATCAAACAAACAGTGATCAGAAGAGCTTCTTACCATTAGAAGGACTTATCTCAAGCACAGTATCTGATCATGCCCCAACCTGTGTTGGGCATCTCACAGCACTGCCCCTGTGCCCCAGAGATTTTGGCTGTACACTGCATCAGGTACAGCAAAGAGGCAGGAAGCAGTGGGGAGAAAATGAAACAGAAAACAACAAGAATGCAAGGGCAATACATCAGATGTGATGTGGGCACAGCCGGGCTTGTTGTTCCTAATGAACCACAACAGAGGTCTGGTTGCCTCCTGGCTGTGGTAGATTCGGTTTCTGTGGAAAGATTTGGGCATGGCAAGTGACAAGAGGGAGGTATTCTTGGCATGCTGAGTATACAGCCATCCCACTGACTATTGCCTAGCACAGAGATACGTCCAAGTTTAAAATTAGCTACACTGGGTTCAGTGTGCAATATTGATCTCACAAGAGGGAAGGTCAGAATGGGAGCAAAATCCAGCTAAGGAGATGAAGAAAATGAGCTTATGCTGGGCTCTGTGCTGCACTGAACCAATGGCAAAATGTGGCAGTCTAAATCTAGCTAGGATGCATCTCTGAACATGTCACTAATTTGAGGGCAGTGTAGACATCCTGGCTGAGGTACACCCAACGGACAAAGAGTCTTCAGCTCTGCCCCCTCTCACACACAGATGCACAGGTGATTTGAGAAAGTTCCATCTTCCTTGCTCCTTCTTGGTCACTCCATACCACTTGCCCCACAGGGCAGAGATCTGGCACAAGTATGACTAGAAAATTGGTTTTATCATATGTTTGCAGAGAGGTCTCTCTGGAGCCGAGAGCCTTGTGGAGTCTTTTTAACTTAGCAGGTTTTATGAGGTGGAGCATAAACCTATACCTCTTCCAGTTCCAGGGTTAGCACAGTTATGGTTACCAATTGGGGATCTCTGCATCACAGTCCATTGGGGGGTATATGCATACTGTTAGAAGCTTATTGAATTGGATCTCGTACAGCACAGGGAATGCCCTTATTCTTGTCAGGTTTATTCATTCAAGAAGAGTCACCACCGGGAGGAGAAACCCTTAATGCCTGGAAGCTCCTAATACCCTTGGGTTGTCCAAGCCAGGGTAGCAGATTATTTCTCCAGCCCTAAATACGTACAGTGGCAAATATTCAAGTAATGTCATCATTAACCTAAGTGGACTGTGAGGAAGAAAATTCTTGTGCCAAAACCTAAGTACATGGTGTTGTTCTCTCAATCTGTATGAAAGGCTCCTACATAAAAGTAGCCAGATTTCCATGTACCAGAATTCTCAGAATATGAATGCGGGTTGCTTAATGTTAGTTTCTGACTTGGAAAATACTGACCTCGGATTGAAAACTCAGGAGTCAGAATCAAAACAGAAAGTGCAGTATTCACAACTTGCTGATGAAGTATTTACATCTAGACATTCCCTCCTGGCTACAGCATATACAGTAAAAGTATTCTCTAAGTCTCCCAAACAATAGGACTACAGACCCATTAAACCTGCAAGGGGTTTGAAGGACACTGTCAAAGAACCATAAAAATTACAAACCCTATTAATTAACATCCTGCCTATATGTCTTCCAGAGAAGGGATTATTTTCTTTGACTCATTCAGTTTTAAAATGGATGAGGAGATCCCATTTTATTGCAAAGGAGCTCTAATTAATGTTCATTTACAGCTCTGGGGAGTTAATTCCAATTCTGAGCTGCACCTACAGCATTGCAGTCATCATCTCATAAACCAGCGAAAGACGTTTGAGCTCAAGAGCAGCTATGCCTCTTTCTGTGATACTCCTCTGTTTTGCTCTTTGTCCTTCCCTTCTGATGCTATCTATAGGAAAACAGGATTTGTTTAGCAGTTCATCTGCGCCTGCTGCATAATCCTCTGCAGCACACTGCTGGCAGTTCCAGGGATAATTATGTGACCAGGAAGGTTCTGGCAGCGAGTAGTGCCCAGTGGCAGGAATGAATGAATTTGAAGATTAGTTTATTTCCATGCAGAGTCCTTCAAGAAAGACAGAGGAATGCTGAGAAATCAGTGGGAAGGAATATCTTTCCAACAAAACCACAGAATTTGCAGGCAGTATCCCAAATCTGTCTACCCAGTGCTGCCACAGCACTTTGACTAAGTCATTTACCTTTGTCATATCTCAGGCTTCTCAGCTGCAAAGCAGTAACAAAATGCTCCTGACAAGGGTGTTCTGTTTCCATCTCAAGACAGGGCTTGTAAGTTGGGCACTGCTAAAATATTTTCAGACTCATGGAACTAGGTTTAAATATTATTAAACACAGAAGACAGTTGAATTCCCTAACAGAATGTGCTTTCAAGAGGGCTCAGTGTTTTTTTAAAGGGTTTTTGTATGGTAATGTGACATTTTACAGCCTATATGCAGGCAATTATCTTTGAAAGAAAAATGACCTTTTTTTTTTTTTTTCAGAGAAGAGCCTTTGATTAAACCAAATTTCTGGGGGAGCTGATATGCAAGGACAGAATGTGGATACAAAGCTGTATCCTGGACCTGTTATTAAAGGTACTAGAATTAAGGAACATGAGGAGGCCTTACTTAGGGGCATTCAGGCAACATCAGACTCTGGCACCAACTGGAACCAGTATAGTCTGTTGTGTCTGTAAATTATTTTGCAGTATCTCTTAGCTCTTCCACAACTAGATTGCTGTGCTCCAACAAGATTCCAAATGAATGACAGAAAAGAATAACTAAAAGGCTTGTTGTTTCTGCTTAACAGAAAAAATTTTTTGAACTGTTGTGTTAACAGGACATGCCGAATTAAACATTAATAATATCTGGTCATATTGCTTTGAGTGCAAATTCTCTAAAAGTTCTTATTGTCCTTAGAAAATGTTATTGCTCCTACATCAAGGAAGTCAGTGGAGTTTTTACTACAATTATACTGGGAGCAGGAACAGGACTTATGGACAGAGGCTTTAAAACTGCAGTCTGAAACATGCATGTCATCTCCATTCACATGGCACCCTTGGAGTGCTGGCAGAAATATTTATTTTGCTTTTGCTCACAACCAGCACCAAGCGTTACCCCAGCTGTCATGCATGCAGCATGTCTGCGTGCTGTGTGCATGGTGTCATTGCCTCCTTGGGATACAGACGGTCAGTTGCACTCCCAGATTTTAAGGCCCTAACTAAACAAGACTTCAGGATGCTTGGTAATCTGCAAGCCAGGGACACGCAGCCTGTATTCACACTCATTCCTTCCAAACCCGTTTGGTTTTCCACCCACATTCTTTCCTGTTATAATTTGACATTAATCTACGGTTCCTACATTCCACAGTTACACCAACAAAAGAATAAATTTAGGTCCCTTCAAACACTTCCTTTAACCACTCCTTCCTTCCATACTCTCTCTCACACATGACAGTCATACTTTTATGAGTTTATGGTTGAGCATGCTCGCCACAGGGATAAATAAGAAGACAGGAAGACAGGTTGGGCAGCAAACTGAAAAAGCAAATGTAAATGTCTTCAAGATTCCACATTTCAGAGTCTGTGCTGGATGTCAGTACTTCTGAAGCAATGTTTTATCCATCTGCTTCCCTTGATGTATAGTCCAGGAGATTTGAAAAATAACAGAGACTTCATTTAACAGCATAAAAAATTACCTGTGAGTTAGGCTAGGACTATGTAAACATAAATTGCAATCAGTCCTTTGTAAATTAGAGGGGACAAGGAGAAGAAAAGGACCAAAATAATTTTTTTTAAAGGAGTTATTTTTCATTCAGAATGAAAATACAGCCAGATTCCGGGCAGCTTCATTCGTGAACCTCCACTTGTAAGTAATAACTTGAGTCAATGACAGTAACTTCTTAATTCCTTCTTCTTCCACACTGTATTTCCTGGATTTTGTCTTTCTTAGGCCTGAAGATAAAATGCGAGCCAGAGAACAACCAGTACCATTCCTCCTCTGTCAAGAAAGTAAGCTACTCAGCTTTTTTATGGATTAGTTTTCTTCTTCCTGTGTATCTGAAGAGCAACAAGGTTGACAGAACAAGGACTCCAGTGGAGCAGTAGGCTGCTTACACAATTTCCTATTACCAGAGAGTCTGTCAGAGCAGTGAGGTGTTTATTCTACTGGAAAGCAAGCTGGGTCTGATGTTGCTGAAGCCTTCCAGCTGAATCACTGCTAACATAAGAAATGTATTCCCCCAATAGCTTTGGGGTTTTAGTCTGTTTTTCAAAAGAAGCGAGTCAATATCTTCACACTGCTAGACATCTCTTCCAAAAACCTGTTAGCCTGTTTGAACCAAATTTGTGAGAGGATATAGATTCCTCACTAATGTGAAACTAGGCAGCCAGGTAGGGAAATGCAGTGATGCCTCTACTGGGGGATGTGCAGTAAGTAGCTTCTCTTCAAACATCAAAGGGTCTACAGAAGAGTCTAGCCCCAAGACAAAAACCACAGGGAAACCAGGTTTCATTGGTTCAACTTCTGCTGAAAACATTTATTTGTGCTTATAATGTCAAGTAAGAAATAAAAAGGCTGTTAATGATTCCTGCTATTGCACAAAACATATAATACATCCTTCTCTTCAACTGACCACAGTCCATCATAAAACAACTTGTGTTTCTTGTCCCACAATCCTATTTGAAAGGCTGTCTCAGAATGTCACTGCTGACAATCAGAAGCCTGAAAATTTGATGGAAGTTCAGTATTTCTTGGCTCTTCTCTAAAGACAACATTGCTCTTTATCTGGAAGACCTCGTCTCTCCCATCTGCCTTCCCCAGACTCCACTGTGAATTTCCAGCACCTCTGCCCTCTTACCCTTGGCTTACCAAGGCTAAACCAGACAAATTCTGTTAATACCTTTTGTATTATAAACTCTCCATTCCCATCATCATCTGTTCTGCTTTAGTTCTTCTTTCCTGAACATGCTTGCTCTGACGTCTACAAGCCATGCCTTGTACCTTACTTAAAGTACTTACTTAAAGTACTTAAACTACTTAAAGTACTTAAAGTACTGTTAGTACTTTATTTCTTCTTTCTCTTGCTTGATACATGTTCTAAGATTACACTTTTTCATGGTTCTATTACACTGACAACTCACAGATATCCTGTGTCTTTCTCCCCCTTTATCATTTCCAACTCATGAACTCTGAGCATGTACCAAAATTTCTGGTTATTTATGCTATACGTGATCTTACTATTTTGAAATATTAAAAGTCAACCTGTTTCTCAGACTCAGATTCTTAAGATCATTTGGTTCTTTCTGTGCCATATCCCAGTTTGTTTTCTGATGGTGTCTCCCTACTTTGAGCAAGCCATAATTTTATCAGCATAATTTTGGTTTTGTGTCAATATCATTAAAACTTATAAATTGGATTGGTCCCAGAATTGATCTTTCCAAAGCTCCACCACCAGCTTCCTCCAAGCTGGTTCTTCCATCACAGTAACTTTTTATCACAGTTTTAATGGGCATGCAATTCTGTTAATTAGTCTCCTCATCTTGCAAATTGTTGTATATTCAAAAATTTGTGCCCTTTTCAGTCTCTCCATGTCATTCCATGACAAATTACTCCTATATGTTAACACTCACAATAGTTCCAGTCTGTATCTTGTAACTACATCAGTCACACTGGCTCCTTTAACATTAGTAGGACCCAGCACAAGCTCCTTGCCAGCCACAGATGATAATTAACGTTTTTCACCTCCAAAGCTATTGCTTGTGCAGTACAGGCTAAGTGGACCCTAAGGCTTGCATTCAATGGGAGTGGGGAAGAGCATTTATATCTGAGCGCTCTTTCTCCATAGTTTCATTACTGTCTTATGTACCTTCAACCAGACCCAGCCATCTCTTCAGGGCAAGTGAAAGCTGTGAGATCATGATATTCAATAGCCTAGAATGAGGGGTCCTTCCCAGAATACTGGGACTTCAGACTCTCACCATCTTTCCTGATGTCTCCATGCACATACTGGTAGAGAAGCTGAGCTTTCAGATTACGTGTGTGAACGGAGAGAAATTTTTCCTTGATTATGAGGTTTAAGCTCAGAATCAATAGTGTTGCTACTGTAGCTTTGTTCCTAAGAGATCTGAGAAAGAATGGGCAGACAACAGAATATGGGCAAAGTATCTGACTGTACAAAAATGACAGGTGAAAGTGAATATATGTAAAGGACAGGGAATATAATATTATATAGTATTATAAACCAAATAAATAAAAGCTGTATTACTTCTAACATTCTTCAGCATTATTCAATTTTAAGAGTCCTAGAAGGCCTTACTTACTTACTTACTTACTAAGGACTGTTGATTCAGCCTCCTAAATAGAATAGTAATTTTTCGGGTTATGATGCCTTCTATCCATAAGATCAGTTATCTTGCTGAGAAAGTAGATGCTTTTCTCAAAATTTCACAAGGGGAAGACAAAAGGTTGGTCACACTTCTTTTGATAGCACTGCCTTTTAACTAAACATGTACAAATGTTCATCCTACAGCTGTTCTTGGGAGCTCCCACGAAAAGTAAATTCATAATAGAGGCATCCAGCCTCTATTACAAACCACAAAAAATGACAACTATCTCTATAAAAGGAGAGTTCTACATGCATTCAAGAATTAAAGGGGGACATTCCAGTAAACTACCAATTGTACAGGTTTTCAGTGATCCATTCATTTGTGATTGCAATTAAAACGGTGTTTTACCCTAACAGGAAAACATAACAAAAGATGCACTGCTACCCTACTGAAAATAGTTGTCTAAATAGAGGAAAGACTCTTTTAATGTATCACTGTAAGCCATTTACATTATTCATTCACCTAGTGCCTCCAAAATCACTGGCCT
The DNA here is from genome assembly GCA_035584735.1 of Pseudotriccus pelzelni. Taxonomy (NCBI): domain Eukaryota; kingdom Metazoa; phylum Chordata; class Aves; order Passeriformes; family Tyrannidae; genus Pseudotriccus; species Pseudotriccus pelzelni. The sequence goes on from JAWMRA010000161.1 coordinate 23,452,996, forward strand.
GGAGTTTTGGCCTAAGTAACAATCATCTGTGAATACTGTTGAAGACAGGATATTGATCTATATTGCCAACTGGTCTGACCAGGTATGACTGGGTTTGTTCCTTATATTTACATTATTAGACTGAACACTTTATATTCAGACACAGCAGGCTCCATCCCAGTGGATCAGGTATAACATTAGTGCTGGAATGCTGTAATATACTGCATCAGCAAAGAGCCTCTTTGAGATGAAAGACAGCTGACTTGCAAACAGGTTTGGTCATGTTGACGGAGTTACACTGATAGAGAAGTTAACAGACTCACGGCTTAAATAAACCCCTCCAACTTATGTTCTGTAGAAAGCCTGATTAATATTTTATGGTTTATTACCATTCTTTTGGTAAATTATTCAAAAGCATAGCTCGGCAAAGCACACGGGAAGTCCACAGTGTCAGGTCGATTAGTTCTTTAAGCATTATGTAGAATTTCAAGTATTTGTTTCCAATTACAGAATAAAAATATTATAATTGCGGAACAAGAGGAAGTGAGGTAGGTTAGATATATTCCTTTTATGAAAAATCCACTTAAATATTTGGGGATTAATACCCCAAGTGTTAGAGTTCTCTTTGTCACTACAGTTCTCGTAGAAATGGTAGTACTAAGGCAAAAATTTATGTTCCTGCATGCTAGCTGAGAAATAGCAAACGTATAGCTGAGGATTTAATTCTTACATCCCTTTATCATGATTAAATGAGCAAACCAACCAGCTACAAAAGCAACCACTCCATTAGGGATCATTTAACAATCTCTCCAAAAATTTGTGGGCAGTTTGTAATTTCAGAAAGTGAAAAAACAATCATTAGCTGATGCATTCCACTTTCCTGCTACTGTGAAATTGCTCTCTATCGTACATTTCCAATTGATCCCTCCAGGCCACTGCAGCTTTTTAAGTCCTATGTATAAGGAACTATGCCTTCCTTCTAACACAGCAGAGCTCATCAGGAAAGACAGCCAGCCCAAGTATTTCTTTTTAATTGAGTTTCCTGTACATCTCCCCCACTCTGGAAACAGTTCTAGTTTTCTGAGCTGTATATACATATCATTCTGGTAGGTAAACATCCTCAATGCTCTCTTAATTACTCCATCAGGTTCACTATAACTCTGGGTGTTCAAGTTTAGGGGCATTAAATGTTTCAGCATTTCACGGGCAAGAAGATCTCTAATTATTCACAGTTTTCCTTAATAACTGTTGTGGTAGTCCCCTCATTTTTCCCCTGTCTTTGATACTCCTTTGACAATACCTGCATATCTACCCACACACCACTGAAAATTTAATAAATAATCCTGAAACAATAAAATGTAATGAGGTTAAGATCCTCAGTGTCATCCTTCAAGGATATGATTAGGCTCCAACCCATTCTTCTAGGTGCTTTTTAATGTTCTCCTGTACAACACATGCCTTTGTCATTGTCTTGTTCTAGAAGGAGATAACTTTGCCTTTGAAGCTGGAAACCTGAAGAAGCCAGTCAATGCTCATTGGATACATCAAGTTTTCCCATTTAAAAATGTCTGCTCACCCTCACACCATCACAATCATCTCAGCTGAGTCTAGACAACCTCCTTTTAGGCTTGTGTTTACCGTTTGACTAAAGCCAGGGTTAAATCAATGTCTTTTCCACAGTATCCTGAAAACTCCCAGTATTCTGGTTTTTCAAAGCAAGAACCTCTTGATTCCTGTCCCTAGTGATCACATTTCCTACAGCTTTCTGCTTTTTCTACAGAGCTAAGAGATAGAAAGGCATTAGTCCTGTAATGATTCTGTCTGTGATTACACAGTCACATTAATGTCATCTCAATCCATGCCAGTGGTGAATGGAATGATCCTGTCCACTTACACATTACGAAACACTTCCACTACATCCCTTGCCTTGGATTAAGAGTCTACTCAGGTTCACAGTGAACTAGATCAGGTACCTGGTTTGCCAGAAAAAAGGACAAAGAAAGTCATGGCAACGCAAAACAAAGGAAAGGAGACAGAAGAGAGAGGGAAGAGTGGAGTAGGATGAAGAGGGAGAAGACTTTAACTAGATGATTTTCCTGATTTAGTTTATGTGGTTATACAGATGTTAGTGCCTTATCAAAACACGCAGAGAAAAACTTCCAGAAGCAGAGAATAAAGGGAGACTACCACTCTCCATGTCAAGCTAACTTGTGTTAGCACTCTCCTATGCTAACTTGAACTGGCTGCATAACCACAGCTCATAAGTCACAAAAGTCCAGGCTTTCTGATCAAGTCAGTAAACCTACTGCGCAGTAACATCCTGACTTTTAGCTGAGACACCTTTTCGGTACCTCAGGGCCAAATGGACTGACATTTTATATAAGAAGCAGGAATTACACTCAAAACAGTGTTGATTATAGAAAAATATGATGAAAGAAAGGAAGGAATACCAAAAAAATTAATGCTTTGAATTGCCTCAACATAATGGCAAGCTGAAAATACCACTCATTGACTAATTAAATAATTTCCAGACATATTTGAGCAAGAGAAGCAGGCAGATCTCACACCATTCTCCATTTACATTTTACAGGGGCATTCCAACCTAAACAATTCTACGATTCCATTACATCTTGCTTTCCACATCATGAGGTATAGACCACAGCCAGCAACTAAATTGGCAGTACAATGGTGTGATAAAGTAATTCTCATAAGTATTTCTAATACCTGGCCTTTTTTTCAGTTATTCCGAAGTTCTTCAGACAAAGAGTGAATTTTGCTTCACAGCAAGATGATAAAGTACTCAAAAACCCTACTGCACTGTTAGAGAACAGAGGCACAGAGCATTACATAGTAAAGCAGTTGCATCACGAGGATATCCATCTGTATAAAAATATAAAATCTTTGATATCAGACAGCACCAGCAGTGGTCACAGCGGCAGTCACCACCACTGACTGTTGCAGATTTTGGATGGACGTACTTCAAGGCACTCTGAAATGGCTCACTCCTTCTTCCATCTCTCAGTTTAATGTTTCAAGTACTGGCAAGAAAGAATTGTCTTCTGAGGCATACAAACTAACTTTGTGGTTCAATGTTTATGCCTTCCCTAAAGGCAGGCGCTGAAGAGGTCTGTGGGTAGCTACAGAAATGTCAATGAAATGTGGAGCCTTCCAGACAATTCCAGCTGATTGGCTCAAGGAACAAGACAAAAAAAAAAAAAAAAGGTGCTTAGGAGAACCTGTTTATTTTTCCTTTGTTACTTTCAGAACAGTATGACAAGCCATGCATCCTTTGGCAGACTTTTCTGCTTTGCACCACAGTGAAATAAGTACATTAGTACCTGCTCCTAAGGTATCAGCTTTACAAATTGTGGAAACCTCTTGGTGAGAGTACTGAAACTCAGCTCTGCCAGGCTGTTTACACCTGCCAGTTGGAGATAAATTTATACATTAAGAAGCAGTGGAAACCTCCAGGAAGAAGTCAAATTTCAATCTCTTCTGACTACCCTTGCAGAAAATGATACCCCTGATGGCTCTGATGAGGTGGGTTGTGGGTTTCCTTTTTTCCATTGCCTGGATCTGCAGGAAATTTAAGTCCTTTCAGATCATTTAATAATACTCTTTAGTACCTCAAAGGGTTATATATTCATCTTTTTGGCACATAGAAGGGAACCAGCCTTCCCAATATACCAGTTTAGCAGCCTGGCTGCTGTTAGACACCTATCCTTTACATTTCCTGTCTTCCTGCCCTTTGGTACAAATGACAGCTTCTTGAAGTGAAACTATTCTTAAGCCGCGGTGGAACATGAACATCTCTCTTCAGTGCAGGGGGCAGAGAACCAACTGGTACAAAACTGAGCCTTTGCCTTGCAACATAACACAGCTCCTGCAACGTGCACCTCTGTGAGTGGACTGGGCCAAACTGCAGCACCTCACATCGCTACAGAAACCACCCATGCCAGGAACACAGCACGCACTGCTGCATAATGTCCTCTGCAAGCACTGCGGGGGATCAGTTTAACTATACCAGAATTTCCTCCAATTTTCCAAAAAGCAGGACACACCTTTCGCGATGTACTTTTGTACTTTCTCACATTAGCATTTCCAGCTCATTCTAATGTCTCTACCCTATACAAAAATAGATGTCATGTGTTTAGGAGACCTGTGCACACTTTTTCTTGACAGCGATTCACTGCAGCTCTGCAGGGATACACAGCTTTCCTCACATAGTCAGAGCGTACTCCACACATAATTTAAAAGGAAGAGATCTTGAGAGTAAATAGGGACAGCAGAAGGAGACTCATTTCTGGAAAAATAATTCGTTGATTCGATCTTACGCTTTCTAGTTCTGCTTAGATTTGCAATGCTAAAATTATTTTTTGTTGAAAATTGACATTAAAACAATGATTGCATATGCACAGATCTCCTTGTGAAACTGTAGTAAAGCATGATGGCAGGGGAAAAAAATGTAAATTAAAGGGACCAAAACCAAGTTGTAATTTTAAAATGGTCCACCAAGAAATTTGAGGACACTAAATGCAAAGGAACTCAGCTTCGGATTTCCACATGGTTGTCATTTCACAAAAAAAAATAAAACCAATTATGGTTCTGCAAAAGCCGAAACCACAATATCCTCTCTAACACAGCACATTTAGAGCATTTCTCAATGCTGTTAGAGGCAAACTGTCACTCTAGCTACCAATGAACTTCATGCTGCAAGATCAGATACATTTCAGCTATTTCACTGGTTCCTCAATCTCCGTTACTAACTTCTGGCTTTACTGGCATTTTTTTCACTACCTTTAGAGGCTCTCACAAATGAAAAAGCAATAGCTTTTTTGAGTCATAAGACAAATTACTGTAGATGTCAAACAGTAAAGATAATTACATTTTAAATGTTACCAGAAGAGGCAAAGTTAGAGAGAGGAAGTACTTTTTAGTAATGATCTCCATTTGTTCATTACTTTTAGCATCAGGTGAAAGTGTTTGGGTAGAACTGTACAACCCAATGGTCTTGCAGTGGAAAACCCCAGAACACTTTACTCCCATACAAGAGAAATAAAAAAAAATTCCTCAATGAGCAGTCAGCAGTTCTTTTGGTTTCATATAAGAGGTATATGTGAAGAAATACTGATATCACACAGATAACATCTTGGTAGTCTCTCCACCAGTATATTCCATTAGGATTGACACAACCAGCATGTCACTGACAAAGCACTCCACAGATTCTTGCACTTAAGTTTCTCATTCTATACATTCCTCCTGAAGCATTTGCCATCATGCTCTCTGTATGAGCAAAATGTTACATACAACTTGGAAACATCTGTCAAGGACTTTCTCTGACAGGTAGCCTAAGCAGTTTGGTTTTTAGCTTCAGGCTGCTGGAGTTGTCCTTCCAGGTTCAGGGACTGTGAGCAACTCACTTGCATTGTGTTATTATGCCTTGTCATATACATGTCACTGTAAGCATGTATAATAGTTTAGTAAAACTAAATGAAATCCTTTCTCCAGAGTTACACAGCACAGATGTGAAACTATCATTCATGGATAAAGTCATATATCACAAAGGAAGTGAAGGGAGCAGTGGAGCCTTCATCTTTGGGAAAAGATGTCAATTTTAAGGAACAGTTGAAAGGGAGATCACATTTTGTATATGCATAGGATAATACATAAAGATATAAAATAGAATAATATGTAATATATACATACATATTTTTCACAGATGTTGGAAGTCTGGGGGTAGAGAGGAATCCCAGCACAAAGTTCTGTGTGGGAGAGACACAAAAGGAGCAGTTGAGAGACGAGATTGGCAAAAACAGCATGTGGATTTGTGGGCAGAGAGTTGTGTAGGCAGAGCTGTTTACAGCCTTGAAAGCAAGGACAAGGAACATGAATTTAATGTGGGTTTTCAATGAAGTACATTGGGATATTTTACAATTACTTGGTTAACATTTCTAGACTGTTCTACCATGTTGTATCTTCTATCTGCTTCTTCTAAGAACCTTCTGAGTCCTTTACCTTGAAAAAGTCAGGGCAAGGAACTGATACAGTACTGCAAAGGGAAGACAAAATGTCTGATACATGGAAAACCCCATTTTCCCAAGAAAATATGTCACTCCGGGTGATCTCTGATTTGCACAAATGTCTGGATCCTTTTTTTTAATCATGCAACAAGCAGATATCAGAAGGATGTATGACAGCAAGCTATTCACCTTTAAGAAACTTATTTGATGAAGTTCTGTAAATAATGATTCCATTTTTGTCAGAATGGTTAAAAGACAGGCTGCTGGCACACAGACATGAGAAGATGTCAGGCAAAGAACAGTGATCACCCTCCTATTGCCTTCCTCACCTAATGGAAAGCAAATATTGCAAAATTACACCCTGTATCTCCAGTGCTCTAAATGCCCCTGGCAGCAGGGTGCCCTGGGCAATCCCTTCGTTGTACATGCTGGCTCCCTGGCTGCCAGGCACCAAGATCTGAGACCCCAGGCCCCTGAGAGCACTCTGAGGGCAAGGTGGGTGGCACAGCAGTGCCCAGAGGATGACACTGAACGTCATGCTGCCAAGTGGGCACAACCTTGTGATTATGTGCTCATGTCTTACTCTAGCTGAGCATGGAGGGGTCTCTTTGTACAAATTGGGCAAGCAATTATATATGCCTGAAAACACAAAAAGCAGAACAGAAATACAGATCTTTTTGATTTAAACATTGTTAGTCATGCTCGTGGCAGCTCTTTGAGTGTTATAAAAAAGTCTGACACATGGAATAGGATCAAAATCTCACACATGGATTTTTGCCCTAATTGAAAACAAAGGCAGAAAATTAATCCATGTATTGGAGATATCATGGTAAGTATCATGCTTCTCTCAACTTTTCTATCCTGAGACTTGGAATGGGTGGAAAGTGCTACTCTTACAGCTTTGGGGCCTTCTGACAGCTGCAGTTCACCTTTGGTGGGACTACAGCGAGGGGTAGAAAAGGACAAAAATGCTTTCTGTGTAAAACCTCTCCACAATCAGTGTAAGCCTGGCCTGCTAAATGTTCACCAGCTGCTTTGACCTAGGTTGGGAGACAGAATGTGGTCAAGGTGAAAGAATATAGTATTGTAGTAATTCCCTGTTCCTACAGGCCTGCAGGAAGCTTAGGGTGGGTGACAGCAGCCCCAAAGCAGAGCTTATAGGGGAATCTACAGAGGCGTGTGGTTTAACCCCAGGCAGCAACCAAGTCCCACATACCAACCAAGTCACATACACCTCTCTCAGTGGGATGGGGGAGAGAATCAGAAGAGCAGAAGTGAGAAAACTGGTGGGTTGAGATAAAGACAGTTCAATAGGTATAGCAAGAGCTGCACACTCAAGCAACGCAAACCAAGGCATTCACTGCTTCCCATCCACAGTCAGGTGTTCAGTCATCTCCAGCAAAGCAGGGCTGCATCACACGTAACAGTTACTTGGGTAGACAACTCCAAATGTCCCTGTCTTTCTTCCTCTTCACCCAATTTTATATGCTGAGCATGTTGCCAAATAGTACGGGATATCCCTTCTGTCAGCTGGGGTCAGCTGTCTGTGTCCCCTCTCATCTACCTTGCACACACCCAACCTCCTCACTGATGGGGTGGGGTGAGGAGCAGAAAAGGCCTTGACTCTGTGTGAGCACTGCTCAGCAGTAACAAAAACATCCCTGTGTTATCAACACTGTGTGCAACACCAATCCAAACAGCCACATACTAGCTACTGGCAAGAAAATTAACTTTATCCCAGCCTAAACCAGCACAGAGAAAGGTAAAGTATTCCTGTGCCTGCACAGAGCTCCCTCATTGCCATCAACAACAGAGGAATAAAATAAATGAGATGGCAGGCTTCTAGTCACAGCAGGAATTACAGGACTATAAATCTGCCCCCATCAGAGAACCTCACTTGACATTAGACATAAGTAGATTCAGAGGCTAGAAAACAATTCACTCTCCACGTTGCCTCAAAGACTTTGCTTTTTTTTTGAGGTAATACTAAAAATTGAACTAAATTGTCATATGTCATGACATGACATGAATGACATGACATGAATGTTCATCAGGCTCAAATGAGATCATAATCTACTTGTTCTTCTTTGGAGACACATCCTGTGCCCAAGCAGTGCAATAGTTGAGACGCACTAGTTTTTACAGCCAGTAGCACAGAAGGGACCAGCTCGTCCAGTCACCTTTGATTTCTTCTTCTCCTCCACAAATAACTAAATATGTGCCTGCAACTGGGCTGACAGGAGAGCTGAAAACCAAAGAAAAGGTAGACTCATACTACACATCCAGACACAAGATGCCTTAAGTGTATCAGGTCTTTTTGCTGAAACAGATAGGGAAATTACTAGCTTCTACCAATGGGAATCAATATAAAGCTCCCCCACCTTTGTGTAGAAGTCAATCTTCCCATGGCATGAATATCTCCAGCACACTGAACACTGGGGTGCAGACACACCCCATTCACATGACAATCATTCGCGTCCATGTCCTTATGTGTTTTTGCTAAGTGGGTTTTACCCCTCCATAGCATAAAGTGGGGCAAGGGGTTCTCAGGAAAGAAATACTAGGAATGAGGTTGCAATCAAAGTAAATCGTGCTGACAGGATGGATCTGGATTGTAAATCATCAGTTGCACGTTTTTTGCAAACACAGTGCAAAGCATGCTTTTGCTCATCTGTGCCAATCAGCTGCACAAAGCTTGCAATCAAACCTTCACCTCGGTCAGGAAACCTCTTTTGCTTTGTACCATAATGCCACCACGTTTTCCTCTCTGTAGGAAAACAGCAGAAAACAGATGACAATTACTTTTTTTTTACAGATATTCATTTAGTAAGAAGCAGCTACCCCTCCTAATCTCATATTATTTAGAACTACTCTCTTGCTGGGCTTCGTTTTATTCACAGATTTGCAACAGCCAAAGCAAATTCATTTCAAAATCTCTACCCACTCTTGGCCATTCAAAGCACTTCTTTCTTAGCACAAATTATTATAGCACATTCCAGTTTTCGTCATAGCTGGGAAAATGTGCCTGCCATACCAAACTAACAGAGCTCATTTATCACTGGCCCAGGATGCTCAGCAGCAGCCAGGAGAGGGGGACCTTTTTCAGCCAGACACCACTAACCTGCTACAAGGGCAGCAGGGGAAGGGACACTCTTTCGATCTCGTTGTCTCAGGGATAGCAAGGAAAAGACGCCCTCAGGATTTGTGAAGTGCAAATCCTGGTGCCCAGAAGTAACCTGCAAGGCACTTGGAGGCAGAAGAGTGTCCAGGCACATCTGTTTTCAGGCAGAGACACCTGTGCTTCAGGAACACTGCAAAGAGGGGAGGAACAGCAATGAAACTTTGCAGCTTCCCCCAAATGGCAGAGGAGTGTTTCCACCCAGGTGGTGAGGGAAGGGGAGTAGCACTCAGGGGAGTGCTGTGCTCTCTCTCCTCTGGTAAGATGGGGTTGGCTCTTCTCTCCCTCTTATTGCCTCTTCATCCTTGCCTCTTCCTTCCCTTGCACCACCACACCACTAAGAGGGAGCATCTATAATCCCTTCCCTCACTCCCAGCCCAGACATACCAGGCCTGAGGGGTGTGAACTCCCACCACAGCAGTGGCAAGCGACTGGGACAGCTCACACCAGGTTCACCATGGACATTAGGCAGACAATGGGGAGAAGAGAGGCAAAAATATGTTTTAAGTTGGCAGCACACTGTGAAAGGCTGTGCCAAGTAATCCAAGGAAATATGGGGAGAGCACAGCATAGGCTCAATGCATTTGGAGAGCTGGGAAGAATATGAAAGGTCGACTATGAGGAAGTGCCATAAAGAGATAGGCATGGCTTGGTCTCATATGAGTACAGGTGCTACCTTGCCACCCTCAACCCTCACCAGAGCGTTCTGGATTGTACTATTCCAGTGAAAATCTACATAATAGCAAATCTTTATCACTGTTTGGATTCATTGTTGGGGTTTTTTTTAAACTATGTAGGTATTTTCCATGTGTGTGGAATCCCATTTTAAGTCTCTGAGTAACACAATGGCCTCCATTTGCAAAGGAAGTTTCTCCCCCAGCCAGCCCCAGCTGTGTCATGTCGCCTGGGTATTCCATGCAGACTCAGGAAGCTTTTTAGCTTTGTTATACAGGACACATGGGCACCCTGCTCTAATAGCTGATATTACTGTCATTTGCAGATGATACCAAGTTGGGTAGAAATGTTAATCTGATGGAGGGTATGAAATTTCTGCAGAGGGATCAGGACAGGCTGGATCAATGGGCTAAGGACTAGAAAACTGATCATCTCCCTCCCCAGTACTCAGCACTGGTATGGCCACACCTCCGGTTTTGGGTCCTTCACTTAAAGAAAAACATTGAGGTGCTTGAGCATGTCCAGAGAAGGGCTGGTGAAGCTGGTGAAGGGGTTGGCACATAAGCACTGTGAGGAATGGCTGAGGTTGTTTAGTCTGGAACAAAAAAGGGCTCAGAGAGATGTTATTGCCCTCTACGACTACTTGAAAGGAGGCTGTGGCAAGGCGAGGCTTGGCCTCCTCTCTCAGGCAACTCTTGACAGGATAAGGGGAAGTGGCCTCAAGTTGCACCAGGGGAGGTTCAGGTTGGATACCAGGAAAAATTTCTTCACTGAAAGAGTGGTTAAGTGTTGGAACAGGCTGCCCAAGGAAGTGATGGAGTCACCATGCCTAGAAGTGTTCAAAAAATCAGCAGATGTGGCACTTTGTGATACAGTTTAATGGGCATGGTGGTGTTCAGTCAAGGGCAGGACTTGATGGTCTGAGAGGTCCTTTCCAACCTTATGATTCTAGATTTGAACATCTCATGACACTTATCTACAGATGTACCATTCTTTGTAGAAGACGGGAATGAAAAGTGCCTCCACCACTCAAGCAGTTTTCAATGCAGTTTGCATTCACTGTATGTAACATACAGTGGGCTGTTCCCCATCCCATGGTGCCTGTCATCTCTCTGGAGATGACAGGCAATGATTTACTAACATGTGTACAATTGCAATGTCAAATTCCAGCTCTTGAAATACGAAGCTTAGCTCTGTGATATACGGCAAGACATGCAAAAGTACATATACCACTTCCACAAAATCTGCCTGGGACCAGTTCTTTATCGACTCAAGTATCAGGTTCCTTCATTAATGCAAACTACTAATGGCTGGAGTTTTTAATACAGAACTCTCTCTATTGTATAATGTTGACCAGTTGTGAACTTCCTTTATATTCACTGCTGACGAACCTGGTAAATCCTGAATCTTTTTCTTTTTGAGAAATTCAGGAGTAAGTGGGAGAAATTCCAGAGAAAAGACTTTTTCAGTTAAATAAAATAAGAGACTGAATCAGCTATAAAAGATTCACAAGTACTGATCTGTGGACGGCGGAATTGTAATTTATTAACGTGCTATTTGACATCCTGAAAATTCATGTAAGTCGTAACAGTCCTCAGTATAACTGAAAGTTAAGCAACATAAAATCTATTTATTGGAACAAGTTCTTGGTCAGTCAAGCAATGTTATGAAAGGGTGATAAGATGATGCATGCATCCCACTACAAAATTCCTTAAATTTCTGTAGGAGTAACAGCCAAGGCATTAACTGATTATGTTAAACTCTTTCTTTCCTACTCTGCCTGTTCCTCCAAGCAGTAGCTATTGGGTCTTAAGATTCATAGTCAACTTTTTTCAGTAATGTCCTTGGAGTGAAAAATTATCTTTGGCAAGAATGTGAAAAGACAAACACAAACCATTGGCATTTATTATAGCTTTTCATATAGTTATGCAGTTATATAGTAAGCATTTTCACTGCTGTTCCTACAGTCTGTTCCAAGAATCTGAGGAGTTTCAAAAGCAGGCTCTTGGGTTTTTTCCTGTTGGGTTTTTTCTGAGGAATCAATTCTTATTCCCTGGGAACCTAATAATCCTTGGCATTCTTAGTTAACAACAGGAACAATAGCTGATATTACAAGATTTATGATGATCCAAGATTTTTTTTAACTCCTTCCCTAAGCTGTTTCTTTGTCTTTTAACCCATCTCCCACCAATTATTATGTAAGTTGGGACTCAGGTTTGGTATAATCTATATTTAAAAGAATGGTGGAGGTCATAAGGATAATTACCTTTCCTTGTGTTTTGTGCTAGGCAGGTGAAACACAAGGGAGAGGCAGGAAGAACAGATACATCTTACATTTTCTTTGTCAGCAAATGGCTCAAAGCCAGCCAGGCTCAGGACCAGATGCAGACCTTGGAGACATCTAGGGCTATTTCTGGGAGAAGAGATAGTACTTAGGGGTACAAAATATATAGATCCATGAGAAATCACACTTACTCTACTTGTTCTGTACCTCGTGGAAAAACTTTTCTAGTTTTGTTTTTTACTAAAAGGTTGGTGTATCTGCTAGGTGTGATTTTTGTCTCTCTTCCATTTTTGTGTGCACATCTAGTATTTGGAGGTCTCTCGCAAAGTAAAATCTTCCTTCCTCTTGCAGATTTACACAGTAGTAACTCTGAATTTTGTATTGTCATGTTGAGTTTTCTTTCAGTGGCATTTCTCTCAGCTTTCTCATTATTCTTACGATACTTCAACAAGGAAAGGTTGTGCTGGAACCAGCAAATCTTACTGCATGTCTGAAACTCTGCCTGAGAGTTGGTGCTTACTGTCAGTCCTCAAAACTTTGCAGTTTTCCTGCCCTGCAAACTTTGATTTTATCTCAGAAATCAGCATTCAGTACTTTTGACAGCTTCATGACTTTCGAATATAATTCAATTAACCATAGACACTTTACTCTGTCATACTCAAAATGAACACCGCTCTCCAGATTTAGCTACAGATTTGTGCAGGTATTCATTACTACAGATCAGTTGTTTGTTTATTCTCTTCAGAAGCAATTATGTGTATCATATTGAATTGCCCTGTATCTTATGTGAATGCTCCTTCCACGTGGAATGAAATACTACTTCTCATTTGATTACATTTTTCTTTTCCTAGATGACTAGTTTACATGTCAGCAGTTACTTCTTTTCTCTGTGCTACTAGGATAATCACTCACTCTTCTATTAGTAAAATGCTCATCTTAATGAATTCTTTCCTAAAGTGCTGACACCTTACCAGTTCGTGCTCTAAATCTCTCCTTTCTTCTAACCATCCTTGCACAATTTCTGTTTATGCTAAAAAAACCTATGTAAGTCCCAGTGTGAAATTCTTTTAATTTTGAAATTATAAAAGCAGCATGCTTCACTACATAAGTTTCATACCCATCGATATCTCTTTCATGTAGTATTGATCTGTTTATCACCCTACACAAGAAATCCATATTTCCTCCCTTATTTATATTCTACAGAAAAATCGTGTCCCTGTAGCTTCAGCATCAAATATACAACTTTAGCTGGTGGTAAACGGAAAAGTTTCTACAATGTGAGCAAATCTGGAACTCTTGCAGGCTTGATAGGTACAATTCAAACAACCAAAATGGAACCAGTTCTAACTAATTCCTTTTCAAAATTAAAATATTTTCTTTCACAGCAAAAGAGATCTCAGGGAATAAACAACTGACTTCTTGAGAACACAAGGATCTGTATTTCTGGAAGATGCCTTTGCTGAAAATACACCTGACTGGCACAGACTCTTCTCATTTGCTATTTGCCAGTGTGTTAAGTCTTTCATCTGATTCTGAATAGCAACAAAACTCCTAATACAGCATGTGATGTTCCCATTCTATACAAGACTGTGAAGAGTTAATGTACTAAATGTGCTTATGAACATACAGTTCATAAGATGGATCAGGTAAGTAAGCTCACCCTTCCAGTGGACTACATGGAAGGGCAAATACATATCCTTAGCAGAAAAAAAATGGGGGGTGTGGGTCGCTTAACACTTCCGTCACTGGTTTAAATACCATGGGAGACTGTAACTAAGATCACAAAGAGCCCTCCACAGAAAAATCTGTTTCAACATTACTTTTGTGAGGCGATTTTTATTTTCACAAGCAAATGTTTTTGAGCATCACGGGGTTTAGTTGCTGATCAAGTACAGAGAAGCTTTTAAAACTACTTTGGTTCCTTGGATTCCATGGTCAAGTGACCATCCTTGAATGGAGGTGACTCAAAACAGTTTCTGTGGTGCTGTCCTTGTGGTGGGAAGCAACTCAGCTACAAAGACATCAAGGCCAGCTTCAGGACAGGCAGGGGAGCAAGGGAGATGTACAAAACTAACAAATCAGAGAAAAAGATCTCTCTTACCTCTAGCGCTTTGTTATTTTTTCTTCACAGCATGCAGAGAACATCCAGCAGACCTAAGAGAAGAGATGCTGCTGCAGGCAGCCCCCAGCATAGTTAGCTTTAGATCAAATCTATAGCTACAACATCAGTCCAAGTCTCATCTTTTTCTTAAGATCAGAAATGCATTTCAACAAAAATCAAATATTTAATGAGCCATTTGTAACAGCCCAAAACACACAGGTGTTATTGTCCCTTGGTTTACTTGGCTGGATAAGACCCTACTACACAGCCAAGTTGCTGCCCAAGGTTTAGCATCTGCAAACCAGGTTGAAAGTATAGTTAATACCAACACAAATAGAGGCAGAGATTATTCTGAATGAGGTACAAACTTGTACTTACCATCTAAAGGAAGAGGAACTTCTTATATAGACACTCAACTTCGCAACTCAGACAAATTCAAGAAGTCAGAGAGAATTTTATAATACATTTCACTTTACCTTTTCTTTCCTCTGGTACAACAGAAAAAATAGTTACAGGCAGCTGGCCGCACTTTTTGGAGGGTAATTCCAACCCCAGTGTTCTGGTAGAATGCCAAGTCTTTGGTTCTGTAAAATCCAAAATATACAAAACAGTCTTTGGAAACCTGCTCTTCCTCTGTAATTCAATGGAGAATCTAATGTGAATATAATTTTCTGCTGTGTTTTCAGACTATTCAAAGTGGCCTTGTTCTAGTGGAAAAAAAGTCTTAAACAGAAGTGAAACTTACTGGTCTATTTTCAGCATCCATGCCTCAAGATGAGTGAAGAGCCAAACACTGCTAATGATGAGAAGTAAATAATTTTCATTCTTTTAGTAGTAGCTGGTAACTCAAACATTTTATTGTGATTTTTTTATAGTGATGGCATCCTTTTAAAATAAAATAATAGCTTAATTAAGAATGTAAATGTATCTATAAACATATGCATAAAAATTCAATATTTTTGTGTGAGTAGGAAGTAAGGAGAAAAAATGTACAGCAAGAGGTTGACCTGTACCATTTTGTTAAGTTGCTAAAAGGAGGAGAAAAAGAAAGAGGATTGCAACCATTTGTATGCATTTGTATCAAACCCACTGGATAAAAAAATGCTTGTAAAAGAGTTTGTTGAACCAGATCCTGATAGAGCTGGAGCTTTAGTCTTTAATGGCAATAAATAAACTCATTTGATGTGAGAGGAGTGGTTGATGAGGGTGGAAAGAATGGAAGGGCTTTTTGAGTAATCGGAGTTTAAGCTTGCAGGAAACAAATGTCAACTTGCTAGAGGTCACTTCTCCTCCATATGGCAGGTGTTCATTGCAGAGGAGGCAGTCTAAGCTGTGGACAGTGGACAGTAAAGGAACTGAGAGTTCCTTCCAGTAACCAGAACTCTGGGAATAATCCAAGTGATGATGCAAAATTTTGTATCAGCAAGCAAACACAGGTGTTTGCATCTAAGTAGGTATCTGAAGGTTTGTAAGAGATCAGTTAGAGCTTGGAACTGGAAATAAAATATAAATGTAGGTAAACCTGCATATCATTATCATAACTGAACTGGAGATGAGTTCTGAAAAGGTCTTTGGACAACACTGAGTTTGTCTTGACCTGTTGGAGATGTTGCCGTGGAGTTTTATTTTTTAATTTTTTAATTTTGTAGCTGTTAGAAGTAGTTATATAGTAAATGTAGATGTA
>JAWMRA010000161.1:23469016-23481794 GCA_035584735.1 Pseudotriccus pelzelni
TGGGGACCTCATTAAAGCCTTTCTTATCCTTATCTTACCTCCCCTCTAATTTGGCCTGGAGTATTTTTTCTCCAACAACTTTTAGGCAACAGAGAGATGAGAGAGAGAGAGAGAGAGAGGGGCTTACAGGAGAAGAAATCCTGGGAAGCAAATAGATGGGGATGTTTCAGATGTGAAGCAAAGATAGCTTGACAACAGAGGGAACAAACCTTTCAAGCTCTAGTTTAGTAGTCTTACACTTAGAAAAAAAACATAAATTTACTAGCAAAACAACAGAGGGAACAAACCTTTCAAGCTCTAGTTTAGTAGTCTTACACTTGGAAAAAAACATAAATTTACTAGCAAAACATAGAGTTGGAAAACATTATGATCTCATGGATCCAAACTAGGCCACAGCTGCATTCAGAATCAGGAGTCTCTGTTCAAACTCAGGTCCAGAGATAATGCTTCTTATTTCTGTTCAACATGTAAAAATAATTCCAAATTATTATTTAAAGACTCTCACATTTAGAATTAAATTGGTGCCAAAAAAAGACTGCAACTAGAAAGCCTTTAGAGGTTTTTGTTTTTCAGATATCTGCAGTATAGATACAAGGCATGAAATGTCACAGCATGCTTCCTTGTCTCAGAGACGGGAAACTGCTCAGGAGCTATATTTAGTCTCAGCCTTGGACACATTAAGTGCACAGACACAAAAAGTCTGTTTACTGACAGGAAAACTCTCAGATGCACTGTAGTGTTCTTTTGCCCCGATATACACATACCTCTGGTCTCTGCTGCACTTTGCTGCCCTTGTACAGCAAGCTGCAGAACACTACCTTCCTGCAAACTATTGAGTCTGCTGCTTTCCTGTGTTTGCCCACCACAGAAAAAGATAGAAGTGTTTCACTGCTTTGAAAATGACAGGAGAGGGAATGGCATCCCCAGGATGCCCCACCAGGAAAGCTTGGGCTTTCCCTGCCACTGAAATAGAAAATAAGAACTTTGAGCTGATGCATCCCTGCCATAATTCCGTGGCATAGCGTGGACTTCCCATTTCCTCCAAAGGGCAGAGAAGCAACTGGGAGATTCCTGTCTCACCGTGTCAAAGCAGCACCTACAAATCTTGTAAGAAGTACTGAAGTCTCCTGAGTGCTCCCTGCCACCTTGGTGTTGAGAAGGTGTCTGATGTCTTCTGAGTTCCAAGGCAAGATAATGGCATAGGGAACATTTAAGCAAATACCTCCAGTTCCCTACAATTATTCTGGCTGCTCCTGATGCTGCTCCCAAGCTAGCTTGAATCTCAGATTGGTGCTTGTAGTTTTACTGAATACACTTGCCCAGCTCTTTTCCAGGTTATTCTGTTATGAATCCTTTCTCTCCTGCATTTGTCTGTCAATACGGCCTCTCTGGTCCACTCAGAGAAAGTGAACTGATTTCCCATAGTCTGTAATTATTACTGGAGGAAGAGCAGACACCTCAGAAAGTTACGGTAATAATTCAAATCACCAACAGGTTCAGTTACACCCTGGCATATGAAGCTGAAAACATAAAAACTTTCTGTGATGTGCAATCATTATCCTCCTCTGATGGTGGTATGAAATTGTGCACAATGGCAAGAAAAGCAAAAAGCCCAGACCTACCAACTGCTGCGATAAGAGAGAAAATCCTGAAGTGAACAGGACTGCAGTGGGATTGTGACATTTTAATGACAGTTTAGAAATACAAAAACGTCTGAAGTGGAGATAGTCAGTCTTCTATTCATTCTCTTTCTGTGTGAATAGCAGTCACCTGATGGAAGCATAAGGTGAAATTCATTCTCTTTGTAGAGAGAGATTTAAGAAACTATTTTAAATCAGAAATAATTTTTATGTGAAAATAATGTGGTGTGGTTTAGTTTTGCTTCTACAAAGTTCTGTCTATTGCACATGGCCCTGCTTTCTTCCATTATTTTTTCCCCAAAGTTCACAGGATCTGAGCCATACCTAACAACTCATAACCCCCCCAAATAATGTCTTCCTAAATTTTTAAGATTTTCCAGTAGATCTCGTGATGTAACACAAAACTTTCAATACAAAACTGTAGCTATCTGGCTAAATTTGTAACTATTGTTTTGCAATTGAAATTGATGGAACTATGAAGGTAGATCAATGGAAATTACATGTTAAAGTTGTAATAAATCCTCTATGAGCAATAGTGAGGTTTGGGGGAAGACAGATCCCATGTTTGAGCAAACTTGCTCTAAATCTGTGGATGAAATTTTAACATATTTTGACTGACTACATCCCTTAGACAAGGAATTAACTTAGATTCAGTTATAAAAGACTGTGATCTAGAAACAGCTACAGATGTGGTTCTCTCTGGGTTCAAGATTAGACTCTTTTGATGGCTCCATTTCGTCCCCAGGCTCTGGCAGAATCAGACCCCTATGTGCATAGGACCAAAAAGAGATTATGTGTATATTTGCTTGATTTTGAGGGATAAGCTCTAGACTTTGACAGTACCATACCCAGAGACCTGTACTGTTTCATCGGAAAAGAGGAGCTGCAGAGATGAGATAAGTAATTTTTAATCAGTGCCTGCCTGTACAACTCAGTGCACCAAGCAGTGGCCAGTAGCTTTCTGAGCGTATAAGTCATGCAAAAATTAATCAAAGTTTAATAGTACAATAAACTTGATAAACTGATGACACAGTCCAGGAGAAACACCGTCACTATGTACCATAGTCTTTTAAATCTGCCTTCCATTCTAGTCCACTATATCATGTTGTTATCAACGCTTGCTCAGATTATTCTCTTCTCTTCCAAAATAGCCTATATTCTCTTGATAAAACTAATATTGCTAATAGTACATTGATGGACTGATAAACTTACCATATGGGATTTAAACAAAATTCCTCTTTACACACCCAAAAAGGTTAGAGGAAGAGTAGTCTGGCTTCAGACATTCATATTTTATTCTCCTTTGCCTTGATGAAATACATTACTTCTTCTTTACAGCATATGAATGAGAACAGGTACCTTCCTATGCAAGAGAGAACGTAAACAAAATACACTTCTGCCTTCAGCAGCTGAACAACAAAATAACCAAAACAATACTGGGATTCTGTTTGGAAAACAGTCCAGTCCAGAGCTTTTCAGTTTACCACGGGGATTTAGCAGACTCAGGCCAAGATGAGCACTTGTAGCAGGTTCTGAAGTGTTTGTACTAGCATTGGTTTGCTCTGGTGCACTGTTGAAACTGTGTCAGTTACTAAATATAAATAACTACACTTTTTGTTGGGATCTGGGATCATATTTTTATTTCACTGGCTCACTAGAAAAGAGCCTTACTTAAGAACTGGATCCAGTGACCTGGTGTGAGGGAGCGGAAGAGAACTGCTCTGCAAGGGAAGGTGATGTGGGAGCCGAGAGTGACAGCACGGCAGCAAGGCGGTGCCCTCACCAAAAAGGGTGTAGTCCAACAAGCAAGTCTGGAGATACTAAGCAGGGTCAGCAGAAAATCCAGTGCTTGCCAGACAAGTTTTCAGGGGTGTAACAGATCAAACGCAACCCAGAGATTAAGATCACAGGATCTGTCTCAGGAAAGTACATAGCCAGACCACATAACTGCAGTGTAACTCAGGCAAGAACTGAGGTAGGGCTTGAGCCTAAGATGTTCTTCATAACCCAGTGGCCCAGTTTTACAGAGCTTCTTGCAGATCAGCCTCTCCCCTGCATGAATCAGAGCTGACCATGCTCATAGGCAGCCAAAGCCCTTGAAGAGGGCAAAGGCTGTCCCCAGGGCTCTTACAGCTAAGCCCAGAAGGGTTGATAAGAGAGGGTTTGCTTATCTACAAGGGTGGAAAGTATGTTTAACAAGATAAAAATCATTTCTTTTGAGTTCCTCATTCACCTTAAACCAGATTTATCAGTTAAGCTTGCACTGACAAATTTACAGTAACGGTCAATCCCCAAGTAATCCACTTTGATAGGAACTTTTGTTTAATCACAGAAAAAAAGTGTGTGATGGTAGCTCTTCCTTTTAGCCAGATGTTTATGATTCATACCTGAGTTAACTGATAATCCAGACAGTGATAGCTGGAAATAGTGTCATTACAGGACTTCCAGCTTCAGTTAGAGTAACAGTAATTTTAATACTTGCTTGGTCCCACATTTGCATAATTAACTGCCTGTTCTCTGATACCTTAAAGCAACACAATTCAATTCCACCAGCAACATAGGACAGATGGCAGCTTCACAGGCCACACAGGGGTTTAAGTGCGGAGTGACTCTCCTATATGAGGGGAAGCATGGCTGCAGCCTATCTTTCTTCTCCCATGGAAATTCAGCTTTAAAGCCCCTGACTTCTACAAGCACAAGCTGAGATGTTCAGCTGGTTGGGCAAAGAGCACACACTATCAAACACACACTTGTCTCCTCTCAGAAAGCAGAGATGTGCTGGGTGTATTGCATACTTTCCATACTGCCAGCTGGACCATGATAAATTCAAAGAAGAAATCCTCATAATGCTTGTTGATGAGTCCCTTTGGATTGCAAGATATAGTGAGCAACTAATTCTACAGTAGAATCTTATATTCCTCATAGCTACAGGTGAGCTCATCACTGTCTTTAAGAAAAAATCAAATATTTCATAAGGAATCTTGGTTGACAGTCAGAAAGTAAAATATTTTCTTTTTTATTAAATTTGGGAGGGGCAATTTAAGGGTGTCATCTTTTGCAACTGAGTATTTGAGCCTATGCTTGTTTTGATCAGTTCTGGTATGGGTTTTATTTCTTTTTTTTTTAATGCCTTAAGCATGTTCCTCTTCTGTTGTTTGTAGTATGACTGATGGATTCCAATGCAAACATCATGGAAGTAAATAATTCACTTGTCATAGAAACAGAACCTTAAGTGGAATTTAGGTTGAGAAACTTATGAAACTTGTCCAGTAAATCTCAGAGCTCATCAAAAAAATCTCAAATATCAATGCAATCTTGAAAGACTAATCTTTTAATAATAAAAGTTACATTAAAAAGAAATAAATCTTGCAACAGGAGAAATATTATGTGCATTAATAATGTCCAAAAACATAAAAAGGCTGCTGTAAAATTATTTTAAATTAAACATGAGAATCTAACAAAGATAAGTCTGATCAACTTAGTTCCTTCTATGAAAATTACACTGAAATTGTTTTATTGGCTCCTGCCATCTACTGCATGGAGTAGGAAATGCAGCAGAGAAATGTGAAAACTGCACGAGGTGTATTTGCTGACAGTTCCACATAACAGAAATAGTCTCTCTTTCTAACACTTTTAAATCTTAAATATCCTGTACAACATGCTTTCCTTATCTCTCTGTATTCAGAAAATAGTTTTCCAGTGTATCATTCACTGAGTGCATCAGTCACTCTGGTACTGTGATGCGAGGTGCAGCTGAGGGAAACCATGTAAAGGCTGAGAAAGGATAAGAAACTGTTTGCAGCCTTTCAGGCTGCACAAGTCCTAGGGAGAACAGCAGTCACCTCGGATTATGCTCGTGGCCCAAAGCTTTGCAGACTGACTGCACCTGAGCTGCTTCCCACTGTGAATTAGTAGTGTAGTCTGGACAAAGTTGTCCTGAAGGCAGAATGATACCTTGGTGTAGTAAGACCTCTTACAGCCACATCTGTTCTTTTTGGCACTGAAGACAGAGAGCACGGGTGAAGGAGGAGTCTACTTCTTTTGTTCAGCAAGCTAATGAAGTTTAATTTCAGGAATATTGCTCTAAGCAAGCTCTCATGCTGCACACTGTCTTAGAAATGCATCAGCTACTAAGGGAAGCATCTGTAAGATCAGTTAGCATTGTTTTGTTCAGAAACGATTGCCCTGGTGAATATCATTTTTAGTAAAGAAGGCAACATCTGTGTATTGTTCAGACTCGCACTATTAAAACAAATGGTGTTTGCCTTAGGCATCCAGGATTCATTTTAACATTTTTTCTGTAATTTAGTTAATGGTGATCCAGCCTAAATATGCTACCCCTCAGCAGATTTTCATATTCTTGTGAGCAGCCTTTCCATAACTGCCCTTATGTGACACCTGCTCACCTTCAACCAGCTTTAATTGACGATCCCTGTGAAAGTCAGAAGATGGTTTCCAGGGCTGGGAGACTGATAACCACCCAGACAAAGAGGCAGAAGGACATGCTAGAATCTCTCTCGCCTGCATGCAAAGGGCTGATAAAAAGACGTTTGTTTCTGGGGAAATACATTATGACCCAGGTGTCTCTGGTGTAGAGGAGATTCACTTTGGTCTGTCAGGGCTGGTGCGCTGTTTGTTGTAGTGCACTAAGAGCTTTAATGGCTCTGACTGGCTTCACCTGGGGCCTGCGTTGGGCCTGGGGTCTGTATTTAAACTCAGCCCTGGCCTGAGCTGTGTTGTAGGTGTGTCTATTCCCAGTGTTGCCCTGTTCCACCGCTGTTCCAGGCCCTGCTTAGGCAGGTTTCCAGCTCAGCCTTGGGCCTGGCATGTTACTGAGAGCTCCCCCAGCGCTCTGGCCTCCCAGCCATCATTTGGGGTCAGCTGTCCCTGGCTGTTTTGCCTGGCTCTGCCCAGCTGAGCTGGCCCTGGTGGCCCTGGCCTGTGGGGCTCTGTGCCTGGGCTGCCCGTGTCTTGGTACATCATGCCCTGTCTGTGGGGAACAAGCAGCCCTGGCTGCCCTCGGGGCCGAGGTTGGCCTCGCTGCACTGCGCAGGGCGCGCGAGTCCTCTGACACCGCCGTGCCAAACCTCCCTGCCCATTCCCGGCACAGAACGGGGGAAATCAACATCTCCCCTTCCGAGTTCAGAAGAGGAAAAACTCTTGTTAAGGTCCCTTTCAACCCAACAAACCATTCTATGATTCTTCAACTTGTCGCTTGATTTCTTCAATTCGGAGCTCAGAAAATTCTCTCCTAACCTTTTGTTAAATTACATTACATTACATATGATGGAAATATTCAGTGATGATACTGCTTATTGACATTAGCGGTTCTGCTGCAGGTGCCTCCTCTAAAAATTTGCTCTAAGTGTGTGGATGAAATTTTAACGTATTTTGACTGATTACATCCCCTAGACAACAGATTCAGTTAAAAAGGGCTACAGTCTGGAAACAGCTACAGAGGTAGTTCTCCTTGGGTCAAGATTGAGACTCCGTTGAAGGCTCCATTTTGTCCCCTGGCTCTGGCAAAATCAGATCCCTGTGTGCATAGGACAAAAAAAAGACTTAAGGCTCATCAAGTCTTTGCTATTGCCCATGGCCTTGTCAGAATATCCTATTAATAAACTACAATTCTCTGAGGAGTAAGAAAGAGGAAAAGATTAGAATTTCTTACCTCCTAGTTTCCTCTATATTTTAAATTCTCTTTGCCATGAAATGTCATTTCAGAATAAATTTTAGATAGTTGATTAAAAGCAGACTTTTCTTAGTTTTATGAGTTTCTAAATGAGAAATCCAATACTGAATCATTTCTAACATCCAAACTTGCAAGGCCCTCCCCAGGTTAAAGTTCCTTAGATGAAATTTTAGTAATTATAAAAAGTTCCCCTTTTAGAAAAATTATGAAAAGGTCCCTTTTGCATACTGTTCTTAAAATGTCAGCATTTCAAGTATTTAATCAGACTATAAAACCTATAAATTCTGTAACTGTTTAATATTAATAACAATTCAAAAATCATTGTTGGAGCTTGTCTTAAGTTCTACTGACTAACTTAATGTACTTGGGAACTGGTCACTACTAGGAAAATCAATTTAAAACCCACCAGCATGATAGAAATTGCAATATAACTGAGAAGTTAGATACTGCTTTGTTTCCGTGTTTGAAATTCGAACAAGAACAATGTCAAAACAGTGTATATTTGTTAGTGCTGCAATAGAATGTGAATGTCTGTACAGATCCATCTGTATAAAAGTAGGGCTGTCCTCTAATGACGGGAGCATTTAGAATCAGTTCAAGTCTCATATATCTGCAACCCATTTGCCCAAGGAACTGGGGGACTGAAAGTAACAAAATACAGGTTGCAATGTCAGAGGCAGTTCACATTAACTGTCCAGCAGTTCAAGAGGTAGTCTAGTTCCTTTGGGATTTCTACACAGTTTCAGGTGTCAATAAGGGCCATCCATTAAGCAGAGAACATGCTTTGTAATTCTACTCTCTCCTCTGCAACAAAGAACTCTAAAGTGTGAGAGAAGTTCCCAGAAAATTCCTTGGCTAACTTTTTAGCAAATTGGTTGTTTAATCAGTAGCAGAAATAATGCGGCCTAGTGACCTACAGAACTTTGTCTCTGGATTTCCTCATTTCTTCCACTCTCTCGCTACCTCCGGATGGATCGCT
Organism: Pseudotriccus pelzelni; assembly: GCA_035584735.1. Lineage (NCBI taxonomy): Eukaryota > Metazoa > Chordata > Aves > Passeriformes > Tyrannidae > Pseudotriccus > Pseudotriccus pelzelni. The sequence goes on from JAWMRA010000161.1 coordinate 23,477,328, forward strand.
CCCCCAGTTTCTGCTTGCTTGGCTGAACAAAGGGCAACAAGGTTTGCTAGGTTACTCGTTTCCAAAACATTTGAGCCAACTCTCTGCTCAGAACCTCCAGGCTGTCTCCCTGGCCAGCTAATACCTCTTAAATGAGTAAGGGGATGTCTCTCTCCTCATGACCACATGACCTTTGTTGCACAAGAAAACCAGATTAAAAAACCCAGAGCAGTCACTAAATTGAAAGCTTCTATTTTAATAACTCCCCCCAAATTTGCCCCTGTTGTGTCAAAGGAAGAAATATTACTGGTTCTCTATTTCGTCCCTTTCCCGTAACTTGCAGGGGAAGTCACCACACCATTTTAGATTTGGGGTGTATTGGGGAGAATTCCAAAGAGACAAGCCTTCATTTCTATCCTTCACAGTGCTCACAGTGTGTGATTTGAAAAATGTTATTACGCTGACCAGCATTTGTATGAATAGGATTTCTTCTCAAAGTCACCACAATTCTAAAAGACAAAGTGTTGATCTATCAGCTCAGTAATTATCTTGGAAACCTTCCTTCCCTTTTACAACACACTATGTGTCAACTTGCCACATAGTTTGATGAGTGATATTAATTAAAGGAGACATTATGAGGGATGGATTGCAACAATTTTATGTGTCTGCACAGGGTAGGAAGAAGGCACAGACTATCAAAGTGTGTGAGAATCTTGGTCTTTCACTTGTAATAGGCTTTGAAATATTAGCATCTGACATGTTTTTCCAATTTCCTTATATGTTTTGTTAAGTAAAGAAGGCTCACTTCAGATTCCTGTGTTAAGGTGTTTCTTAGACTTTATTCCTAGGGGGGAAGCCTGTGTGCGTAAGCATCGGAGCAATAAGCCATTGTATATCAGCTGCTCAAGGGTAACTGAACTTTCTTCAAGAAATTTGAGATAGATCATTCAAAACAGATTTTAATACTATGTTTAGAGACACATTTGTAAATATGAAAGATATGAAATATTTTTCCCTAACCCAATACTGACAATGAATTTAGTGATTCAGAGCTGACCTAATTGTGGCTGTATACCATACTTTACCTTCAAAAGAGCTCATATTTGAATATGCTTCTTCCTTACAGCTTTTAAACATGCTTCTTGCTTAAAGCTTTTGAGATCTTTCGTTTCGAGATCTTTCGAGTATTTTATGAATTTTTGTAACCTGTCCCAGAGCTCCATCAGTCTCTGATCATACTCCTACTCTCCATTGTTTTGCTCGGTCTACGACTCCCTCACCAAAAGGAACACTCATATAGAGAATCTTTCAAGAGATGCTATACATTTATTTTGTACAGCCACTCTACCTGTCTTATTTCACACTCTTTGATTCTGCCAGGTCTTCCCTGATACTCATTTCTGGTACAGGTCTGTGTGTATTTTCTTCAGAAGAAAATACATCTCCATTTTCAGAGAACTTACTGAGTTCTCTTTACCATCCAGAAGGAGGAAGCAGCAACAGAAGGAAATTACTGACCCGTTTTGTAGATGAAACACAGTAGCTTATGATTTAACCACAGGGTCTTCAAAGTATAATGTAGCACCAAGAATTAAATTTTTATTGCCCAAGATAAGTTTATGTAGATGATTGAATCATATTTTAAAAGGTTAAGGGCTTTGACTCCAAAAGCTTTTTGTACCAGAAGCATTGCCTTCAGCTTTATTTTTAACTTAGTATTCTTCTTCTCTCAAAGCAAAAGAGATTGCATATCCCTCATACATCCTTCTTACATTTCTGTGTTTGCTGATGGCAAGCATGAAAGTATCTTCCTGCATCTGATGACTCATGAAGTTGTTTCTTTGACTTGTCAGCCTTTGGCTTGATATGCTCACGAATCAAGCCAAACAAGAACTTCCTGTTTACACCAGGGTTTTTTTCCTCTTTTTTCTTATAAGCTGGTACATTAATTTTCACAAGAATTTTCCCCTAAATAGTTTTGTTCTTCAACATGAGTACATCGTTGGTCCTTCTACATGTTCATAATTATACTAATTTTCCTCTGAAAAGAATAATGAGATTAATTCAATTTTTGACATTCTAATGAGCTATATCAGATGGCCAAAAGGATCATCTGCCTACTTCCAAAATCTAAAATATGGTCGGTTCTGACCATCATGGTTTCATGATTCACTGGCCAAAGGATGGCCGTTAGAGGACATCACATGCTCATGAGCCTGTACATCTGCCAGAAAGATACCGTTCTTTTGGATATGTTTCCAATTCTGGATGGAAAAGGCCAACAGCATTGCTCTGCAAACACCCAGCATGTGTTTCATTCTGTGGTTCTGTGATTGTGTATTACCAGGCAGGCATCAACAGCAGTGGTGAACTTAACTCACAATGTTTTTCCAATATTTTTAGTCAGTTCATCTTCTATTTTGGCACTATATTACCTGTCCTCATTTTCTGAAATTTTCACAGGGCAAGAGGAAAAAACGAGACTGGTTATACCTACCTGGAGGCAGAATACAAAGCACTGTTTCTCAAAGCACACATAAATGCAGCTCTGCAATACCTGAGAAAGAAACTCTCACCAAATAAATCCGTTGGTTGAGTTACCTTCTTTATAGTTCCTACCCTTCTCTCAGGTTGAGGATTGTTATCACAGTAGGAAGCTGTCAGTTTCAGAAACAGGACAAAGAGGTAAAGTCTCTTTTCATGTTTTCCCTCTTATGATGTTTTTTGCTTTCTTGCTTTGTGATATACGGTGCTGCACCACTGATGAGCTGAACTTTTCTGTTAGATGGAATGAGAAAAACAAACAAAGGAAGCAGCAATAAGTAATACTTCATTTTCCAACAAAGGATTATATTTTGCTGAATTGGAAATCAAGAGTCAGAAACCAAACATATTGCACAAATCCTAGTACAAGTCCATTTACAACTTTGGCAAAAGATCCCTTTGAAAACTCTTCCCTAGAAGACTTATCTCTCACAAAAGGGAATAAAAGGGGGACATGGCAAAAGAGAAATAGAAGGAGACAATGTGAGGTCTCAGAGTTACTTCTTACTAAACTTCATGTTGAAACCAAACTGAGAATTGGCGAAGCTTCCAGGAAAATTTAGCAAAGAAACAGCTTGCAGTAATCTACCAACCAGGGTTACTATGGCAATAGCAGTACACGGTGAAATTTAGTAGATATAATTTTCCATGATTCACTGTATATTTTTAGCTATTTTTCTTTTTATTCTCTTGGGCTAATTTCCTTTCTGAAGAAAAGGAAGGACTGAACAGTAAGGTTATGCCCTCAGAAAAGAGAGAGGTGTCAGTTGGTGCTTAAGGGAAGCCCTTGTGTTTTAGCCTCGAACGATCAACTGTGCTAAGGAAATCTTGGGATCTTAACTCCTACCCCATTTATCTTATCTTGAGTCTTTAAGACCACTGTTCCCTGCTTCTTGAAATTTTTCCATTTCTTGTTCACCTTAATTTACTTCTCTAATGATTCTTCCTGCTATTTCACAGTCTGAACCGCATGAATAATTTTTCTCCTTTCCTTCTTTTGCAGCTATTTTCCAAAATGATTCTTTTTCATAACACCACCTCTTCTCTTTGTGACATGTTTTCAGCTCAGGGAAAAATCTCCTCCCCCACCTCCTTCCATACAATCCTTCCTTTGGCCTTTCTATGGTTTGCTCACAACCTGAGATGATTGAAACTTAAAAGTTTCTTCACTCTCAATCACACTGATTCAGTGAGGCTGAAATACAGTCATGACTTTACATGTTTATGTGTCTCTGGCATGCAAAAGGACATGCTCTGCTTACCATCATAATATCTCTATGATATAGTTTCCTATTCTTCGACCAAATGTCAGAACTTGTCATATGAGTCTCTTTTCCACTAGAGCTAGAGTTTCTGCCATATGTGCTCAGAGCTGATTATTTCATCATCTTCCCTGTTTGCTTCTTCAGCTGCTGATCTACTTGTGCTATTCTTCCTCTGTGACATCAGATTCTGCTTCTGTTCTTCAGCTGCTTCAACTTACATCTATGTGTCCTTCTCTATAATGGTGCTTTTATCATATATCATCAAGGATCAACCCCTTCATTTCATCACTGTCTCCAGCTTTTGTTATTTTGTTTCACAATTTGTACTACTGGTATCTTGGTGTTTTGTTACATTAGCCTTGATACATGATAGATGGGTTATGGAAAAAGTAGAGACTATCTCCTTTAGTTCCTTTTTTGCGACTTACCTCTGCCACCTGTCATGATTTAATCCCAGCCATCCTGGTTATGGGAGAGGGGTAGAATCTGAGACCAGAGGGTCCTTTTCCTGAGCTGTAGCTCCCACGTGTTTAGTCCCAAAGGAACGAGACACAGACACAACGTGCAGGTAGAAGGTCAAGACTGATCTGATTTATTGGGTGACATGGTGGGTTTATAAGGGCAGAAGAGGGGAAGTCTGGGATAGGGGGACACCTGGACCTAAGATTGGTCAGGTAAC
>JAWMRA010000161.1:23482053-23499194 GCA_035584735.1 Pseudotriccus pelzelni
TTCTCTCTCTCTCTCTCGTTCTCTCTCTCTGTCTCTCTCTCTCTCTCTCTCTTTCTCTCCGTCCTTCCTTCCGTCCTTCCGTCCTTCCTTCCTTCCTTCCTTCCTTCCTTCCTTCCTTCCTTCCTTCCTTCCTTCCTTCCTTCCATCTTACACTTTTATCCAAAACGGACTGCCGAGTGCTTATTTAGGTCAGGGATTAACATACCAATTTCCATGTCAAGTGTGTAATTTACTGATAAAACCTTGTGAGCTTTTGCAGACCCTCTGACTTCAATAGTTCCCTTCAACCACAAGCATCTAGGAATCTTGGGTGATTCCTTCTCCTTAGGGGTGGGATGTCACAGGTTCTAATTGTTTTAAGACTGGGACTGCCTGCTATATTGCTGTATATAAACAGCTCTGTGGAGCGTCTACGAATTTTGGAAGGAAAGCATAAATGGAAGGAGTGGAAAAAGAGCAATTCTTTAAGTCAGTCAAGGCTAGGGAGGCTTATAAGAATCTCTGTCAAACTTAATAAGGCACCAGAATTTGGATACCCACCATTCTAAACTCCTACAGTTTACAGTTTTAGCTGCTAATAACAGCATACATAAATACAAATAAACCATGACAGATAAAAAAACATTATTAGAAATAAAAGTTAAAACCATACCAAAAAATCATTTATTACAGCATAATATATTTATATATTCAAACTTCCTGCTGCAAGATGCAGAAAAAGGCTATGCATTTGTTTCTGTATATTCATGCGCATTTAAAAGGACCACAGTGCTTCATCTCGAGGCACAGCTGATCAGTAGCTGGGGCTGTGGTGCAGTGTTATATAATGCAAGTTTATGACTTTGTAAGATGTCATTTTTCTTTCCAGTATTTCTGGATTTCCTTTTTTCTGCGTTTAGAAAGTAGAGTATTTCAAAGAAACACTTACTTCATAGGGGGTTTTGCACCATGTAGGACATACTAGACAGGATCCCAGTATAAAATATAGCAGAATTGTCTTCTGTCACAGATGATAGTAGACTACAGAGGTCCTCATCTGTTCTAAGACAACAACCTTGTGTTCCTGCGATTACATTTTTCTGCTGTCTGAACACCCTTGAGCCGTCACAATATGGGCATAAAGAGAAGTCAAAAGAAAAGCTTCTCAGTTCTGAGCAACTCTGTGCATAAGCAAGCAGGAAATGCCCCATCCCTCAGAATTTCCTGCTTTTAGACAGGTAGTTAATGAACAACCCTAAGAATGAGAGTTCTTCTCACAAGAATCAGCAGTACCAGGGCTCCATTGGCTCCCCAGTAATATCAGAAGATCCTCACGTTGCCGCTGGCTCAGCTGTGCAGGGTCTGCTGTGCTCCGGTGGGGCAGGCAGCGCCACAGGGTGGTAACTCCTGTTCAGCCCACTGCACGGCTGCCCTGCTGCAAGGCACAGCACCTTCTGGGAGAACACAGCGTTGCCCTAGCAAAGAAAATGTAGCCAGTAATTAAACGAGTAACTGATCAGCGTTAGAGCTGTTCGTGATTCTCAACATCTGTTCAGTTTCAGAGAGATTTAGAACAATCACTGTAGAGTTCTGCAAGTGTTATTTTTGACAAATCTTTTCCATGCATATCAGGTTCATCCCCCTTTGATTCTGCTAAATTGTCTGACACTCCTTATAGCCAAGACATTCAAGACTTCTACTTCCCACTGTGCTTTATGTTTTTCTGGAATGATCCAAATTCATTTTACCTCCATAAGGTGACTTGGATTGCTGCCTTCTAACTGTAAATTATTTTTTTAGGTTTCAAATGTTCAAATTGTTCTACAGTTAAAATAATTAAGCACCTTTTATTAAATGTTACATTTGTAATTAAGTTACATATTGCTGTTTCAGAACATCTCCTGTTCCTGCAGTACTTTCTGCTACATGAAGCCAGAACTATTTAGACAGAAAATCCCTATTTAAACCCCATGTTTTACGAGACAAAAGAAATGTTCTGAAAAAGAAGAAGTCTGAACTGTTCTGCCTACTCTGGATGACTTGCCTAATACAATAATGGTATGTATCATACTTAATATTGCAGCTTCCAAACTGTATTCCCTGTACTATCCAGCAGATGATGCTAATGCATTACAAACTGTTCTCTGTTCAATTTTAATTAGAGGAAAGGTGCCCAGCTACAAGATTAAGTTCTGTCACCAGGCATTTTAAAATTTTTTCAATTGTCCTCTTTAATTTTCTCTTTCCTAAAATGTGTGATCCTGAGTGTCACAATGAGTTGTTTTCCTGAAGAAATTTTATTACTAAAGGTTGACCCTTTCAAGTACCTACCTCCTAATCTTTCATAACCCTCTGACATTCCAGTGTGTTTGATATATGTATGACCACTTTGGCTATATTAACTATCTTTTTACTCATATTTTGTAATACACAGCATTAAGTTTTCTGCTACGCTGAGCATTTATTCCTGTTCTCAGTCTGCAGTAAATAATTTAAGCAAAATCTTTGTACTAAAAAGACGAAAACCGGAAGGGGAAATATATCATTCATGTATATAACAAGAAAGACAGGACTGAGTTTCCATGAATATTCCAGGATCCTCAGCTTTCTCTAGTGTAACCATATTTTGATTATAGACTATGAAAGGAAGTTTTATAATCACTTCTACTTTGCAAGACGTTCTGATTTTCTTACTCCGTGAGACTGGCTCCTAATTCCACCAGAAGCATTCACAGAGGCATTTGGAATTACTTGCAGAATGAAAATGCTACTAATCATATATCCCAGAGTCCAAGATTTTTCAGACAGAGTGACAGTGCCTGCATAGCATCTATAGACATCGTTTACACTTTTTTTCTGAAAGGAATGTTGAGTATAAAGAATAGGTTTTCCAAACTAGTTGCAGGAAAAAAACCTTGAATTTTCTCTGCTTGTTTCAGCCTTGATCTCATTCTCTGAAACAGTGGGATCATAGCCAGACTTCTCCAGAAGCTAGGCACTAGTGACTATTTCTCCTGTGCTGGCAGACCACAGCATTTATGGTCCTTCCAGCCACTGGATCCCGTTGCCACTGTTACCTGCTCGCTGAATTGCTGCACTACTAGAAGGAGAAGAGCCAAGAGGACTCAACTTCTGACGAGAAAACAAAAAGTACGAAAGAGGAAATTGAGCTGTCTTTTTTTTTGGTCCTTTTTTTCTTTCTCTGTCTCTTTTTTTAAACTCTGCTCCTTTGGGAAAAGTATGGGCCCCTGAGGAGACAGAGAAAGAACCTTCTTGCTTCCTGCAGTGCAGAAGGCTGCTGTCTGTCCTTTCCAGACTGTGAGTCTGAGATTAATTAGACCATTTGGCTTTTCTTATACTTTTTTTCCCCTCAGGAGGGCTGAGTTATATGAGAAAGTTGAAGCTTCTCATGTCACTCTGCAGCAGGCTCAAGGACAGGTGAAATCCATTACTGATAATTGTATTGCAAGAGTTTGGCAGCATAGAGGAGACCTAAGAATAGGCTGTCCGACCATCAGCTGGGGCACGAAGTAGACAGGACATGCAAGATTCAAGGTGTAGGCCTTAGGGCTTGTGTCCCTTAGGCTAACAACTGCGGAAAAAGTTCCAAAACTTACAAGTCAATCAGCACAAAACACTTCAGGGGAAGCATGTTTAGTCCTGTAAATCATACAGGCATAGTTGTGTGGTTAGTTGTTGTGTAGTCATTAAAACAAAGGAAAACATGAAATCGGTGGGCAGGCAAATTGAACAGAGAAAGCACAGGAGTCACACGATCTTCTTCTGTTTCCCTGGCATCAGTCACCAATAAACACACCTTGGTCACGCTGCTCAAGGAGAAAAGGAGAAAGTAAGAGAGGGATAGAGAAAGCACAATGCTTCAGCCCACTACATGTCTTTTCTCTTGAAGAGGAATCATTTGCCTGGCCAGAAACCTGCTTTAAATCTGGTTTTGTGACATATGAGTCCTGAACTTTATACAAGTGTAACAAAGACATTACATTAATGTTAGAGGTAAATCCCTGAAGTACATGATCGTTTGTATTGTAGGAGTAGTTGTGCTTTCAGAAGAATTTGTAACAGGAAAGCTAGAAATTCGTTTTTGCTTAGGAAGCCTGAAATGTGCCTTCTCAAGGGGGTTAGATTTTTTTTTTCCCTCTGCAGTCCAGAGAGCATTGCAGAGAGCTGTGATATCTCTCTCTCTGCAAGAGATAACCCTAACAGACATGTACAGAGGCCTTAGGAAGGTGGGGAAGAAACAGAGAGGATAAAAAGGCCCTGGAGAGGTCAGTAACTTGCCTTTTTCTCTGTGGGGCCCAGTGCTTAAATAGGTAAGGTTATGTCAGGTATTTGTAAGTTTCTCGTGTTCTGGCCTTCTAAATAAACTTTTGAATTCTTTCCACTGCCCTGGCATTTCTGGGGACACCTATGTATGTTACTTTACATTACTGTTAAGTGTTGAACACTTATCTCTAACAATCCAGCTAGGGTCCTACCACAATGTCCTGTGAGGTAGAGACCTGAAGGACTTAACAGAAGTACTTGGGTTCCTCTGCTCAGTGCTTGTTTCTGTGAACCAGGAGAGGGGAAAACGTTTTACAGAAATCTAAAAGAAGAGGGAATGACTGAGAAAACACAGAGGGAGGTTGCCTTCAGCTATGGAACTAGAGAGAAATATTACAGAACTGAATGTGTTTTGTTTTAATTTGAATTTTGATACACCTACACCCTGGAGAGGGGGAAAGACGCTTTTATATAACTGACAGGAATTTTAACATAGAATTACAGCTGGATGATGAGAAAGAAGCTGCTGGTTGCTGTAGCTTGATGGAATTCATCAAGGATGACTTTGCTTCCTGTGATGAGTGGGCACAGGAGATTTTTGATTGCCACTGCAGGGATTGTTTTTAATTCACTGGAGACGTTTGGGCTGGGAGGCTGAGCTTTATGGGCCATTGCATTTAAGTAATTTGGAGCAATAGTTTGAAGTGCTATAGGGGAAACTAGGTTTAGAGCATGTTGACAATCAGGAAGAAACGTTGAAGTCGGCCTATAAAAAGTCTTGGTCAGATAGTATGGGTAGCTTTGCATTTGCACCTCATTGTATACATTAAGTTGGGTATTTTTTAATTTAGTAGAAGAAATGTGCCTTAAAATAATTTAGCTTTAGGGTATACAAACATGAATTCTTGGGCTGAATGCTTGTGTCTGGAGAAATCTTTATGTATAATAAAGATGCATTCAAAGAAGGTACATAATGGGGAATTAAATTAATTACAAAAAAATTAACAGGAGAGCAGGTGTCTAAGATATGTCATCTAGAATGGACATAATGCAGAAAAAGTTTCTTTCAAGGTATCAGTCATTTTTTTTAGAGAAACTGAATTTTTACTGATAAAAAGCTTATAATAAACATCCAGTTCATCTAACATTAAGTACTTAACATTCTGAAGGAATTCTTTGTCACTTTGTACAGCACACAGTAGAAGTACACACACTATAATTTCCATCACTTCTTTGTGTGCAATCTCTGCATGTCTAGATTGCTTAGAAAATTGTATCACAAACAATGTGAGACTGCATGATTCACACGTGAGATTTCAGCGGAATTGGAGTATACTGGGTAAGGAGTTACACATTAGAATGTGAAGGTTTAGGATCTTGAGGGGAACTGTAAATGCTGTAAATACCTTAATGCAAGGAAAAAGTATTTACAGAGATAGAATCTACCAAATAGAAGAAATGTGATCAAGCTTCCTTTTACTATAAAGAAGCAGGGAGTGGGGGCAGAGTTGCCAAGAAAGTAGGGCATGATGACAGTTTCTATCCACCTATGTAGGCATTTTAGATGAAAATTGAATACCGTTTGTACTTCAATATTTTTGCTTCAAGGAGTAACAATAAAAGAAAATTACTCATAAATTATAACAAATGGAATGTGTGTTAAGTTCATTCTGTGATTTCAATTAGCGATCTGAATATCAGGAAAATATTTTTATTCAAATAGCAAAGCTCATTGTTTGCAGACAAAGGAGCTGATATAGATGAAAGACAAAAGTGCTTTCTTATGCCTTTTGAGTTACATACATATAACTTAGCACAGATGGCAGTTGTGTAGGAAATTTTTTGAAGGAAAAATACATTTTGAGTGATAAAACTGACTTGGAGGCATCTTCCATAGCATCTAAGTCTCAAGAATGACAGAGAAGGTGGTTTCCAAATGTAGAAGACGTCTTCAAAATATATACTATTCACTTGTTTAGTGAGTTGAGGACAGTGTTGCCCTCTGATCACCAATTCTTTTCAGAAACATACATGTAGTGAATGCCTTGGACTTTGTTATGAAGAACCAGAGTTCAATCAAAGTTAGCTTTAACAGAGAATGGAAAGAGGAGACTGTTATTTTCCAGCACTGCTTGAAATCAAAAATAGTAAAGAAATCATCACTCAAGAAATGAGACTTTATGGCTGTGTTCTGTTGAGTGGGCAGGGTAGTGTAGAGGGGTGATTTATTGCAGACACTTCTGTTTTGTCGTAATTGACTCAAAATAATGTGACTTATCACACATGCAGACTGGTAGCTTATTTCAACAGACACAGTTAAGTGCTAAATTGAGAACCATGGAAGTGAAAAAGGCTATCTTGAAGAGCTGGGGTGTTTATGCATGCTGATCACTGGCCTGTGCTCAGATTTAGAGAAAGGGGGATTTTACAGCCATGTAAGACAGCTGAAGGAAGCACAACCAGAAGGTCTATATACGCTTTAGGAAGAGACCTAACATGGTGTTTGCAGCAGGTTGTGTACGTGTTCGAGGGTGCCAGCTGACAAACATTTCTTGTTGGCTGTGCTGCCTTAGGCTGTCCTTGCCCATGACTGATTTCTGACACACGTCAGGACAATAGTTTGTGGAAATGCACAATGAACAAGACCAGGAACCTCATGTGAGTGATGAATTGCATCCTTTGTTTTCTTGGACTATTTTCCAGATGCATCCATTTCATAATGTAGGTCTGTGTACTCATCCAGAAACATTTAAGAACACAATTGTGGGGCAAGAAAAAACTGCAAAAGGTTAGAGGTTATTGCTTAGACCAGCACTGCTTACATTTGTTCAGTGATTTTCACCAAAGTTCGGAATTTCCCAAGTGCGTTGTTATCAATAAAAATCACTTGGCAGAGTGTTTGGTTTATAATTTCAACTAATAAGGAGAGATCTTGAATCCCAGGGATGCCTAAAGGAGAACTGGTAGTAATAAAAATGTGTCAATTTGCAGAATTTAAAAAATGTTAAGAATCAAACCTTAAACCCACATAGAAATTAGGAATATGGTGGAATTCTCATAATATGCACATTGTCAAATTGAAATACTGAAGAACTCAGTTACTGAGAAGATTGATCAACCCTGTAAAGATTTTTCTCAGTTTATTTGACACATGTTCTGATTAGTCTCTTGGAGTGAGGATGAAGGGTTTAATATTCAGATTTTCAGGAAAACAGCTTGGAGATGAAAAGTAATTTTAGCTGTGGGTAAATGCCCACATAATTCAGAATTTAATTCAAGGGATTTGCAGGAAAACCAGATACATGTATATAGGTACACACTGTGGAAAGGAAGATTTTGATATGGTTTTACTGCGTGTCTAATATATAGACTTTTACTATCTTCATTTGGATACAAAAGATAGTAAAAAGAAATCTATGAATTGTAATAAGCTCATATAAATTTCATTATCATTTAAAAAAACTCTGAACTCAGCTGTCAGTGGATACCACTTTAGTTAAGATATTTATGCTTCTCTGATAACATAATTACCATAAACAAATTTGGGGGGTTTTTTTGGGCTTCTGAATGGATACAAATACAATGGTATAGTTAATGTTTCCTGTCCCCATATGCTAACTGATCTACATCTTTAGAAGCTGATACTGGGAAAATATTATTGCATATAGCCATTAAAGACTCAGTTTTGATACTCACTTGTATCCTATTGATATGTGAAAGGAATACATTTTCCAGAATATTTGTAAATTTTCCAGAATTATTTCCAGGAAAAAGGACAAAGACTCAAAGAGGAAGGGGAAAGCCTATTCCTGTAAAGATGGTTTTCTTCTTTGATAGTTCAATGGGAACTAGTTGTTAGGCAAACTGTTTTAAAGCAATTGTTGTTTGGGGGTTGATTTTGTTTGCTTGCTTGCTTGCTTGCTTGTTTCTCCTAACTGAATGAGATAGATTTGACTGTGGTGTCAGGGGATCTGCTGTTGGGTATGTACACAGCCTATATATGTGTCTATAGGTGTCCCAGTGGAACTCAGAGCTGTATCTCTCTCTGACATATGTTAACTTCTTCAAATATAAGAAAAATACTTGGTTTCTTTCAGGAGAATTTATAACATTCTTTTCATGTTTGGTCATTTTGAAATGCTTGTTAGAACTTTAAATTTCAGGGAATTATACCACGCCTTCCTTCTTACACAGGTTATGTGAATCCTCAACATTCCAGTCATGAGAATCATTCTGACATTTCAGCCCTGGCAGTTATATAAAAATTCTTTTTATCATCAAGAATTGTAATTTTTTTCTATTATTCTTGTTTATCAGACCCTAGCTTTAGGAGAGAAGCAAGAGAAATATTTCTTTAAATTGTTTGACAGCTTATGTGTTCCATCCACTGAGTTTAAACAATATTTTTCCTACTTTCTTCTTATATTGTCACTTTTGTGTCCTCCTGGCTGCTTCTCCAATGGAAAAGAACAGCATTCATGACTACCAAGTACAGCAAAATTGTAGCATGTGCCCTGTTATCATTGTGCTGTTGGCTTTATCTGTCTTTTTTTCATAGAGTTACCAGCAGCTATTTCATACCTTCTTGCAAGAAATCCCATCAGATATGTCCTGAAATTTTCTGTTACATTTTGCCAGACAAGTTCCTGCAAGGTGTCTTGCTGGAAGTCTAAAACCTATTCGATAAGGTGAGCATTTTCCACATTTTTTTTTTTGCCACATGTCATAAGTCATCAATCAGTCACAAGAGTTTCAGCTTTTTCCCTCTGACCCCTGTGAGTGATACCCAATGTAGTCATTCAAGAAATGTTAATCCGCTCCCGCTGTACCCAGGATTACTCTTCAATCATATGAACATAACTTACGCTGCATTTCTGCTGGCATGCACCACGTGCACCCAGAATCTCTTTCAGTCAGCAAAGAAGGAAAACGCAGCACATCCAGCACTTGTCGCAGGTGTTGTTCCCTCCTCATTCATGCACGTGGCACAGAGCTGCTCCTCTACAGAAGTAATCATAGTTTCCCTCTGACCTATCTTTCTGGATGGATCTACTCAGATTTCAACAAACACAGAATATCTCTCCACTTGGCTTTCTGCCATTACAACACAGTCCAGATCTGATATGCTCAATGACCCCCAAGGCTCAAGCTCTGAATTCTTCTAAAAGAAACAATATGCATATCTCTGTTAAGTAGGCTATTCAGAATCCTAGAAAACTAGAGCACGAAAAGATACAAACCAAAACAAAGCTCAGCAAATCTCCCTTCATTTCCAAGAACACAGTTTGCGGATGGGGGTCTCAAAAAAACTGTTATTCACCCATGATAGCCACTGATGATGTTCTTTGTTGTGGAGAGATTTCATTGTAAGTCAATTGAATTAACTTGACTTACAGTTAGTCATTTAATCATTTGATCATTTAATTTCCAGGTTAGTAATAAATATACAAACAGCTGTAGCCTGACGCAGGATTTTTGCCACATCAAAAATGGATAGAGGTTTATTTCTTTTAGCCTTACACTGTCCCACTATAAGTTGGTTTACTTACTAGAGAGTCTTTATGTATTCTTGAAGTATTCTTTTTAATCCTTAAGCTTGTTTGAATCACTACTTACTTTGACATTTCTCATCTTTACAGTGATACAATACAGATAAAGGATTACAAATATGGCACATATTGATCACCAAGGGTGCAATCAACTGCAATAAACAGGTAATAAGGAATATGCATGCATCAGGACCTGGTCTGTGCTCCAATACAGCCACATCAAATATAACAGCAGAAAGCCTGGGCTCTGATAATAGGAGAATGGGAACAAGATTCCAATATGTCACATGGCCCATCCCTTTTCTCTCAGCAGGAAGACAGCAACAAAGATATCCAGAACGAAAAAACAAAGATGATGGGTAGCAGCCTTGTTTAAGAGTTAGGGAGGATGAAATACACAAAAGTGAGGCCGTAATCACGGCATAATGACTGCTTGACTCCCAGGAGACATAAATAGCCTGTCAAAATTATAGTTTGTTGTGCCTGGTCTAGACAAACCTAAGAGACACACTGAGGACTCGAGAGCTTGTGTCCCCTGTTCTCTGTGTCACACACACACATGCATGGTCCTGAGCAGACCACACAGACACACCTTGTGATGCTTGTGAGTATGAGTGAATATGTGAAATAGGAATGGATGAGGGCAAGTGACTGAAATCAGCTTTAAGTCAAATAAATATGAACATCCTCTTCCATGGAGCCTTTAACTTTGTAACACTGATCCCTACACTTCTAAGACTGTAATTTCTTAATGAGTTACATAATGAGAATTTTCATAATGCTAACACCAAAACAGCATTCCAGTGCACCCATGGGGCTTCAAGGGATATGCCCTCGTGGAAAAGACTTTGACCTGCAGTGAAGGCAACAGTATGAGACGGGACCAGAAGGTCTTCTCTTCTCCATTTTTGGGAAGTGTATTCCTTTCCCACCACAAAACCTCCACCTTCTCCTGCCTCCTTCCTAGGAACCCTCAGATAAGGCAGCTCTGCTCTGTTTCAACACTTTTCCAGGGAGATGTAGTAAATCCATTGGCTGGTACTGGGTTCAGAAGCACAGTTCACTTCTCAGCCCTCTGCCTTTCCTCAGCTGGGACAGAGGAAGCAGGTACCAGTATTACCCCAGTGAGAAAGAAAAACTGACTGGCAGAGGCAGAGCAGAGCACAGATCATCTGGATTACACAGGACAATGCAAAATTTATGTCTATTTTATAACACTGTAGTATCCTGGTACTCAATCATTTTGACCCCTGTGGCAACATATATATTTAGAAGGGCAATTTATCATATTGTTGATAAATTGCTCATCATCGCTATCATTCCTAGATGATTAAAAGGAATATATTTGTCTAGGCTATGTTCAAGATGAGCATTCTCATATCCTAGGAGTAAGTGGTCCATTCCTTCCTCCAGGAGCAGGGTGTTGAGTAATCTGTCCTTTGAAATGCGTAAAGAAGCTGTTAAGAGAGCACAAAATATGTTTAGCCAGCAGTACCAGATGGATGTGAGCCTATACAGGATATACTCTGCTCAGCTGACAGCTGTTACCAGACCCACATGAGGGTTAGTTTCTAACTCTCTCAGGTCTCATTCTGCCTGTCATCAACACCTTTGTTTTGCTCTGTAGGAGGGAAGATGAAAGATATAACAGTGTCATGGGTTTGCCTGCAAACCCATGACACATAGGGACAATGGGTAGAGATTTATATAGCGGCAGGTATTAGTATGATGTGCATACCGCGTTAGACAAGCTATTGAGTGGAGGGAAGTTCTTGTTATGCCAGAAATTGCCTCCCTACACTAAAAAGCAAACGACTTTGCGGTCACTCCATCTGTCAGTCCTCTTTTTCTCTGAACAAAGCTATTAATTTTTCTTTCTTTTTCTTTTTTTTTTCCACTCTGTCTATTGTAGGGATCAGCCTTGTGACTGGTACATGGGTGCACTGTGTACTCTGACACCTCATGAGGAAGGGAGTGAAGGGGGCGAGTGAAAACTGATTCAAATGTGTCTGTTACTGCAACAGGGGAAAGTACTGGTGTCTGTCACAAGAGGGTAAGTGGAGATGGAGGTTGGAAAGCAGAGCATGACAACACAGGACAACAAAGGCCGGACTAATCCACCAGGAGAAGCATTACTTGGTGCCTCATCTGTACTCTGAGCGAGTACAATGCCATTTAAATTCCCCTCATAGCAGGTGGGTATAGGAGAGTGAAAGACCTTTCGTGTTGGAGAGCTAGAACATTTTTTAAACATTCAGATCTTTACATTTTCTTTCTGGAAGTCAACATTAGATTTTACATGGCTAACAATAAACACGCTTTAAAAAACCCCAAATTTGCTCTTCAACATAGAACTGGAATATGAAAATCCTGCTATTTAGATGTCAGCAGAAACCATGCCAGCCTTCAAAGGAACAAGTACTAGCCTTGTTGTTGTTAGGTGATGATCTAAGGCAAGCCAAGGTTTCTAGAGAGAGATACAAGCTTTTGATGAACCAAAAAACACAGTCTATAGACATGCTTTGGGACTCACAAATTTCCAGAGCAGAAGGTCAGACAGACATGAACATGCCCTTGGGTAGCCAAAACCCTGTCGTTTCCCCCAGTTACATCCTTTGGCCGAGCTAAGACTATTATCTCTCCCTCATGGACCTGACCGAGGACTGCCGGGGTGGGAGCACTGTCCCGGCTCGCTTAGCCCTGGACTGGAGGGCGTTGGGCTCTTCCCTCACCACCCCCAGGGCGGTCCGGCCGGTCCCACACCGCTGCCTGGGAGGGGAGCAGCGCTGGGCGCTCCCTCGCTTGCCCCTCTGTCGCCGCAGACGCCACTGTGCTGAATGAAAGGCTGGTGCATAGTCCCGCGGCGCTCGTCTCCTGCGCCCTCTCCTCCCGAGAAGGCAGCAGGGAGCCCAGCCCGGCTTTCTCACACCGCCGCATCGCTCAGTCACCCTTTCCCGTGTGGGCGCTCACACGTCCCCCCCGGCCCGCAGCGCCCGCGTCAGGGCCAGAGGGCTCCTGAGGGGGCACGGCCGGGGCACCCCCCCTGCGGACCCCCCCTGCGGAATGGGAATGTGCTCCTGCGTGGGAATGCCCGGGAACAGGCCCGCAAAGGGCACGTGTGCGTGGAAATACAGGGATGTAATGATGCAACGCACGCGTGTGCACATGACGCCCCCCGCTCTCCCCTCCCTCCCCAAAATCTGACATCCCGGCTCCCTGCTGGGCCTCCCTGCCCTTCATTCGCTTCCCAGCGCGCCCAGAACCACCCGTGGGATGGGACAACGGGGGCGAGAAAGAGCTGTTTGCTTTATCCTGCAACTGGGGATACTGGGAGGGGGTGTGGGGGCAGTGGGGCGCACCGGGAGGGCGCTGAGCCCAACCCAGGCTCCTGCTCCCATCCCCGTGGGTGCTCCCCGGCATCCCGGTGTCACCATCGAGGGACCCCAAACCCGGCTGGAGGGGGGAGAGGGCGGGGGGAGCCCCCCGGCCCCCTCAGACGTCTGCCACCGCCTGATGTGCCCAACTGGAATCGCTAATTCCAATAAAGCCAGGCTAGATTAATTTTCATTTCCCCATGCAAATCAGCGCTAATTAGGATGGATTTAGTTCACCTCACAGGGGCTGTGGGGACAGAGGCGGCGGCGGCGGCCGCGCCCCAGCCGGGCTTTGGGGCGGCTCATCCTCCGACAAGGATTTGGGAGGGCGGATCCCAAAGCCTGGGGGAGCACACTCAGGAGCCGGAGGGGGTTGGGGGGGGGGGGGATGGCAGGAGGGCAGGGATCGATCCTGATGTTCTGCCCTTCCTCAGGACCCCCCAGGTCCCCTCCCAGGCCCAGGGTCAGATCTGCCCCCCCAGGTCTCTCCCCAAAGCTCATCCCTGCCCCGGGGAGTGTCTGGGGGGGGATCACTGAGCCGGGGGGGGCGAGGGGGAGGCGAACATGGGTGCCAGGGGGACAAGGGGGGTCTCATCACCCAGTGACCCCCGCCCATCGGGGCTGGTTTGCTCGGCTGGGAGGGCAGCAGTGACAGGGGGGTCCCCAGGGACCCCTCTCCACCCCTTTCCTCTGCCCTGTGGGGGGGGGGCCCAGCAGGATTCGACCACCCCCGGGCACCGCGGGCCTGCCCCCTCTGCAGCGGGGACAGAGCAGCCTCCCCCCCTCCCAGTTCTTTCATATTCTGCTTCTCCTCCCGCTTTGCCAAATATTTAACCGATTCCCACTGCCCGCGGGCTCCTGTTTGCGCAGGTTGTTGCGGAGCCAAGGACGACGCGGCTGCTCCAGAGCAGAGATGCTGCAGACGGGACCCCCCAGGCTCGGGGCTGCCCCCCCAAAAAAAGGGCTGGCACACCCGGGGTCTCCCTCCCTCCCCCCCAAGCTGAGACCGGCATCCCACGCGTCCCACGCAGCCCCCCCGGATCTGGGGTACACTCAGGCTGTCCCCCCCCAGCTCTGCAGCAGGGACAGACCCCAACACCGACCCCCCCCAGCTCTGGCTGCGGCCTCCTTTGGCTCTGCTGGCCCCCAAAATCTGCCTTTCCTGGTGCCTCTTGCCCCCAAAGCCCCCAAACTCCTCGGTCACCCCCACCAGAGGCTGGGGCACCATCAGGGGGGCAGGGGGGGCACAGCCCCGGCCTCCCGGATCTGCTGGGGGCACAGAGAGGGGGCCGTGGGGGGCCTTGGGGGGGCACTGGGCGGCTCGGGGTCCGAGGCCACTGCCAGTGGCAAACAGCCAGCGGCGGTGGCTGCTCCTGCCCTCATTAAATCCCCCCTAACGAGCTCCGAGCCCTGGGGCCCAGCCACACTCGGGTCATTAGGGCTGACAAGGACCTGTCACAGTGGGAGACGTGGCGTGTGAGTCCCCAGCCACGGCACAGCCACTGGGGACACCGGGAGGGGTCTCTTGTCCCCCCAGCACTGCCAGTCCTGCCCTCCGAGCCGGGCGGGAAGGGCCGTGTGTCCCCCCCCAGGTGCCGGACAGGATGGGACCCTCTCCCTGTCCACGCTGGGGACTTGTGGGGACCAGGCCCAGAGGGAGAAAGGGAAAAAAGTGGAAAGGAATAGGGGAAGGGAGAGGGACAGGAGCGCTGCTGAGCTCTGAATCCCCCCTCGGAGCTCCCCTCCAAGGAGCCGCCGGGCCGGGAGCGATGGAAGAGGATGAGGAGCAGAGTCCCCTCTCCGGTCCCCCAGGAGGAGGGCGAGGAGCAAAGCCTCCCCCCACCACTCCAGTCCCCCAGGAGGAGGATGAAGAGGATGCAGAGGAGATTCTCCCCCCACTGCAGCCCCCCAGCAGAGCTGCTCCTCCCCGGGAGCCCCCCTGGCACAGATAAGAGCCCCGGTGCTCCCCGGGGCGCGTTTAATCTGGGACAGGACAGTTATTGGATAAATACCATGAATATGGAAATTGCATTTATGCTGATTTATGGCCGGGGGGGCAGGTGGGGAGCGCAGACGCTTGAGTTTAGTTTAATCCATTTATTTCCCTGCCTGGAGATGGAGAACAAGCTCCGAGCGCTGCATCTGCCGCTCCCTGTTCTCGGTGCGCCCCAGAAAGGGGGTGCAGGAGGGGCTGCCCCCCCCTCCATGGCCGAGCCGCTCCCTCGGGATGATGTATGGATCCGGCACAGGGCCGGTGGGATTTCAATTAATTCCTGGGCCTTGCAGACTCCTGACCTTTCCTGGGATGCCGAGGGAAATGGAGGTGATTAATCTGGAGGTCAGGGGGGCTCCTCCAGCTGCATCCCGGTGTATTCCAGGGGGTGGGATGGGGGGGCACCCCCTTGGCCTGAGAAGGAGCAGGGAGATACCGACCTAAGTCACAACCAGGCCGGGGGCACCGGGAATGGGAAAACTGCGGGGAAAACAGGAAAACCCAAACCCTGAAGTGCTCAGCAGCCGTAAGAGGGAGGGGGTTCGCAGAACCCCTTCCCAGCCACCCCCCCGGTGCCAGTGACCCCCCCACCTCTGCCTGCCCCCCACATCCATCCGTCTGCGCCCCGGGAAGTGGCGGGAGCCGGGATTTGAGGAGGGGGATGCACACGGTGGGGCTGGGAGGGGGAACTGGAGGGGCTTCAGCTCTTAATTTCCCATTAACTGCTGATCAATGCAATTAGCTCCTGGCTGTAATGAAGGGCAACTGCTTGGCTGGGACCAGCTCTCCCTCCCCCATCCCAAAGCACATCCCAAAACGGATCCCACCAGGAGCCGGCAAGGAGGGGGGCTGAGGGGAAGGGAGGCTGATGGAAGGGGTTTTACCCAATTTTCCAGTTGACTCTAATTAAGTTGCTCTCTTCAGCTGTTAAATTAGCCGGAGCCCTCCCCCCTTCCCAGGGTGGTTCCCCCCTTCCCCTCCCCACCGCCCAGATGCAGCAAATCAGCTGCTCCCTCCCCCCCCTCCCGCAGGGCTGCACAAATAAATAAATAGACAATCCCGGGAAAATTAACCGTGTGAGGAGCCGCAAATGAGGTGGAAAATTTTAATGGTCCGGCATTTAAAGCTGTGTGACAGGAGGGGAAGGAGCGGGGGGAGGGACGGGTAGGGGGGGTGTCGGGTCAGTCCTGGGGGCTGCCCCTTTCTCCCCCAACCGCATTTCCATCATTCCCGCAGCAGCATCTCCCGGCTGGTCCCGGGGACGCTGGGAATATTGGAATTGCGGGGGACTCCCAGTGCGGGGGTCATGCGCCTGCCCCTTACCCCCCCCCCCATTCCCCCGAGCCCCCCGCAACCCCCGTGACCCCCTCGGCAGCCCCAGTTCGGTCCCAAGGCGAGGGGAAAGACCCTGGGGGTCCCTCCGGAGCCCCCTCGGGGTGATCGACCCGCCCTCTCCGGGACCGGGCGCGGACCCGGGGCTGCCCCACCGGCCGACCACAAGGGGGCGCTGCCGCGCTCCCGTCTCGTTTGCATATATTTGCGTATTTTTGCATATATTTGCATACCGCGCGGCCTCGCGGCAGGACGGCAGCGCCCCCGCGCGGCCGAGCCGGGAGAGGCCCGGCCCCGCCCACCCCCGCTGGCCCCGCCCACCCCCGCCCCGCCCGTTGCCGTGGTTACCGCTGACGTCACGGCTCCGTGACGTCACGGGGCTCAGCCCCCGCTCCGGGGCCCGGGCACCTGTTCCTGCCCCCCCCCCTCCAAAATCCCGCTCCAAGGTCTCGTCCTGTCCCCGGCACCGTCACCTGTCGCCTGCGGCCCCTTTTGGGGCCCCGCCGGGCCCCGCGCCAGGGACCGGCCCCGGCGGAACGGACCGGGGGGGCCCCGGGCCCGCCCCGTCCCCGCCCAGCGCCCGTGCCCCGCGGAGCCCCCGGCGGGGCCCCCGCCCCTCCCACAGGGCCC
>JAWMRA010000161.1:23499294-23543169 GCA_035584735.1 Pseudotriccus pelzelni
GGCTCCAAGACCCTCCGCCCCGCCGCCCCCTCCCCTTCCCCTCTCCCGCCCGCCCCCGGGCCCTCCTCCCGTCACTGATTCGGCGCCGGAGCCCCGGGTGCCCGAGCCCCCCTCCCAGTCCCGGCCCCCGCCGCCGCCGCCGCGGCTCCCGAGCTGTCAGTGCGCAGGCAGCGCCGCGGCCCCGCGCCCAGCACCGCGCTCAGCACCGCGCTCAGCACCTCTCCCAGCACCGCGCTCAGCACCGCGCTCAGCACCTCTCCCAGCACCGCGCTCAGCACCGCGCTCGGACCCCTCTGCCGCGGAGCCGCCACCGCGGGGCGGCAGCAGGTACCGTGCCGGGGGAGCCGCTGCTGCGGGGGCCGGGCTGCACCTGCAGGGCCGGGGACTAGGACGGGATCCCCCGGTCGGACAGGGGCGATGGAGCGGGACCGAGGGCCTTGGGGGGAGGCCGCCGGTGCGGAGCGGTGCCCGGGCGGCGGCGGAGGGGCCGTCGGGGCTCTGTCGGGGGCCGCCGCGGTCCTTGGGAAGGCGGGCGCTCGGGGCAGCTGCGGTGTCCCCAGCCCGTGGCCTCGGGGGCGGCGGGCAAGGCACGGGCGGCCGGGCGGGCTGAGCACCCTCCCTTCTCACTGAGCGGCTGGACAATAGCGAGAAATGCCCGAGTTACCCTCCCTCACCTATTTTATTTCCAATATGAAATAGCTAGAGTTTATGTGGGAAAGGGTATGGAATTTTGGCCCCACTTTGCACGGAGCCGAGGTTCGAAAACCTCCCGGGGACTGGCCATGGGGAAAAGAATCCTGAACAATTCCCACAGAGGCAGTTTCTCAGGTGGGAAATAGCATTGATCGTGCATGGATCTCTAGTTTCCTGGAGGAACTGAGTATCGAGGGGTTTCCCAAGACTAACATATACAACTGATTCTGTAATGTACAATTTTCTGTTAGACAATCTAGTTTAATCCTTCTCTCTGTATTTGACAATCCCACCATTATCTCTTCAACCCATTCCCAAAAAGGTCGCAGGGAAGTAGGTCAGTATTTTCAGTTGATGTTTCTATTAGACACTGGGTGAGTCTGCGATACCGGCTGGCTAGAAGGCAGCACTCTAACCCTTCAGTTTATGCACATACTGAATGAGCCGTGCTTCAATTATTCATTCTGATGCTATTGCAACCTTCTGCAGTTTCCTTTCTCCAGGGACATGATGTGTAACAAGACTTTGAAACAGTTTGCCAATGAGGCTGCAATCTTGTCTAGGCATACGGCAGCTGTTTGCTTGTCTAGCCATTTTTAAGGGTTAATTTATAGCACTAAAAGGTATGTCAAGGAAGCATGAGGATTCCCAGTAGGGTAACATTGCGTGGACTAGGCTCTGCAAATGGGTTTTGAATTTTCCATCTGAAAGAACCAATACCTTCAAAGTACAGTTGGGTTCTATAATGGAGAACCTATGGCTTTATTATAGAATTGATTTAAATATGATTTTTTTTGATGTTGTAGACATTTGCTATTTTGTAGATGAAGAAACAGATGCAGAAATAAAACACATTGGAACCAGAGATTTGACGCCAAAACTTGGAACCCTGTTTGTTGTTATTTATGTTTTACTAGTGTGATCATCTGTCCATTGCGCTGTGCTCTCCATTGATAAACTGCAACCCATTCATATTTTCCAAATACTTGAGGCTGGGTGGACCCACAATGGCAGAAGCTATACTTATGGAAAAACAGGATAACTATACTGTGACTTGTGGTCAAGTAGGTGTATGATAGGTGCATGATATTTCATACTCTCCTTTTTAATGACAGAGATATTGCAGCAAGGCTGACTGTTGATCGCCAGTTCTTGGATCACCAGCTCTTGTATAAAATAGTAACCTGGATGAAAACAGTCACAGTGAGAAACACGGTATGTCAGAGGTGTAATGAGACAAGATAGTTTGAACCTTCTGTGCAGAGCACCTCGTAATACGAAGACCAAAGGAAAAAGGCCAGTGCTAGTGGAACTGGGTGCTAGTGGAAAGCAGACATGCAGTGAGCCTCCGAGAGATCACTGTCCTTCTGCCTGAATTTCCACATTCTTATGGTTAGCTGTAGACAGAGAGCATTGAAACAAACTATTCTGGCAGTGACAGTAGATTTCCAAAGTGGAGGATACCTCTGAGAATATAATATTCTCAACTGAGAAATATCTCCCTCCAAGAGATGCTCATCTCTGCACTGACCCTAAGAATGAGAATAAAGAAAAAAAATAGGGTTTAAACTTGCTGGAGTCTTACAAATGCTGAAGTCTGGGACTGTGTTGTCACCATCTGAGGTCAGATGTTAGGATTTGGTGGATTTTACTCCTGAACTCTTCCACTTACCAATCCTTTTAAAACACCCAAGTATGACGTATGCATTCTACTCCAAGATGCGCAGTTGAGGAAAATGATGTTTCACTGCATTACAATTTACTAACTAGTCTGTAGGATGAGGATCTTTGTAGTGCCTTGGATGGCACATTAAGGCTTGGCAGTTTTATAGTTCATCATACAATATTTGAAAGACTGACTGTGATTTTCACCCAGTAAAAATTAAAAGCTTCAGCTCTTACATCTTGTTTGACACCCAGAAATTTAGTATAGATCCCATTGGCCAACCAGTCCAAGCTAAAGTAAAGTCAGGACTTCATTTTTCCTTTCAGCTTTCCTTTACCTTTTCATTTGACCCTTTCCTTGGTCAGGAAATTTGCCTGATGTTCAAATGAGATAAGCCAGTAATATGCAATTACTGTGCTGCTGGCTCTCTGTCAATCCGTTGTGTACCTCTGCATGCTTTCTTGTCCCTGTAAAGCTTCTCTCTAGTTGCATGCTTCCTCCAAACAGGTTAGAGAACAAAGGAGGAATTCCTGCTGCATCTAAGCAAAGGTCTGAGGTTTCCAGCAGAGTTAACACCACCAGAATCAGATGATCACAGATCAAGCAGTGAGTGTTGCTCCAGGGGCTAATAATTGGTTACTAGGACTCCATTGGGAAACAGTAAAAATTCATAAAGTCCTTTTTCTTCCACTTCATTCTCCAGCTGGTTAATTCATACCATGCATGTTTTCTGCTGTGCTGGGACCTCAGCCACGGTGCCTGGAAAACTGTCTGCATTGGGTTAAGGAATCTGGGGAGACTATGGTAATGATTGCTGAAATAAGAGCCAGAGTTAGATGAGAGATTGCAGCCTCTGTTGTCAGGAGGAATACCAGATCATCTTTATTCAAATGTACACAAAGGCTTACTATCTGTTATGTGCCTGCTTATGACCATCATGGCTGGCATTTAAGCTCCAAGGAAAGGATCCTGCAGTCCTTTGGTCAAGAGCAGATGCAAAGAAAATGTTTAGTCCATTGAAATCAACCAACTGCCTTGGTGCTGCCCTTGAAGTTTATTGTTGTAACTACAGTGAATGTAATAAATTATGTAATTTCTAATATATCTCGAAGTCAATTAAGAGAAATGGTCACATCTTTCCCATTTATTTTTTCAGTATTCCAGGAGGTTTGACAGAATCGACTCTTGTTCATTTTACATATTAAAAGATATTTGTGGCATGAGAGATTTAATTTGGGGTCGATTTTTGTTTTAAGTTAAAGCTGAGATTCTTGACTGTGGTTACACATTAATTTAAATATTTGCTTTGGTGAGGCATGGGGCATAGCAGGTGAAGGAGGGTATAAACTGGGTAAACGTGATTATATTATATAAATAATATCAGAAGATTCAGAACTCATAATCTGTATGCGTTTAGTCTGGGCCAGTCCTTCAGAGAGGTCACAAGCTGCTTAACACTGATAGGATAACTGTGTCAGGGTGTCCCGGATCTGGTTTTGTTCAGTGTTTTTAGGTGACCTGAATGGTAATTTAAGGAGTGAGTAAATCACATTTTCCAGGGACATAAAACTGTGACACTTGAAATATGCTGGAGGAAAAGATTAGAATTCAGAAATTTTCCAACAAATTAGAAGCACTACTCAGAAAAAAGCTGGATGAAATTTAGTAGGGATAAAGGCAAGGTGCTACAGTAAGGCAGAAATTATCAACTGCATAAGCACAAGACACAAGTAAATTACTAGGTTGCAACTCTGCAGAAAGGAATTTGTTATGATAGATGACAAGCTGAACATGAGTCAATGTCATGCTGTTGCAAATGAAGGCAAACATCTTGCTAGGATATGTAAAAGACATTGGAAGCCTGAAAGAGATGAAGAAATCCTCTTGGTCTGTTCAGCATTGCTAAAGCTTCAGCTTGGAGGCTGTGCAAATTTTGGTTATTGCACTTTGAGAGATGTGCAATTCAATCACGGAGAGTCGAGAGAAGGGCAGCAGGAGTCATCACAGGTCAGAAAAATATGACCTGCAGGATGAGTTAAAATAACTGAAATTTTTTAGACCAGAAATTTGGCAGCGGAACATAGCAGTCTTTAGATACAGAATAGAAGAGAGAATGATCTTTTCTTTGGGCTCATGGTAGACAGAACAGAAAGCAAGAAATAGCAGAAAGAATGATTATGTAGACTACAAGGATAATTTTCTAGGACCTAGGAAAATAAAAACTCATGAATATTTGATCTAGAGAGGTTGTGAAGACATTTTAAGAACAGGTTAGACAATCATCTCTGAAGAATCAAGGGTAGTGATCCTATCATAGGAAAGCAGCTTGGACTATTTCATGTCTTAAGTTCTCTTCTAGATCGCTCTATCATTTTATGAAGGCAACACGATCATTTTGTGGAAACAAAATAAAAGCAGTCTGCTGACCTATTCTGATGTTCTTCCAAGGATAGCGTAGGACCAAAACCACAGACCAGCTCTTTCTGAAAAGAGTCTGAAAGAAAAGTAAGAGCTTCTAGAAAACCATTAGAAGAGGTCTCTCTTTTTGGAGAAGACATGTGGAATGGGACTTCCTGATTCTCTGGACTTGACTGAGTCTATGAATGCTGAAAACAATGATATGGAAAAAGAGAAATTAATGTTAGCCATTAGTAAAATTATCTGAAGTGAAAATATAAACTCTTCTAGTATTTTACTTCATGAATGAAAGACTGTAGTCCAAAAATGCTTTTTTAGAGGTAAAATGAAATAAAATAACAAAATTCAGAATAGAAATAAAATAAAGCATAGTTCTACAATTTATATTTTAGACACTTCTCCAGGGAAAGAAAATCTAGGTCTTCTAGTATTCATGGTTTAACATATATTGTTT
Organism: Pseudotriccus pelzelni; assembly: GCA_035584735.1. Classification (NCBI taxonomy): domain Eukaryota; kingdom Metazoa; phylum Chordata; class Aves; order Passeriformes; family Tyrannidae; genus Pseudotriccus; species Pseudotriccus pelzelni. The sequence goes on from JAWMRA010000161.1 coordinate 23,504,526, forward strand.
AATGTAAATGGAACAGACAGTCCCCTGTGCATGCTGAAAAATCCGGGATCTCTGTGAGGAGACAGGTAGAAAGAAATAAGAGAGCAACAATCAGCTCTTCTGTATGCTGCAGTGGTGGGCTGCACATAAGATCCTGAATAGAACACACTCTGAGTCCAGCCAAATAATTTTTTAATCCTCTAAAGGCAGAGGGGTTTTTCTCTCTCCTCAGGCTTTAGACCTTCCCACTCAGACAAAAAGAAAAGCTCTTGGAGAAGTTAAAAGACATACTTGGAGGAGTGGAAGTGTTTTTATACCATGCAGGCAATAGGGAATTTTTACTATGAAAACAAGTACTCTCTGGGACTGAAAGGCTGCAAAGCAACTGCTGGAAAGAATCTGTGTTGAACGAACGAGACAGGGAGAAAACGAAAAATTAAGCTATGCTTTTTAGAAGGCTGTTTTCACAGAGCTGCTGTTCAGTGAACTGTAGCATATTAGCATAATAATCTGTTGTAATTTAAACACTATTACACTGGTATTATCCATAAGTTGATAGAATTCCTCGTATTTTGATTTACTCTGGGACATATGAGCACAAGCTGTAGCACTATATAAGCTCCGATTGATCTACCCCTGCCCCCATCTCCTATTATGGCTCAAACACCTTGGGAAACATAATTATATGCTTAGAAAGCCAGTGACTTGATGCCCCAGATATTTCAAAGTGAATTCACATCCCTTCCACCCAAGGACTGAGCAGTGCCTCACGTTAGCTTGTACTGCTTTGCCTGATTTTATTTCATCATTCATTTTCTTACCCTTCCCTTTGCTTTCTTTAGTTCTCATATGATTGTATGAAACACAGTCTTTATTTGGGAGACAGAAAGGGTATCCAGAAGAAGGATTACTGTGATCTAATGCTAAAGGAGGTTTGGAACAAGGTGGTTCTGGAAGGAAATAAAGCAAATATAGCCAATGTAAAAAAATCCCATGTTTATTAATAGGAGAAGGCAACAAGATGAGAGGATTGTTCTCTAGGAAATTTGTGAGGAATTCTGAAACAGACTGTGCAGAAAAATACTGAACATGCTGGAGGGTGTTCTGCAGATGGTAATCTCCTGGTGGAAGATGCTGATAATTGTCTTGAAAAGGAACGGCATTAGGCAGAAGTAGCTAGAAGAAAGGTAAGGGACTGCAAGGATTTAAATAGAGGGAAGACTGGCTTAAAATATGAACTGTATATGAACATTTGGATTTAGGGTGCACGAGTGGAATTTCGCAGTGTGGTTGTGAGGAAATTGTGTAGGCTATTGCAAATGGCACTTCTCTCAGTATGAACTGCATATTTAATGCAAAGTAATGATATCCAAGCCTGCTTTAAATAAAGTACCTGCATAACAGGGGTTAGAGCAGCCATATCTTTCATCTTCTTCATATTATGTCCAGCTATGGTCTAAAAGTCAGGTAAAACCTGCCAGTGCATTGCTGCAGTTGTTATTTTAGCAAAATTCTTTTCCTATAAGCAAAAATCAAAGGCATCAGCTTCAAGCTGTCAAAGGCAATTCTGGCTAAGAGGAAACTGCCTGGTCACACAGATGAGCCTGGAATCTGCGAACACTTGACAGGCACTGAGCGGTTCCTCTCTGTGAATGAGGAACTGATGAGTGAACAGAGGTGTCCAGCAGCACTTTTTGATGGTAATGCCAAAGCCTTTTACCAGCAGCTTCCCAATGCAGATGGAGTTTTACAGAAATAGTCATACAAGCATTTCTACTGCCATTATGAGGGGACTGGCATTTTTTAAATACTGGAAACAACATAAAGCTAGAAAGCAGATACGGGAAAAATTTTGTAAAGATTTGTGTGAATTGAGAAGAGCGTTCAGTAAATGCTTCTCTCTGTTCCTCCAGCCAGGGCAGTAGATTCTGCATTGTAGGCAGCAGCACCTCTCTGTCAGATTGTCACAGAAAAATCCACATTCAAAAGCACACTGTGAAAATTTGACTTGTATAGGGTTTTGGGGAGGAACTTCACAGTTCCCTGCTGAAGAAGATGACAAGCTGATTAAATCCATGGACAAAAATATACTCAGAGTTAAAAAGTGGAAGCAGAAACTGTCGTTTTCCTGAAGATATCAGCAATCAATTCACAGTCTTGAGATGTCTCATTTTCAACAGCTGTGGCATTCTGAGAAATAATTGCTAGTAAAATGGCTAAAAAATTGAAAGGACTGAGGTTACAGCTGTTTATAGACATTCCTTGGAGAGGTCTTGTTACAGGGTTTGACAGGAAAGACCTCTGGAAATGGGGAACTACACATTGCTGGTTGTAAAGGGTCAGTGTTAATAAACATGACAATTACTAACCCTGTTGGTTTGCTTTCCTGTTCTTAATTGTGTAAGAAAGAATGCTATTGGGTCAAGAATTGGATAAACCTGATTCCTTAAAAGAAATTGATATTGAAGATCACTGTATGTATTGCAGAGTTTCATTGTTCACTGACTTCTGTACCACCCAGGGGAAGTTTGTGTCTCAAGACACTATCTGGTGATAAAAGTTATGGTAGTCACATGCAATGACTGTTCTTTCAATGTTTTTTTCCTGATCCGTCTACCAATTCATGGGGTACAAAAGCAACAGGATTATCATGGATAGTAGGAAGAAATTCTTTATTGTGAGGATGGTGAAGCACTGGAACAGGTTGCCCACAGAGATTGTGGATGCCTCATCCGTGGAAGTGCTCAAGGCTAGGTTGGTTGGAGCTTGGTCTAGTGGAAGGTGTCTGGCCCGTGGCAGGGCATTGGAACTAAATGATCTTTAAGGTCTCTTCCAACCCAAACCATTCTATAATCCTATGATCTTGTTGGACTATTAGAGAACAGAACCAGAAGAAAGATTTATTAACGTATGTGTACTTTGACCGACACCTCCTTTTCCCCAAAAAGAGTTTTGATTCTGGAATAATACTGGCCTCTGCAGAGTGCATGATGCTTGTTCTCCAACTCCAGGTCTGTGTCCTGACTCAGCAGGAGGAGGGGCAGAAATGAAGATGCCAGATCAGAGATGAAAGATACACAGATCTTAATGCCTTTTATCACCTTCTTCACTAAACTGGAGCTCAGTGAATTTCCAAATTGAGATGTTGCAGCATGTTGACAGTGAAGAGCAGTACTGCAGTGCAGTTCACAGTGTTCTCTGAGCTTCTTTACAGTAATGAAACAGCAGGTCATGAAAAAATATGAATGTGGGGTTTTGACTGAGTTTGATGGCAGATGTTAAAAGACAGTGTGTTTTCCTGCCTTACCTGTCAAGACATGCTGAAAAACTTGCAAGGAAAGCAGCATTCCTGTAGGCAAATGCCCCAGTACAGATAGGTTTTTCAAATGGATTTGCAAAGCCTACTGTCAGAAAATAGCACTCAGTAGCATGTGACATTTTCTCAAAATATATTATAGTGAAGACGTTGTTGGAGAAAATGACCAAAGCAATTATGTTTCCATTGATGAAACATAGTTTTACAATTTGATTTATCAAGCAAAAGAAGCCGAACCTTAGCCTTTCTGAAAGTTTTTGTTAACTGCAGGTAATCAAGATGGGAACCAAATTTACCCAACTTGTAAAAATTTTTGACTGCATTGCTAAATAAGCTCTTAGCAGGCCTTGAGCTCAGACGTAACTAGGAAACGGAAATCCTTTTTGTTGTCATTGTGTGTAACTCCAGATGGCACTCAGCTATCCATTAATTCCCTTAGGGGACAACTGCTGGACTCCACAGGTTTGATGATCAACCAACAAGTACCAGCATATTCCCTCTAGCTTTTACCCAGGTGGGTGATGTGACAGGTCTTAGAGCGATGACCGGAGGGCAGCATTCCAGTGAGTATGGAAGGGATTGAAAGCAACTTTTGCAGGCACAGAGTTCCAGAAAAAAATTATATTTATTTTCCAACTCAAGGGAGAAAGAGAAGGTGTGGCTATGCAGCTAGAGAAGAACACAGAAAATAAAAATCTAAAACTTGAGGGTTTTGTTTGATTAGAACCTTACATAGCAATTAAATTAAAATCATATATTGGCTGATTCGAAGTGCAGCACTGCCTCACAGAAAGAAAATTGAAGACATAAAACCATCACAGAGAGGACAAGGAACAAACCTTGAGAGGACACCACAGGTTCCAATATATATTATAATATCATCACCCTTTCAAGTACAACAGTCTTCAACAAGAAGGTATGACACAAAAGTTACAATTCCTGCATGTATAGGCAATCAAAATTACTTTCCTATTTAGTGCACCTTTGTGGGACTCAGATTCCACAGGTTTCTAGTAGTTCCTGGACAAATAAACCTACTAATAACAGCTATTTCCATTCTTAGTGAAGAGATGAGAGGAGAACATGAAAGAATCACTGCAAGATTTTGCGCAAATGATGGTGCTGTACCGTTGTGCTGGGTGACTGGGAACGGGAATGAAAGTGGCAGTATAGAACAGGAAGCAAAGCCAGTACACCCTGTGTTTAACTGGAATATTTACTCTCATCTTGATGACATTTACTTTAATGTCTATAAATATTTGTTACAATTAAGGATTGAATTGACAAATATGGCATCAACTCTGAGAACAGCCCAGGAACCTCCTCTTCCAGTGAGCGTGACCAGAGGATGAAAATATTCATTCAGCTGCACTGAAGAAAACTGCTGCTTAGATGCACAGAGGAAAGTGTGGTTCAAAAAAACCCCAAATATCTACCTATTTTGTAGGTATATTTGTCTACAGTAAATGCTGTAAATACCTACCTATAGTCTCTGAACTGTTTCTAGACTTTCATTTGTTAACAGAGGGAGTGAGGATTTTTCTGAGAGCTAAACTTTCCTTCACTGGAAGTGATGTAGAAAAGCTACTAGAAAGAGCCATGGTGTGTAACAATAAAACAGAAAGAATAAAGGGGTTAGAATCCTAGTTGATTCCAGAGTACTGATTCCAGTGTCATTCTGCCAGCCTAGTGTTTCCACTTAGTCACTTACAGCTCAGTTTACCCAGCTGAGTTTAATGCAGAGATTTTATTTTTTTAAGTGACCCTAAAGATGTGAGCTACACCACCACTTCAGGGAAATCTACTAATAAGCTTGTGTTCAGTGGAGCTGTCTAAACAGTTTTTCATTCTTTACGAATGCTTTCAATTCCCCATGCCCCATTAGTTATTGGGAAAAAACATTTATCTTTTCCCCACACAAACTCTTACTGAAAGAGAAAAATGGCAACAGTAGTCTGCGATGCTGAATCCATCTGCATTTCTCTTAGTTTCCCAGATTTTGTCTCCAACCCAGAAGAGTCTTCTGTGAACACTTATAAGCTTTCTTCATCATTGCCTCTTCAGACAGCCTCTCATGGTTTGTATAGCTATAACCTTCCTCTTCACATCCTCTTGCAGCACTGCTGTGGTAGTAACTGGATCTTGCTTGTTCATTTCAGTTTGTCAGATGATGAAATAAAACCATTTTATTTTACAGAGTTATAGAATCATGAAATGGTTTGGGTTGAAAGGGACCTTGAAGACGACCTGGTATCAACACCCCTGTCATGAGCAGGAACACCTTCCATTAGACCAGGTTGCTCAAAGCCCTGTCCAACCTGGCCTTGAATACTTCCAGGGGTGAGGCACCCATAGCCTCTCTGGGCATTATGTTTCAGTGCTTCACCACCCTCACAGTAAAGAATTTCTTGCAAATATCTAATCTACTTTCAGTTTAAGGCCATTCCCCCCCCTTGTGTTGTCACTACGTGCCCTTGTGACAAGTGCCTCCTCTGCTTTCTTGCAGCCCCCTTTAGGAACTGGAAGGCTGCAATAAGGTCACCCTGAAGCCCTCTCTTCTTCAGGTTGAACAAATCCAACTCTATCAGCCAGTCTTCATAGAAGAGGTGCTCCAGCCCTCTGATTATCTTTGTGGCTTTCCTCTGGGCTCACTCCAACATGTCCACGTCTTTAACATCCCATCCAGGATATTAAGTTGAAATATTTTAAGCCAAGTGAGAAGTTTAAAATAAAACAAGTCTGTTGCTGGGACAGTCTTTCTGGCAGTGTCCTTACGCTTCATATGGTTTTACTTCCACAGCCAAACCGAAAAGAAACAGGGCTTCTGTGGAAAAGTCTTGCTGCTGCATGACTTCTAGCCCAGCCACCTGGAACAACAAAATTGCCCTCTACTCCATTCTCTGAGATCTGTGTGTCTTCCTCCCTCTTTAGAGCTAGTTTTTGAACTGTGCACTCTGCCTCTGGAGCCCTCCTCTCTCACTGTCTTAACTGAGATCTTTATGGCATATGCTGCCAAAGCGTCACTTACTTTCTTTTACCTGTCAAAATACCTCCTGGTATTCCAGGCCAGACTCTCTGTTAATCCTTTATGCCAGTGTGATTTGCCTTCTGGTGCAGCAATACAGTTCCTGCTGGAGAGGTGGGATGCACCAACAAATCCTTGTTCCACAGGCTCAGCATCTGTTGTGGCCACCAGGAGCAAGAAATGCACACATAAACCAGGCTATAAAAGGAAATTAGGTTTTGGGGGTGAGAAAAGAGATGGTTTAACTTTGCATTACTGTAACTGTACTGGGATCCCTGTGAAAATTCCTACTGTTGAAATGGTCTCAGTGTTTTAGGTCTAAAGGTAGCAGTGTTAAACAAACACTGCACAGCAACAGACTTCTGGATTTCTCAAGCTGTGCTTTTCAGTCTCCTCTGGCCTCTGCTTTCACAGAAGCTGTTGGTAACTGAACTCATTCCCAGCTATGGCTAGTTTTTTCACTAATTACTGCCTATGTAATTTCAATGATTGCTTATCAACAGTTGGTTGAACTGCATGTGCAGAACAACTTTATAGTATACAACACACTTTGTGAACTACAGTTTAAATTATCAGGTTCTAACAGTGTTTTCTGTTCTGTTTCTGATCAGTGTTAGAATGTGTTTCTTTGCTTTACAGTTTTAGTCCCGTTTGCTTAAGCAGTGTGTATGTGGAGGAGAGGTAGATTTGTGTCATATGTTCATTTAGAAAAGGATGTTTTAAAAAAATCTTACTTTTAAAGCATTGGTTTGTTAGAATAAGTCTTTGCTTCCACCTAGGATTTATTCAGCTATCTTCTCCACTAAAACCCCATTTTTTCTGTCTAAATTAAAATATTTTTAAATATACATAGTAGCTAAAAAAAGAAGACACAGTGTGTCACTCTGTCACTTCACATGTGTATGACAGATTTTCTTGAGTGCTGTTAAGTAAGAAAAATCTTAATGTCATAACAATCATATTTCATTTTGGTCAGCAAATATACATAATTTTATAAAACATCATTTTAGCTTTAATAGGGTTGTTAGGGCTTTGGTTGAAACATAGCAGGTTTAATTCATATTCTGAAGTGCAGGCTAACATTAGTGGCTTATGCCAAAATACAGTCTCTCCAATTCTTTTTCCTGAGTATGGCTGGAGCTGAGGCACTTCAAAATATTTTATGTCTTTCCACAGATCTTTGAGTACACAAAGGCTAGTTTATTATGTTAAAGGACTCCCTCGGCTCAAGGAAACATTCAAAATTAAGTACTTTCTATATTAATGCCACACAGTTCTGTCACTGAGAGTGTGGCTTAGAGTTTCCAAAAAGCATTCAGTGTTTTACCTCTCAGGATTGTTCCAGAGTTAAAAAAAAAAACACATTCATCAAAAGCAGAGAAAGGCCAGAGCCGTAAGTGAATGCCTGATTTTGTTACTCTCGTACTCTTTATGCTGATTTTGCTTTTGAGGATATGCTACAATTAATTTCTCCTTGATGTTGGAAGAAACGATGCATTTGCATCATTATCTGATGTTCTTAATATGTATCGGATGAGTGGAACAGACAGTATGTGGTATCTGGGGAAAAAAATCTTGTAACTATAGTCCAAGAGAGATGTTCATTACACAGGCTTTCACTGATTCAAGTAATTGAAACATTTGCAACTGTCCTTAAATATTAGGGTGAGAGCTAGGAAGAACAGGGCTTTGCTCTTGCAGCTTACAGGATTTTAAGAGTCTTTTGCTAACAGTTAATGCAACTGCATTGCTTCAATTTTGTTTCATATCTCACTCTTCAGTGATATTCTGGGCAAAATTCCCACTGAAATTAAAGGACTCTTGCATAAGGTAGGACTAGGGAATCTAGATAATTAGTATTTTGGAATAAAAACAAAACCCTTGTGAGTTTTACAAGCATGTCAGGCCTGCAAGTCTAGAAATTGGGTGACCTTTCTAGTGTTGAAAGTCCTTTTGTAAATCCATGGATTTAAGTAGAAGAGTAAAACTGATTGTCTTTTCACTGGTGGATTGACTCTGTTCCAGGACAGAAAAATCACCTCTAGCAAACACAAAGCTATTAAAATTTCCTGGGTCATGCGAGTGGTGAATTCTGACTTTCTTTCCAAGGAACATTTGCAACTCTTGTTCTGCTATGTAAGTCACTACCATTTTAGCCCCTTCTTTTTAGGTCATTAATTTAATGTCAGTGCCTTTGAGAATTGTTTAGCTTCATCATGGGTTTTGTGCCTCCTATTCCAAAATTAGATTCTTTACTACTTCTCTGTGGGCTGCTGTCCCTATTGGTAGCATAAAGGCAGTAGCATACCTGGTTTATCCCTTGGGTCTGCTTAGCTTCATTCATTCGGCCTATGGGGTTGAGGAGAAGCAGGCTGGGTCAGGAAATTCAGGGATATGGAGGTGTTGTCACATGCAGAGTGGGAGCTTCAGACTAAGTTTATTAGAGAAGCCCTGCCATTGAGTCACAAAGTGCAGAAATAACCCCCTTGCTTTCTAAACTCCTTCTCAGAAGGGAGCCTAAGTATGTCTGGATCCAGTCTTGGCCCCAGACTTAGTCAATGGTTTATATCTAAAGAATTATACTGGTGTAAGTGTACTTTTCTACAACTTTGTCCTGCAGAATTAAGGATGGCAACCCAAATGTATTTATATATATGCAATGAATTATTTATTTAAATTTATTACAAAAATTATGATTAGGGAAAAAAAGCTTAATCAGAATTATTTACAACACAGTATGAATAGCTGTAACTACTAATAAAGTGCACTGGTTTTGAAGCAATATTGAAGTAATTATATTAAAGCAAGTATATTGAAGCAATTATATTAAAGCTAACAAAACAATTATTAAGTAGAGATTGATGTTACTTACCCATGCCAACAACCATGGGCCAATATCTGTCACTCAGCTTTGGGGAATAACCATCCAAGGGAAAGCTCTTCACACACCTTAGGGATGTATGCTAGGAGTCCTTGCTGTGTGAAAGTGGGACTAGCCTTTATAGTATAAAGGGATTCACTCCCATTCGTATGCATTTTTAAGATTATGTGTTATCAGGCTTACTCCACAAAATCTGCTTTGTGCTGAAAAGGGTGTTAGCAGCCCTTTAGTTTCTTCTGCTCAACACTTCTGACTCTCACTTCCATATCAGGGCCTGCATATCCTTGCTGCTCCCAGCCTCAGTCAGGGAGCCTCTGTCTTGCATGTCCTCATGGTGGGTTTGATAGTTTGGTCAAGCTCACATATTCTTCAACACTAAGAACAGCAGACCCTCCTCGCTCAATCTTATCACTGATCAGCAGACCCTCCTTGCTCAGGGCATCACTGATGAACTTGTAAGACAAATTTTGAGCCGATGTATCCCTGATTAGGCAGAGTGTCCTGCTACAGATATCTGTGAGAGAAGTAATCTAATTAGGGCATGGATGGATATTTATTTTTGTCTTTGCTAGTGTGTCATTTTCGTGTAGTTAAGTGAGAATCTAACTCATTCTTGGGTTCATATTTATTAAAGCTGCATCTCAAATTTCAATTTTATTCTCAAGTGTAAAAGAGCAGGTACTGTAGGTCAAGCTGAATTCCTGCTGGTGAGTGATGCTAGGTATCACATCTTGCCAAAACAGGATCCCATTGCCACCTCACAGTCTATGTGGATTCCATCTGCTGTACTTCTATCATTAGGCCATCTCAGATGATTCAAATATTTACCTCTTTATCCTTTTAAATTCAGGATTTGTCTTCAGCCCTCCCCCCCCAGTGAGTTGCATGTTTTGCCGCTGTTCCTCTGGTCTGTGAATTCTTTGTTTGGAGGCTGGCAAGGCACCAGTTCTGGGGTGACAGATGGAGCAGACTGCAAACCAGGCAGTTGCCTCCTAGCCTGAATGATATTTTAATAAGCACAGAGAGGTGACAGAGAGAGGCGCTTCTCACTGGAATGACTGGCAGTTTTGTTTTCAGTTCTGAAAGCACTAATAGATAATTTTTGGCCTCAGTCCAAAAGAGAAAAAAAAAAAAAAAAAAAAAAAACCCACAGAAATTAGAAACAGAAAATCCTATTAGCTCCTAATTTATCCCTCCTTTTTTTTTTAGAGTAAAAGAGTTTTTTATGTCTGGTCTATTATCAAGATAGGGAGTTGTTTCTCCATTTTTGGTGGTTTAGTTCTCTCTCAGGAACTGCATACTTTAGGAGACTTTCCTTTTATTTGCCATTTTGTTTTCCTTCCTTTTTTATTTTTCCAATAATTTTCTCCGTTGTCTTCCTTCCCTAAACATTCCCTGTTCTTCATATTTCTTTACACTCTTCACAGATTCATGTTGAAGTCTGAATAATGGAATCTAACAACTTGGCTTCTGGCTTCCACATCCTGTGAAACAGCCAGTGCAGTGCAAGGGAACAGCATCTGCATGGGAATCTCTAGAGCACGTGTCCTCTTCTCCCTGCCCTTCAGTTGTATCTCAGTCGTATAATACAGGGTTTGTATAGGGCTTTGTTTCATCCTTACGGATAAAAGCACAATAAAAGGGAACTCTGGCAAAGCCCCAACAGGCTCTGAGATCCCTCTGCATTGTGAGCAACACAGTGTTCTGCAGACAAACTGTAGGATACTCAGGCTTTCAAAGGAGGAGATTGTTTTTCTTCCAATGAGTACAGGTTAGAAAAGATCCAGCTCTTGCAAGGAAAATATAATACTGGTGCTGGGATCTGAACTGAGGTATGGTCCCATGCACTGCTGGAAACGTCTCAATACTTGGACATAGACCTTTATGGGCTGCAAGTCTACAGGTCTGGGTTTCAACTGGTGTATGAGCTATAAATTAGTGGTATTCCTGCTAAAATATGCTTCTCTTTTCTTTCAGATCCAGTGATGACACTGAACATTCAGATCTTCTTTGGCTTCCTTTGCTGCATTATTTTTGTTCCTACAGATGGCTTCCCAACAGATACCAGTACTGAATTTCGCTCTGCTTTCTCTGTGGCCAGAACCAGTAGCATGGAAGGAAGCTCCGAGATGGTTATTACCTTTGACAAAGTGTATGTGAATATTGGCAATGATTTTGATCCCAAGACTGGATTGTTCCGCTGTCGCATCCCTGGAGCCTACTACTTCTCCTTCACTGTTGGGAAATACCCAAAGAAAAACTTATCTGTCATGCTGATGAGAAACAAGAATGAGGTGCAAGTAATTGTGTATGATGAACATCACCGCAAGGAACGGAAGGTAGCCAGCCAGAGTGCCATGCTGCAGCTTGACTATGGTGACACGGTTTGGCTGCGTTTACATGGAGATCCCAAGTATGCTCTTTACAGCAACGTGGGCCCCTATACAACTTTCAATGGCTACCTAATCTATCCTGACACTTCTGCCTTCTTCCAGAATGCTCTTAGCTCCCAAGAGCTGGGGCCACATCCTCACAAAATTCAGCAGCTTCCCAGAGAGCAGAGTGAAGCTTCACAGCGACACATGTTATCTGATCAACCAAATAGAGTGCAAGACCCTCGTTCTGCATTTTCTGTTGCCCGCTCACAGAGTCTCCTGGGGACAGATGACAAGCAAACCCAGCACGAGCCAATCACATTTGACACAGAGTTTGTGAACATTGGAAAGGATTTCAACTCTTCCACTGGTATCTTCTCCTGCCGTATACCTGGTGCATACTATTTCTCCTTCACCATTGGCAAAATGCCCTTTAAGACTATGTCAGTGAAACTTATGAAGAACCACAACGAGGTGCAGGCCATGATCTATGATGACAACCACTCCAAGAGGCGAGAGATGCAGAGCCAGAGTATCATGCTGCCTCTGCAATATGGGGACACGGTTTGGCTCTACAGCCATCAGCACGATGGTTATGGTGCCTATAGCAACCATGGCAAGTACATCACCTTCACGGGCTTCCTGATCTATCCAGAGGCTCAGCCGAAGTGGCTTTCAGGTGCCAGCTCACTTCAAGGGTCAAATAATTAAATACAGATGGGAAAGGAGCATAAGAAGATGCCATGAACTTGGGTATAGCTCCTCTTGGAATATCATCCTCTACTTTGAGCATGCTATCATGTGTCCAGTGCTTTCCTTATGCTGCACGCTTTCGTGCCCTGTCTGTAGGGCCACAACTGTGTCTGCCATTCATCTATAGAGAGGCCTTTCAGATTGTACCTGTGTGTCCTGTGTTGGTGTTTGATTTAAGCATAAAGCATGAGGTAGTTTTGGGGCAGGGGTGGGGCAGTGTAGTGAGATGCTGAGGATCAGAAAACCACTGCATTCATGTTACTGCAGATCCCCAGCATCCAGAGAGCAAAGGATGTGGTGACTTTCCTTGTATATCTGGGGAGGGAATAAATGTAATGGAAATGAATGTAATAAAAATACAAAAGATGTAAAATGTTCTCAGTTTGAAATTTGTTGCTACTTTGTAGCTTGTGTGCTTGTCACTGGCTGAGGTACCAGCTCAGGTGAGAAAGCAGCACGGTGATTGTGTGACCTGTATTATGTGTTACTGAGCCTGTCTGTCTGTGTACACTCTTTTTTATCACTTGTGTGTGTGAAGGGTTGGTACCTCTTATGACTGAATTGCAAATTTCACCATATTTGGCACTTTTCTTAGTCTGATGTAGATGAAGTCAAGAAGCTGTGTTTGAGAATCTCAGTTTCCATGTCATGGAAAGAATACATTTAGAAATAAACAAAAAAGTAGGCTTCTAGCCTTTGTAGTGAAATGTGAGGGCTTAAATCCAGGAACAGACCATCCTCTGAAAGCTCAGAAGCAAGGTGAATAAGAAGAATAAAAATGTATTTTTAAATCCCTGAAGATTTGGGTCAGGAGCAGGCTCATAATGTGTAAGTGTGAGTAGTATCATGCCATGCAGTGGCACTGCTGAGTGCAGGGGCATTACACTTCCCAGAAATGAGCCCCTTGAATACAAGGGTACTGCTAACCTGCCACGTGCTGCATCGATAGCCTAGTGCAAGCATGATCAAAGGAACCATGAAGTGATGCTTTCAGCACCTGTGTTCCAGTGTTTTCTTACACACCACGTTCTGCCAAGCTGCAGTGCAGCTGTAGAGAATCCATTGTGTGTTCCTGCAGTTGGACAGACAGACAGACCGGCAGCCGGCAGGATCCATTGAGGAGGCAGTAGGAGCAGAGGAGTCTGGAGGCTTCATCATGGCACTACTGGTGCTGTTTCAGTTGAGCTAAACTCTGGTTTGTCTCCCAAAAGTACATAAACTGCAAAAGTGCATGATTTCAAGCGTGCACAAAACTTGGCGACATCACTTGAGTTGAATTTATAATCTGCTCAACAGATAGCAGTGCTCTTAAACTACTACTGACAAAATCCTGAGTTCAAAGTAGTGTATTTGCATCTGACTCATAAGCCAACCCACTCAGCCTTTATCCATACATTCATATGGCTCAGACTGTATATTCTCCAGCAAGATAGTATTTTCTTGCACTATTGCCATGTTGGCTCAGTTTTTAGGTATTTTCTGCTCAAACTATACATAACTGCAGCCACTCACTGCCTCTGTCATTCCATACATATCCTAGACATTAAACACTGGGGACATGTTTGGCAAAAAGATGACAAGTAGATATTGAAGGTATGCAAAAAACCAGCATAAGAATAGTAGAATATTAGATGGGACAAGAAGTTTTACTTCAGATAAAATTCTGATCTTAATTCCTACATCTTTTGGAGTGAAAAGCAAACAAATAAGTCCAACCCCAAAGCACAAATCAAAATTAAACAAATAAACATACAAACCAAAAAATCAGCAACAATCAGCCTGCATTATTAACTGTTTAAATCTGTCTCCTTCTGTCATAGCCCTAACCTGACCTCTAAAGCCATTGTCTGTGACATCTTGCTTCCAGGCTTCTTGTTCCTGCCTTACTATTTCTCTTCTCCATCTGTTGGGCTGCAATTGCTTGGAAGATTAACTAGGTCAAAAGCTAACAGTTCCCACTATGAATGTCGCACATGCCTCTTTTGTTGAGCGTGGAAAAATTATAGAAAGGGAGTTAGGGATTCCATCATCTAAGCACATGCAATAAATGTTTAAAATTAATGTATCTCTAGTGGCAGTGGGAAACCTAGCAGAAACAACAAAAAATAAAATCAAAACCCTCCTGAGGAGATAATTACATTTATTTAATTCCAAATTACAATGTTTAAGACAAAGAAATGTTAATTATTTTTTTATAAAATAATTATATTTTTGATTTTGATAATAGAGACTGAATATTTATTATGTTTGGCTTATAAAGTGCCATAGCTGTACAAAAAAAAAACTTTATAGAAGAGAGGCAAAATCTGCTGAAGAAATATCTAGGTCACAATCCTTCAGAATTTAAATGAGATTTCAGGAAGTATATTCCAAACTGATAACTGAAACAAAGCTGTGTATGTGTGTAAATATGATACGCAAATGCTAGAAAGCTTCACGGAATACATACATTTTCAGGTTGCTTTTTAAAGAAAAATGAATGCATGAGATGGGAAATTACTATTGACATATAGAATGTGATGCCACATGAGCAGAAAAATGAATTTTAATATGTAAGCTATATCATGAAACACAGCAAAATCTGCTTAGCTGCTTACTGGAGAGGAAAAAAGATCCTGTATTTGGCCGAAACCACAGGGAGAATATAAGGAGGCTGGACTGAATGATGTGAAATGCAGTCAGCTAGGACACTAGCATAACATCCTGGAAAAATACTTCCAAGCCCTCTCCCCTGTATGCATCAGTGATCAAGATAGATAAGACATTTAAATAGTATTACTGCCCTCAGCACTCCCCACTTGTCAAAAAATCAGGAGAGGGTAAAATGCACTTTATAGTTTTGTCATTTTTCACTTAAAAGTAAAAAGTTGTGTATAAAGTCTTACAGGGTTGCCGGCACAGTGCAGAAAGCAGGACAAAAAGATGTGGTATATTTGTACAAAGTTCTGCATAATGTAGAAAGCATTGAAAATAACCTAGGATGCAGCTGAAGTCAGGTGTGTCCTTTCCTACGGTAGTTTCCCTCATTAAGTGTCTCTCTTGGTCCTGGCCAGGTTAGAACGATAGAAGTGTTTCAGGGATGCTAAATGCGAAGGCTTCTCCTTCCAAGGCCAGGAAGCCAGAAGGAGGGTGGTATTTGCAGGGCAGAGCCCCTTGCACAGGTCACGAAAGACTTCATCAACCAGCTGAGAGAAAAAACGAATCCAGAGATTTTTATCCAGACCCTGCGTGGAACGAACCTGATAGGCAGAGTATACACTAGTGAAAAGGAGACGGTCAAACTCTGTTGGAGGCAAGGGGGTGTCAGTCAGTGAATAATATCTCAGATGCTGCTCAATCTCTGTCGGTGTTTTGGGAACCTCATCCTCTAAAATCTGCAGGAACCGCCGTGCCGGGCGCAGGGAGGCCAGCTCTTCATCCCTCAGCCGGACTGTCCCGTTGGCCTGAATATCCAGCCTTCCCCAGAGCATCTGGAAGAGAGGAGCAGCATGCGCACAGAAAGCCCAGCACAAACCCCTCCATCAGCTACAACGGAGCGCTAAAGCCATCTGCAGTGCTGCCAAATCTCGGGCGGGTCGGGCGGCGGCCGCTCCCTGACTCGCTGCCCACGGCACGCCCAGTCCCGCTCCTTGTCCTTCTCTGCCAGCCCCACACCCCTCTTCTGACCGGCTCCCCAGGTCCCCATGGGATCTGTCCCGCTCCTGCCTCCCGCCCAGCCTCTCCCCACGCAGTTCCGCCTGCAGCAGCTCCCCGGTGCGGCCGCCTCGGGCGGGGTGCTTGGCCCTCTGTGAGGGAGTCACCCAACCCAGCGGGGATGGTCCCTTGTCCCTCCCCGGGCGTGTGAGGTGTCACGGAGCGGGGCAGAGCCCCCTTCACCTGCACCCCGCAATGGAAGGGAGCGCAAATGCAAGTGGGCATGGCCGAGGCGTTCTCCAGGGCCTCCTGAAATCCGTCAGGGGTGAGAACAAGCAGAACGGGTGAGTTTTTACATGCAGATAGGTGGGAGCATGGCCACTAACAGTGCCTCGGCCCACGGGCCCCCAGTGCTCAGGAGACCTCTAGCATGATGTTGGCGTCCTCTGGGCTGCGGTGAGGTGTGTTGGTGCCGCTGTGAGGATGCTCATCTGGAAGACATCAGAAGAGTTTGGTAGTGCAAGACCTTCCTGTTTATGTCTTCAGTATTTCTGAGATACCACTCATAGCTTGCCAAACATGACAGATGCTGTCCATGGGATTTTGATAAGCAAAACAAGCTTTTCAAGAGAAGCAGCAGTGGTTAAGTGAGGCAAGGGAAAATTCTGGATATCATGGCCCTTAATCCCTCCAACAGAGCTAAGGCATACAGCAGCAAAGGCACTTGGTTTGACAAGCAGCAAGGAAGCCTCTCACCCAAGTATGGGTGGGTTTTGAACTGATGGGTTTTGGTTGCTTGGTGGGTTTTGTTAGAGAAAGTAATGCTGCCCAGTGGAAGGGGGGATGTGGAAGGCTCCTCAACCTGCTGATGAAAACATAACCTGATGCATATCCTGGTTTTATACTTCTTCCCTAAGCTGCTGCTGCTCGTGGGGGCAGAGTGTGAGGGCAAAAGAAACCATGTCAGGCCCATTATGGCTCATTTCATGTCCAGCTAATTACTTGCTGGGCCACATGACACCACATCAACTGGAAAAAATGTGTATGAGGCCAGAGGAATGGTAGTTTTTGAACAAGAAAGTTGCATTAACCCTAATAATTGCTTAGTTATCATTTAGTAATACTTTCAATGCTTTAAATAATTGCATTTATTTTGCCTTTATTGTTCCTTTTTTTGTGAAAAAGGAGGTACGAGCAGTCTTGGTCCAGGACTGTGAGAGAGGGGCTGCATCCTCCCCCTTCTCTATGTTGATTGGTGTCATCATGTAGCCAGGACCCTCTTCTGCTTCTTACAGACTTATCCTTCAGGTCAAGAAATATAAAATGGAAAAAGCTTACATAAAATAGTAAGCTCTCTGACACAGTTGGGTTTGGTTGTTTTTTTTTGTTTGTTTTGGTGTTTTTTGTGGGTTTTTTCATTTTTATATGGATGAAGACTTTTTGAGTGAGAATTTATATTGAATACTCCGGAGTTAAGGTCAGCAGGTGCATATAAAAAGTAGAAAAATTATTCAGTATTCTTTGTATGTGGTGACTGCTACCAAACACTGCTTCCAACTTCCCATTCCTAGTTAAAGCTTTCCAGGGAGATGTATGAGCTGCCTGAAGAAGTGTGTTGCCACCCCACAGGCTGCAGAGGTTTGTTTCTCTGCACAGCTGAGGGCTCCGTGATCCAAGCCAGCTGTGGCTTTGGAACGTGAGCAGTGACGTAACTTGTCTTTTCTGCTCCTCCACAGATGTGCCAGCAAGACTTTTAGCTCAGGTAAAATAATTATATCATCTGAAAATTCTGTTGTTTGTCTTTTCTCTACTATCTAATCCTCTAGGTTCACAGATCCCTCTACTGAGAATGACTGGCTGCAAAGTCAGTGCATTTGTTGAACAGGTGCCAAACTGCTGTTATTAGTAACTGCCTCAGAAATATACACAGGGGTAGATTTTTGAGTAGAGAAAAAATAAGCAAAGCATAACAAATAATGTATTGAAATAATAATGTAAATATCCTCTGGGGAATGGAAAATAGTTCCTTACTTATTTTATCACTCAGCAGGTTTGGGTTTTTTTCTCCTAAAAGCATATGGAAAATCCACAAACATTATTGCAGGAGCAGTCTTTTTTTCAGTGGAGACCCAAGAAAATCCTCCCCTTGCCAGCAAAAATATCAACAGGTCTTCAGCCTGCAAGTAGTTTACCAGTGCCTCTCCCAGCAAACCCCCCGGCTGGACTCCAACTCTCTCCCGTGCCAGTACAGCTACTTGAAGTCTCTAACCATCTTTGGGGAAGCAGGCAAAACATCGCACAAATGGCACTGCACAGATGTTTGCTGAGCCAAAAAGCCGCGTCGCCAGCAGATGCGTTTCCTACCTGTCAGCTTCTGGGATCCAGCAAACACACACAGGAGCAGCCAGGCGCTGAACTGTGCCTGGGCCATAGCAGCTCTGCCCAGGAGCAGCTGCCACCCGCTCCACAGACAGTGCTGTGGGGCCAGAGAGTTTGCTGTGACGTCTTCCCTTGCTGCTCCTGGCCTCAGCAGCCTCTCTTGGAGTGGATCCATCTTTCTGGGTTTCTGGTTGCAGTCCTGGGAAGAGCTTGCAGTTCAGCTTGCTGACCCCGAAGGATATTTTCCATCATATTTTGGAAACTTGGAAAACTTTGTTGTTTTTGGCAGAATTGTTTAAACTTATTTTCCAAAGAGTGACTTCCCACTGCAATGCCTTGTAGGAAACTATTAGTTTCAAGAAATTACACTACATATGTTTGCCTCTGAAGAAGGGAAGACCTCCTAGTCCCTTCCATATCTGCACAGTGCCCCTGTCACATCTCTGTGTCACTTCTGCTCAGCTCCTTGGCTTCTTTTTCAGTTTTCCTTATTCCTTTTTGAAAATCTGCAAACAATCCTGAAATGTCACAAACAAATAAGGTCATCAGACTGCAGACTCGTGGAAGGGTAGTAGCAGCCAAAATACACAAGCAGGCAGTAGAAATATCACCGGTTCAGTTCTGTATCAAACCTCCTGGAGGGAAAACTCAGTAAACTGATCCAGCAAACAACAAGTATTGAAGTCCCTGAGGCTCTAGCATCTCATTGTCCTCTTCTGTGACTGGATTTCTGGGTTACAACGAGCACAGTCTGCCTTAGATGATGTCGATTACATAGACAAAACTTCGTCTGATTCCCTTTGCAGCAGATACCTCTTTTCTGCACATCTTTACACTTTCATTAGTGTCCAATCCCCAGTCAAGCTGTATGGCACAGTATAGGATGCCAGGGTTATACAAGTATGTAATAACATGTATAAATAAGTAATAATACCATCTCCCTCAGGTTAAAGGGAGAAATAAGTCTGCATAGAAAAGAGATGAGGTAGAGCTGACAATGCATCCCTTTCTTAGCAAGTTACAGAACATCAGTCTGTAGTGACTACTGTCACCAGAGAGTTTACTGAGGGTTGGGATGATGTCCCAGTTAGTAAGTTGTCAGTTGTGCAGAGGACCACATCTTCTGAAACTTTTGGGATCTGTACCTGTGCCTGGCAATACATGGGCTCACACCAGCTGAGAGAAGCAGCACATAATGGGAGAGTCGCAGACTGGTCATGGGAGAAGTGGCCCATAATATCCAGAGCCACTCTTACCCTCAGTTTGGATTCAAAATAAGGCCTGTGTTTCTGTCATAGCCTTGGTTATCTTCCAGTTGGGTAATGCTGCTTTGGTTTTTCGTTATTTTCTGCTGCTTATGCTTTAGTTGCATCCTTTTCTTCTGGGATGTGGTATCTTTTATTAAAAAGTGAATCACGAGCTCATAAGGCAGGCACTGGTGGCCCATCTGTGCAGTGAGATTGATGTGCCTTCTGCTTTGTGCCAGAATCACAGTGTGCACAGGACTTTGTCTAGAATTCACTGTGCAAATACCCCTGAGTCTCACAGGCCATGAAATAGCCTCCTTTAGCATGCAACACATGACAAAAGGAGGAGCCCAGGATTTTGGCCAGCATCTGTGAGAGCTGTACATGATTTTGTCAACAGGAGAATTTCCTAGGGACAGCTTGCAGCTGAAGTGCCTAGAGGATATCCCTGTTGGTGGGAGGGAGAAGAGAGGAGACTCAGAGTCTGTGCTCAAGGTGACTGATACAATGGCAGACATCTGAGGCACGAACATCAGTGTGGATGTTGCCTTGAGCTAGGGGAATTTTGTAGAATTACTGCACTATCCCACACAGAAAGGCAAATGCAGAGTGGTAAACTGTACAAGAGCAATACTTGCAGAGAAACAAGCCTGAGCTTCTGACAGCTGCCTGGAGTCTCCGCATGTATGACTGCAATGTTTGGCAGAGCACCTGCTCCTCCTGAAGGATTTTGTCCTTGCCAGATATTCACAGCTGAGTGTGCACAACCCTGCCCCTCTGCACTCCCCTGGTCATACCGTCTGTTGCCAGAGCAGTTTCAAAACACCATAATGAACCAGTTTTATGCAGGGGCACCTTGACTGGTTTCATCCTTTTCACCACGACCTCCTGAAGCAGGAAGGTGGGAAATGGGAACAAGATAAGAGGGATTAAAAACTGCAGGAGCTGGTTGGATGCTGGTTGAGGCATAAAGTGGGATTAATACAGTATCAGAAGAGTCTCTTTGAGAGGGAGGTTTCTTTGAAATGGGACTGCAGGGAGACAGACAGCATATTCACAAAAAGGAAATTCTGCTTATAGAATTGGAGAAATCACTTGCTTCAGTCATCCTGTCCAGAACTTGGGAAGATCACAGTTGCCTCGGTCTGTCTGGAGGTGCTCAGGGGAGAAAGATTAGGAGAAGAAGTTTGAGGAAAGAGGAAAAGGAAGAAGGACATACATGGCTCCCAGGGAAGGTGAAGTTTGAGTCATTGAAGGGGAAGTAGGAAGAAAGCTTGGAGGAAATCAGGAGTGAAGTGCTGACTGGATCAGACAGGACCTCTGTTACACCAGTATTTTCCAGGTATGGTGCTGACAGTCCTTATGCAGACGCTTTCCTTGTCTTTTTCTTTCAGTTTATGAGAGGCACCCACTGCTTGAAGTAATGAGCTGTGTAACAGTGACAGGGAAGGCCCCATACCAGTGCAGCTACTGTACCAAGACTCCTTCCGGCCTTGCACAACTTGGAGAAAATGTCAGGGGATGCAGTGTGATACGTGGCATGCTGTTATCCCGCCTGTCCTTCAGTAGTCCCCCATAAGCTCTGTTGAAATCCTCATCTGGATTTTGATTGGAGATCAATTAAAAGGCCTATACCAACTCTGTGTGGCTGTGATGTGGATGGACACCCTGACACTGTCTTTAGCCACATCCTCAGGGAGGAGAATCTGCTCACCTGGCTGTAGGGAGAAATGCCAGAGTTCTGGAAAACACCAGCAAAACCTACTCAGCTGGGGAAGCTCATGATGGTGACTGTGAGTCATCACCTAAAGTCTATTTTGTCCCTGTAGTACCAGAAAATCTCTCTTCTAAATAGTGTGTATGTAAGTCTGCTACATCTGACTTTAATCTCATCCAACATCCTCCTACACTTGAGGAATCCAACCAGGCAAACAAGCCCTGTGGAGGCTGGCAATGCAGGGATGAAGGATTTGGAAGACAGCTTTGTGCTTGACCAAGATGACCACATCTTACCCAGTATGAGGTAAATGTCCACCAGCCACAAGGAAGCCAGAGTGAGCAGGCTCCATAGGCAAAAATGGCCCCGGGAGCTCAGGAGCAGTGGAAGAGTAGGTAGAGTGCCAACACCGGCAGTACTGTGTGAGGCTGTGTAACCTCTTGTGCCCTGGGATAATGTGTCTGGGTGAGTAAATTGTCATCTTCATGATCCTCCAGGCTAAGCTAAAGAGAAGAGATTTAGCTCCATTAGCAGCTATTCCACATATTAAAGACCTACTGGGAGCAATGCCTCTCCCCACGGGGCTGGCTGCTTTTCCAGTACATGCATTGAGCAAAGCTTGCATGTTGTCTAACTTAACAGGGCATTGTGTCTAGCACTTCTTGATGTTCCATCAGTCAAATTCTCCCTCTGCACACACATTATGTTTAAATGGCAGATTTCGTGCTACCATCATTCTTCTGACTTACTGTACTGGGAAATACGTATTTTTTATAATACATAGACCACGAGTCTTGGCGTGGTATCTCGAGCAACCTGGGGATGAAAAAGAACCAAGGGAGGAAATGTGCTTCATAAAGAATTTTCATAGTAACAGAAGTGGTGCCAGGAACTTTTCTGTCTTGTGCAATAGGCATTAGCATGCTATGAGAGCTGCTGCAACAGAAAATAGAACCAGCTGTGGAACATCTTGCAGAAAGAATTGTAAGCGCATTTCCTATTTAATCAGCTCAACTGATGGCAGACCCAAGTGGAGCTAAGAATTGTATAAAATCCCACACCTCTGCTATTTTGTGTTCCATTCCCATCTAGAGCTATAGTTTTTAAGGTGAGTGGCAAATGCTATTAATTTTAACCAGAGAACACTGTTGAGTCACATCTCAAACACTGCTGGCCACAGCAGCCTGAAATAAAATTTAAAAAAAAACCCAAAAAACGAAAAAATATTTAAGCAACTCATGCTTACAAGGCTGGGGTGGAAACAATCACAAAACTCAATTCTTAGCATACAGTTCAGCTCTTTACTCTTGAAAATAGATCACATTCTAGTCACAGTGATTGGTTTTTTTTTCTTAATTGAATTTACTATTGTCCTATCCTTTCCTCCATCCTATATTCTAACCTCCTTCAAACCCCTATTTTATTTATTACTACTACAGTTTAAAAGCTTAAGTAGTGATTCAGGGAATCTCTTGTGAATTATTTTATGAAATCTCTTATACAATAGTTTTTAATGAAGCCAGTCAGCTTTCTGGTGGCATGGCGCATTTTCCAGACTAAGGACAAGGGACACTCTGAATTGATGACCCTCATGTAATCCCATCCAAACAGGTGCTGGGTGGACTGGAACTACAGTGTACTTCCAGCTTCTTTGCAGAAAACAGATTTTGCATAAGAGCAAAGGAAGTGTTAATGCTATTATATCATAAAGCTCAAAATATTTGGAATAGTGACAAAAAGGCACAGACTCTTGTTTATGAGACAACGGAGGAAGATATTTTTGGCTGCAGAAAAAAAGCACAATCTGAAGATGCTGGAGAAAGTAAAGACTGCTTGACTGTGAAGGAAAAGCCACCCTGAGAAAGTGTCACATAAGAGGTTACCTGCAACTCCTGTCTGGAGAAAAGGGACTGACCTAATTTCCATGGAAACAATACAGAAATTTCTATAATTGTTTTGGTCTGGATCCAAGTGTATTTCTGTTGTCCTAATAAGAACTGTATTAGAACCATTTATAAAAGCTTTGCCTGTTTGCTGTATTATTACCATTTTCCCAACACCCATCCTGGAGAGCTGATAGTGCTGTGCCACTGCAAAAGCTCCACAGCTGCTCCAGCCCAGTTTCCTAGTGAGTGCTCAGGTTACGACTTATGCCTGCAAGGACTGCTAGCAGTAGTGTATACAGAACACCTTAGCCACAGGGAATGCCTGCACTCCATTCAATTTGCAAACCAAAAAGAAAAATCGAGTGTTTTACAACTCAAAGCACCAGATAAACATCTACTAGTTGGATTATCAGGATTGTAAGTGAGCATTCCTTCATCTTGTGCTTTTCATCTAGCTTGAAAACATTATTCATGAGATCACACCAGGCAAGTATCTCATATCAATTTTTATTATTATAAATACTATGTTAGAACAGAAAGGATGGTGCCAGGCATCCTGTCCATTCTGCTGCTATTTTGCATCTTCTTTCTTGGCTCCTGCTTCTATTTTCAGAGGTTCTGGAGCTGCACGATAAGCAGGAAATGCCTCCCATGGACTATTCAGATCAAACTTGCGAAATTCCTGAGACAGCTCCACAGGCTCTGCCACTACCCGTTTCACTTCATCATCATATCGCACCTAGAACAGTGTAAAGGACACAGCCAGTCATTTTCACCCAGTCCCAACAGCATCTCTGTTATGAGCCATACACAGTCATGACCCAGATCACCCTCCAGTGCAGACAGTCCTACTCCTTATGCCATGGATAGCCCACAGGCCTCTGCCACAGCTTCAGTTCTCCCCATTACTAAACAAGAGCCAACATGCTACCAAGATCTCTGGACTCTCCAGGAAAACACTCCTCTCTGCTGCCATGCACCTCAGGTGTCATGACTAACCACCCAGAATTAGGAATGCCCACATTCCACAGTCCACACGAAGTTCACAAGGAATAACATTTTTAGTTTGTCATATGACAAAGGAATTTCTCCTGAGTCACTGAAATAAGGGGACTGGGCCTGGCATAGCTGGGACTACACTCACGAATCTTTATAATATGGCATTCATTTGGTTTTAGTTGTTCTAATTTTTAGCATAACACTCAGAACATGGGGAAAAGATGACAAACGGGATGAAATGCAGGTGAGTACCAGACTCTTCTGATTGGTTTGCTTTATCCTCACTGTGCCAGCCCAGATCTCCAAACCCCAGCTCAGGAGATGCTGCCTGGTCCTCACGTCTGTAATTCTGTTGTTTAAAGAACCTCACTGTTTCCTCCTGAGACTCAGCTCAGTCTCAGAACTGCACAAAATATTGTCTGTTTCTGAAAGGCGATCATTTGAAACTAGGCAGACACCAAACACTCATTTCACCTGTGGTCTGACATACAGTCAGTTTAACTAGTTTTATAAGCTGGACCTACAAAAACTCAACAAAGTAAAGTTCTACATCAATTAATTCAGTCCTTTACCCTCTAGAAATGTTCAGTTTTGCAGTGGAGACTTTAATCTTCTAGAAAGCATGCCAAACGAATTTCAGGCACTTTCTCTGGCTGACAAGTATGTTTGGTGTACTATATGGCACATAACATTTGCTCAATGTCTTTGGCCTTAGGCTGCCTTATTATGGATAATACTTTGTGTGACACTTCAAATTTCCATGCAGGAGATCTCTGCAACTCCTCTGGAATACATACAGGCAAAACATCCTTAGTACCGTTCGGACAAATGACTGTAAAGCAGTCACATCTTTGTACTATAACTCGGTAAGAGTATTAGAGAGACTTGATAACTTCAGACTTGACTGCATCTCCTACCTCCACATAACCAGAGAGTGGGAAGTCCTTCCGGAAGGGATGGCCCTCAAATCCATAGTCTGTGAGGATTCGCCTTAGGTCAGGGTGGTTGGCAAAGAAAACACCATACATGTCCCAAACCTAAATGAAACGGAGCCAAGTAAGTTGAATGATATTTGAAATAAAAGAAAGCCAACAAGCTGCATGTATTATGTCCGTAAAATTTCAGTTACATGCCTGGCTTTGTACAGCGCCAGCCAAACTGATGCAGGAATTAATTCAAAAGCAAATCAAACATCTCCTACTGTAAAAAAGCAGCCAAGGAAACACTTCTTTCTTCCTGAGGGCCCTGGGAAATCAGTTTAATCAGGAAAATACAGCCTCTCTCCACAAAGACTCTGTTCCCAAGCACACCAGCACTCACCTCTCTCTCATACCAGTTTGCTGCCTTGTGCACAGACACTGCTGAGTCGACAGGTGTCAGTTCATCTGTGTACGTCTTTACACGGATCCGACTGTTGAACCGCAGCGACAAGAGATTGTACACAATCTGAATCAGAATAAAAGCAGCATTGGTCTTGTACAGCATTTATGGATCTCTGCAGTACAGCACTGGCTAAGGAAAGCCACACAAAGACTATTTCAAATATTCTTTATGAGCAGAATCACATCCAGCACTTTAGAGCTGGCCACTAAAAGACACTGTAACAACTGAAGTTCCAATAATTTATCACTTTGGTCCTTAGAATTCTAACAAAAATGATGTGAGATTTAGAAAACATGACTGATGAAGAAGAGCTAAAGTAAAGAGGGATACTGAATCTCAAAAGAGAGACTACTGAAGGGATGGAAACATTTGACAATAGTCTGTCTCCAAGAAAACAGGTGTCAATTACTACTGCAATTACTGTCAGTGGGAGAAGGCGAAGAAGAAATACACTGAATTTTACAGATCAAAGTGAAACTACAATAACATCTTTGCAACAATACTGTGGGCAAAGCTTTCTCATAGTAGGTGAGAAGGCAATATGCTGAGTCTGTGGTTTCACAAAAGTTGTATCTTTTCTTTTTCCATTTGCAGCTGAGGTTTTTCTGCAGCTGAAAAGCTATATGTTCAAAAGCATCTTTGGGAACCAAATTTCCGGTATCCACTGAAAGCCAGTGGAAGTTCAGTGCCCACAATCTTCTGAGAGCATTCTGAAAATCTGCCTCATCTCCTATTTAGCCTTAACTTTAAGGAAATGTTTTTAAAACAACTAAACAGGGTTTTTTGCTTTGTGTTTTTTTTTAAGAGGAAAATTTTTAAGAAGACTGATGGGATTTACAGAAAAACATTTGCATCATCAGCAACTGATGGGCCTACAGGGAAGAAGGACGAGCACCAATTCACAAATGGCCAGAAAGAAGGTTAAAGACATTCGATAAAGCTAAAACAAATCAAAGGAAAAAAAAAAAAGAAAAAAGAGACTTTTAGCAGAGCAAGGAAAGCTAGACTAAGAATCCATGCTGTGTTAGTTCTGCTACTGCTTCCATGATCAACAGATTAAACAAAACCCAGCATTTCAGAGTGGATTTACTTCTCACTGTCAGGAACCAAAAAAAGTGATCAGAGCTGCAACCAGTACCCACAGCCATGAGCACTTGTGAAACCCTCTAAGTTCTGCACCTATGGGCAGTTCTTACCTCAAAGCGATACTGCCGAGATGGGACATCAACAGCAGTCAAGTCAGCCAAGGATTTGAACTGGGCATTGGTGTGATCGCGAAGGAAGGTCAAAACTGGAATGATCCCATCTGGATGGATCAAAAGTTCCAGCTCATTGAAACAGGTCACCTGACAAAAACAGAATGGTGGGTGGGAAGGGCTTGAGTACAAACACCAAAAGGACTGAACATTATGCTGATTCCAGCAGAACACTCAAAGTGGTATAGCAGACACAAAATTACATCAGAACAAGGTGTTTAATAACAGCAGTAATTTTCATGCAATTCTGACGATTTTTCTTCCCCAGAACAACTTCTGAAAACAGCTAACAAGCAAGTTGTTTACTGGGTCCTGTCCCTCCACAAAAACAACTTCTGAACAGCACCTACCTGTACTTGCTGGATATACTTGGGCAGAATCTCAGCCACATACTCCCCAAAAGCACACAGCTGCTTCTGTTCTACTTCGTTTTTTGGTCTGACAGTAGCTAAAGAGAAAAACAAAGTCTTCAAGATTACGACAGGGAATACAGAAAGCTACAGAAAGAAGAGTAGCAACTCCCATCCCTAACTTAAAAATCCCTTTAACCAGTCTAGCTGTCTGTCAAAGACTGGACTATAGCAACATAGTGTGCTACAAAGAACATGGAACTAGACACTTTGATACGGAACAAAATTTGTGTCAGAACTAGACAGAATTTTTTTTGTGGACTCTAAACATAGCAGGCAAGTCCAAAAAGATTACACAGAAGAAAGTAACAGGCTGAAAAAGAGGAAGGCAAAAACAATAGAACAATCTGAACTTAGATACTACTTGCGCCATTCAATCTGGGTCTAGAAGGGATCTTATTTTCTGGTGGTGTTGTATCTGCCAGCATCTAAGCACCTTCCTCATAGTTAAAACACAAACAACAGGTTGCTGTCTGTTGTGTTTTTTTCATTGTCGGTATGATTACAAACCCTTAAGATTCAGGGCAACGAGGGGCTATGAAGCTGCTGTCCAGGCACAGAAAGAACAGGCGGACCCACGAGAAAGGATGCACATGGGAATCCAGGGCAAGCACGGGAATCCAGAGCAAGCACTGGTAACCCCATTTTCTGCGTAAAATTCGGGTTTACGGGTGACAGGCCCCAACCCTTTTCCGACACCCTTCCCCTAAACTAAAGCGGTTCTGTCGCCCAGGAACGTCCTTGGGGCAGCTCGGTGCCCTCCCTCGGAGCCGGCGGCTGGCAGAAGCACCGCCGCACGCCCCGGGCTCCCCGCCGCCCCCCGCCAACAAACTCGCCCCGCACTTACGGCGAGTCTCCCCGGCAGAGCTCCCCGCCAGCCGGGCCCGCGCCGCCGCCGGTGCCGCGCCAGCTGCGGAGAGAAACGGACACGTCTCACCGACCGCCGCCAACCGCCCGGCCCGGCCCGGCCCGGCCCGCCGCCGCCCCCCGGCACAGCCCCCGAGGCCCGGGCGGCCTCACCTCGTAGCGCGGCCCGCGCCAGGCCCCTCGCCGCCGCCGCCAACATCCCGCCGGGACACGGAGGGGCAAGGGCACGGGGCGGAAGCGGAAAGCGCCGCCGCCACCGCGCTGCCCCCGGGGGCGGAAGCGCGCAAAGAGCTTCCCGGGGACGGCGCCGGGTCGGTGGGCGGGAGCGGCGAGTGCCCGGCAGCGCCTGGCGCAGGGTGAGGGGCGGGAGCGGCCGCTGGGGCACCCCGGGGCGGCGGCATGAAGGGAGGCGCCGCAGGTGGGTGCTGAGCCGCGGGGCCGGGGCGGGAGCGGTGCGGCCGCCGGCCTGGGGACGGGGCAGCGAGCGGCGCGGAGGGCGGGGGGCGGCGGCAGCCCCGGGGCTGAGCCAGCGCTGCGGGGCGAGGGAAGGCGCTGGCGCTTTGCACGGCGCCAGCACGGGCCTGATGGGGGTCTGCGCCTCTCCGAGGGTTAGCTTTTCTTCATTCCTTCATTCCTTCCCTCTCCCCGCCCCGGACCGTGAGGTCGCTGTCAGTTGTGTTTTTGAGTTCCCCGATCCCGGGCGCTGCCGCGGCATCCGCGATCCTGTCGGGAGCAAGGAAGAAAGAAAGCTGGAGAACAAGTCCTATGGGGAGAGGCTGAGAGAGCTGAAGTTGTTTATCCTGGAGATAAGGAGGCTCAGGGGTGACCTTATAACTCTCTACAACTACGTGAAAGAAGGTTGTAAGCCAGGTAGGAGTCGGCCTCTCCTCCTGAGTAATTAGTGACAGGTCGAGAGGACACAGGCTTAAACTGCACCAGGGGAGGTTCAGGTTGAACATTAGGAAGAATGTCTTCACAGAAAGGGTGATTAGACATTGGAAGAGACTGTCGAGGGAGCTGGTGGAGTCACCATCCCTGGAGGTATTTAAGGAAAGACTGGACGTGGCACTTGGTGCCATGGTCTAGTTGACACAGTGATGTTTTGGTCACAGGTTTAACTCGATGATTTCCAACTTAATGGATTCTGTGATTCTGTGAAGGAGGCATGCCGGATGTTGGCTACACCATTGTCACCTGTGGTGTAGCCTATGGAATACGTGGAGTGGTAAGATTTGGCTTTATGGGACACTTAACTGTCCTCCGCAACTTTTATATCAGAGACGACATGAATGCAAAGGGGAGCTTTGTGTTGCAAAGAAGGATGTGAGATTTGCAGCAGTCTTTAGTTGCTGTTGACATTTCTTTTGTGACTTGGCACCAGTCCTCTGGGAATTTTGGAGGGCAGTGTGGGAAGCTGGTTCTGTTATGTCAAGAGGGCAGGGTAGTTCATCCCTCTGTATCCTGGTGCCCTTCGTGATCTCTTCAGCATTCTGGGCTTATCTTCTGAGCACTTTGACTGTAAGGATAAAGAGCTTTAACTGAAGTAGAAGCTAATTTGCGGGATAGGCTCATACTTGGTAAAGCTGGAAAAAGTAGTACTGATGTGTACTTTGCTAATTGAAGTTCCTCAGTCTCTTACAGACTGATGTATAGGTATTTTTCAGACAGACCAGAACTACTGTAAAATCGTGATAAGGGTATAATTCAGATAGGCCATCACCAGAGATGGGACAGACTTGTCCAGGCAATTAAGGATGTAGACATTTCTTTCTGTGAACTGAATTTGAGCAAAGAACTTAGGAGCCCTCCTGTATGAAACAGAGCTATTGTAAGAAAATGCATGTTTGACAAAGTAAATAATGGAAGAGTAACTATGAATCTCCTGGAGAAAAATCATTACTTTGGGAAACATTGAACTGAAAATCATGTTCGGTATTGACTGAAGAAAATTCGGATATCAGCCACCATGGCTAATAGTTCAGTTGTAAAAATAAGTTTAAAGTGAATGCAGGTAGGCAACTAGTCTTAATGCTGTCAAGAGCCATGTTAAAAAAGAGCTCTCTCCTATAGCAGTCTTCATTTCCAGGAGCTTTTTTGACCCACAAACTACCTGGACCTCTGCAAACATCTGTGGTACCTACTAAGAGGTGTTTTCTTTAAATTTTTTCCCCTTTCTGCTTGGGAAACAGTGACTAACAACATCTAACATGTTGTTTTGCATGCTGAAGGTGCCTGGCATATTAACAAGCAGAGTATAACCATTAGTTATCTCATTTGGTTAGCTTGAAGGACTGGTGGTTTTGTCTGACAGATTTCTCACGCATCTTTTCGGTAAAAACAAGTTCACTTGATAACACTGCACAGATTCATCGTGTTGGGTTTGGATGGTAATTATCCTAATGATATGAGCTGCTGCCTGTGCTCTTTGTTAGTACAATACTGTAATCCTTTTTACATCTAGTCCAGCTATGTCGCTGCCACTTTTTTTTGGCTTTACAAGTTTCCTAGGGCAGTTGCTGGACTTTCCACTTGAATAACTATTGATGCATTTCTTTGTGTCAGTGAAATGAGTGGTGAAAAGATATGCACATCTCCCAGCTCTGCAGGGATGTGATGCTCACTGTACTGGAAATTTGCTATATATTATATTTTTAATTATGCTAACTTCTCATTTGTTGTTTGAGATTATGAAGCTCAAGCAGAAGTTTCTTGGTGTGCTATTTATATTCGGTCTAAAATATGCTGGACTCTTACCAATATGTTTGATTTTTCCCTGTATCCTGAAGTACTGCATAATCTTCTTAGTGGAGAGAGAAAGCCATATAATTATTGTGATTTTGCAGATTGCTGGAGGTCTGATCTGTGCAGCACCATGGACTCGTCAGAAGAGACTGGAGGCTCCTCTGCAGAAGAAAACTACTTTGTGAACTACACCTTCACTGATCGCTCCCACTCAGGCCGCGTGGCCCAGGGTATTATGAAATTATGCTTGGAGGATGAGCTGTTTGCCGATGTTACGATATCAGTGGAAGGCAAAGAATTCCAGCTGCACCGTTTGGTCCTCTCAGCTCAGAGTTGCTTTTTTCGTTCTATGTTCACCTCCAACCTAAAGGAGGCCCACAACCGGGTGATTGAGCTGCAAGACGTTAGTGAGAGCGTCTTTCAGCTTCTTGTGGACTACATTTACCATGGGACTGTAAAGCTGAGGGCAGAGGAGTTGCAGGAAACCTATGAAGTGGCAGACATGTACCAGCTGACTGCCCTTTTTGAAGAGTGCTCCCGTTTTCTGGCCCGTACGGTGCAGGTTAGAAACTGTCTGCAGGTCATGTGGTTGGCAGACCAACACAGTGACGTGGAGCTCTACACAGCTGCAAAACACTGTGCAAAGTCACATTTGTCTCAGCTGCAAGACACAGAGGAGTTCCTCCACCTGCCTGTCCGCCTATTGACAGACATCCTTACAGGTAAGGAGTTCTTGAAACTAATCAGGATGTGGATGTAGAAAGAGACTTTCAGAGAGTCTGTCAGGGATTAAATGAAATAAATGGCAAGATCCAAACTTTCATAATCACCTTCTACTCAGAGACTTGGCTAACCAAAGCAAAGCAAAACATTCTGGATAACTTAATCAGAAAAAAAACAAAGATATTGTTACTGGATGTGAAACATCTAAGCTGTAGAAAAGGGTCATAGAGGATGCTGGTAGTTCCCAGCAGTTTCTGAGTAAACAGGTTGGAAGTATTACAGGTTTTTTAAACATAAATTCCAAAAATTCGTTGGATTTTTGTTTGCATTAAAACAAAGAAGCCTTACCAAAAATGAACATCTTATGGAAGTCTTTTTTTTCCATTTTAGTATGTAATTATTTAACACAGTAATGCAATAACTCGACATTTGTACAAAGGCTTGTAAATAACCCATATTTTTAGACTATGTTGGTGTTATTTACAATTGTATATAATTGTTAGGATTATTTAGGCTAGGCACTCAGCTGACTGAAATGGAGGCATTGTAGCATCTTAGGTAATACTGTAAGTACCCTTCTTGTAAAGGTAATAGCCTTCCACAGTAATGGATGCAATGACTCAGTGTTGTGAAGGATGTGTCAACACAAAAACAACTTACTCCAGCTTGCACCAATCCTTGAAGGTCATCTGCTGCTCTAGTAGGTACAGCCAGTACTTGGTTACGCCTCCAGGATACAGTCACAACTCGATTTTTGTGCGTTTATGTATCATTGCTAGAGGAAGCAGGAATGTAGAAGCAGCTCATACATCAAATATGCCACTTCCTTGCTTTAACTACTGTTTGCAAATGAGGAAGTAACTGTACCCTGTGCATCATGGGTTTTATGTGCTGTTTGAACAATAAACCTACCATGACTGGCATCTTTGGAATACTGGCAAATCTGTCCATAAGGCTTAAAATAGCCTTTGGAGTTGATGCTATGCATCTGAGAGTCTTTGCAGACATTGTATTATATTATCTCTATTACATCTAAAGAAATTTTCAATAAAAAAACTATTGAGTATATGTACTGATAGCTCAAAAATATGATAAAATTAGAGTAATTTTGATAACTATCTAGCTAAAATTTTTAAAGTAAGTTGTGAGTTTATTAAAAAATCCCTCTAAAATCATGAAATAAAACTCTGGAGGTCAATCACCTTTAAGTTCTTGGGCATTCCACACAATAATCATAGTTTTGGAACTATGGACTTCAGTGTTTGTGGTCCTAAATTAAGATAATTATTCAATAAACTTTTTTTCCATGAATACATAGAATCACATTACTCAATATTTATGCTGCAACTTAGCTCATAAAATCTGAAATATGCTCCTACTGCTGGTAGGGAAAATCCTTTGCTTTTGCATTTCCTGCATCTTTGTTTAGTTAATGAAGAATTAAATAGAGGAAGCTATTAGTAGTAAGGATCAAAATTTATTTAATAAAATAGTAACTCATTAGATTTAGCTTTTGTTGCACTCTAGGACCAGTTTCAAAATCCAAGTTTTTTTCCATTTAATCACTACATGTGATGGTTGGCTTATGGAAATCCCTTTTACTAATAAACAGAGTTAAAATACCCACTTTTGTGCGATGCTTTTTCTCCTCCCTTCCAATATAGAGAAAAGAGTTGGAATTTGTCTGGCACCTTCAGCATCATTGAATTTGGGTTTATCATGAGAGCAAACTACAAAATCAGAGAGCCTTCATAGGGAAACTTCTCAGTGAATACAGGCATAATTGCTGGCTTTTAAACTGGAAGGAAATACTTAAAATCTTCTGGTAATGTACTGATGATGATGATGATGCAATAGTGTGGCTTAACCAAAACTTCCAATTATGTCTGGAGACAGATTGAAATCAGGGCAGTCTTTTGAGTGCTTCCTACTGTCACATGGCTAAGAAAAGCTATAGTAGCTCATTGGGGATTTCCCAATGTTAAGAGGATAGCAGCAACACCAGATGTTCAGTCATGAAGGTCAGCTGTCTGACAGGGCTCAGACACATTCTGCAGGTGACTTTTGCTAGATAGATTTCTAGGACCATCCAGAAAGAAAAGCATGTGCTGAGATTCTGAATAAGAGAATCTTTTTGTCTAAATGATTAAATAAGAAAGGACTTGTTATAAACACACAACATGTAAGTTCTCCTTCCTGCCCCCTTTCTCTTGGACATAGGTTCTTTTGTTGTAAGGCATCCAAAGTGCTGTAGATCTGGCAGCTCTGTCTTCTAATATTTACCCAGACTAATTTCATGTAGTTGTCTGGCTGCCAGTGCAGATCACACCTGCCAAAACCTATCAATCTCTGTATCAATTTTTCCTCTCTAGAAAGTAGGGTTTGTGGTGGGAGTAGGGGAAGGCCGTCACAGGAAAAGGACGTTTCTGATTACACACACCTTTGTCTAGATATCATAAATGTCTTTCTGTCCCCGAACTGCAGATGGCGTTCCATGTTCTCAGAATCCAACAGCTGCCATAGAAACCTGGATCAACTTCAACAAGGAGGAGCGAGCCGGCTTTTCAGAGACTCTGCGATCAAGTCTGAAAGTATGAAAAGACCTTCTGTTCTGGGGCTGGTGTAGCACTTGCTGGTTTCACACTTACCAGGGCAGGGTGTTCTGCTCACAGGTGTGACTTTAAAGTTGCAAAACATAAATGCCATTGAAATTCATGGTGCTTGTGAGAGAATACTTTCATTGTCGTAAACAGCAACCCCACTGACAGCTTTTTTTAATTTAACCTGATGCTGATATCACTGGTGATTGGAGCAATGCCACAAATACCTTCTTTCACTCAATGCTCAGTTACCAAAGAGACCATTCAGAAATCTACATTTGGCATTCCCCTTAAAATAACTATACTCCCTCGGAGATATAACTGGCCCTTACCTAAATCATAAACACTTGGGTTCCAGTGACATCTGTGGCCATTTTGCTGTCAGATATGACTGGTATCTTGAAAAGGCCTTGAGGCTCTGAGTCCTGAATGCTGTAGGGTGGCAGGACTTGGAAAGGTTTTATACCTCAGACCCACAGATGGGTCCTAAGCTGAAAAATCCGGTGATATTTGTGTAAACAGATTTAATTCTCCTTTCCCTCAGGTGATTGGAGAAAATGTTCACATCTACCTGATTGGAAAGGAGTCATCACGTACACATTCACTCGCTGTCTCTCTACACTGTGCTGACGATGACTCCATCAGTGTGAGTGGCCAGAACAGCCTGTGTCACCAGATCACCGCAGCCTGCAAGCATGGTAGCGACCTATATGTTGTTGGTGGCTCCATTCCACGACGCATGTGGAAATGCAACAATGCAACTATAGACTGGGAATGGTGTGCCCCTCTGCCCCGTGACCGGCTCCAACACACCCTTGTCTCTGTGCCAAGCAAGGATGCAATATATTCACTGGGGGGGAAGACTCTACAGGACACTCTCTCTAATGCTGTCATATATTACAGAGTACGAGACAACGTCTGGACAGAGACCAGCCAGTTGGAAGTGGCAGTCTCTGGCGCTGCAGGTGTAAACCTTAATGGTGTCATTTACCTGCTGGGCGGGGAGGAAAATGACTTGGACTTCTTCACCAAGCCCTCTCGGCTCATTCAGTGCTACGATACCAACACGGAGAAATGCCACGTGAAGCCATACGTGCTGCCTTTTGCGGGGCGCATGCATGCTGCTGTGCACAAGGACGTGGTGTTCATTGTCGCTGAGGGGGATTCACTGCTATGCTATAATCCCCTACTGGATAGTTTCACCCGGCTATGCCTCCCAGATGCCTGGAGTTCAGTACCATCCCTCTGGAAAATTGCCAGCTGCAACGGCAGCATCTATGTCTTTCGTGACCGCTATAAAAAGGGTGATGCAAATACTTTTAAACTTAACCCAGCCACCTCTGTTGTAACAGTCACGAGTGGCATCAAAGTGCTGCTCACTAACCTGCAGTTTGTCCTGGCCTAAGCAGGAAAAACAGGACCAGTGATAGAAAGGGCAGCAACAGTATCTCGCTGTGCAGCTTGGAGACACCTACCACCCTCAGCACCAGTCCCAATTACCACAAGCTCACAACATCCAGTAAAGACTCCATTTTCTTTACCTGTGCAGAGGAAGTACAGGCTTTCTGATTGTGGGTCTATTCTTTTACATAGCACTATTGAACTTTATTGAACTCTTGTATCTTAGATTTCAGATGGACTAAATGCCATTACTTTGATTCCTTGATGATAAGCTGCTTGCGTTTGAGGCACAAACTGCAGCAAATGGCTATTTTAGCCTGGAACCAATCTATCAATAACAAATCCTGTGGCATATGGACAACATCTTCCTTGGCCCAGGCTGCTAGTTTTAACTGCCTAGGAGACCATGCGTTGATTGCCATGTCAATCACAGAGTTAGATGTGCACTGTATTCCCCAGGGGCATCCCCATTTAAACATTCCTATGTCCTACTGCAGAAGGAGGGCATGGCAGACAGATTCCAGAGCTGACCCTAGGACCTTAAGTAGGTTGCATTCAGCACTTCTAGAGGAGTGGTAACTAAATGGGTACTTGCTTACTGCTCTGTCATCACCTAGCATAAAGAAGGAGATCATTTTTAGACATTGGCTTCCTTTACTGTACAGGGAATCCCCACCTGTAATTACAACATAGTGTTGGTGAAAGACAGAATTAAGACCACTTCCTCCTACCCTTCTCTGTTGGCACTGTAACCCTTTGGGTAAGAATCTGAATAAAGTCTCTGTTGAGACAAAGGTGGTTTTCTTTTCCTTTGCTTCAAATAGAGATATTTTCAGCTTCCTATGGATTTGCAGTTCAGCTGAGCACTGATACCTGGAAAAGAACTACGAGGCTCCAAGAGAACTAAGATATTAGCTACAAGAAAAGAAAACTTTAATGAAACAGCCCAATTTCCCCTTTACTGTAGTTTATGTAAAAACTTCTTTATTGTTGGTCAAGAAGAACAACACTTAAGCCTTATTAGATCATTAAAATATCTTTTTTAAGCAGCTGAGATGGGGATTTTTTGGTAGTTCTTACTGACATTATGCAGCTGTCCCAGTGATTATGTTCCTGTGAAATTTCTCCAGGATCTGGACTTGCTTGTGTCGAATGAGGATGTGGGGACGAATCTTGGCAATGGCCTGAATTGCTTCCTGAGGGCTCCAGTGATGCAGCTGAAAAAGCAGAAACCCAGCAAGTGAAAATCCATTCCATCCCTGCACCATTTAATGGAACCTTCCCACAGGCTACAGGCAACGCTAGAGGTGTTAGAAAACTTACTGCTTTGCCCCTTCTGTTTACTTCATGTTCCTCTCAAAGAAGCCTGAATGTCATGCAATCATTCACAAAATGAGTCCCTTGGTTAAAGAGGGATGGTTGGTGCCTGGGCCCTCCAGTTTCTGTCTCGCTTACTCTTCCTTCATGTTGTGAATAGTTTCCTGTCCTAAGACCCCCCAGACCAGACCAAAAGTGCAGCTTGCATTTTTAAATTTTTAAAAAAACTTTACTGCCATTAATGTTGCATTTCAGCACTTAGTGAGAAAATTTTCCCGTCAGCACTAATGGAAAATTTTCCAGGGAGCACTTAGTAACCCTAACAGAAGAACCCACAGGTAGAATTTTGTTCTTAGGGCTGGCTTACCCAGTTGCTTCAAAAGAGGAACTCAGAAAACCAAACTCGTTCTCTTGATCATGAATTGTATTTACTGAAAAGCATAGGAAGGCTCACCATTTCAGTGAGCCAAGGAGAAAATCTGAACAAAAATGGGTGTTTATCTGCTCAGTGTACCTACCCTCACAAGTGACTTGTTATTCCCACCTCAATCTGTTCCTCTATAGAAAGAATTAAGAACAGCAGAATCATTCAAAAACTTTCATTTCCATTCAAAACAGCAATGAAAGTTTGAGGCCTGTCTTAAAATGGGTGTACAAACTCTGTAAAATTATGGAATATTAACCTGTACATGCTCAGGTTTCTTGAGCAAGAGCAAACTATAAAGGTTGTCTGCTTTTGCCTAGACTGTATGGAAGTAAACCCCATTTAGCATAGACTCCTTACTTGAATTAAATATGCTGCTACCATGGTGGCACTGCGGGAGCGTCCTGCCTTGCAGTGCACATAGACAGTGTTACCGCAGGCTCGGTGTTTCAGGATGAAGTCAACGCCCTTGTGGAGGTTTTCCAAGGTGGGGACTCCAGTTAGATCCACAGTGCTGAGACAGAGTTGCTCAACTCCCATTGCCTCCCATTCCTGGAATGGACAGAGCAGATTTGGTCAGTTAACTTCCTGTTTGGTGGGGTTTTTTTCCTGAAAGAAACCCAAAACCTCTTCAGACGGTTGAGAAACTCTGGACTGTAAACTAACTTTGAATGTCAATCCTTTAAATCAGATGTATGAAAAGTTTAGTGCTGACCATCAGAAAGGAGTAGTTAAAGGGAACTGAGAAGATGCAGTTCAGCTAAAGGAAAACGGGAGTTGGGATCTCTTCCCAAAACAAAAGGCATTCCTGTATATTGTTGTACGTGGATTCAATGCTCCCCGCCCCTCCCCTCCACTGCAGCTGTAACAGTTGATTCGCATCCTGACATTTTACTGGTTTGTAAGTAAAGTAAGTTTTTAAAGTGCGAGAAGTCACGTCTTTGCTGTCATAGGACCTGGCGGTCGCTGCCGGGATCGCGGCAGGAGGCGTATAAAGCCTCGCTGCGCCGGGACCGACGGGGCGTCAAGAGACCTGTCCGGGGGTCATAGGCAATGCCCGGGCTCACCTGCGGGGAACAGCAGAAGAAGCGGGTCTCGTAGTTCTCGGTGAGCGTGACCACGGCGCGCACGTTCTCCTCCGCCACCATCTGCGGGCACAGGCGCGGTCAGCCACCGCCGCCCTCCCGGCCCGGCCCGGCCCGGCCCGGCCGCCCGCCCGCCTTACCCTGCGGCTGCGCTCCCGCAGCGGCAGCGCCCCGAGCAGCACGGCCTCGTCGATACGGTGGAACCAGGGCCGGCGGGACCCGGGCAGCCGCGCCCGCGCCGCCGTG
>JAWMRA010000161.1:23543921-23567280 GCA_035584735.1 Pseudotriccus pelzelni
GCGGCCCGCGGCGGCGGCGCCATTGGGGCCGGGGGGGCTGCGGCGGGGCCGGGCGGACCCCGGGGAGGGGGAGCGGCTCCCCCGGGCTCGGCCGCCGCCGGCCTGCGGGGCTGGAACTGTAAAGCAGTTCTTATCGTAGGAACCGGGGCGCGGTTCCCTGCTGTCCTCGGCACGGGGGGGTCCGTTTTGCGGAGCAGTGAAACGTGTGCTGGTTCATCAGGGGGTGGAGGTTAGTCGGGTGTACGAGAAGCGCGAGCTGGGAAACTGGAGTTCGGCGTAGTGTGAGGAATTGCAGTCTCAAGCGTGAGAAGGCGTGACAGACACTGCTGGAACGAAATAGGAAGAGGAATGTAAAAACCAGGAGAGACGGAGCATAAAATAGATGATAGATGAATGAAGAAGAAAAAAAGGTTGATAACAGCATGCGATTTTTATAGGACTGTTTATGAGTAGGAAGTTGAGAGGCAGCATTCTAATGAAGTGTGGAACCTTCACTCCTTTAAATTCCTGAGGAATCCTGGCCCGTTTTCACCTTTGAGACACAGGCATTCTCTTCTGCCAGAAGTTGTCGGGGAACATTTTTCGAATGTTGCAGCTTTCTTGTATGTACTACTTGAGTGTGCTCGTTGGGTGTGTTTCACTAGGAGTTTGCTTGATTTAAAAAAGTATTTGTTGGGGATTTATATCTTGAAGTATGCTTTGCTTCTGGCTCACGAGAGCTTGAACTTTCTGAGTATCTTTAATTTCTGTTTTTAATTTATTTTTTGTGTATGTATGTCCTGCCAGTACCAGTGATCACAAAAAGTTGCTAAATTATCTCCTGGTCTCTTTTGCCATCTTCTCTGTTGTTTTTCTCTAGGTTAGTTCAACACATAGATTTTAGTGCACTGACTTGGCATTGCATAGCCATAACTAAACCCATCACTTTTTCTTTTTTTCCATTCCCCTCAGCTCTGTTCTTGGGATCTCTGCATAATGTGAGATACTGTATCTTCCTCGAGTTGTGTCTGGACCCAAGTATTTAAGAAGCAGCGTTGTTGGAAATACTGCTGCTTCAGTAGGTGTTTAAAATTAATAAATAAATCTTTAGACTGAGATAGGAATTGCATCCGGCAGCTTAATATGATCAGTTGCATTCCTGCCAATGAAGATCCCCCCAGGGCAGCAGCACATTCTTATATCTGTTCAGGAACATGGATGCAGATATATACCCTCAGGAAAATTCCTAAATAGGGGTTTTAAAATACGGTGATGTAAAGAACTATTTTTTCTTAAGGTGCTTACCGTTCTCTTTCAGCCTGTGCTCCCTTTCAGAGTTATTGGTGATACTTATTCTGGGAAAGTGTAGGCTGTTTTGTGGAGTGTGTTCGCCCTTTCTGAAGGATCATTCTTGGATGGCTGTGTTTTTCCTTTCCCTGTCAAAGTCTCTAATGTTACATTAGGGAATAATCAGTCCCAGATCCTACCTGCTTAGTTACATTTGCCTTTTTGTATCTACTTTTTTTTTGTGTATTTGAAGCAAAATAGTTGATGCAGGCCTAGGAAATTCTATTTACGTGCAGCAGAAAGTAGGAACGCAGCATCGGTAGAAAAGTAGAGGATTAAAAAGTTATTGTCCTAAAATCATGGTCATTAAAACTTGAAGATTTATGTGTTAGGTAGTTCTGATTTGTAAGTAAATGGCTTACAATAGTGAGAGAGAAGCTTATCCATCTTTCACAATGGAAGACAGGTAAAGAACTCCGTGGTATTACTGAGTACTTAGTACTGTATTCACATTTTTGCTAGTCCTTCACAATTTGATTCACTTGTAATCTTTACGTGGTAAGAGGAAGGTGTTTTTGACTTTTATTTCTTCTGCTATGAGTAGGGATTCTGAAAACATGCCTGGCACTGTTCCTCTAAATGGGAAAGCAAGAAAGGTGGCAGTATCATAGATATACAAAAATTGTCTTTCTCATTAATAATAAATCCATAACTTGCAAGTAACCTTTACATCAATTGAAGAATCATTAGTTGAAACAAAGTACAGTGCTTTGTCATTAAAGAAGTATTAATATGAGAGAAATATTTATAATATTGTGGAAATTTTCTTCTGAAATTGTTGCTAACAACATGCTGAATTAGTTGAATGTCATAAAGGCTAGATGTTTATGTGGTTCTTAAATATTTAGATTCATATTGAGTTAAGTAAGATTCTACCTGTAATCTAGGGCCTAATTGAACTTACTAAAAAACTTTGTTACAAGCAGGTTGCTCCTTAACTATTTCTTGCTTATTTTTTTGAAATGTGGTTATGGGCTATCAGTTACTGAGACGTCTGCCACAAGTCTGTTAGAGTGCCCACTCTCATTTTTATTTCTGTGCTTTTTTTTTTTAGACTAGGTGGGGAGTGATACAAATTCTCATAGTTTTTGAGATTTCCTGGTTATTAAGTCTCTAACTCTGGGATGTAAGAAGCCACTGGTCAGGCTGTTGAACTGGAGACTGTTGTTCACCAATATGTGCACAAGGCAGTCCAGTTTTCCAGGTCATAATGTGAGTTTGGTTATTGAAACAGCAGCAGTAGCCAACAGACTCAGATCTGTATTTCTGCACTCTTGTTTTTTAGTCTTGCAGTGAACATCTTAAATGTTTTGTTTTAATGTGGGCATGTTCAGTATTGCTTCTTGTCCTTCTGGAAGCAGTTATTCACTGCCTTGGTAACTACCTTCTGGCAAGAAAGTATCATTTTTATCCATTGATCAGGTATTTGGCAGGAGAGAAAAACCAGTATAAATCAAAGCAGACTAAAATACTTCAGAGTTTATTAGAATGGGAGTTGTAATTTGAGGAGAGTTATCTAGGGCCTCTAATGGGTTTTTCTCGTGAAGTATCACAGCACAGAATCTTGAATTGTGATCCTGTTACAAGACTTCTTGAGGCAAGAGAGATTATCTTGACTGAAAAAAGTAACTTGTAGTTTTATTACCGTTCCTCCAGTCATTAGAGACGCTTGTGTTATATGAAAAAATGCAAGATAGCACTTTTCTGGTATTTTAGAAAGGTGCCAAGATACTTTGGCACATAACAGTGAAAAGAGAGAGCTTTAGCATTCACATTTTCAAGAGGAGATTTTCCAAATATGAACTGAACCTCATCGTTTGCACCTGGTGCAAGATTCAAGCATGCAAAGCTAAAATATACATTAAGTCAAAGCAGGGAATTTAGATAGAGCAGGGGAGAAAATGTAAACTGCTTTAAAGCTGCAGTGCCAATGAGCCTGCAAATGCTTTGGTGTAGGGAGGAATAGCTCACAAGTCTGAACTGTGATGGACAGAGCAGGCTTATTTGTTCGACAGCAATGTAGTGCAGCAGTTGTCATCCCAGGGAAAGGAAGTTTTTCTCTGACATCCTTACTAGCTTAAAACTTCCAGCTATCTTAGCTCCGTGCATTTTGAAAGAAAAGGCATTGTTGCTAACTGAATTCAGTATAAACAGTGAGCAACTAGATGGATGAACAGAAGTAGTTTTCAAATTTTATTGAGGAATTTCAGTTTAGGTGATGCACTTTGTCGCAGAAATATATGTAAGTTAAAACCTTCTGCCAGAAGTGAAATCCTTGTGCACAAGTTGTCTTGTCTGTCCCATGTATGCTTATTACCCTTTCATATTCAGTATACTTAGGATATTATCATCTGGATTTTTTTCTGATTTTAGTAAAGATATGCTGGCTAAATGTCTGCTCTCTTAGAAAGCAGAGTATGAGTGGCAAACTGACAAACTGAGTTTTGATAATGAGTCTGTACTGATGTAGAGGAGATTTATAACTGATTTAATGGTTTGGCTTGCGTTGTTAAAGTTCCAGGTAAATTTAAGGTTATATAAACTGGGCTTAAAATCTTATCTCTCTGGAATTTTAACATCGGTTTGACTAAATTACTTTTAAATATAACTTGGAATAACTGGCTTGAGTATTGCTGAATTCCATGCAAATGAGCAGGCACTTTGGGTTCTCTGTCCTTTTCAGCAGCAGACCTCAAGGAGATCTTGAATGAGCATGTGGATGAGAGGATGAGTGTTTGTTGAGTATCTAGTGTCCTGCTGGTATGGTATCTGGCAGGCTTTCCTTTGCAGGCAGTTCTAATGCTTTCACACTGTGTATTCTCTCCAAGCTGAATGCTCTCCCAATTCATATAGTTACTCAGGTGGATGTCTTACATTGTTTTCACTTTAAATTAATGTGAGTTTTTAAGGACCTTGACTTCTTTTTTTTTACCACCATCAAAACTGTTCTTTTCAGTAGTTTTCACTTCTGTCTGTGGGCTGTTTCGTATTTCACCTTTTACAAAAATAATGTGGTTGTTATCCACTAGATCTCAGCATCTCACATGTCGAAGTAAAACTGTTGTTCTTCAAACATCATTTAGAATTCAGGCTTTGACTGAACCCATGAATATTCTCTGCTATTTTTGCCTCGAACTATGCAGTTCAAAAGATATTCCAACAAATGCGTGCTATCCGCAAATCTTTTAGACTGTTGGAAAGGGAATATTCATGTCTGCTTTTTTCCAAAGCAGAGGAGTTAGTTATTTATGAAGCTTGTAATTCAGATGAAGTGTTTAGCAGACAGTGTCCAAGTCTACATACAAAAATGATGGCATCCTTCTTAATACATGTAGAGATTTGCAGGATGCATCTTATTATCTGCAAAATCTTACAAGATAAAGCTTTGATAAATGATTCTTCAGGAGAAGAGGCAATGAAATATTGGTCTTTCAGAAAGAGATGATATGTTTTGAATGTCACATCTAGCTTTTGCATTTCATGTGGGCACAACAGAGTGTAAAAGTAATTCCTCACTTATTTATAGTTTCATATTCCTAAGCGAGCATCACCTTAAAATCTTTTTACCAACTTACCTGTGCTTCCTTGTTATTTGCCCTGAAAAAATTCCTGTTCTCTGTTTAAACTCCTAAATTAAAAAACATGCATCTGGGTGACAGGTCAATGAAGTGAAGAATTGTATTTCTTTGGGTTTTTTCTTGTCTTGCCTGTCATTGTTTTATGACTGTACAATGTGTAGCGTGATTCATGAGTGAAACAGTAAAGATTCCTTGCACAGTCCTAAGTGACATTAGAAGTGATACCATTAAAAATCATCAATATGCAAAATCTTTGGGAGGAAAAAAAAAGGTTGTATATTTACTTCTCTAAAGCAGTTTTGACTACTCAGAAATCCATGATTATATGCATTGGTGACTTAAGAAAAATTAAGTGAGGATATTCTGATATTTATGGAGTGAAGCCGCCCATGTTACATTTTGAACTGTGCATTCATGGCCAGAATTTGATCACTAGCAGAGAATGGCTGTAGGTGGTACTGTCTGTATTTAGCAGTGTGGAAGCTGCTTTGTCACTAATTCTTTGATGTAGAAATTTGCTTTACAGTTTCTTTGTGTTTAAAAGTATTTTGTCATTTAATTCAAGACTGAGTTTAAGAGGCATTTCATGGGGAACATTTTTGTGAGGAAAATAATTTAGACTATGCTTAGATATAGAGCTAATTCAGAGTATTCTGGTGTCTTCCTGAATTTGCAGGGAGCCTAAACCATTATCTCAGTGATGAGAAATCTGAAAAAATGAGATTGTTGGTTTAAATACCAGCACTTTTATATCTACTTGAAAGTTACATTAACAAAACTGCCGGACTAGTGGACTTCTCTGAGTTCTGAATTGGTTACTACATTCTTGATATAGCTGAAAGTTGCAGCTTCCAGTAATTT
Source organism: Pseudotriccus pelzelni (assembly GCA_035584735.1). Classification (NCBI taxonomy): domain Eukaryota; kingdom Metazoa; phylum Chordata; class Aves; order Passeriformes; family Tyrannidae; genus Pseudotriccus; species Pseudotriccus pelzelni. The sequence goes on from JAWMRA010000161.1 coordinate 23,549,687, forward strand.
ATGTGAAGAACTTTTCTGGTAACTTCTGTAAGGTAGTTTTATATCACCACAAAAATGTGTGATACATCAAGTAGAAGAAATAGGCAGCAGCATGGTGTAATAAATCTCTCATGAAAAAGTTTAATTTTTTATATAAGTTAAACTGCTTTTGAGTTTGCAGACTGTCATACTTCTGTACTAAAAAAAAAAAAGTCATAGACTGTGCCACTTACTTTATTTTTTCTTTGAATTCCTAGGAATTTGGGTTTTCAGTTACACTTATTTTGCTCCTTCCATGCCAGAACATGAAAAGGGGTGGGGCAGATGGAGAGAAAAGTGGATGCTGTGTAGAAGTGCATTTTTTTTCTCTTTTTAAGAAGAATGCATAGAAAAAGTTTTAGTTTGTGTTTAAGCACTGGCAAAAAGGACTGCTGGGAAAGCAGACATGATATGGCAGGTCACCGTAGTAATTAGTATCAACCAATGAGAAAGGTCCTGGCTCCTGGTTTAGGACAATACTTAAGAAGGGAGAAGACTTTAAAAAGGTGGCTATAATTCAGCTTGGACTGTGGGAGGAGAAGGTCAAACCAAGAACTTTATATATGGATGTGTGTCCAAAAGCAGCAAGAAAGACCTTGCCAGTTCAGTAGTTCTTGAAATGCTGGTGGATGTGGGGATTCCTTGGAACAGAGATTTTTGTCTTGTTTCAGAGTTGCTGCCCAGATTCTGCTGGTGAGTAAAGCAAAATGTACTTGGAACTCATTTCTAAGCAGTAACTTTTAAGTTTGTACACTCTAATTCTTTTCCTTCTTGCACAGTGTGACAGTGAATGAGGCTGTGCGTGTGTAAAGAAACTTGTCTTAGCAATGGTCTCTTTCAGAGACCATGTATGGGTAAAGCAGTTCGGCTGGTTCAGCTCCTGCTCCTCCCTCTCACAGTGCTGAGCAGAATCTCTTCTGCTGAAACGGTTGTTCCACTTTCTCCTTTCTATATTTGTCCAGCAGCAGCAGCACACTGGATAACTAGGCAGTGTGGCTGGCCTGGTGGGCATTTGCTGAGCAGAATTGAGAGCCAGGGCTTACAGTCTCTGTTACATCTGTCTGTCTGTCTGTCTGCGTCTCTGGGGAGGACTGGAATTCCAAGTGAAAGGTGATCTGTTTGTGGATGTTTTTTTGCAAAATGTAGTTCAATTCAAATTTGGGAGTCTGGGGACAGGCAGCAGAGGAGGGAAGGCAGGGACAGTATGTATGTAGTGAGTGGCAGTGACATCAAAAAGATACAGACAGATTTAACCTCCAAAAGAGCTGCTGTCTTCTGGGATGAGGATTTTAATCTCCCTTCCTGCTTTGGGGTGTGATTAGCCAGGGCCTGTATCTTTCCATAAAAGGTCTGTTGTCACTGTCTGCCTTGAAGATTAATGAAAGCTAGATCCTGTCCTGGAAGATCTGAGTGGTGTCTTTGCTTGTTATGAGCAATGGGGATTAATGAAGAGCTAGACCCTGCCCTGCCTAGTTGGGAATCAGAAGTCGGTATTGAGGGATGGGGTTTGTAGGAAGTACCTTGTTAGGAAGAACTGGAAACTTGTAGCTAAGACTTCCCTGACCGTGTGCTTGCGTAAACTTTGTACTGAGGCCCTGCAGGCACTGGGATGATGACTATTCACAATTGCTTTTTCAAGTAGTAGATCAGGTGAACAAATAGTGCAGAAAGTCTATTAGGTGATGTCACTGTAGTAAACTGTTGATACAATGTTCTTTGAGTAGCAGAAAGGTGCTCAAAATTGTGGTAGCAATGGATACACCGTTAACACTGGCAGTCATTTTTTTGAGACAGAGAAAAAGGGAAAGAGAGAAATAGTTTTTTGGGAATACTGTCCACTTACAAGTTCTCCTGCCTTTTGAATATCTATGCAAATAGGCATCAGACCTTTTGGTTCTGGAATTTCAGCAAAGAAAACATTGTTTCAGTTGTGAAATAGAAGGCAGCATCTTGCTAATACAATTCCTGAAGACCACGTTCCGTAAACTCAGTCTGAATTATTTTTCTTTCCTATCAGTGCAGTGTCTTCAGTGTATTTCCTGCTGAGAAAGCTGTGTGTCTTGAATTTGGAAGAAACAAATTCTAGTGGCAAATTTTAGGCTCTCAGCTGCCCGGCAATATCTGAATTGCACTGATGTCTGCAGGCAGGGATCTGTGACAGAGGGGCATCTTGAACTACTTGAACTCAAGCAACTTTGTTGTGTGGCTGTTTTCTGATCATTCTTTCTTTAATGGGGACATAGTGCAATAATTGTTCCATGTTCATCTGGAAAACTTATGAATATGCAGCTTGTGGGATGTTAAGCTTGTTGCCTTAAGTGTCTTGATATTTTTCCTCATTCTGGCATCCTCTGCCAGAATTCGGCTCGCTGCCTGCTTTTTTTCCAAGTTTTCCGCTTCCTGACTCTTTAGTTGATATCTTTTCATTTAGGTGAGTTACCAGTGAAAGGTGGTTCTTGGTGCTATTTGATGCCAGTGGTTGGGGGTTTGTGATTCCTCTACTTTCAAGTGGGTTTTGGTAGCATACTTATCTTTTTTATGTTGTTTTGGTTTTTGGTTGGTTGGTTTTTTTGTAGTCTTGTAGCAGGAGTATGTTTAGGAGTTACAAAAGCCTCTTGGAAGTACACTATTGTATGGTTATAAAAAATACTGTGTCCATTCTGTGAAAGATGTCATGACAAATGGATAGAACACTGAATAAACATATGTACACCTAGAGCATTGAGTAGATGAAAGATAGGCTATAGAATGGCGCTGGGGAATTTAAATCTTACCGTTTTGTAAGAATCTTCCTAAAGGCGGTATATAAGAAAGTGACATTGTTCAGAGCTAAGATAAGCTGTCAAGACAGGAAATCTTACTTGCCAAATATACTTTGAGTTTAGGTAATCCATTCTAGATTGGCTGTGTTACCCCGTTTGCAGAAAAGATTTAATCAGGATTGGAGACAAATGAAAAGTTAACTTCTGTCTGATGTCCTTTGAAGGTACTGAAATTCCACAGGTAGACGTAATTTTTTATTTTCTTTTTACCCTATTTTATTTTTTGCACAATTAATTCTGTTTTTTTAATGTCACAATCATGCAATTAAATAATAAAGTTAGGTTAAGGTTGGAAATGTGGGAAGACTATGGGAATTTGGAATTAAGTCCAGTGTTATTTGAAATTAATGAAATTAACTGCTGTTGGAAAGCAATTACAAGTATTAAGCTCCAGGCAGAATAAATGAAAGTTAAAAAATATTTACTTGTGATTTTAAAAAGTTGAATCATATAATTTAATCAAGGATATCAAATGCCATGTCTTTAAATATTGGATGCAGTCCACTGACAAGGAATTGGGACAGTAAAAGTGATTATATGAAAGAGCATGTATCTGCTTCTTAGAAGTATAGTGGTTTTTTAACAGAAGCAGTGGAAACCTTCTTTGTCACTTGAGGCCTTTAGAAAGAATTAATCAGTAGAGAATTAATGATGTGAAATTCAGCACCTAAATCTGATTATCTAGTTCCATGAGTCATTTAAATGAGCATATGCCAGTATTGCTCTGAAAGTCTTCGTGCCATCTTTGTGTTTTTCGTTTCCTTTGTGCCACCAAGAGTATCTGTGCGGTTGTGCAGTGAACTGAATCTGGGGGCATGCTTGGATTAAAACTATTATATTGTTGTTGTTGATAGCCTTAATCACACCTTGCCCATTTCCTTTCTCAGGCTTGTTATACAGAGGTGGGGGTGGATAGCCGGTAAAGAAAGAGTTGTGCTCTATTCTTTTGGCAAGAGCATCGGCTTAAACTGGATCTACAGTAGGAATACCTTGATCTATTTGTATTTCCTCATCATTTCTATAAAATGTTTTTGGAGAGCTGTACCCAGTCCTCTCATTAATAAAACCCCCCAAAAATGAAGTAAGAATTGTTTGCATGTGTTACCTGCTGTGGCACATGTAATTTGGTTCTCTACAGGGAAGTACTAATATTGTCTTAACATTCTTGATTATGAAGGCAGTATTTGATGCATGCTGTGTTTGATGCTGCTGTACAGAGAAGCTTGCTGTTCATTTGGGAAGAAATCGCTGAGTTTTTCTGATGTGAGGACAGAGAGAAAATAATGTGCCACATATACTCTCCCTGAAACAAAACCTTGTATGTGATAGTCTGAGGTACCTCCAGAATCTGGGTACAAGGTATAGAAACCATGAGAATCCGGCAAAATATGTGAGGATTTTTTGTCTATTTTGACTCCTCATGCAGCCCAAACTGTATTTATAGCACTTGTTTTTGCCATAAAGTTTCTGGAGTCTCCTTCTGCTAGCAGTGGAAACCAGCTGATGTGATACTATGCCTTCCAGGAAAAGTGAATGGAAAGAATTGATGGATAAGTGTGTAAGTGAAGAACATCTGAAAATACGTGCGTAAGACTTCAAGCAAGTACTGACTCTCTGGTTCTTGGCAAAGTGCATTAACACTCTTGATCCTTCTGCCCCCAGTCTAAGATCAAATTGCGGATCCAGCAGGGAGGGTTTCTGAGGCCTTAGGAAGAGAAAGGAGCAAGCGAAGCTGTGCTGGCAGGAGAGTCAGTGAGCATCAGTCACCAGAGAGAAGCAGCCTGGAGATGGTGTTTCAGGGTCACAGAATGGGCCATGAGGGTAGTTTGTGGATTAAAAGGCTGCTGATACCAGTAGGAAAAACACTCTATTAGATGTTCATAACTAGGAATGAAAGCTTCTTCAGACAGGGAAAAGTTAATCTAAAGTGCGACATCACATTTGTGAATGGTAGTCAAACAAAAATAATGCTTCAAGGTGCTGCATGTGTTTATGCATTCATGTGTTTTCAGGAGACTGTAAATTAATGCAGATTTTTGGGGTTTTTTTCTGTATTATTTACAGTTGTTTGTGTGCTTTAGGTACTATATAAAGATATTCAAGAGGGTAGTAAATGTTGCAAAAAAAGAAATTGAAGTATATACAAATGATACTGCAAATGCTGACAAATTGGAAACCATCAGAGCTGGAGTAGAAGCTCAGTAAGAACTGCTTTACAGTAAAATGGTTAGATTTTATTAAATTTTTGAATAAAAGTTGGGACATTCCTAAGTTAATGTTCCCACAGCAATGCCAGCATTTGCCTCTGAAGTAAAAGAAATAGCGTGAAATACTTTTTAAAGCTTCATCTCTACACACCAATATTAAATCTCTTTAAATGTTAATGAAAATTATCTGCTGTTGAAAGTGATTTGAATCAGTATTCATTTGTTATAATAGAGCAGTGACTTCAATTCTTTGCAGATGTAAACGAGTGTAATTAGAGACTTGTATCCATTTACTTCTGCAAAGGGTTTGACCATGTACCTGTTACAAAATGAAGATAAAAATAATTGAGCATATTTTTACTCTTTGGTTTGCAGGCGTGGCAATGGCAGATTCTGCACGGTAGAATTCATGGCAAGTATTTGTCTAATATAAGCCAAGCAAGACGCACATACAAGCTTAAGGTAAATCAGTCTTTCTTAGTTGTGCTTCTTTGAAATAAAATATAAATTATTATACTTAAACATTTTGGAAATACAGAATTTCAGGCCTACTCAGAATTTTGCATCCAGATTAATTCTGATCTTTCAGAATTGGGACACCTCAAAATTGTTTTCTTCTGAAGCTGGCAGTAGATGCTGGAAATGGCCGTGAGCACTGTGTCCTCATTTAGTATTTCAGGTGTGACAATACAGAATAGTGATTGCATTTAAGGATCTTTTTTCTCTGCATTTGAATCTATTCCCTTTTTTGCAATCAGAAGAAAGATATGTAAGTACCTTGAATTTTTAACACAGAGCTATGAACACTGTGTCTGTCTAAACATTGCACAGGGATGATTTTCCCGTTAAGACATTTTTACTTTGCCTTTAATGATAGGTAAGTGAAAGTGTTAGTATTTGAGTCTTGTGGCTGAGATGGATGAGGTTACTAAAGTTCAGCTAAAGTTCAATTGCTTCTAGGAGTAGGTTTAGTGGTTAAACTGAAAATATTGTTTCTGCTCACTAAACCTCAATCTTTTACTCAAAAGAAGATAAACTGCTGCATTTGATAGGTCTTCCTGTGGTGTGTACAGTATCCATAAAGCAAAACATGAATGCATGTTTTCTAAATATTTTGAATCTTCATTCAAATAGTAAATGAAATAATTGCTTTTGTTTTGCATTTGTAACTCATAATATACTCTGAGAGTCCCTTAATGCCATAATCTGGATGGAGATAGCAAGCTTAAATCTTTTGTTGGTGGGATTTGGGTTTTATTAACAGACAGATGTTTTGGGAACATTTTTTTGTGAAGTTATTTACTAGGTTTTCAACTGAAGTGCAGCTGTAACAGCATGATGATATTCTCTTATTCAATACATTCTGTCACTAGTTCTCAAAATACCTTTTAAAAAAAAAAAGATGATAATACTGTACAAATGCAAACTCTTAGTACCAAAAAGTGACTTATCGAATGCTATTTAACCCATAGTTAGTAATAGAACTGGTATCTTCTAAGTTCCAATCTCATGTTTTCAACAGTAGATCATAGGATTGTTTTGCATTCTTAAAGCGTGTCTCTTGACACTTTCATTATGGGTTGTATAAGGTTTAATGATCGGTCTTGGGAATGTTTGGGCTGTAATTGCTGACTGGGCATGGAACAGACGTTGCAAATATGGTCAACGTGCCAGATCTTAAGTATTTTATGATGTCCTGGTTAGAGGAACTTGAAGCATAGCATTTTAAATGTTTTACTCTCTTTTCTTTTTGTCTTAATCTGCAGCGGTCCCAAAATGTGCACTTCTTCTATTCTTCATTCTGTTCTTACTATACCTTAAATTAAAAAGACTTCCATTCTTATAGTGGAACACACCGTTGTGAGTAATTCAGCTGGTCTATTTGCTAATTGTACAGATTGCCAGCTAACCTGTATGCCCAGTAGTATTTGTGCTGGCAGCTCTGAGCAAAACAGTGCTCAACAGCTCTGTCTGCAAAAACGAAGCGAGCAGGCGCAGTGACTGGGAGCTGTGGCCTCCCAGTGAACACGTAGCTCCTGGTGCTATGAGGTTTGGGTGGTGTAAAGATAGCAGCAGAAGGGCATTTTCTCAGATAAGAAAGGAGGGCTGCTTCTGTGGTGAGGTTTTTGTGCTGCAGGAGTTTCTCCTCACTATCTCTGTTGTCGTGCTTCCTTGTAAGTAAGGGTTACTAGAAAGTGACACACTTTCTGTGGGTTGTGGCCTAAGCTGTGTAGTAATTGAAACTTACCTGATTTGTATAGGCCTCTCTGTTCATACTCTGTCTAATGCACTTGCTCCGTCACTCTGTGATGCATTGTTATGTCCCTGCTTTACTTCCTCCGAAGAAATAGTTCTTTTTTATATTTTCAAATTTTTGTTATTGGTCGTATTGGTAATTAAAAATACATAAATCTGCAGTGAGTCCAGACTGAATGCTGATTTATGTGGGACTGTTGACGCCAGGATGTGTCTGAGGTTGAGCTGTGTGGTCTGTTTTATCTGTTAGCCTCTTTAATTGCCAATGGTAACCTGGACATCCCATAAATATTAGTTCCTGGAAGATGTAATGAGAAATCAGAACTAACTAGTCTAGACAAGTGGTGACTGTGGCAGTAATGTCATTGATCAGAATCCATTAAATGATCTGGTATTCTCTTAGATGGTCCTGGATACTGGTGAGACTGAAGTTTTACCTCTTAGTACCAAAGCAGCATGACTAGATTTATTGGCCTCATATCCACTGTCTAGTACTTAGTGGCTAGAACCACTTGTTTTCACTACCAGCTGTAATTCTATTTATATTATATTGCATATCAGAAGTTGCAACTGTTCATCAGTGAGAGTGTATTTTGTCACTCTTAGATCTGGTAGGGCTAAGTGTTAAATCAAAGTGTTAAACGTTTGTTTTTCTCTGTGGAGTTGTCAGGTGGTGTTGTGGTTCCTCCCAGCTTTGTACACTAGTTGCAAGTGACATCTGTACTCGGATGCAGCACTTCAGTGGGGGGGCAACTTCAGGAAAAATCTGTGTAAACGCTGTGATGAGATGTCTCAATTTATGCCTGTTAAGTGTTTTGCTGACCCTACTAAGAGCCTATGCTCGTGCAACTATGAAAACGGTTGGCTGTCAGCATCTGATGCTGGGCTGGGGAGGATCTAATTTGCACAAGAACTTTCTGCCATGTCAGTTAATTACCGAAATGGCTGCGCTGCACTGATTGCACACATTGTATACCTTGATCTGGTGTATCCAAGTCCCAGTTTCTTCTGAGAAGAAATGCAGTTGTCAGATTCTTTGGCCTTTGATTCAAGTTTGTCTGATGTATAAACTTGGATAAATGATTCAGTGTATTTATGTTCTGCATGCAATTAAATGAACCATTATAGAACAATTTATGATTTAAGAGCGTTCTCTCAGGCTTTCTGCAGGTAGTTGTCAGATTTGCTACTTGGTTTTTGAAGTTTTTATTGTCTTAGATTTTGCCTTTGATTCAATGAGATGTATATTTTTTCCCAAAGGTGTCCAAGAGTTATGGGTTCCTCTGGCTATGGTAGCTGTGCTTTTGGTTCCTTTGAAGTTTTAAATTAATTCATTAGAGTGAATTAATGACTACATATGTGAAGGGAATATTTTCTTTTTAACTTAAAAAGGTTGTTTATAAGATATTCCTAAGCATTTACAAGATTGAGAAATTGTGTATTACATTTTTTTCTGAAAGCTGATTATCAGAGGAGCAAAACTTAGCACATATGACAACTTTGACAGAGTTTAAATATCTGGCAAAATTTTGGTTTAAAAGAAACAAAATAAAAAAACTGTATGTTTTGGAGGGAGGTCTGTTAGCAGGAATCTGAGACCATTTTTTTGGCCGTAAACAAATGTCTTGTAATTAAACTTCAAAAAAGCTAAGGAATGTGGGTGAGGTGGAAGGAGGTGTCCTCAGGTAACATATTTGCCTGACTCATTAGTTGGAGCTTCATAATTCAGAATGCTGTTGTGAAACAGAACAAAAATAAATATGTAAAGTGTTCCCTGAACAACAGTCGGTTTTCAGTAATATTCTAGAGAATATAAATTCATAATTTTGAAAAAGCACATTTCAAATAACTGAGTTGTGTTTGTCAGGATTCGTGATTGATTTTTATTGTTCTCAACAAGTATTAGAAGAATTAATTTTGTTCTTGTGTTTAGGATTCATTTTTGCTTTAGAGGCTATAGTACTTTAATAAATCAATTGAACAAATAGAAATTAGAACAATCAAAAGCTACTACGAAATAGCAATTGAAAATTTTCAAGAGATCTCCCTTTGGAAAAGAGGGCATGAGGCATGATGACATGTATATTACATGAGACAAGTATATTACAAGGCAAGCTAGAAGAGGATATCTTATCCCCATTTATTAAAAAATATAGAACAAAGGTTATAAAGGGGCCTGCAAAGTAGTGAAAGTATGGGAGCACAGGTAGCTTTGTGTCATTTACAAAAAAAAAAAGGAAAGCCACTCCACAACTAAAAAAAAATCCAAAGTTTGTAGTTAAATGTATGTGCTAGCTTGTATTGTGGGTCAATCACTGAGTTTGCAGAAAGAGAGCTGTGAATCATGGAGTAGCATCCCCTATGTATCAGGTGCTAGTACAGAAAATTTGTATGGTTCCTGGTTGATGATTTGCTTAAAATGTAGAAATAACATTTTTTCCTTGAGTTGTTAATTCTTTGTGGTGTTTGTGTTCCCTGATTTGGTGCATTGCCATTCATGCAGTCTTACATTAGAGTTCCCATCTGCAGGTTCATGGTCATCTGTTAGGGCTGCAGCTGTCAAAATAATGTGATTCAGGGGTTTAGGATTGTGGGTACTGCTGTTGGTAACTGTTTCAAAAAGCCAGACAGGTAGGATAAGTGCTGGATGTTATTAGGGAGCTTTAAGACTTCTGTTTTCAGCCGTGTTGCATTGCAGTCCTTTCTTTTGTCCCCTCTGATCTACTCTGTATTTTTGAAATATGCAACTTCAGGTTGGAGACTGATGAGGGTAGTCAGCACCTCATGATGATTTCTGTTTTTAGAAATATGCTTTACTTTCACAGTCCTCAGTGCTTTATAAGATGGAGTTCATGTTATAGTGATTGTTGTCATCTGATTTTAACTCTGGAGTTCTCAATGTCTGTTTTTTCCTTATCTTTTAGACTGAAGACTGGAACGGCTAGAGGGAGGTGCATAGCTGCAGGTATGAACCAACTACTGTTTGTATCCCTCATTTGTGTATTGGATCTTCCTTTCAAAGGTTTAGAGAGAAGTTGTTTTTACATTCAGTGATGAAAGCGGTCATTTTCCACTGCAGTGAGCAGTGCTCCCTGAACCTTAAACTCTGCAGTTTCCTGCCTTTGTACTGCTGAAGGGGGTTGGGAGTGTTAACAGTTTAGTACTGTTAGTACCAAGTCAGTAGGCATCTTTAACTCCATCCATAATTTAATAACTTTAGAAACATAACTGCAAAGTAGAAATGCATGTCTTCTTAGTAATTTTTTGACCAGAGCAAATCTACAGTATTCTGTAGCGCATGAAACTCTAAAGGTGCGTATTAGTGTAATAACTGCTCTAAGCTGAGACAAATCTGATTATGTGCAGCAGAACAGGAACTTAGTGTAGTGTGAAAATGCTTGGAGCCAAATGCAAGGATCTTCTATTGCAATTTTCTTAATGCTGGAAGTTCAGTGAGGATGTAGTTTCACGTGGCAGCTGAGACAATTGCCACTTCCTTTCTTACTCAGGTTCCAGGCATGTGTCCTTTGGTTTTGCTTGGTTCTCATGGTGGTTTGCATGGTAGACAAAGTCAGCTTGACAACCCAATCAACAGCTCTTCTGTGATCACGTTATTTCCCTGGTTTAGGAAGTTGGAATGATTTACTGTGTGGTCAGAGAAGTACCAAAAGAACAGATCGGACTGTTTGGAACTGTGTACCCTTAAGGGTTTCAGTTCACTTCTGAGGACAATTGACCTGTAATTGCTCTGTTAAGTAACACTGTCATGCTCAAAGTGTGGTGATTTTTGCTGTTCTGGTGAATCATCTCTGCCATGACAGAAAGATTGTGTGCTTTGGTTTGGACAGCCCCTGGTTGAGTTAAGAGTTGAACTTTTAAATTGTCTTGAGAAAACGGTTGTTTTCTACTATGGACAGACATTTGCTACATACATTGCATAAATTCATTGGAAGGGATTTAGTTATGTCTATATCAGAAAGAAAAAAAATTGCCTTTAAAGTGCAGGATATCCTGCCTCTCCATATGTTGCTCATCAGGGTAGAAAGATCTAAGGCTTGTTTAAGAAATCCAGGAACACCTCCATTTTTTAGAGAATTGGTGATTGGCCTCTGTGCTTGGAAGTACCAGTTTGAGGGCAGTTATCTCCAGGTATTGTGGGCGTTGCGGAACACTCAGCTTCTTTCTTACATGACTGGTGCCTTGTACTTTGCCCTTCCTGCTCCTTTGCAGCTCCATTAGAACCTTACAGAAGACTGGAAAGAGAGAATACTGGTCCTTATGTTTGTGGGTTTTGTCTGAAGAGTTTGCATCTTTTGAGACAGACTAATCTGATTAGGCCTAGTTTTTCAAACTCATGGGATTCTGCCAATTGCAAAACACAAGTCCAGAATCAATAGATTTGGATTACTTAAATAACGAAATAATCAGATTATTTAAATAGCAAAGTAATCAGAGTTTCTGGTTGATGAAAACAAGTCACTTCTATTTGCTGCAAGATCTATGATTTCCAGCAAAATAAGGTTGAGTTCATCTATCTAAATGTGAATGTAGAAAGGTGTCAAAGTGAAAGAAAATGGAGTCTTGAACATGTGATACATATCCCATTCCCATCTCCAGGCTTCTCATGGACAGTACTGGTGCTATGCCTTTGCAACCTCGTGCCAAGAACCATGACTTACTGTGTTCCAAGGTGGTGCTCTACCTGGTAATTAATATTGCAGCAATTACTGTTCTAACTGCGTAGTGTGCCCTCTTGGAGAGCGCTTGTCTGGGTTACAGTTGAACTTTCTTCTGGTAACATGCAACAAAACGCTGTACTTTGGATAAAATGAAATGAGAGAAACAGTGACATTTTGTAGTATAATATTAACTGTATCTGGTACTATTAGTAGAAACAATTTGAGATTAAAGGACTCCTCAAAATGGCTTGTGTGGCTGTTCTGATGGCTGCAAAGGACAATGAAACATGTTGCTTTTAGTCCAAAAGGTCTTTTGAAACTTAACAGAAGAAGAAAAAAGACTTTATTAGAAAAAATTTTAAACAGGTCTGACTGCTATTCTAACACATTTCAGCAATTCTCTGTGTAAATGTAGTTGCTTTGCCCATTGTAATGGGTTATGACATGTTTGGCCTGAAGACAAGCAGACTGTTCAGAGCTTTCCAGGACCAGTGGATTTCCAGCTCCTTAGCAGAGGAGTAACTTCTGTCTCTCTTTCAGTGGATGAAAACTACTTTAGAATGTGTAGTTGAGTCCTTAAAAATCTGGTAAATATTGCAGAGATGGCAAAATGTTTGTTTCCTATGCATCTTTTTGACTAAGTATGGAGCTGCAGATTCCTTTAATACAAGAAAGGGCAGCAAAATACAGGCTTATCTGAAAGCAGATTTCTAGGTCTTGTGTTTGTATTTACAAAGTAAAAAGGTTCAAAGATAATCAAAGATAATAAATTTTCTATTCCATAGAATTGCTTGCAGGATTGTTTCTTGCACAAAAGGTAAAATAGCTAAAGATAAACTTCTGGCCAGTCTTAGAAGAGGTCATTTCTGTAAGCTCAGAGGCAACATTTGGGGAGAGAAAGGGGACAAAAACATTGTAAATGGGATCTGTACCTAACCTTTGGGGCAAGATTGCTTCCAAGCTATGTTCTTACTCTTTTCTACTGAAGATTTAAGCCTCGTAGTGCAAGTGTGATTTGCCATTTCTATTTCTGTGTGTCTCGGAGTCTGAATTCAGTCAATAAACAAAGAACGCAAGTGGAAAAAACTCAAAACTCTCTGCCTTAAATGTTCCATCCTGTTGCCTTTTAGTATTTCCCTGTCCTTCCACAGGGTAGAAATGCATGTCCACACTTCTTATGCTCATTTCCTGCCTTGTCTCCTGTTCTGTGTCATACAGCTGCCTTTATTTCCTCTTACTATTGTTGTGACAAGCCACTTTTCCTACTTTCTCAAGAAGTTTTTTCTGTCTACAGTGCCAAAGTGTCTACACGTCTTTCAGATCTCTTAGGTACTTAAGGTTTTCATAGTTTGTCTCTTGCAAAATACAAGCATTATTATGTTCTAGCACTGTGATTATAAAAATTCAAAATGCTTCTCAAACTATGTCTGGTGGAATGTTTGCATATGTTTAAAAAAACCCCACAATTTTAGACTGAAATTTTCTTTTGCATACCTTCCTGTAAAGCTTAAGCAGTACCTGAAATTAGACATTTCACATCTATTCACCAAAAAAAAAGGCAATCCACAGCCTACATGTAAGGATAAAAGGATTTAATTTTTTTACTTGTGTTTATTATTGTTTTTAATGTACTAGAATGAGGAGAAGAAACCTATACATATCTGCTTTAAAAGCAATTGCCCTGCATATTTCAATGCTTCTTCCTAATATCAATTATTAACTGTAAAATGTCTTGCAAAGAGAGTTAAACATGCTGTGTTTATTCCTTGTCTGTGATTTGCCAACATTAATGCAGGTTCCCTGGAATAATTAAAGTTTGTTGATATATATCTGTTCTGCAGGTACAGATGCTCTAAGAGGTTGCCTGGCATTAATTGCTTCCAATTCAAGATTTAGTCTTTTGGCATTTTTTTTGTCAACTTCCTTGCTTCATGTCTAACAACTTTCATACAGTGTGAACCGTGTAAGCCCGACCTTTGTTTTTTAATTTGCATCACAGTAAATCTTACGGTGTCTTGTGTTTTCAGTTCACCTTCTCCATTCCCTTAGTCTGTAAAAGGCAAGGAAATATGCAAGATAAAGAAACAAATATAAATTTCAGATCACTATTCGAAAGGTCATAATCGGGAACTTTAATTACACAATCAAAGCTAGCAAAGGAAAATCTCTTACAGTATAAGGGAAAGAAAACAACCCAGGTACCTCTTCTTGTATTTCTGTGAAGATGAATGGAAGTGTGTAATGTATCATTGGGGAACAGGTATAAGAAGATTACTAAACACCAAAGAGAAGATGGGTCTTCTAGGAAACGATCTTAATTTGAAGATTTTTACTTGTATGGGCATATTTTTTATTGAATTCACTATGTTAATGTAGTAGACTACTATCCTAGTGCTGTACAAGTACTCTCCTTGAAAGCAGGGTGAGCAAATAGTGGCTGCCTTTGGAAAAAGTCCATGTGTACTAACTGAAATTGTCTTCACTCTGTAAATAGCACTACTGCAGACTGAGATCCTTGAAGTTAAGTTCTGTCTTTTTAAAAAAAAAAAAAAATTAAATAGGTACAGGTTGTTGAAATAATAGTTGTGTTACACCTCAAAATAAAGCTTTGAAGGCTATCAACTTGCATATTCCTTGTCTACAATAAGGTAATGAGAAACTTTATGGTTGCAGATGGGGTGTTTTAGGTCACTGTCAGGAGGTGGTCTTGTAGGCCAGTCTGTTCCATTTTTTTTCTACTGTTTTTGGTAGTGCCTGTGCAAGCCTTGGTGGGATCTTCGCTGAAGTAGCAGGCACAGCTGCTGTGGGTCAAGCACTGGGTTAGCAACCTCATGCTGCTGTGTTAGCTGACAGCTGTGCACTAAGAAAGTAAAACTCAGGGTAGCATTGTGCAGCTGTTCTGCCCTCGAAAAGCAGATCATTGTCTGCAGAGCTGTGGGTTGCTCACATCACAGAATTCCACTGCCCACAGCCCTGTCAGGATATTCACAGCACGCTTCTGCATCCCCTCTCAGGCAAGCAGATGAAGAGGGAATGTATCAGGAGGTGATGAGAGGAAAATTGAACAAGTTTGTAGGCCGCTGCCTTAAACATTGTAAACTTGATTCATGTGGTACAGGAGGGTTTTAAGACTGATAACTCAGCTCCTTCCATGTTCTTTTTAGATGTCCTGTTGGTGGCAGTTACTGGCAGAGCAGGACCTAGTTGTGCTTTGGGGTTTGTTGTTTATGGGGGGTTTTTTTGTCTTCTCGGATTTTTAACAGATGTTGTAACCTCTTTCTCAGTAGATAAGCTTTCGTATTGCGGAGCTGCTGTCTGCCGTTTGGTGTAAGCTTTCCTCAGGAGTGAGCCAGATATTGAGCACATCACAGATTGAATTTGTTTCTCAGTTATGTGGTGGCATACTGAAAGCAATTGCAAGGCATTTTAAAAAGGAGGTAAAGTGTATAAACTGGTTGTTATCTGTGCTGTCACGTTTCCCAAAGTCCAGAGGCATGGGATTTTGGATTTCATTTGTTGTGTAGTTTGGGGGGAAAGGGAAAAGAGGTATTGGGGAGGTTTTAGTGTTACACCAGTAATAGCTGAGCATTTTTAATTAGCATTTACCTGATATGTATAGTTCAGTTCTTGAGTAGCTTTAACAGGGCAACTCTTCCTTTTTTTTTACATGGTGTTTTTTTATTTTGTCCCAACACAAATGCATAGGGATCCTGCTTTTCAGCATGTTCCAGACCTATCTTCACCATTTGCAGAGGCTGATAACCTGTAGTGTTTGTTTTCACCACAAAACTGACTCAGTGGTCTCTTGGCCTCTCTGGTTTTAGCTCAGGAGAACCCAGCCTGTTGTGGTTTGTCTGGTGGCCTCTGATGGGTCCCTTCCAAGTACTTGTCCAGTTTGTTTTTCCACGCATGTAAGCTTATTGCATCTGCACTATCCTACCAAGGAGTTCCAAGAATCTACTACCCTGTGTATGAAGTACCATCTACTTTCCTCCTCAGAGGATGAATGCTGTTGTATCAGTCACTAACGTTTTGCTTTCTTAGCTGTCATTTGAAAATTGGTTTGGGGCTGCAAACTGCCTAAGGAGGTAATAGCCACACGCAAGCTTTTACAAGGTTGTACATTCATATGCATTCACTTCGTGGCTGCTTGTTTGAAGTAAAAGTAAGAGGGACAGCTAGACTGTGCAGACAAAGAATAAATATATGGCAGTCAAAGCAGAACTGCTTGGTATCACGGTGATACCAGTACCACCAGTATTTACCAGTACCAGCAGGGAGCCCACAAGGAAGATGGAGAGACTAGAGCATGTAGTGACAGGACAAGGGGAAATGGTTTCAAACTGGAAGAGAGTAGGATAGATTAGGTGTTAGGAAGAAATTCTTTACTGTGAGGGTGGTGAGACACTGAAACAGGCTGCCCAGAGAAGTCGTGGATGCGCCATCCTTGGAGGTGTTCAAGGCCAGGTTGGATGGCATCCTGAGCAAACTGGTCTAGTGAAAGGTGTCACTGCTCATGGCAGAGGGCATTGGAACTGGATGATCTTTAAAGTCCCTTCAAACCCAAGCCATTGTAAGATTCTGTAATTCTAAGATTCCTTCTTGAAAATGTTGATTTCACTTTCATATCCAGACCAGTAAATGTATCAAGGCATTAAGTTCCTCATCATTTAGCATTAAGCGAAGAGGAGATAAAACCAGAATAGTCGACTCTTGTTCTTTTCCCACTGGTGTGCTAGCAGCTCTGAACTAGTCTGGCTGTTGGCTGTGGTGCACAACTAAGCAGGAAGAAGTCACTGAAGGCTCTTGAGACTTAGTGGCTTCTTAGTTCTGCTTTTGGTGTGTATTGGCATACTTGTGTTAAGGGTTACCTCTGTAGTGCATGGGTTTATTCTATAGAAAACAGTGTTCTCAGTTCACTGCCTCCCGGTTTGTCTGTGTGACATCTGGAAACTGAGGAGCTAAGGGATGTGTTTGGATTTTTGCATTGGGTTGCTATAGAGCTTGGAAGAGACCGTTCTTTTCTGCCACAGCTTTCAATCCCTTGATTTTTCTCTGAAACATCACTTTCAAGCAATTGGTCTTTCCTGACCAGCTTAATTCAGAACCCCTTCATCCAACAGACTTACACAGCTATAGTGTTGTGGTCAACATAGTTATGACCTCAATGGCCACAGAGAAGCAGTAACTTCTGTGTGTTTAATCCAAACAGTATCTTGCATATCTATTTTCATGTGAAGATTTTGCATTGGATGTGTTGATTTAGAAATTTAAAAAGTTGTGACCACGGACCTTGACAACTGCCGCACTGGACATAGTCTGGTTTTTTGTTTCCTTCTGTTAGTGCCTAGTACTAGTGCATTAAGCAAATGGGTCTAAAATCTTAAAAATTATTGATTAGTCTATGTTTAAAGATGAGGTTCCTTCCTTCCTTCCTGATATTAGCTAGAAGGTGGTGGTTCTTATATGCAGTACTTTGAGTCAGATGGTTCATCTGTTTAAAAAATGCAGTTGGTATATATGTGCAGTAAATAGACCGCCGAGGCCTGGGTTCGATTCCCAGCCAGGGACACTCCCCGGGCAGGTGGAGCTCGTTAGCCCTGTAAGGCAAT
>JAWMRA010000161.1:23567380-23657378 GCA_035584735.1 Pseudotriccus pelzelni
GTGGGCTCAGTTCCGCGCACACTGTGTCTCACCTAAAAAATCCAATGCGCAGGCTCAAAGGCGTAAAGACCTTCCCCAGATCTTCGTTCGCGAAGACTGGCCATTATTATTATTATTAGATGTGGGAAAGTATATTCCTGCAAGCATCCAGTTGTGGATGTGCAACCTTGTCAAGCTTTGACAGGATTACAGAAGTCACCACCACTAAATATTTATCTATGAATTTAGTTAAAGCTGATCCCTCTTAAGTTTCCATTTGTCTTTGCCAGTCTGCTTTACTCATATGAACATAGGAAACAGCAGCTGTTTTGTGAATTGTGGGGCAGTAGATTCTGTTTGAAGTGAATGGTGCATAGCAGGAAGAACAGAAGTAGAGCTTTCAAAAGAAGCATATGAATTTTAGGAAGCCCATAGACAATTTAAAAAAAAATTTACCTGTATGTGTTTCTTGTCTATCTTTTTATAAACTCCACTATTTAGAATTAATTAGAATAATAAATTTGTTCACTTCAGTGCAAAGATTTGTCTCCTTTTTCTAGGAAAATAATTCCGTAATTTTACAAAATAAATTTTATACGATTTGTTTTTGTCATTTGTCTTTACTATAGAAAAAAGGGTACATTTAGTTGCTTTCATTTTCCATAGGAGTACTTGGTGCTCCTAGAAAACATCCTGTAAAACAGAGGGGTAGGTGACTTCCTGTTTGATCTGCTGGCAGAGAGCTGGGAGTCCTGGGGATTCCTCAGTCAGACAAAAGTTCATAATTCATTCCTTTTGAGCTTTCACAGAATTAATTGTAGTAGAAGCTACAGAACTTCATTCACAAGCCAGAGAAATAGGCCAAGAATGTATTGATTTACCTCAAATTTTTCCCCAGAAATGTTTTGAGGAAGTGGAGGGGAAAAAAAGCTTATAGTAAAATCTATTTTTAGAATTAAATTTACTAACCTAATTGATAAAAATTCACCTAGGTCTAGATCTCATTTATCTGCTTGCAGATAAATTTGTACAAGACAGCACCATGAAACTATGCTATTTCCAAAATAAAGGCAACTGTCTTTCCCTCCTACCCATTTTGTCTACCTGGGAACTTCTAAAAAAGTCCATATAAATAAAAATATTTTTCAGTTAATTGAATCTGAGTTGTGAGCAGCCCCAAAACTTCATGTATTTTGATGGTAGATTCAACATTCTGAATGTGTCAGATTTGTGTACCCACGGTGCATAATGGTCAAAGAGATTGGCAGAGGAAGGAACTGCACTTTTGGCAACACTAGGTAAGGGACTTTTTTGTACCCAGCAAGGCATGGGGAGACAATTTGGATTTCAACACAGGTGGAAAACAGTCTGACCACACGCTTACATGATCAACAATGAAACAACAAAATATTGACAAGTACTTACTGTATTTTGATGCATGTAACCTAGGGGTTATCTGTTTAAAAACAAAACTGCAATTCAGCAGCACTGTAGGAATCTGGATATGCACAGATAATACAAGGGGAAGTTTATTCTAGGACCTGTCTCCTTCAGAGCTTCACAGTGTCTGATTTCCCCATAGCCTGCATCCTTTCCCAGAGTTTGCTCTCACCATCCCAGTAGTGCCTCAGCTTCGGATTTGTGTGTGCTGTCTGAGATTCAGATTGTATAAAATAAAAGACAGTATTATCTTCAGCTTTCAGAGTTAATTGTTCATTAGGACTAGGCTTTCTTAGGAAAGAAAATATGACACAGGATTTTTGGTTTTGTGCCCCAGGATGTAATATAATTCTGTAAACCTAAAAGCAAAAGCTTTCAGCATTTGTACTTTGCAGTTTCTGAGGAGCACATGTAGTGATACGTTCTGCAGCAGCATCTAGGGCTTTAAAAGTGTAAAAAAGTGAGATCTGATATGTAGTGTGTAGAAGTTTTTTAATGTACGTATTGTCAGATGAGCACCACATTTAAATGTGTAGCTACAGTCCACAGAGCTTGGAATTTCAGACATTGTTTCCATTATCCTTTGAATAGAAACAGTCAAAGAATGGATCTGGAAGCCAGCAGGAATTTGACATCTGAGCAAAAAATAAGTGTGTTTAGCTCTTATTTTTTTTTCTTTGTGAGCAGTGGTTAGGATTACTTTTGGGATTTTCTTTAATTTTAAAGAAACGCTGAATGCTCATTTGCTTCTTGTTTCTGTGCAGTAGCAAAATACCATCTTGTTCCACTCTTCTCACAGTGAAGTTATTTTCACAAATGAAGTCCATAATTATTTTAATTTCACTAGCTTGAAGCCTTCAGCTAACCTGTTTGTACACTAGTGTTTCATCATTGAAGTTGCCGTCATTGCTCCAGAAGTACAGCACCCTGAGGCACTGAGTCTTGCTAACATACCTTCAGATATTTATTCACCATTCTAATATTGATTCTTCCTTTCCACCAAATTGTGCCTGTTACTTTGCAGTTTTGTTTTATTGGAACAAGGAGATAGAACTTTGATTTTGAGGAGCAGAGAGATGTGGGAAAGGCTGGGCATAGGTTCAAATCATAATGATGTAGTGATTTTCTTCTGTAAACTGATCAATCTCAGTAACTTTCTTAAAACCCGTTTTCTAGAGTTGCTGTCATTATCTTTCATCAAACCTACAGTGAGCATGGCTGCTGGGGCACTTTACTGGTTGCTGGAAAAAGCTAAAGATGACTGGAAGACCAGAAGGAATGAATTCTGGTCTTTATCGGTAGGGCAAGAATTTAGTGTCAGTCTATAGATTTATGTGATCAGTGGCAAGAACCCCACCCTATCATCTGCTGTTCTAATTATATAAATATGAAGTGTTTTTCTTTACGGGCTCCTTACTTAGAGAAATGCATGAAGTGGGCTCTGGGCTCAATATACCATTTCAGTATGATGTGTTTTATGCAACATGGCATTTTTCAAGTGGGAAGCCTGTAACATATGTCTAGAGGTAGACTGAACAATTTAATTTACTGAAAGCTAAAAAACTGGCCTGTGCTCCCTAGTGCCTATTTGCATGCTCTTAAAAATGGTGCTTAGCATGTAGCTTACACCTTTTTCATTAAAGAATAAGCTTTCTTGCATTTACCACATAGTAAGAGCATGTATGAAATAGTTACTGTTGAATATCTGATGTGTGAGAAATTCATGTCCTTATTTTGCAGTTAAATGAATACCTCTTTGTATTATAAGACGTAACCCCTTTTAGTTAACCCCACTGTAGGCAAAAGATCAGCAATGTTCTTGTTTTTCTGAGGTTGGAAATGTTATTTATGAAAAAATAATTCACATACTGTAACTGTGCAAGCTTTAATAAAGCTGGATATTTTGACTGGCCAGTCAAAGTAACTGTAAATACATGTTACAGTCATTAACAGACAAGAAAGACATGATCACAGCTGCTCCAGCATAAAGTCCTTGATGCTCTAAGGGTTTATTTTGTGGTTATCGACCATATATAGGGCTTATCTAGATTCACAGTAGACTCTAATTAATCATTCTTACTGGAGTGCTCGGACACACCCAGCTGCTTCTGCAGCACCCACTGTCCACAATCAAATATTTCTGCATCTCACAGTGCATCCCTTTTTATGCATATTATCTCCCCATTAGTTTGCGTTTTGGAGATTTAACAAGTCTGCATTGTGTGTATAAATATACCTCACAGTTCCTTGATCAACATGTCATTACTGTATTAGTAATGAAGCAGCTGAGGTGTTCTGATCAGTGTTTTCAAAGATTATAAAACAGTTTTCAATGAGGCGCTGTGTTTTTCCCTTACTTCATCATCTGTAGGCTCTGTATATCTCTGATTTTATACATTCATGATGGACAAAGTATTGTTTCCAGAACAATGTATGTTTTACTTCTGTAAAAAGAGGAGTCAGTTTTTATATCCTGTGGTTGTTAAGAAATTTTTGAGTACTCTTATCTTATTAGCTCGGATTTTTTTTTTGGTGGGCATTTTTTGCCATAGAATTTAAGAGAGCATAAATAATAGAGCACAAGGTGAAGAGAATGAGATCAGCTATTGAAAATGTTTATGGTGAAGGAGCCTTTCAGCTTCATAGCTTAATATTGCTAGAATGGAAAGTGTCTGTCTGAACCTCAAGGTCTTGGGTTGCCATTTTGGGAGACAAGGAGTTAGTTGGGGATGGAAAGACTGGAGTTTGTATTCTTTCTGCTCTGTTAGCCATTGCTATCTTCATGGATCTGACACTCTGTTTATCTGACAGTGCACTCAGTACTGCTTCGCCAGGGAAAATTGCACAAAACAAGCCTAGTGCATCAGCATTTTCATTGTGTATTAAGCTGAGCCTCCCTTCACATGGTCACATCCCCTTTTTAATCTGGGATTCCATGTCCCTTTCCCAGTCCAGCCTGTTTCTGTGGTGTCTATTGCTGGTCTCCCCGAGCTTCTGTTTCTGTGGTTCGAGTGTTTTTTGAGTGGCTGAGTGTTAAGACCTGCAGGACTTTTGGAAGTGGTGTTGTTTGGGGGTTAGGCAATATTAGTGTTAGTAGTTTGTCATAGACTGAGGGGATGGCTGCGTTCAAGTTGGATTTCCTCCCAGAGATGATGGTGGACCATTGCTCCTTGAATGCAAGCCCTGTGTAAGTATTTTGTCTTCATGCCTAAGTTGTAACTAAAATGATAGAGTTGCTGTCTCTAAAGCCTTTGCTGTCTGATGAACTCCCCTTGGGGCAGGGGGCCGGGAAGGAGAGATAGGAGAGCCTGCAGTTTGTTTTCTTGAAGAAATCCTAGTGGTCATTGACAATTGATGTTGGTTTACAAGGGGGGAAAATGGTCTTATAATTGTGGGGATAAGGGCTAAGGAGGAATAAAGCTGTTTGGCATTATTGTTTATAGTATGCTACAGGTGCTGATATTGTAAAATCAATTATTTAAATCAGTTGCTGGAGAGAACAGTTTCTGTTCTTCCCTGTTAATGACACCAGACTAAACCTTTTAATTAGGAGTGAAATAATCCTTGAATACCACTGAGGTCATATTAAGAGTTGCCCAGTTAACAGGAGCCATGCTGTGCTCTTGAAGCTACGCATGACACAGAAGGCTGAAAAATTATTATTGGAAGAGGGTAAATTATTTACAGTTGTTTTTCAATTGAAGTGATAAGAGGCAGCTTACGTCTTTGTTAAAGGTATTGTTTGCCTTAGCTTTTGAAGAGGTACTGACCCTTTCTGAGCGGAAAGGTGGAGAGAAGTGAAAGGATTTGTGATGACATCCTTCCCTTCTAGTAAGAAGCTTTGTTGTTTCTGAGGTCTGTTCATACAGCTATAAAATTAGGAGCTTTCCCTGGCATCAGTTTTTCCTTAGGCTCTGAACAGCACCATATTGAGGGAAAAATTAAGTAAACATTACCTGGTTTGGATTTTTTAAGTTCTATTCAGAGGGAGTATGGTTTCAGATGGACAGTGAGAGGAATACTGTTTGCTGTCATGTGCAGTTATTAAGCCATTCAAACTATCTTCAAAGATAAAAAACAGAGATGAAGTGAGCTAACTACTCTGGAAGAAGGCCACCTGTATTCTTCAACAAAGAGTTTGGGGGCAGGGGGAATCACTGTATAGTTATTGTTCCACTCCCCATGTCCTTTCTAGATTATGCAGGGATTGGTAAGCAATTTTAACCTACTAATCACTATAGCTACAATAGGGTGTTGTTACGGTCAGAATTCCACAGACATAGGTCCTCTGGTACACCAGGCTGTGACTATTGATAGATAACAAGATCCCATATTGCACTTAACAAATAATGAGGGAGCAACTTGTGACTGTCAACTAACTGGGTTGAGCATAACACAAGTTTAATTAATAGAATGTAAACTGTTGTGTGGCTACATATAATGCCTTGAAACCTATCGAAGATTTCCATATTCAGAACTTCTCTGTTGTTGTAGTCTAAGAAGTGACTTTTTTTTCTGTGTTAACAACCTGCCATTGCTCAACCTGATTGATTGTGACTAACTGGATTGTCTAATCCCAACCTACTCATGTACAATCTCAGCCTGTTTTTTTTCCAATTACTGTTGAAAACTCCTTAGTTTCATAGAGGTATTGCCTCGTAAACCTTTAAAGAAACTTTTAATCTAGTCAGTTGTATCTGTTTCTCTCTTTAAAGATGGATCTTCACCTTGTGAAACAGTTACAGTTAGTATCATATTAAAACCATTTTTCAATGTTATCCTCTCATTTTCAGTGGTTACCGATAACTTGAGTCATTCGCGAGTAGGCTGGAGTTTAGGTTTCTTTCTGTTCTGTTTTTTCTTTTCTATAAAATTTTACATGGTTGAATTAGTGATATTTTTCAGTTATCTCAGCAGATATATATCCTGAATCCCAGATGTTGACTACATTATAGGAACAAAGTTATAAACAGCTATGTAGAGTGTGTTTGATTTCCAGGTATGCAGATTGCCAATGATTGTGAATATTCTCCCGTGTGCAGTATGGGGAATGTGCAAGAGTCTCTCTTTGTGTGTAAATTTTGCTCATATACATCTATATATGCGTATAAATATTTTTTTATCTTGCTGTAAGCACACTTTTGTCTGTGAAAGATATAATCCAGAAATTCCTTCTTGTTTTTCATAGCTCAAAGAAAATGAATGGCACACTGGATCACCCAGACCAACCTGATCTAGATGCTATCAAGATGTTTGTGGGTCAAGTCCCACGAAGCTGGTGTGAGAAGGATCTAAGAGAACTTTTTGAACAGTATGGTGCTGTCTATGAAATCAATGTCTTGAGGGACAGGAGCCAAAACCCTCCTCAAAGCAAAGGTGAGAACTTCTGTACTTTTCATGTGACACTTTGGGTTTCAGCCAGTTTCACATAGTTGCAGTCTTAGCTGTTTGCTTATTCAGAGGTCCTTGTGTGTTGAAGCTCTGTGTGACCAGGTGTGCTTGCAAGCCTGAGCTTTATAATCTTTAAGTATATTTGTCTAATTATACTTGTCAATTATACTGTTATCCAGTCATTAGCTGAGCTGAAGAAAATCATAATTTTTTAATTTTTTTTTTTAGAGCTCAGTAGTGTTGAGGATGCTTGAGGAGTATGGATTATAATTGCAAAGCAGAACATCAAATTAATACTCTGTTGCTCCGCAGCATTGTGATGGAATGAATTTTGCATTGGAAGGATGGAAGTGGGATTTACAATTTCTGTACAGCCTGTCAAGATTTAGTGTTCTTTCCTGACTAGCATTTTGTTTTAATTGCAGGGTGCTGTTTTGTTACATTTTATACCCGTAAAGCTGCACTAGAAGCACAGAATGCTCTTCACAACATGAAGATCCTCCCAGGGGTAAGAGCAGAGCCCTGCTTTCTGCATAACTCTGTCTTGTTTTTCTGAGCTCCAGGACCACTGAAGTACAGACACATTATCGTGCCCTCAAATAATGGTTTAAAACAACTATTCAAAAGATCAGTGTCACGAGATTTATATGATAACAGGTCTTAAGGGAATTTTGGAACATTTAGGAGAATAATATGGTAATGAAGTGGGTGGGCATGGCTTTTATAATTCTCTCTGAGGAGGAATGATGGTACATAATTAGGAAAACCTTTCTTCTAGGAATTTATGTAATGTTACATATGCACCTCCCTAGAGGCAATTCAGGCTATAATTTCTTTCTTCCACAATTCTTATGGCATATATGTCATATAATATGAAGTGAATGTATCTAGGATCAAATAATCTTTTTTACGTTTCAGATGCACCATCCTATCCAGATGAAACCAGCTGACAGTGAAAAGAGTAATGGTAAGCTTTACTAAAGTCTGAGTTTGGTGGCGTTATTTGTGCTAATTGGGAAGCTTGAGGATTTCCCTTTTGTTAAACAGCTTTTGATGAAGTCTTGAATTGGGGGCCTGATTTTTTAAAAGAAAAAAATGAAAAGAGAAAGGTATGTTTTGAATACAGTAGGTAGTGTGAGTGATGTCTCCAAAATTCCATGACTCAGAGTATCTCCCACTGCTACTGCTTGTGGTAGAACCATGTTGTCAGTTAGGGAAACATCCAGTGAGTTCTTCTTTGTGCTAAGGTGGTTTAAATCTTTGTTGGGGACATGGACAGTGGGATTGAGTGCACCCTCAGCAAGCTTATGGATGACGTCACTCTGAGTGCTGTGGTTGATACTCTAGAGGGGAGGGATGCCATCCAGAGGAGCCTTGACAGGCTGGAGAGGTAGGCCTGTCCAAACCTCATGAAGTTCGAGGCCAACTGCAAGGTCCTGCAAACATGGATACAGGCTGGGTGATGACCACCCTTGAGGAGAAGGACTTGGGAGTATTTTTGGATGAAAAACTTAATATTAACTGGCAACATGCACTTGCAGCCCATACAGCCAGCCATATTCTGGGCTGCATCAAAAGAAGGGCTAACAGGTCAAGGGGGATGATTTTCCTACCCTAGTCCACTGTTATGAGACCGTACCTATAGTACTGCATCCAGCTCTGGGACCCCCAGAAGGCTCCAGGGACACCTTCTAGCAGCCTCCTAAAGGAGGCCTACAAGAAGGACAGGGGTGGATTGTTTATCCAGGAGTCTAGTGATAACACAGAGGGTAGCAGTATTAAACTGAAACAGATTTAGATTTAGATTAGATATTAGGAAGAAATTATTTGCTATGAGGATGGTGAGACACTGGAACAGGTTGCCCAGAGCTGCTGTGGATGCCTCATCCCTGGAAGTGTTCAAGACCTAGCTGGATGGGGCTTTGAGCTGCCTGGTCTAGTGGAAGGTGTCCCTGCCTGTGGCAGGGACTTGGAACTAAATGATATTTAAGGTCCTTTCCAACCCAAACTATACTATGATTCTATGAAATCTGTAAGTGCTTTTTCAAGTGCTTGTCCAGTTTGAAGCAAGGCCTCAAGGCCTTTGAAGGAAGTTCATTGCAGCTAGGGTAGGAGTCAAAACTACTTCTTGTAGTATACAAGAAAGGTTGAGAATTAACAGCAGTTCAATAGAGAAGAAAAACTGAGCATTTCTGCATGTTGGCCATTTCAGGTGGATTAAGAATTTCGCATTCACCATTGGGTAAATGATCATTTAGCCATGCATTTCCATTTTGAGTTTATATACACACATACATGCGTGTTCAAATATATATGTATTTATATATACTGCTGCAACATAAGCAAGTAAAGTGTTTAGTATCTTGTAGTTTCAGCCTTTCTAGGCTTGGCTCAATTTTATTTTCTTCATTTGCAGTAGTTTCTATAAGATTAGAATTGCATCATGGAGAAGATAATCCTTGTTTCAGAAAACTTAGGTCTTAAGATAACTGCAAACAGAAGATGGAATATATGGTAGCATACAGTAGGAATAATTCCATCTGCAGATTCCTTCATGTGTTTACCAAATAAGTTTCTGTGTGAATATATGTAGGAGGGAGTCATTCCTTTGAAGTATTGTTGGGGGGAGAACAGAATAGGCTCTCTAAACTAAAATACATCTTCCTTTACACGCGCGCACACACACACACATAAATATCCTGGGGAAATAATGGAAAGAAAAAAGAGTAATGGAATTTTAGGATGATAATTCTGAGGCTATTGCATAATTATGAGTTTTAGTAAAAGGTGTAGGTGACAACAATAAATAAAGCATTAGTTAAGAAAGTATTTGAACTTGCCACTAATAAAAGGGATTCTGGATCTCTTGAACTAAAATGGACTGCAAAAAGTATTGGAAAGCAGCTTTCTGCTTTAAAGGCAGGAAGTGAACTAAGTACAACATTAAGATTTAATAGCCAGTTAAAGTCTTGTCAGCTGGAATAGTCTGGTATTTTCCTTCCTAGCACCATAGCACACTCAGCAAATAAGTTGATTTCCCCTCACCGTGGCACTGAATGAGAGAAGACTTAATTGAAGCTTCAAATTGTGCTACAGCCTTCATCATACTCTATTTTATATTGTGATGAATGCTGTATTTCTAAACTGGTTTGTATTTTCAAGTGTTATTTTGCATAATTTGCTTCAACC
This sequence comes from Pseudotriccus pelzelni, assembly GCA_035584735.1. Taxonomy (NCBI): domain Eukaryota; kingdom Metazoa; phylum Chordata; class Aves; order Passeriformes; family Tyrannidae; genus Pseudotriccus; species Pseudotriccus pelzelni. The sequence goes on from JAWMRA010000161.1 coordinate 23,577,380, forward strand.
CACAAAAGAAAGTATTTTGGGGGTGATTAACCTCTTTAAGTAAATCAGGAAGTGTAGAATTCTGCTCTGAATTCAAATTTACCCCACTCTCTCAAGTGATCTTTAACTGACATTAGTAACCACTTACTGAAAAGTTAAAAGAAACGTCTTTCTGAACCATTGATTTTTAAATAATCTGCACACTGAAAGGTATTCTTCAACTCCAGTGTGTCTAGTAACATCAGGATTTGGAGGCAAGATAAGTACCACACAGTCCGTGGCTTGATTTGAGGTGTTATTTTTATGCTTTTGGTACAGATCAGTACATATCACTTTTGGTGCATATCAGTAACAGAAATAAAACTGTTCTGTTTTAGCAACTGCTGTTGCTTGCACTGTTGAGAAAGGAGCATGAAGAAGTAGTCACATCTAAATTTAAGTGATTGGTATGATGAAGAGGCTAGAAAGCAGCTTTCTGCAGTTCACTTGCTTGTTTATATACGGTTAGGTATGTTGGTAGTCTAAAGATAGAAGAGGCAGAGGAAAGAGGATGAAAATAGTCCAGTAAACCACATTCAAGTCTTTTCTTACCAGGAACTGAAAAGATACAGAGAAGTGCTGAATCTAACATTTTTTTCCTTTTTTTTTACATTCTTGCTGCTCACAGGCTTTGCGAGGGAAAAACCAGTGAATTGTAAACATAAAACATCATAAAACAGACATCCTTCATGTTCATTGAAGTATCTTTCGTAATTGAAAATACAGTCCATTACTGGGAATCTGGTTGTTATAAGTCTCTACCCTAAATACAGGGTAATAGAGAAGACTTGATAAAATAAGATCTAGTAAGTGCATATTTGCTGGTAATACTCTTTACCTTTTGATTTCTTAGCAGTAGAAGATAGGAAGTTGTTTATTGGAATGATATCCAAGAAGTGCAATGAAAATGATATCCGAGTGATGTTCTCCCCCTTTGGGCAGATTGAAGAATGCAGGATATTACGAGGCCCAGATGGCCTGAGCAGAGGTAAGCAGGAAGGTTTTTTGGCAGTTGGAGGATACTGCCTTTTGCAACTTAACATGGCATTTCAGCTTTTTCTGTGATTCTCACCTGTACTTCCTCCCTGCCCAGTAGGCACTTTGGTTTCTGTATTCATCCTGGTAATTGTGGATGTAGTGAAAGATTTGGTTTCTTTTTGCTTTTTCCCCAGGTTGTGCATTTGTGACTTTTACAACAAGAGCCATGGCACAAACAGCAATCAAAGCAATGCACCAAGCACAAACCATGGAGGTAAAACAAGTTAGTGGGTGTCAGGAGCAGACATAATTTGTCAGGCAGTCACTGTGGAATTTAAGAGAAGGATAAGTGCAGTGTATGTTTCTTCACAAATACTGCTCCTGGACCTTTGTGTTTGTTCTTCTGCTATTTTTAGAGTTCAAGATAGGAACTTCATCTGCAGAGAAAATACCAAAATACAAGATAGAATTAAAAGCAAACAAGATTTTAAAACTTTAATGAAATGTGCTATTTGAATATATACATATATATATATATATATATATATAGGGGGAGGGAATTGCTTCCAGTGACTGGGTCCTAATGTAGTATTTTTGTGACTGCTGGGGAGAGCGAGTATATAATTGTTTGAATTGCTGTTTGCAGGGCTGCTCTTCTCCCATTGTGGTAAAATTTGCAGACACACAGAAGGACAAAGAGCAGAAACGAATTGCTCAGCAACTCCAGCAACAAATGCAACAGATCAGTGCTGCCTCAATATGGGGAAACCTGGCTGGTCTCAACACACTTGGACCCCAGTATTTAGCAGTGAGTTTTTGATTTGGGTTCTTTCATCTCTTCAGGGATTGCAGTGTCTGACTGTCTTGCAGTGTTGAATGTATTCATTTTTAGAAGGCTTCTGATAGATAAGGGCGGGGTTCTTAATCCCAATTGTGTGGATGAGAAGGCTGAAATTGTTATGTGCTAACATCTAGTCAGAATACATTTAAGGGAGGATTTCCATCCCAGTCATGGTAGCCCTAATTACTGAAAGCCTGGGTTTCTCCTGCATTGTGTAGAATGACTTCATGCTTTTTCTTTATTTATTATAGCCTTAAATTTACCCACATAAATGCCCTTTTCATGTCTATCTGATGAAATAGTTCTTGTATTCTTTTATCATTTTTCCTTTTTCAGCCTTTATTTCTCATCCTCTTCCAATGAAACCTGAAACAGTACTCGACACTGTCCAAATAGAAAAGGTGATCAGATTAGAAACAGAGTAAAAAACCCAAACAATAAAACCCAAACAAATAAACAAAAACCCTACAGAAAATAGACAGAAACTATTCTCTTTAGTAGAAATAATGGAACAGACTGCTGGACTAGCTCTTTGTCACCAACTGCTGTTTGTCACTGACATTAGTTGATTTTACTGGGTCCCTAACTGATGAACTTCTCATAAACTGATGTGCTTTGACTTACTGGGTTGCCAACGTAGTTCTGAGAACTGTATTCATGCAATATAAGGTCTGAAGGACAGAAAAAGAAAATTTCATCTCATTTTTGATGTGCTGTGTAGGGCAATTCCCTTAGTACGTTTTTAGTTTTGGTAGATTGGAAATTTTTTTGCAACAGTTAGTTAATGGAAAAAGGAATTGGGTATCTCTAGCTTCTGAGCTGAGTCTGGAAATCTCTTGTGTCTGTGTGCATAAGGAAAGTGGAGAAAGTTCCCTCTCATGGTGACTCTCTGGTTTTGATACAACATTGCCATTTGTCCCATGCTGGCAGTGTCAGCTGTAAAGTCTGTTGTGAGGTAGCATGTGCTTAGGGGTGGCAGTCCTGCCTTAGGTGCTTTGAGTAGGAATTCTCTCTCACACTACTTACTGATTCTGCTGGTTTTGTCTTGGTGTGTTAGCTATAATTTTCCCTCACCACTGATGATGTTGAGTGAGAAAAGCATTGTGCTGTTGCTTTGGCTGCAATGTGGTGCATGGGCTGTGAGGACTTTCACTGTGGTGGTGCTCTGGCTGTATTGTGCAAGGGGAATTAATTCTCTTTACGCTTTGCTACGATGAGGTGCATGGGCAGCGGGAATTCATTTGTGACGGCGCTCTGGCTGTGGTGTGATGCAGTTTCTCCCAGAAGCAGAGCCAGCCCTCACTCTCACTCTTGTTTTGTTTTTTGGTGTAATGTCTAGCTTTATTTGCAGCTCCTTCAGCAGACAGCAGCTGCTTCATCTGGGAACCTGAACACATTGAGCAGCCTCCACCCAATGGGAGGTGAGTTTTTTCCACCAGAAGACAAATTAAGTGCCAAACAAAAGATGATGTGGGTAGAGAAAGTAGCTAAAAGGCTGTAGATTCATTAATGTAATTTGACATAACTAGTTCTGAGTTTATCCGCTGCTTCGGAATGAATGGAATCGTCTGCTACAAGTGTGGATGTTCCTTCTTAATCTTAGTTAACTATTGATCCCCAAGGTAAGTGGTAGTATCTCTCCAACCTCTGGCATTTAAAATTATCTTCCCTTGTGAATAACAAAGAATGCTCTCTGTATTTTCATCCAAAGAGGTGCATGTGTGAAGAACTGCCTTTTGAAATAGATACATTAATGCACATGTTTCAGTGATAATGAATTCTTAGTTTTCCCATTTTCAATGTATTTAAGTACAAATCATTTAAGTTGACAACACGGTGTTGTTAGGAGTGTAAGCTAGTCCTTTATTCAGGTTTTTTCATTCATTCATTTGAATTATAATTAATTATAATTGCTGTTAGGGAAATACCAGCTTAATAGGTATGAGCCGAATTCCTTGCCAGGGACTGCTAGTCAGAATATTCACTAAGTATAACACTACTGGGGCTGTAAGTTGATTGTCCCTTCTGTCTTCACAGGGTTGGGAATAACAAAATACGTTAGTAACTCCATTCACCACATTCTCTAAATTCTTCTGCTGGGGAAAAAAAACCCCTATGGTTTTAGTTTTAATACTGAGCACTTCAAGCTTTTAAAATTGCCTCCTGGAGTTTTGTAGTTCCCAACAACACATGCCATGTCTGTGCAGAGTTTGATTTGTAAGTGTCTTTGTCCATCAGATTCTAGTTGGTTGGTGCACCCATCAGTAACAGTTACAAGCTTTTGCAAAATGTTATGTTTTCAGTTGTAACAACTGTGATTTTATACTTGAAGTTGATTTGAATGTCAGATTCCTATATTGACTTTTTTCACATTAGACCTCTTCAGAGCTCTTAGATCTAACATTCTTGCAAAAAAACCATTTTTTTAAAAAAATAAGCTTCACTAATATCCTGTAGGGTGGTGATCTTTAATGGATTTTGTTATGCACGTGATACTCTTTTTCTCCCCTCTTGTGTCTGTTTAAAAGCAAGTTTTGTAATAAAGGAGAAAGTACAGCAATAAGGACAGGGGCAAGTGGAAGGGGCTAACTCGCTGAGATTTTCCCCTGAAGTATCCAGGGTAATTCTGTCTTCACTATTTAAAAAAAAAACACCTTAAAAATTGAGAAATCATAGATATGAATAGCATATTGCAGGGTGTTATAAAAAGAATTATTCCAAGTCTGTGATTCTTCACAGAAAAAGTTGTAGTTTCAAACTCCTTTTAGTATCTCAGCTTCTTTCTTGAAATTCATAGAAAGAGAAATTAAGTAGGTAATTAGATCCCAAACTATATCAGACTTTGTAGACAAAATTTAATCTCAACCCTGTTTGAAAGCAGATGGGAAAACAGTGTGATGACAAGAGAGCAGGTGCAGTGTACATGTGACAAACTGCTTCAGTTAAGGAAGCAAGCTGCTCTGTTCTTCATGAGCTCCAACACTTGCACTTTTAACCCTCTGTAGCACAGTAAAAGCAAAAAATAAAACTTTTTTTTTATTTTAACTTCATGTTTTTATGTTACAATGGCACCTTGAATCTAAATAAATGCAAAATCCCCTTGTTTTGGGAACTAAGCTTGGCTAGGGAAACAGACCCTGTTACAAAAAGAAAACAATTCAAAAGAGTTAAAAAACCAAACAAACTATACTAAAGGTAGTAGAAGTATTTTAGAAAATAATTAGTTTATACTACATTGTCATTTACATTTTTGTTGTCTGCTTACATGCTTAAATTACAAAACAGAGCTTTTAATTATTTGAGATGTGTGCTTTGCCACCAAGTTCTTACTGTGTCCAAAAGATGAGATGCCACCTCTGCTTTTTTTTTTGTTTGTTTTGATGTTAAATGAATGGTGATTAATTTAATTTTGGTTTTAATTATGTTGGGAAGAAATATTAGGGAATATTTGGAATTGTTAAAAGAAGCAAAGGTAGAGACAAAATATGGAAAATAAGGGAAAAGATAAGAGAGGCACAATTGGAAGAATGGAGCTAGTCTACCAAAGGACTGTTAGAAATCAGAAGAGATCCATTTCCGTGATAATCCCACAGCAGGAAAAGAGGGCAAAATTTGGTGCCAGTAATGACCAAATGGTTTCATTCAAAAATGATGACTCAAAATGAAGGTGAGTCAAATGAGTAAATTGACTAGTAAAAGTTCATAAGCACAGAGGTACCTTCTTGCCCCCTGCAGTATTCCTTGCTGCCTACCTACAATATGATGTTTCCTGTTTTCCTTGCCACTCTCTTTGACCAGCTAACTGCCCTACACAGACATTGGTTGCTCTTGTGATCAGGAGTTGCCACTTAACAATTGTCTCACAATTGACTGTTGTTTCTTGACTGCCAGGGGGACCAAACAAAACATGCTGATGCTTATCTGGTGGTGGGGTGAAGCTGTGACTATGGCCACTGTGCGGCCTGCTTGAAAGAATTTTGCAGTTACTGCTGTTCCCGTTCCAAGGGAGTGGAGGGACATGAAAGTGGGGGAAAGTATTGGCCTGGTGTCTAGGCAAGTTCTCCAGCTTGCACATGAGCTGTCAAATACTGACTTAACCCTCATTTGAAGCTGCTGTGCTTTTGTGACCAGAGAGAACAACACTGTTTGAAAATTTCTGCACTCTGGAGTCTACATGTGGGATAATGAATACCTGGCCTTTTCACCTACTGAATCACATCTATCCAGGCAAAGAAAAACTTTTTTTAATTACAGGAGGGAATCGTGATGTAGAAAAGATCTGTCGTTAGTATTCAGCCTGTCGCTTTTAAGATCCTTCGCTTGTGATGTGCTGAGTTTGCTGGATCTGTTCCCCTTGGTTGGTGGTGACTATTACAGGAGAAACTCTTCATTCTTCATTGTGTTGCAGGACTGAATGCGATGCAATTACAGAACCTGGCTGCATTAGCAGCTGCAGCCAGTGCAGCTCAGAACACACCGAGTGGTACCGCTGCACTCACTTCCTCCAGCAGTCCCCTGAGTGTGCTCACCAGCTCAGGTAAGAGACTGCCTGTGCTGCAGTGTGTTATGACATGGGTTGCCTTAGGAGTCATTTCAAGATAGATGTCATCTGTTCCGTCTATCCGTTTTTGTCAGTTTCATGTGGATTCCTTAATACATGAACAGTTTTACTCGCAGAGTCACTGGCCTTTGTTTAGGGCAGATACCTTTGCCACCAGCAAAGGCTTTTTTACCTGCTGTGTGCCTTCCTCCAAATGGTCAGATTAATTTAGAGTAAAAAGAATTTTTGAGGTCAGTAGAAAGGTAGGTGACCTCCTTCTGGTCATGTTATTACAATCTCATCACATACTTGGTGTATCTGTGGTTTTAGGCAGGCACTGTGGCAGATGTGCCCTGTTCCTCTCAACATAGAAACAGAAAATGCCTTAAGCATGAAGTAATGCATTCTGTGCACTAGAATAGTACTGTTTATATTCCATAGATGAAAAAAAGGATACCATAACTTCCTCATGGAAGTAGGAAAACAGAAACCTAGCACATTTACTGGAAAACAGTTATCTAGAACTTAGTGTACAAGTTGCACATAAAAATCTTCCTCTTATGTGGCTTTTTTGTGTTTTGTTTGGGTTTTTTAACTTTAGGCTATTTAGAGACACTAAAATGTCTAAGTAGTATTGTTTTGCTGCCTTACTGTTAAATGTGCTCATTAAAAGCAGCAAGCAAAAAACCCAAACAAATTCTATTATGCTTACAGAAGACATGCTCAGTTTTTACCACGAATGAGGATCAGTATTCTACTCAATTATTTCTATCCTGTTTTGAGTTACTACTAAATCCTGACATGGGAAGGGAGACCCTGTATATTCACGGTGTCAGTTTTCCAGTATCTGTGGCATCCAGCCTACGGAGTTGACATCCTCACCTATGAATGTGAGAGAACAAAGGGAGTTGAAGGTGATTTTAAATTTCCACAGGTAGCTATTGAATTGTGTAGAAGGACCAAGGAGCTGGACCAAGAGATTAAGAGATTACAAGGAAAAGCTGTTTAGAAAACTTTGTCACATGATTGGGAGTTAAATTATGAGTGGTTTGCAGAGTTTTCTACTTAAAGAAATTCCCAAGAAAGAATGTAGTTCAAAGAGTATTCTGTTGCTGGACATTTTTTACATAAAAACTTTGTGGGCTGCATCCTTAAAAGATTAAAATTTTAAAATTTATCTTTACTCCCAGCTATGTATTTTATTCCATAACTGAAAAACAAACAAAAACCAATAAAAAAATTACAAGTTGAGGCTACAGGAGAGCTGCATTTATAACCAACTAATGCTGCTTCATCATTGAGGGAGCACAAAGGTGAATATATCTGATGATTTCTCCTATATTTCATCATGCAGTAGCAGAGCTGAAATTGTCAGGTTACAATTTGCCATGAGTGGCATTTAGAGCTAAGATTTCCTCATTGGCTGTCTTGTCTAATGACTGGAGCAAGTTTATTCTCTGTTTTGTCAAGGTGGAGGAAGGGGCTGGCAGGTTGTGCAGTTCAAATGTCAGATGTGCTAGAAAAGGCAGAGACCGTCTCTTTTCAGAAGTGTGCAGTGAAAGGACAAGGGCAGTGGACACAAGTTACAACAGAGAAAATTCTGACTAAATAGAAAAAGAAAATTCTTGGCAAGAGTGATTAAGCCCAGGAACCAGAGGGGCTGTGGAGTCTCCATCATTTGAGAGACTGAGAATACTGTTGGAAAGGACTCTGAACAGGGTGACCAAACTCAGAGGTTAGTCAAGCTCTGAACAGACCATTAGACTGGATGATCCACAGAGGTCCCTTTCAACTGAAGTTATGCTATTATTGTATCATTCTTTGAAAAATTTTTCCCCTCTGTGAATTTTGGCTGTTTCACAGAACTCTGCAAATTCTTTTTCCCTTGATGAAAAACATTTCAGGACTGTTCCATTTTTGATCATGCTGGTGGAGCAGAGAGGGAGTGGGGAGCAGCTCATTTTTAAGTACTTTCTGTGCTGAATCCAAATAACCTTCTGATTGCTGATCATATCAATAAATGATTGTGGGTCAACAATTAAGTTATCATGATGCCACATTTGAATTAATATTCAGTACAGATATATCAGTTCACTCTTCACAGGCTTATAACATGAAGCAGTCTGAGGTACAAAAGCAAACTTGAAATTCTCTTTTGATTAATATTTATATGCATATTCACTGTATGTATTCACATAGATGGCTGTAGGAATCCACACAGAAGGCATCTATGCCTCCTGAACCATGCCCAGACCTTGAAAAAAACCCCGTATATGGCAGTTCAGTACTATGTAAACGCCTGCCTTGTCTGTGGGACATATGGCAACATCTACTGTGACAGATAACCTCTTATACCTAACTGCAGATAAGATGGCTACTTCCTTGACTTCTCTCCATCTGTCATCCAAATATTCACCTGATGCTTACTTGGACATCTCTCCTCAAATTGCATAATTAGTGGAAAAATCCAGGCAGTCCATATGTGTAGTTACCTTTTTTATTTTCTTTCATTTGCACCGATATAATTTGTGTCTGGGGAACCTGGAAATCCACACAGTGCAGTCTGTGGACTATGGATAGGCTAAATGTCAGAATGGTTGAACTCAGTGGTGTTAAGTATTTTTGTTGTGCTGTCTTCCTACCTATTTCAGACAATATTTTTAGATAGTTCCAAGCAGTATTGTGTATTTTGATGTAGACTAGGATGAAGCAAAACCTTCAACCTTGCTGAAGATGAGCTGCTCTTTGGAATTGAACAGTCTACTGCTGTACACACCTGTAGATAACCAATGTTGCAGAGACCATGGCCTTAGATAAACTCATTTAAACTGCTAACTTGTGAAAGGGACGTTCCAGAAAATATTATAGAAATATCTCAGGATTGGAATGTCTTGTCTGCCATCTTTTTGACTGACACCACTAAGAATTGTCTGCTACAGAGCAAAATAGAATGGTTGTAAATGCTGAGGTATGTTTCCATTTCTCCTTCCTCTAAAGGCAACCATCAAAGATCCATTAAAGCCTAGATGATTTTGATGACCTTAGTGTGTCTCTGGCAAAATTGTTTTCAGAGATACCATAGTATTACTGTTTTTACTGGAACTAATTCTGGTACAGTTCAGTCAAATTCGTTGCCTGAATTTAAGTTCCCTTCAGCTCCTTGCCTGGATTCAGATGACTGAATTAGGACAGACTTACTGCTTACCAACCTCCACAAGTTGTCCAAGTTTCACTATCTTTTCTAGCTGTTCTTTATTCATATTCAAATTTTCACTTCTTTTATATGTATTCAAACCTTCTCAAATACTTTCCACCTAGTTCTCTTAGAGTTAGCCTTTCTGGCTAGATAGAACTCAGTAGATAGATCTAAGAAAATGTAACCTTAGTAGCAAGAAAAAAATCTCCAACCACCCACCAAAACTGCGCAGAAACAACGTTAAGAATTAGGGATGGAGGAAAAAACAGGTATAAAGCGATACTGAGTTTTCATGCCCGTTGCTGTGTGCTGTTTCCTGATCTAAAAAAAACCCCAGAGGACAAAAATGGGGACTAAAACTCTGTAACTCCTTCCCTGTTAGGAGCAACAACCTTAAAAATGGAAGACTGATATGGGAGAAGGATATGAATAAAGCCTACAAATATATTAGTGTTATGATGAAGGTGAACAGGGAAAGAACAGTCATTAGATATTTCAGTAAAATAATTGCAGGATATCAGGCCAAGTTGTCAGCTGAAAGTTCAAAAATAAAAAAAAAATATTTCCTTGCATAGTGCGTGATTAAATTGCAGAAGTCATGCCTCAGTCCAACAATTCAGTGTTCAAAGTGCAGTGAAATTAATAAATGAAAATTGCGACTTTATTACAAAGACATTGCCTTTGGCTGAAAAAATCCTAGATTCGCAAATGGCTGCATTGGTCTATACATAGGAAGCATTCCTTTGTTCTTGCCCTGTGTTTCTGCTCTACTGTTATTTATCTGCCTTTAAGTCATCATCAGGAAAGGGGTGCTGACTTAGTATAGCAATTCCTATATATATAAAATAAAAATAGAAGTCTTTAATTTTCTTGGTATTTTCAGTACTAAAGCATTTCTTGTTTTGTCTGAAGACATTTCAGATAAAGGCAAGATAAATTAACTGTGTGTCCAGCTTTTTATAGTGGTTTGACTGAATTTATTTAAAATCACAACCCTTTAAAGTAGGGAAGGCATCCATTCTGCCTTTTACTTTGCTCTTTAACTTTCTTCCTTAATTGCTACTATTTTATTGGGGATGGGTTTGGGTTTTTTTAAATGGTGTTCTCATCTGTCAAATGGCTTTTTTTTTTTTTTTTACGTAAATTATAGTGTGTTGCCTTCGTCTGCTCCTTACTAGTCTTTATAACAAAAGAAGTTGAATTATCAGGACCAAAAAATATTGCTTGAAGTTTCATTATTTTATTTTAATAGCAGGTTCCTCACCTAGCTCCAGTAGCAGCTCCTCTGTTAATCCAATGGCTTCTCTTGGAGCATTGCAGACGCTGGCAGGGGCTACCGCAGGCCTCAACGTTAGCTCTTTAGCAGGTAAGTTATGTGTTGTGGTGGGTTGGGGGAGTAGCTGATTAACATTCCTCAGCCTGTACTAGGTTCCGGGGAGTTATTTTTTCTGCTCCCTGCTTTTTGTAATACTGCAGAGTATTTGAAAGGTTATCAGTCTGGCTCGGTGGAAGCACTCGGTCATCTTTTATTTCCTCTTTCTTATCCAGGAATGGCAGCCTTAAATGGAGGACTTGGCAGTGGTGGTCTTTCAAATGGGACAGGTAGCACAATGGAAGCCCTCACACAGGCTTATTCTGGAATCCAGCAATATGCTGCTGCTGCACTGCCCACTCTCTATAACCAGAGTCTCTTAACACAGCAGAGTATTGGTGCAGCGGGAAGTCAAAAAGAAGGTAGGCAGACACCTTAGAAACAACTTGAGAGGGGTTTTCAAAAGGGCGAGGTTAGCCCTTGCAGCTGCCTTATTTGCAGACCTTTCATTTTTTTAGAATCCTGGAGTTACTGAAGATAAAGAAGGAAAACTTGCACGATCTTTCTGTAAAGGGCTGCCCAAAGTAGATTTTGTACAGGAGGTTTCTCACAGGATTTGTCTAGTCTTGAATGCTTTGTAATCATACTCCTCCATTTCCTCTGGGGGAAAGAGGGTATAAGTGTACAGCGTGATACATCCCACTGTCAGACACACATGTGGTTTTGTTAATGTCACTTTCTTGGTCCTTCACCTCTTCCCACAGATACTTATGCCAGTCTCTTCACTCTTCAGGTTCAATTTAATATTTAATGTAAAGTAATGAAGAATTTTGAAGTAAGTTTTCAGCAGAATATGTAGGATGTTTAGAAAGGAATCTGTCGCATTTAAAGCAGTATCATTATTTGTATTTTGTATTGATATTTACTTGGTTGTTTTGGGACCACAAGCTTTGCATAGCCATTTTTGGTTTAGTCAACATCTGAGAGACAAACTTACATGTCTGAGCAAAGATCTGTGTCTTGCACAATGGGTAAATTTCAAGCAAAAATTGTGAGAAAGAGCTAGAATTCTTTGATCAATCCCTATAAAGAGTCATGCTGATTTATTCTGGAATCAAGTTCTCTGCAGAAGTGTGAACAGCAGTTTCACTGTTTTATCCAGAAAATTTGTTTTGAGTGGCTCTCTCACCTTTTTTTGTGCAGTGGGCATATGTTATCCATGCTCTTTCTGAATTTCTGTTCTTACTTGTTGTTTGAAGGTCCAGAGGGAGCCAATCTGTTTATCTACCATCTTCCCCAGGAGTTTGGGGATCAGGATCTGCTGCAGATGTTCATGCCATTTGGAAATGTCGTCTCTGCCAAGGTGTTCATTGACAAGCAGACCAATCTAAGCAAGTGTTTTGGTACGTTGGATTTACAGCTTCCTCACAAGGGGAAGTGGAAAGGCAGGCAGTTCTCTCTGAGGACTCGTGACAGGACCCAAGGGAACAACATGAAGCTGTGTTGGGGAAGTTTGGGTTGGATAGTAGGAAAAGGTTCTTCACCCAGGGGGTGGTTGAGCACTGGAACAGGCTCCCTGGGAAAGTGGCCACAGCACCAAGCCTGACAGAGTTCAAGAAGTGTTTGAACAATGCCCTGAGACATACGGTGTGATTCTTGGGGCTGTTGTGTGCAGGAACTTCAATGATCCTTGTGGGTCCTTTTCAATTCAGCATATTTTATAAATCATTATCTGTAAAAAGGTAGCTTCTTTTTTGTAATCTCTTTTTCAGTATGTTGTCTAGTCTAGCTTTAAGTCAAGTAGGGAGTATTTCTCTGTCTTCCTGAAAAATAAGTAAACCAAACACTTCCAGCAATAAACTGTATTTTCCTGATTTTCATTGTGACTTTTTTCTTTTCCCAATTTCTTACTATTATGCCTCATTATATTCCTCTGGCCCTAGATAATTCACCCTGAGATTAGCTCAGTGGGTTAGAGGATGGTGCTGATAACACCAAGGTCATGGGTTCAAACCCCGTACGGGCCATTGACTTAGAAGTTGGACTCAATGATTCTTGTGGATCCCTTCCAACTCAGAATGTTCTGCGATTATGATTTGCGTTTGCAGACTGTAATAGTGGCATAGTTCCTTGTCTTCCCTCTTTCTGTCTTTTCAACAGCTGTTTCTGTTGTTGTGTATACTACTTGGTACATTATAATTATGAATTATTTCTATTAATATATTTGTATAAAATTATTGTGGCTACCATACTGCATTCTTGTAGTGCTGTAAGCTCTAGTGACTCTTTTGATAGATGAAGGTTCCTTGTGCTGGAATAGGAGAAGTGAGCCTTTCTCTATGTTTGGTTTTTTTTTTGTATTTGAGGCAAAAGGTGTGGACAATCTGATGCTTTGTAAGAACACAACAATATGCTGACCACTCAGCTGTAACACAAGCATATTATGGATAGGTGGCCATTGACTGGAGTGGGTTTTTATTCCCATCTCATTTAAAATAGGCTCCTTCCACCCTAGAGAAGTTTGTTTTGAGAATGATCTTTTCCAGGAATGATACGTAACTCGTCATCCCAGAGAAACCTAAACATAATAGTAGTACAGGTGCTACACTCCCTTGACAGCTACTTCACTTCAAACAAATCTGCTCCCATAATGTCACAAGGGTGATTTCAGTCTTGTATCTTAAATGAGTTTTTGCATATAGATATTTTCCATGTTTGGTTTTCTCCCAGGTATGAGTTCTTATAAAAAAACCAGCAGTACTCATTTTTGTTGATAGACTAGAAAATGTTATTTTAATTTCCTGAGCTTCGTATGTCTTTTGGCCAAAGTTCCATATGTCAGAAAGCAGTGATTTGTTTGAGAGTCCTTAGTAAGGAGTAATTACGAAGAGTCTAAAACAGTTATGAGCTTCTGAAAGTGGCATTTCATGCAAGCCTCTCTGACCTTGTGAGTGCCTGCATTTCCAATTGTGAGAACTGTTTTGGGCAGCTTTTTCATGTTAATTATGTCTTTTCCTTTCTTCAGGTTTTGTAAGTTACGACAATCCTGTCTCTGCACAGGCTGCCATTCAGTCAATGAACGGCTTTCAGATTGGCATGAAGCGTCTGAAAGTACAGCTCAAGCGCTCTAAGAATGACAGCAAGCCATACTGAGCAGCCTACCCCCGGGACTGGAGTGAGAAGGATCTTCTGGTAAGTTGGAGAGGAGCGCACTTAAGTGATTCGAAGCCCTAAGGCTGTGTTTTTACAGTCCTGGAAGCTGATCCATGCCTTCTATCTGGCACATCTTCCCTTGAAGACACTGCTGCAGCCTCTGCTGAGAATCCCGCTTCGGATGGAGGACAAGTTTGTGCTTTTGTTTCCAGTGTTTTACTTTGGAGTTTAGGTGCCATATCGCTGAGGTTTTTTTGTTTAGTTTTGTTTTTTTTTTCTCCCTTATTTGAAGTTTGCTGTGTTTGTAACCAGTGTGTGTTGAGAAGGACCAATGCCAGCTCCTTGTGGGTGGGGAGAGAAGGTTAAAGGGAGCAGCAGAAACTGACACCACACTGCCTTGGGTAGAGAGGAGAAGGGAAAGCAGAAATAACACAGAACAGCTGATGAAAACAAAAATAGGGAAGGAGAACAGTCTTGGGTGAAGAAGAACCGACTCCATGTAGCCTTTGTCATGCCCCATCCACTCTTGGAAATCTTCTTAACTGTATGCCATGGTGGGGATTTAGTAAATCATCTCTAAAGCAGGAGACAGGCTAAAAGGGTGAACACATTAACAAGCCAAAGGAAAACTGCAGTGTTGTTTGTTTGTTGTTCTTTTGCTGTATATAAAGTAGTGTTTATATAGCACTGTGAATGTACACAGCACTTTATAAAATTATTAGATAATGTCTCTGCCTAGAAAATGTCACTGTCCATTTACAGTGGAATATTAAGGAGATGCAGTGAATTTCTTCATATATAAGAAACCGTATCCTATGTACTTTATCTAGGTTTTGTGGAAAGGTAGAGACAGCTTAGTCTGGATGAATACGTCTGAGGCTGGAAACAAACTTTTGGTCCCTGGTAACCTGCAGAAGTTTTTTGACAATTTTTCTTCTTAACAGTTGATCACATTCCCCATTTCTGTGGAATAATGTCCTTTTTTGCAGAGATAGCTATGAATTCCTGCTCATAAGCATAATGTAAGTGCTGATTGTTTATTGAAATGATAACTTCCTGTTTTGTTGAGGGATTTTAATTGTTTGTTGGTTTTTTTAACAAACAAAACAATTTGTGCAGTGACATGGTCTAGTAATTAGGTGTTTCTTTATACTGCAGTTTTCCTTTAATGTGATGTGTACCAGTGCAGAATGGGCTAACCCAGGAGCTGTGGAACCAGAGTATTGAGCCATTCAGTCCTTTTCTGCCTTTTGGTACTAGCTGTTATCTTCTCTTGAAGGAAAATTGAACACACCCCTTAAGTGTACACACACTTTTTCTGCATATTAGTGAAATTGCTAATGCCTTGCTAAGGGCCTGTTGTTATTCACTGATTTTAAGGAGCTCAAAGGACTTTTGACACTCTGGCCTGAGCTGTTTTAAAAAATCAGTGTAGAGTTCCATTTTATAACCACCAAAATCCACCTCTGTCACAAGAGGAAGTTTACAATTTCTGTATGACTTTAACAGAGGTTCGATTTACCTCATATTTTCTTCTTTTCCTTGTTTTCTTTGTATTCCTGGTTTGTGAGGCTGTTTCCCAGGGCACCAGCTAACACTGCAATCTGGGAGCCAGCTGCTAGATGATAAGTGCCTGGGTCAGAGGTGGGGTCAGAACTTTGTGTTCTGCTCCACCAGGAGGAGCACTAAATGCATCAAACCTGAGATCTCAGTCAAAATCCCCACTTGTGTGCAGTGATCTGTTGGGAATGTCAGGCATTTCCAGGAACTGGGGCCCCCTGTGATCTCAAACCTCAGAAAACAAGGCCTGACCTGTAACATCCAAGGGGAGCCCTTTTCAGCTCTTAGATTGAAAATCAAACAGTTTATGTCAGTCTGTCCATATTGATGGCAGACAGATAAATCTGTCAGTATTATTTAAATCATTTTGTGGTGGCAAAGTTTCAAAGGCCAGATTGCCAAATTTCCCAGTTATGCTGGCATGTGGTACCCTTCTATGTTAATTATTTGAATCTCTCTAGAAACGTAAACATACACTGAAGTGAACCATGTACACTTGAATTCTGCACCATGGGAAAGATGTGTCCTGGTTTTCTGAGAAAAGAGTGTTGGAGTGTGAAGGCCTCCAGGGTGATAATGGGATTTTTTATATATATATATAAATAATATACTTTTCAGAAAAAGAAAAAAAAAAAAAAAACAGGAAAAAAAAAACATAGTTGGGAGCAACTGCTCCAAGTGCAACCTGCTGTAACCAAGAATGTTGTTTCTATTTTTATAGAAGTTTTATACCGCTCCAGGGTGGAGAATATTTATTACCTAAATTATTTCACTGGAAAAAAAGGCCAGGGTTTTGTAGAATCCTGAATGTGATTGTTTAACACACATAATGATGTGCATGATTGAAACTACTGATTTTCAGTGGCCTGTTTGCAGCCCAACAACTGCTAAACGAGGAAGATGAATGCTGTGAACCAGTGGAGGAGAGCACTGTGCTCTGGGGTCTCTACAGTCACTCTTACCTTCTTTGCACCCTACCCCACTGTACTGTCCAAGACCTTTGTCCTGTTTTTCTTTTAACCTGATGCTCTGGCCTCTCTGCTAGTCATTTCAGTTGCCCAAAATTAGATACTTTATCTTCTTCATCCTATGGTGTGTCCTCAATACTGTAATGGATGGATCAGGCTTGGCGTTGTTGCAAATAGGTGTGACTCCTATTGACCTCAGGAGATTCACCAGTTTACACTGTGGCTTAGTTTGATCAGTGACTCCTCCCAGACATAATAACCTTAAGTCACCTAACTTGGGCTAGCTCTTGTGCCTTACTGGCATAACTATAAGTATTGCCAAAAAGAAAAGGAAAATAAATCTATGCAGGTTAAATTTTAAAAGATGTGATCCTCAGATGGTTTGAATCAATGCAGTTCAGCTCCCTTCAGTAGAGCTGCATCAGTTTTCACCAGCTGAAGATGTTGCCCTTTTTGTGTATTTGTTTCAGATTTCCCTTTCTTGGTGTATCAATGTGTATGTTGCCAAAGTTAATAAATGTATCAAGTTTGTGACTCGGGCAGATTTTTTTCTATTAACAGATCTGATCAGATAAAGTCAACATTTCTGTGTCTGTTTGGTGGCTGCTGCTGATTATGGAGATTTAAGCTGCTCTTGCTTTTCTGCTGTAAGCCAGTTTTCTTCTTCACTCAATAGCAGGAAAGTCTGGGATTTTGGGTACTTGGGGCTTACATATTTTATTTTATTCTTAATTCATATCATGCTCTCATTCAAATGCAAATCAAATCAGTGTCAAATACTTTATTTGCTGGATAGCAAGATAAAAATGGGTTGGGTTCAAATAAACTGCAGAAGTTTGCCTGAAGTAGCCACATAGACAAAGTATGCTGTATGCTTAAAACCAAAGAACCATTTTCCACAACAAAAACTAGAAGAACTTCAGATGAAATACAATTCCTAATTACGTGTGCCACCAGGAAATATTTAACATATTTTAAGTTTCAAGATAGGATTATGTACCTCATAGATTTTTTTTTTTCCTCAGGAGATATTTGATTTTATTGCTGTAATAAGGTGAAAGTATTACAAACTTAGTCTGACACTACTGAGTGTCAGTATTATAGTAATTGAAATCGCAGTTTTTTCAGTCCCCTAGATAATGAACAATCCAAAATAGGATAACTCTTTGTAATTTAGTTTTTTCTTCCAGTAATGCAAAGCTTGCATTATTAAAAAATTCCTTTGATATATAGTAACTAAAATTTAATCCTAAGCAGAATGAGAATTGGAATTTTTCAGAAAGATATGAGTCAAAAATGGGGAATATCTATTTATATCTTGTTGGTGAGGTAGTTTCCTAGCTGTGGACACTGCTATCTGGAAAATAAGCACCTCAGAAAAATTTTCACTTGCAAATACATTTGTCAAGAAAAAGCTTTTCAGCTGAATACTGCAAGTCACATAGCATGATAATTCTATCATACAAGCGAATCTAACTGACCTGTTTCTTCTTGTTAAAGATCTTGAGTTAGGGAAGAACAGTTAAAAAAAAGGGTGCCACTATGAACATGTAAAATGCTTTGGAAGCCTCTTGTTGCGGGCATTTAAACCTGAGGATGTTTTATGTCCCTGAGCATACCTAGCACAAAATATGAAACACAGAAGGCAGATTTATCACTGCTGTGAAAATTAAACAAGGACAAACTGGAATAACTTTCTCTTAGTCTTTAAGTTCTTGTCCAGCATCTCATGGTTTTGTTCTTGTAAGCTAGTCTTTCCATAGGACTTTGATGAAACTTACTCCTTCCCCTCAATATTGCTAAGTGAAATATTTGAAAAATTTCTATTTAAAAAAAACGAAACAGACAAATCACCCAGAGGATTTTGATGGTACATGCATAAATGTCATTTGATTTCATGCTTATTGTTTCTCATGCCTCAGTTCATGATGAATTTGCCTTTCTAGTTTGGTAGTGAAACCTTATACCTGTCTGCAAACTGTCTAGAGTATTTCTAGAAATATAAAAATAACTGCAAGAGTTGCACTGTACTCTGTTTGTTGGAGTTGGTTTAAACTCTATACTAAGTCCTTTCCTTTTATTGAAAAGCATGAAGAGCAAATTACTCTCAGCAGTTCTAATAAGAGGAGTGTTGCCGGTTTCGTGGACAGTGTGCTTCTTGTTGCTTTGGAATTAGAAACAACACTTGTTATTGTCAAATATGCTATAAATGCTATAAGATAATATGCAAATCTCACCTTGTTCTAGTCTCTAACCAGCAGCTTTGAGATGTGCTGAAGACTAAGGCCACAAACAGGAGCTAAAGGGGAATTGGGGGGGTGGGGAGGCAGGAAAAGAAAACAAATCACTTCCTCTCTCCTCTGCCTCCCACTCTCAACCCAAAATGTTCCTTGTCACTTGCAGATCACAAGCTGAGAGGAGGGAACAGAGATATTTATATCAGTTAATATAAAAATTACTTTTTTATAAACTCTTCAGGAAACACATTTTTTTCTGCTCATCAAACTGGCAACAGTGACTGTAGAGCTTCTCAGAGCCCAGAATCCCCTCCTCATGAATTCAGGGAGCTGGGGGCAGTTGCATAAAAGGTTGGGAACAGAAAATCCCTGTGCAGGTCTAATGGTATGAAAAGTGCGCAGCTAGGACAAGTCTTAACTTGCAGTCAAGTCTTAAGGAATTCTTCTCGGATGTGTGGGCTTTTTGTCTCGTATAATTTTTTTATTTTTTTTTCTCCTCCTTTCCAAATCACCCACCCCCAGTTTCATGGGCTCCTAGGGAATGAGAAGGGACTGTAGCTGAAGGATTTGCTGGGCTACTACTGCCTAAGAACTTCCCATGTTAGAGTGCAAGAAAAGTCTCAACCGTCAAACCACCCGTGAATCCCTTGTGTCCTCTGTCTTGTCTCTCATGGTCTCAGTCTCTGTGGCCAAATGTTAGCCCTGGAATCATAGTTTTTTTGAATCGGTCTCCTGGGGAGGGAGCCTGCTCTGTTCTTCTGCTAAACAGAGGTAGTGGAGACACTGGGCACGGGGTAAGGTGAATGCATGCTAATCAGTGTGTCACTAGGCTGTGGAATGCTCCACAGGCTGGGTGCTGAGAGGGAAATCCAGGCCTCTGCTTCCATTTGGTTTCTGGCAGTTTGATGTTTACTTGGTGTCCTTCATGTACTTTGACTTTTACTTGTCCATCGTTGGCATGTGCTGCCCTTCCCTGTCAACTCCCTTCCCCAGGAGATCTCATTGTACAGTGCCCATTCTTGTTCTCTCTCTCTGTGTTTGGATGTACTGCTCTGTGTAACTCAGTGGGTCTCCCTCTTTCTGGTTTGTTTTTTTTTCTAGATTCCTGCCGTTTGTTCATCGTTGTGCCTAAAGCATGTCGATGTGGCGTTCAAGTACATCGTCCAAATCCTTGTCTCTTCAGCTTCTCTGATGCTTGAACTCTCACCTTTGACCTTGTGTTGACCTTTGATGCTGATGTGTATTTTTATTACGTTTGTTTCTTTCTTTTTTTTTTTTTTGTGCTGCCAAATTGGTTTTGCTAGAAAGACTGCTGAAGGGGAATATTTAAACTTGCATTTGAATATAAAAGAATTTCTATTTTTCTAGACCTTCGTAAGATAACCACTTGATTTTGTGAATTTGATTCTTTGTAATTGTCTTCAGAGCAGCCTTGCTAGCATACCTTGTGGAGTATTTGTATTTCTGTGAACATACAGCCAATCACTTTCTAGGCTTAGTTTTTTCTGTGTGCTTAGTTTTAAAAACACAGTTCAAAGAAAAAGTCAGTTATATGGTGTGACTTAATCTTTCAGGAGACTTCTTAGTCACATTTTGCTGATTTGGTTTCTGTGCTTGAGGAGACAGCATGTGTTTTTATGAGTTCAAACTTGTGACTTGAAGTGGCGTCAACAGAAAACACTTGAACTACATTTTCTTCTGATTGTAGCTACATTTTTGCCCTGGCATTTACTGATTTTTTTTTTTAATTATTATTATTTCCCCCCCCCTCCCCTGTGTGATTATCAGTCTGCAGTGAAAATTTGATCAAAGTTGATGTTGTTCTTTTGTTAAGCTCCAGCATGCTTGGTTTTTTTGTAACTACAATCTCCTCAGCAAAATGTGATGGTTTTGTTTTAATCTTTCAGACTAAGATAGTGCCCAGAAATGTTTTGCATGTTTCCTGCTGTTTTCTTCACACCCTCGTATATATCACCTTCACCTCTCTGTTTTCTATAGTTTGTGCAAAAACTGAGCAATTTAATGGGTTTCAAAGATATCCTTTAAATTGGTGGTTTTGGTATGACAAATATCTGATCAGAAGCCACCTGAGGGCATCTACCTGTGCACTTAGACTGTCTGCCTGACAGAGCACCTGGACCTTGTTCCATATCCAGTGCTGTCAGAGGCTCTGAGGGTGCTTGGTTGCATTGTTCATGTAGCGGAAGTTTTGGTGGAAGGGGATAGCTGGGAGCAGGAAGATGGGGGAACTTCACAATATTTCAGTTTCCAAAGTTATGTGAAGCCAAGGCTCCTTTCAAACACTTAACAAGCATTTTGTACAAGTCAGGGCACACTTCTGTGAAGTCCATCCCCAATTTAATACCATCAGTCAGAGCTTGGTGGCAGGATTCTGGAAGAATCTAGGTTAGCTCGTGAAACTAAGTGTTTTAAATATCCCAGAGAAAGCATTTGTAAACCTGATCCTACAACTGCTGGCTCTTTTCCCAAGTGACAAGCACAATACAACAGCCTCTGAAGCTGTTACCTGAACAGGGTACCATCCCCAGCTCTCTTCTCAAGGGCCTTAGCTGGGGAATCTCTGCGGAGATTTTTTAATTTTTGTTTAGTTTTTAATTGGGTAATGAGCTGAGCAGTTTTGCTGGCTTGCAGGGTGAACTAGAACAGGTTACTGCTCTCTGGGTAGCAGGCTTCCCCCTGCCCTACGTACCGTCTGCACAGGTAGGAACTGGGAAGTAGCTTCTGGATGAAGGCACCTGAAGAGTGTGTGCTGTGATGAAGTTTCAGTCAGCAGCAGCAAGCTAGTGTAGGTATCTTAACAGTAGAAATAATGTGAAATGAAATCCCAGGAGGAGGGTTTTTGCTGAGAAATAGTTTGATTTGTCCAGTGTTCGGGATAATGCAAAGATGTAAAGATTTTTTTCTACCCTACTCCTGAGTTGGCTGAGGATACTGCATTCTCAATAGGTGTTGACCACACTTGTGTAGACAGTCCTTAATCTGCTTATAAAACAGAGCATGTTTGGATATGGCACATATACCTGGGAGTGAAATGTGAGGCTGGATGAAAAAATGGTAGAGATTTATTTATTTGGGAAGTAGGGTTGTGGGCTGGCTGCTGTTAGTCCCACAGTCTGAATGCACAGGGCTGTGTGCCAGGGGGCACTGATACCCTGCAGTGTATGGAGTAACTATCAATACGTTTCTGTACATGCGCATTTGGTTCCATAAGGAACTTTGGGGAAACCTGTGGAAAATTATCTGAAGAAAACCAAAATGCCAAATGTTGGGTGTTTCTTTCCTTTCTTCTTTCCTTTTCTTCCTTTGGTTGTTTTAATTGTTCTGTGGTGGTTTTAATGGATTTGAGACAGTGGAGCAGCAGCTGCCTTTCTGATTTTTGGCTGCTTTTTGTGAATAATTTAAAAAGAAAATTTACATTTTGGAGACAAACCTGTGGGCTTTTTTATTGGTACAAACATTGTATTTAACACTAGGGGTTTTGTACAGTTTTTTGCCTTTTCTACTAGAAAACAATGTAAAGTGATTCACAATGTGACGAGAAAACAAATTGCCACTATGACCAAATGTAGAGTCTGTTCTGCAGTAACAGGATTTAATCAACTCAAAGTCGTGGTTCAGTCGTAGAAATGCTTTTCTTTACCTTGTTTGAGCTGTTCCTTTTTTTCTTGTTTTGATTTGCAAAACAAAATGTCTTTTTGTGTGAAATTGTGTTGTACTCTGTAGAGAATTTACTTTAATGGTTTAAAAAGCAGAGGAGCGCATGTTGCTTTTCTGATCTGATCACAGAGTTTGTGTAGTGGATTTAAAAATGAAAAGATTTGTTACAAGTTTGGAACAAGCGAGTATGTGTTAAAGGAATTTTCTTCCTTTCGTGTGTGTGTGGTTTGTTTTTTTTTCTTTTTGTCCCAAAGGGCAACTTAAAGCTGTTTTAATTGCACAGACACACCAACAACAAGTCATTTTGTATATGCCAAGTGTGGTACCTTCCTTTGTTTATTTGCTATTAAACTGTTTGAGAAGAGTCCTTGTGTGTTGTATTTGTGTCTTAAACTTGAGGGGTTTTTTGGGGTCCAACCATGGGAGGATGAGAGAGAACTATTTTCTGGTTTCTTGGCTGTGAGCCACAAAAATTTTCATCGCCCGATACCACTTGTTCTGGATGTACAGTATAGCCCTGGATTTTAACTTCCTGTAGACAAACTACTTTGAGTAGAAACTGAAAAGATTTTTTTTGTTTGGTACCCCTCCGCTTTGTATCCTTCAACAGCCAAGTCCCCTTTAGACATTAGATATGGAGAAGCTGAGAATCTTGGATAATGCGAATATGCGTTACACTACGGAGTGAAATGTGGGCATATCCAGCCTCACAGAATTGGTGCCATGTGGCCACTTGCCTGTCCATGCACTGCATTTAATGGTGTTTCAAAGGCTAAATACCTTCAGCGTAACACCAGACTTCAGCAGGAACAGCACATGTGCGTGGTGGTGTGTGGGATTAGGCACCAGCTGATACTGCTCTCACAAGCCCCATACCCACTACCGCCTCCTTACCCCTTCCAGGAACATGGCCAAGCTTCCTGAATCTGTCCTGGTTCTGCAATATGAAGGGATCTGCAGCCCCCAGTGCTCCTGGTCCTGGAAATACTACACAGGAACTCCAAATGGATTTGGGTTACTGACTAGTCATAAGCAAAAGCTACCTGCTTTGAACTAAGATATCTTTACAACTCATTTTATTTCAAATTAATAAAAAATATCTGGCATAGCCAAAGCATAATTCATTGAGAAACTTGCTACAAGTTT
This sequence comes from Pseudotriccus pelzelni, assembly GCA_035584735.1. NCBI lineage: Eukaryota > Metazoa > Chordata > Aves > Passeriformes > Tyrannidae > Pseudotriccus > Pseudotriccus pelzelni. The sequence continues at coordinate 23,601,007 of JAWMRA010000161.1, forward strand.
GACAATAATAGTGCCTCTCTCAGAAGGAACGTACCACAATGGCCATGATTTTGCCACATTTCTGAAAGCTCCTAAAATTCCGTGATGTTATTCCTTCCTCCTGCTGTCTTGCATCTCAGAGACTGCAAGCATTTTCAGGGCAGCTATGTTTCTCCTCTGTGTCCTTTTCCTCAGTTATCTGGCATACTCTGTTTCACCCCATTACTTCCTACATGATTGTAAATCTGAGAGCATTTTCAAGCCTCAGGATTCAGTGCTGCATTCCTTGCCCTGCAGCACACCAATTGCAAAGTGAGGCGCTGAGCCACCTGTTACAGAGTGTGCTGGGATCCCTGCAGTTAATTTGCAGCTGTTGAGAAGAGAGGCTGGAGAGATTTCAGTTCAGATATGACTTGAGGTGAAGGATGGAGAGAAACAATTGAATCAGAAAAAGGGGGGGGGTTTAGGTAGAATTTTAGAAGATTCCAGCTTGTGCAAACAATTCACTAGGCTGGTCTTACATGAGCAAAGCTTTGTCAGTTGCATCTTGCAGAACTGACACAAGGTAGGTGGGGGGTTTGTTTGGTTGGTTGGTTTTGAAGGTTTTTAATTTAAAAGGCTACTACCAATCAGTAGACAATTAAACTACAAATAAGAGCCAGTGTATTAATCCCTGAAAATAATAAGCATTTTCAGATGAGTTGTTACATTGGTCAACATCAGTAGTAAATAGAATTGTAGGTAAAATCCTGATACTGAATGTTTTAGGAGAATTTTTTTTCCTCTCTCCTCCACCTCCACTTCCACTATTTGTTTGGGCTCCTGTCTCTTATCTTCCTGACTTTTCCAGCCATGTTCCACTGTCTTCATATGGCCAGGAGTCACCAGGGCCATGTTATGAAGAGCAGTGGGGAGAAGGACAAGCAGCTCAGTGTGGTCACTCTGAAGGAGTGAATGCATGATTAGCCACACTGCATATATAGCTTTGCTGCATGACACATGAGATTCCGTAATTGGGTGTTTCCAGGCACCATTCAGGCTTATTTGTTTGCAGGTCTTGAGAAGAAACTGGGGCTCATTTACTGTAGCAGCTGTACCTCAATCTTGTATGAACTAGAGCTGTCTTGAGCCACAGACTGATGCCATTACTTTTTTGAAGCAGTACGGGCAATCAGTGTCAATCTTTAATGTCTCCTTATTTAGGTAGGCACTAGGTTCAGAGTGGTATGTTCTATTTCAGCATGTTCCTGGTTTCTGAAGATGACCAGTTTGAACTTGATGGATCTAGCCCTTATTTCACTAGGGTAAGTTTTTATCTCAACATGTGAGTTGATTCCTAAGAGACTAAGCACTATTTCATAGGAGAACTCAAAAGCAAGGAAGTCCAGTGTGATTAACAAAATTCAGGTCAGATAATTTCCTGTTAGATGGGTTTTGTCAGGCTGCAAGGCATCCTCTGTTAACTTTGGCTGTGCTTTGTGAGGAAGGAGTAGTGCTGTGCTGAGTGGTCCCAAAGCATCAGGATGAGTTTGAGTTACAGGCAGGTCACTTGTGGAAGGTTAATTTTGCAAAGTAGCCTGATTTAGCAATGACTTTTTGTTTTCCCCCTTCTTGAGTCCTGGCTTGATTCTGTTATATAGCAGGCTCCAGTGTGGCTTCCCTGGCTTCTTAACTTTATGGCCTCACCATTATCAATGACTTCCATGGGGATTGATCTTCAGGATCTTGTCTCCACCCTACCACCCACCGCCACAGGGAAATATAAAAATTACTACAGGGAAGAGAGACTTTTAAAAATTCTGAATTGGACTTCTCTGGGAGTCTTAAAACCTATAAAGTAACTAGATAATAATTTAATGGGGCTGATGAAATGATTTTTGCACATTAACCAGCTGTGCTCACTGGTATTTTTCTTCAGCTTTTGTAATTTTTTTCCACGGTTTCTACTTCCATAGTTTGAGAATACAGGTAGTCTGTGCTGAAACATCATTAGCACATTACCTCTGAAAAACAATGCTAAATTAAATAACGCAAATATCATAGCGTATATAAGCTCCCAAAAGAGAATCAGTCTGATTGCAGTAAAACTCTCCTACAATTTAATGTGCTTTCCTTTTGAAAATATTTTTTCTGAGGAAATTTTGGATAAAGGTACAGATGTAATCTCTTAAGATCGTAACTGCTATGATATAAAACCTCGGGGTAGACTATGGTTCCTTTTGTGTTCTGCTTTCCTTAGGGATATTACCTCAGGAAGGCACCCTTGGGTTTGTGTTGACACAGGCCAGGATGGTCCAATTGGTGGCCTGTGAGGTAATTCTGCTGGTATTTACCTGTGCTCGGGGAAGAACTGCCACCAAATTCACATAGAAGCAGGGAGGCAACCAGAGACAGGCCTGCTTTTGCAGGTGGGTCTGTTGTTAAAACTCTACGTTGCACTTGCTTCTCTTTACCTAGTAAAAGGATCCCTAACCAGGTCCCTGGGACCTTTGTATTGAAAAAAACATTAGATATCCCTGAGGCATTCTCTACCTGCCCTCTCACCCCCAGGTTTGGTGTATCTTCTTAGGAAAGACGGAGTAAATCTATAGACAGCCAAGGCTGTGGCCGTTAAAAATGCAGCACATCAATAAGGGTATGAAACTTGACTCTAGAGAAACCAATCTAACTTTTATTTTTTCAGCCGAGGGTGGGAGAGTTGAAGCTATATTCTAATTGGGCTAAGAATTCTCTCATGCAGTCAGAAAGTGCAGAAATCTGTTGCTCTGTGTCTTTATTGTCATTCGTCCTGAAAGATCAGCAAGTTCTGGATGCAGAATTTCAGCAGTGCCTTCGACAACTTCTGTTAGAAACTCTTGGAGGACTGCCACAGGCATCTGATGGCAGGAAGCAACAGTCAATCAAGAATAAAGGTTTTTAGGATTGTTAGCTTCTTGTCTCTGAAATCAGGAAGTCAGTCCTGTATTTGCAGCAAATCTGTGACAGAACTGACCTGTGTCCACAGAAACAGTCCATGTTGACATCTGAGGTCTTCAAAAGGCAGGCTGAATTTTGTGCCTAGCAAAGCATCAGGCACATTATTGTAAGTGTACTCATCTAGTTCATACCTGACTTTTTAAGGCTTGTATTTTTCCTACTATTCTACCTGAGTCTGCTGCCCTGAGTCCTAGGCTAGCCCACCACCAGCAGTGCATGTCAAAGGGGATGGCCAGAGAGAGGGAAAAGAGACAACCGAGGCATCCCTGTGACTGCAGCCGATTGTCTCTTGCTGGGGTATTTATAAGCTGCATACTAGTGGGCACGGGTGGGCAGTTGGCACGCTGTGACCTTGGGAGCTGAGGAGCCTGACTAGCATTCCTGGGAGCCACGTGAGCCAGACTGGCAGGAGCAACTGCAGCCAATGGGGAGGAGACCAGCACTGACTGCTCAGATTGAGTTTCACTCCTGTTGCTTGAGATTTTTCTCTCCCTGTTGTGCTTTTCGCCTTTGTTTATGGGATTGGACAGACAAATGCACTGATGGAGCATTAGCGAGGAAGATCTTTGCCTAGTGGATTTGGGATTCTGCCTTCAGTGCTGAGCAACCACTTCTTGCCATTGCCTACCACAGCTCCAGTCCCCTGACATGGCTGGGTTTCTACGGCTCTGGGCCTTCTGAGCGCACAACCTGCCCTCCTCTGGTGGGGCTTTTTGCGTTGTGTTCTCTTGTAAGCACTTCCTCTTTGCTGTCCTTAGAGGTTAGTGTATGAGGCTTTTTAATGCATGGGAGATGGGTCAGGACCAGACAAAGCAGCAGATAGAGAAAGGACTTCATCTTTATCAGTCTAATCAGACCGAAAAGGCCCTGCGAGTCTGGATGAGGGTTTTGGAGAAGTCTGCGGATCCTGCTGGCAGGTTTCGGGTTTTGGGTTGCCTCATCACTGCTCATGCAGAGATGGGCAGGTACAAAGACATGCTGAAGGTAAGGCAAATGAGATGAATGCGTGCCACTGTGTCACACCCACTATGGAATGTGGCTGGAGATTAGAAACCTGAAATCAGGGGGTGGGGGGAGTATTTTGTATATAACAGAAAATACCAGCTATTCAGCACGTCTTGTGAGCTGCTGTAATCACTATGCTGACCGGTAACTCCAGCCCACAAGATACACAGAATACGGTTTTTCACTGTCTGGTCCCTTGGGATTCCTGGGTTATTGAGGTTCTCCAGTTGATCATGGAGACCTTTCTTGATTTATTTCCCACATACAGGCACACCACGTTATCAGCCTTCAGGAAAAGGTATGAAAACAGGGCCTTTGCTTCACTTCAAGCTGTATTGTGTGTGTCAGTGTAAAAGAGATCTCCAAGTGGATTCTGTAGGATAAGCATTGGTCTTGTGGAAATGTCTGTTATTTTGTTCAACTTCTGTCTGATACCTAACATAGATCTGATATTGGGGTTTTTTTAATTACAATTAATAAAAAAAAAAAGGGGGCTGATTAAGAGGGAAATGATGATGCTTTTTTGGTGGGGCAGTTGAGACATTCCAGGAGATTTCTGACAACTGAGGTCAGAGAGCAGCTCCGGGTTGTCAGGGCAGCATAGAATAAAGAAAAAGGGATAGGGGGCTTGGTGGAAGAGTGGTAAAAAGAAGCTGAAGTTACATTTCAAGAGCATAAGGATAAACAGTTTAAGTATATAAACAAAAAGAAGCTGATATGTGGATCTGAGAAGTAACAGGATGCATATAGAGAGCAGCAGGCAGCATTTGGGAGGACAACTCAGGAAGCTGTAGGACAAGGCAAGAGGATGTTGTAATACTCTTAAGAAACTATCCAAGCCTGAAATAGGGTCTTGCTAAAGGGCCTTGATATTCCTGTCCTGATGGTTTGGGTTGCCATTTACCAGACTAGTAATCATTCAGCATTTAGAGCAAAAGGGGAAGGGGGTGTGTACATCTCAATGAAAAGTTTTTGACAGCTGTTTAGAATTGGAGGGAAGGGGGGAACATCATGCTAGTAAACCCATAGACATGTCAAAGCCCTATATTAAAACCAAATACTTAGGCTAAATAAGAGAAGAGAGGTATTAATATACTTGAAAAACATGTGAAGACAAACAATTATGTCAAGTAGTGGCAGAAACAACAGACTGATTAGGAAGGAGAAGCAAAAAAAAGGTAAGATGTAGCTACCCGAAAGAAACACTGAAGGCTTCATGGGAAAAAAAAGCAAAGGAGTGGGCTCAGTATACCTGAACATTGATTTGTTACCTGAGAACATGAAAGTGGGATCAGGATAGGTGAATTATAGTTCTTCCCAGTGTTAGGAAGGCAAAATGGCTTCAGTCAAACTAAAGATTTTATACAGCAAGTGATCAAAGATAAGGAAAGGAGAACGTAAGCAATAAGTCATTGAGCGAGGAAATTACAAGAGAAAAGGAGTCAGAATTAAAGGTGTGAAGTAAACAGTGATTTAAGCAGGGTTGTGATGCTCAACGTCTTTTGGAGAGAAAAATTATTTCACACCAAGAAAAGAGAATCTGTGGCAATCAGCAAATAATGAAGAACTTGTGCAAAGGTAAGGGAATGAGGGGAAGCTGAGCTAATGCACATCACTGGATCCACCCAGCAGCCTTCCTAAACTAAGGAAATTGAGAAAATACACAAACCTAAACATACCCAATTTATAGTTGGTGGGGTTTGGGGTTTTTTGTTTGTTTATGGTTTTGGTTTGTTTGGGGGTTTTTTGGTGAAGAATGTAAAATGTTCTAGTAACTTACATTATTATGTGTCGCCACTATATAAAAAGGAAGTAATTGATTCCCTTGGGAATTGTCATCCATAACACTAATTGATAATCTCTAATGGAAACTGCTAAATATTTACCTTTGCTGCTGGTACTAATTCAAGCCTGCAGTGTGCTTGGTTCATCACAAAACACAAGTCACTGCTTAGAAGAGCTTGCAGTCTGAAAAAAAAAAAAAAAAGACCTTTTAGAGAACAGAGGGCAGTGAATTTAAAAGAACAGTATGCAATGAATCCTGAAGATTATAGAACAAAAACTGTCAAGACTGCAATTTATTGGGGGGAAAAATGATAGAAGTAGCTCACTTGCTTTCTTTTATTAGTAGAGTACTTTAATAACTTAAGAATGTCAGAGAAAGTGGAATACATTAAACTGAGTGAGAGAAAACTGAGCTGCATTGCGTCAGATATTTCCTGCTTCACCTGCTTCTCTTTAGGGCCATTTAACAGCTTTTTTCCACTAACCACCAGCTTAGTTCATCTTCCCTGCCCCAGTGACTGTGTGGAGAGAGGGAGAGGTTTCTTGTGTTCAGAGGCTTTTTAAACCACCAGATAACTGCGCAATGCATATGATGCTTCTCAGTCTGTGCTGATTGATCTGCCCTGCTCAAAGATGAGCCGCTTCTCCAGTCTGGGGTGCTACTCTGTGGGTGCTTGAGCTGTATTTAAATAAACTACACATTTTTATAAACACTGTCTTCTCTACTTAAAGTTTGCAGTGGTACAGATTGACACAGCACGGGAGCTGGAAGACCCGGATTACCTTACAGAGAGCTACCTAAACCTGGCCCGCAGCAATGAGAAACTCTGTGAATTCCAGAAAACAATCTCTTACTGTAAGACATGCCTGAACATGCAGGGTACCACTGTGAGCCTGCAGCTGAATGGCCAGGTGAGCCTCAGCATGGGCAATGCCTTCTTGGGCCTCAGCATTTTCCAGAAGGCTTTGGAGTGCTTTGAGAAAGCTTTGCGCTACGCACACAACAACGATGACAAGATGCTGGAGTGTCGAGTCTGCTGCAGCCTCGGGAACTTCTACACCCAGATAAAGGTGCAGTAACCAAAGGGATAGAAGGGTGACTGTCTCATGGATTCAGGAAAGAATTGGAAACAGTGTGAATTTCAGCTTATGTCTTTCCTATAGGAAGTGAAGTATTGAGAGAGCATTGTAAGCTAAAATCCCTTTGTAAAATTATCAGGAGTACTCTTGGTTTGCAGTAAGGACAGGAGGATCAGTGTCATGTTTATAGTTCACAGCAGAAGCAGCTGTGAATATGTGTGTTGAAAAGATCAAACTCAGCTTCAAAGAAGATCACATCAGAGAAGATACTGTCTGCATGCAGGGCCGGCAGCCAGAACTCATGGATTCTCTATTTCTACCTCTGTTGTAGGCAAATAGCTGCCAGGAAGCAGCTGTAGGTAAAACAAGGCAGGAACTGAGCATGAGGGTGATTTGCCAGTTCTAATTTCTAGTGCAAACAGGAATAGGTTTTTCTCACAAAGTCTTGATTTTTGTCACTAATGAAACACTCAACAACTGAACTGCAGAAAACTATAAGTAACCTTCCCTCATAATACCAAAAATAAAGAAAATAACATTGCGCTGGATACTTTTCAGGTATGAAATAAGAAAGAAAGGAAATTTTAAAAGTTGAGATTTCTGTGCATTGTGGAGAATTAAGAAAAAAAAAAGAGGACTTTTTCATTTCTGCAGTCTCATGTAACTTGAAAATGCTTTTAGATATTTAGTTAAGTTTTACATAATTATTGCAAAATAAGATTTATTTCTAAAATTATTCTACTTGAAAAAGATGCTTGAAAATGAAATGTATTATTACTTATTGTGAATTGGGTTAGGCCATGATTCTTAATTCCTATTTCCTGCAATGATGGATAACCAGCTTCTTGGAGATCTCGACTCACCTAAGAAGAACATGAAGGTTCCATGTAGATGTTGAAAGCAAAGATTTAAGAGCAGAGAAGGTTTTCAGCCTTTGGTTATAGAGGAGGGTAAATGGTTCCTGCAGAGTAAAGCTGATGGCATACCACATCAAATTCATTTGCTGGGTCATTACCCCAGTGTCCTGAACCCAGAGAACAATATGAATTCAGTGTATGGCAATTCCACCTTTCACAGTTTAAGATCTATTGAAATATAGCCTGTGGAAGAGGAGCAGAACAAGTTCAAAGGTGTACAGAAATCTGCTAGATGCTGCATTTGTTAGTAAAGCTGGGGTTCTTTTCTTGTTTTCCTTTTTGCTTTATTCTTGCTGTGACTGCTGTCTGTCTGCTTGTCTGCCTTACAGGACTACGAGAAAGCCTTGTTCTTCCCCTGTAAAGCAGCTGAGCTGGTGAATGATTACGGGAAGGGCTGGAGCCTGAAGTACCGTGCAATGAGCCAGTATCACATGGCCGTGGCCTATCGGAAGCTGGGGCGCCTGGCCGATGCCATGGACTGCTGTGAGGTACAGGGCGCGGGTGGCCACTGAGCTCTCTTGACCCTGGATGTTCCTGCTGCCTCCCAGCCTTACAGCTGTGGTTTCAGTAGCCCAGGGGGCTTCAGACTTTGGGTTTACAAATGGCCTTTGGTTGGGAACATGTGAAAAAGACTTTCCATGCCTTAAAAGGTGGTGCCGTTTCTTTGGAGCTGATCTTTCAGTGGCCAGAGTGCACGGTCCCAGCCCTACTGTTTCAAACCAGGAACAAGCTCTTCTACTGACCAAAGACCATTTCTTTCAGGAGTCCATGAAGATTGCCCTGCAGCATGGTGACCGGCCACTGCAAGCGCTGTGTCTGCTGTGCTTTGCAGATATCCATCGCAGTCGCAAAGACGTGCAGGTACAGCTCTTTCCTGCCAGGAAGGATAGAGGGAGTAGCAAGAGGGTTTAAAAAGCAGGCCGTAGCAAAACAGGTGTTTTCCTCCCTGCTTCTGCAGACAGCCTTTCCTCGGTATGATTCTTCCATGAGCATCATGACAGAGATTGGAAACCGGCTGGGCCTGATCCAGGTGCTGCTAGGAGTGACCAAGTGCTGGATGATTCAGAAGGAGCTGGATAAGGTCAGTTACAAACTTGTTTCTACAGAAGTTTGTCAGACAAGACTAGAGCGTATAGTCTGCACTTTGATGGAGGTGCAGTTCAGAAGAGACCTGATGGGGGTGCAGTTCAGAAGAGACCTGTACTCCTTTGTTCTACCAATGAGGTCTGTTGCTTGTACAGTTATATTTCTCTGAATGGTCTCTCTCAGCCAGGAATTTGTTACTAATAGTAGGAACATCCATTCTGAGTCAGGCTGCTAAATTACAGAATTGCCTCATAAGTCAGTCATGATGACTTTAAGCGCTACACTGAGAAACCAGCACTGGGGGAAGGAAACTTTATGCTCTGAAACAGATTCCTCTGCCTACTTTTTAGTTGTATTACTAAGCTCACCGATGTGCTAATGATGATGTTTAGACAGCTCTACAGCTCCACCATGTGCTTTGTAGGCAAAAGTGGCATCAAATTCCTGGAGAAACTTTAAACCTCTAAACTCTGATGTGAAACAGAAATGAGAGCAGAAAGTCATTTGGGAATAGACAACCAGTCAACATAGAGCAAGGGGATGAAGTTACTTATTTTGAAAATGCTTAGGCCATCCATGTATGTGTGTTATCGTCCAGATTGCATTAGGTGCAGCACACTGTAATGCAGGATCATTATGTAGCCACAGAATTAAATCCTCAAAGGTTACCCCTGAACCTAGTGCTGAGCAACCTGGAATAGAGCTTCACAGTGGCACATCAAGATGCTGATTTTGGTCTAGATACAGTGAAGATTTGGTCTTGTCATTCATATTGAGACACAAAGAATTTTAGCTCAAATGAAGGCATCCTGGATACCAGGATGTCAAGTATATGTCTGCCAGAAAAGACGAGTTCAAGGTGCAGTCAGCGTCTGAGTTGCCTACAACAGGGAATCAGCTGGGCAAGACACACCATGCAATCTCAGTGAGTAAACACTATGTTAGCAATGGAAGAAGAAACTGTGGGCTTTAAAAGTTTTCTCAGTGTCAAAAGAATGGGACAGGACACAGCAGGTAGGCCTCTACAGAAGATAATATTCAGAGCACTCATCAAACTCCTACATCTGCTGATCCCATCTCCAGCCACTGCCACTCTCTGATACCACAAGCAGCTCTCACCTGTGAGAGCATGGTGACAGCTTTGCACAGAACCCTAATGTCACCAAAACCCGCAGAAGAAGAGAATGGATGAATATTGTATTCTGTTACAGGCATTAGAAGGAAGTCTGCCCTGGTGGGTCAGAGGCCTTAAGCCTGTTGCCCAAATGTGGCATCCTTAAAGGTCATAGCCCTGAATACTCACCCAAGCCTGTTCTTCAACTTGCCAGTCCCAGTTTCCATTTCTTGTGCTTCTCATCCCAGTTCCCTAATAAAGCAATTTGCTGACTTTCCACTTTTCCAAGAGTCCCAGTTCTTGGCCTAGCTTCCTCCATCTTCCCAGTCTCCTTGGCCAGGTAGTCTGTTTCATTTGCATGAAGTCAACACTATTGCAGATCCTCCCAGGTTGCTTTCACAGCTTGCTTGCCCTCATTCTTGGGCAGTCTCATATTCCTGTCAAAGACAAACCGTCCCCTGGACTTGTCAAGATCTCTTCTCCCTGCCACCCCACACCCCGCCATGCTTCACTTTGATTCTTAGTCATTAATACCAGGGTTTCCCAGTAAACACTCAGTCTTCCTAGGCACAGTCCTCAGTTATGTTCTCCCTGCTAGCCTTCAATTCCTGCTTCCCTCTTCTAAAAGTTCTTTATACTAGGCTGTTGCTGCCACCACAGTTATAATGCCATCTCCTCTGCATTCACAGTGCATTTTTTCATCTCACCTGGTCCTCTTCTTCTAGAATAGCAGCAATGCCAAATTATAGAGTAAGAATTTTATAATGTTCCTCCTGAAAACTGCTGTATCACAAGGGGAACCTCTTCTTTTCCTTGGACAAATCTGAAGCAGATCTCCATAGTTCTGGAAAAGAGAGACTAATGATCAAGGAACACTGTGACAACTAGGGGAAAGTAGGGACTCATTTGGTATGACAGCTGCTATGCTAAATATTTCCTTCAGATTTAAAAAATGGATAGCAGGATACTCCTACATCACACCATGTGTAAGTAAGGCAAAGTGGACACATGAACAGCAGGGAAAAAAATGGATGAGTGTGGTACATTGGTGCTGCTGATCCCTTTCGTCGTCCTTGTACAAGTGAAATTGGAGTTGCCCATCGATTAATGAGCCTGTAAGGTAGGATGGGGAAAAGGCTTGCTTTGCATGTGCTCCATCCCAACTCCAGTGAGCACGTGTCACTGAGTTTAAATAAGTCTGTATTGTCTCTGCTTGGAAACACCAGCCTGTGACAATATTTGCACTTTGTGGCTGGAACATAAATGTAGCTCTTGGATTATTTGTGGTCATTAAGAAACTAAGCTTTTCTCATGAATTAACTTCTGGGAGGGGAGGGAAGTCTGCCAGACACCTATCTTGCATCTCCAGAGTTGCAGTGATGCTTGTTTATCCAAATTTTACTCTGTACTTCTTAATAATTCCCATAGGGCATTCTTCCAAGTCTGGTTTTGATATATTAGATTGAGAACTGATGATGCATGCTCTCCATTCACAGGCTCTGGAAAGCATTGAAAAGGCACAGGAGCTGGCAGAGGGACTAGGGAACAAGGTAGGATCCTACAGCTTCTCTTCAGCACTCTTCATAGTCTTCTCTCAAGCAATGTAAGAAGTCAAGCATTAAAGTATCCAGACTTTTTACTGCTTATTAACATGTCTTTATTAATCAGTCAATGCTTGGGACTTGCTTTGTTTTTTCATAGGCTGTTGCACAGATAATCATCAGTGTGCAAGTCTGAAAAGTGAGCGAGGAGTGACAGTGGGTTAAGCAAAGGGGAATGGGAAGCAGTAAAAAAGAGGTATGAAACAATCAGAGAGCTAGAGAATTAGGGGTCTCCTCTTGAAAAAAATATTTTTGCCCTGAGCAGCAAGTGTTGGCTGGAGGCAAAGGGAAATGAAATACAATGTGTTGTGGGTAGCTCAGGAAAACCACTTGATGAAAGAGCTGCAAAGCGCCTCAAACCTGATGTCACCTTTTGTGACACAAAGAAGTAGGGTTAATATCAGGAAGTGCTGAAAGATCAAATGTCCCTATGACTGATCCCATCCCTTGGACAGCTTTCTCTGCTGACATTTCTCCAGTTGGCTGGATAGGGCTGTAGTGGTTCCTACTCCTGTTTCTGGTCTGTCTTCACCTTGTTCACTTTTCTTATGTTTCTGTCCATGCGCAGCTTGGCCTGCTGAAGCTCCACTGCCTGTGTGAAAGGATCTATCGCACAAAGGAGCAGCAGCGAGAATTGCGTGACCATGTAGTGAAGTTCCATGAATGCGTGGAGGAGATGGAGCTGTACTGTGGCATGTGTGGAGAGTCCATTGGGGAGAAGAACAACCAGCTGCAGGCACTGCCTTGCTCCCACTTCTTCCACTTAAAGTAATTAGCTGGAAGATTGTTGTCATGACATTAGTCATAGGAAAGTGCTGTTTATGCCCAGAGTAGGACAGTCCTATGCATGTCTTTGTCTTGCTTACCTGTGCCTTGCAGGATCCCATTGCAGTGCTGCGAGTCTCATAGCCTTGAAGGGTGAGATTTAGCCATAATATCCATCACACTCGCACTTCTGTCCTCTAAATGATTGTTCACCAGTGTCCTCACTTTGTAGGTATTCAGCCCAGTTCACAGATTCTTATTTGATTCCTCGTGGGGAATCTGTACAATCATTTTATTTTTAGAAGAAAGATGAATGTAACAAAACACTTAATTACGAAAATTAAGGCTTTAAAAACAAAGCCTCACACTGACACCAAAATTAGGATCAGACTGCTGGGCAGTAAGAGATGCCCGATGAACTCCGTGGATTTGCCTCCAGCAGCACAGAAAGGTAGTGCTGTAGAGGAACGTGCTGAAGTGCCTCTATGGAAAGGGTGGGAAAGAGATCAAATCTTTACCCGGAGCGTGAGGGAACGTGGGGAGAAGCTGTGGGGTGGAATAGCCGTGGGAGCGGCGCTGGGGGAGCCTCCGGGCCGCGGAGCCGCCCCGAACAGACCTCCTCGCTTTGCAGGTGCCTCCAGACCAACGGGACCCGCGGCTGCCCCAACTGCCGCCGCCTGTCGGTGAAACCCGGCTACGTGTGACCGCCTGCGGGGCTCGGCGGGGCCGCGGGCACTGACGGACCTGCTCCCGGGACCCGCTGGGCTGTGCGGGGCCACCAGCGGGACGGGACGGGCCGGGGCGTCCTCGGCCTCCCCTGCGCCTGTCTCGCCGAGAGTCAGCGCGACCCCCCCGCCTTCCCCCTCGCTCCTCTGTACGGGCACTGACTGTAATAAAGGGTTTCTCCGGCAGAGCGCCCCGCCTGCCTCCGCCGCCGGGCTCTGGGCACCGCCCCCGCCCCCGCCCCGCCCCGCCCCGGGATGGCGCCGCCGCCATCACTCAGCAGATTTGGGGCCGGCACGTGACCCGCCGGCCGCTCCCCTCCCGCCCCGCCGGCAGATTCGGCACGTCCGCGCTCGGCGGGGCCGCGCTCCGGGAGGCGGCAGCGCCGAGGGACAGGAGGGGCCGCGGGGCCCCCGAGCCGGCCGTCCCGCCGCCTCCCGCCCTGAGCGGGCGAGGGCAGTGCGGAATCTGCCGCCCCGAACCCGCGGCGCGGTGCGCGCCCGCAGCCCGGCGGAAAGATGGCGTCCGTGTGGGATGAGTCGGAGGTGAGGGACCGGAGCCGGGGCCCGGGGCGGCGGCGATGGGGCTGGGGCGAGGTCGGGCCGAGGGTGACGCTGCCGTTGTGCCCCCGCAGGACGGCGTCGGCGAGGAGGTGCTGAAGATGTCCACGGAGGAGATCGTGCAGCGCACCCGCCTCCTCGACAGCGAGATCAAGGTAGCGGCCCGGGGCCGCCGCCGGGCCGGGCCGTTCGGCCTGGGGAACCTCGCGCTGCTGGAGCTCGGGGCGGGCTTAGCGCAGCCACGGGGCAGCGGGGAAGGCAGCGGAAAGTAAGACGCGGTTATCTAGAGCGAGAACGGCAGGTTGAGGAGTGGTGGTTCTCGAGGGTAGAAACACTGGGAGAGCAAGCCCGAGGAAACTGAGTGGGCGGTTTTTCTACACAGCCTTGGACCGTCGTCTCCGCCTGGTAGGCAGAGGGGAGCGGGAGATCTGTTCTGTGGCCTGAGACACAGGATCATCGGGTAGTTCAGGTTGGAAGGGACTTGAGAAGACCTCCAGGCCAAGGTTCTTTTCAAAGCACAGTGAGCCGTAAGCCAGGCTACTCAGGGCTTTATCTGGTTGAATCTTGAAAGCCTCTGAAAATAGATATTGTTCAGTGCCACCACTTGACAGACCTCGTGAGGATAAGGATTTGCTTTACGTAGAGGCTGAACGTCTCTTTTTTCAGTCTTTGTTGTCTCATCCACCCACCATGTACTCCTGTGAAGTGTCTGGTTCAGTCTTGATACCTTCCCCGTAGTTCTCCAGCTGAACAAGTCCACTTCCCTCAGCTAGTTTTCAAGAGGGGCTGTGCTCCAGCCCGCTGTCCATCTTGGTGGCTCTGTGCTGAACTCAGTCCAGTTTATCAATGTCTTTACTGTATGGGGGGGCCAAACTGGACCGAGTGCTCTAGATAGGATCTAACAAGTGCTGAATAAAGGGGACTGATCACTTTTCTCCATCTACTGCCTTCACTCCTGTTAGTGCAGCCTGGGATGCTGTTTGCCACCCTTGCTGTCAGAGTACATGGCTGGCTCCTGTTCACTTTGCTGTCAATGGACACCCCCAGGTCCATGTCCTCAGAGCTGGTTTCCAGCCAGCCAGTCACCGGCCTATGTCATTGCAAGGTGCACTCCTTTCCCAGGTGCGGGACTCTGCATTTGTCCTTGAATCTCGTAAGGTTCCTGTGTGTCTGTTCCTCTAGTCTTTCAAGGTCCCTGTGAGTGGCAGTCCTGAGACTATGCCCACCAATTTGGTGTCATCTGCAAACACGATGAGAATACACTCCATCTTCTTGTCTTGTTCATTCTTTAAGATATTAAGTAGATACACCTGTGTCCACATAGACCCATTTGGCATAAAAGAGCACTTGTAACTTTAGTATAAGTTTGTCTGCTGCTTGATGTTAGCAGTATTGAGATAAGATATTCCATAAATTCTGCAGAGCAACTTCATCCTGTACTGCTTTGGGCTCCACAAGTCATTCTGACTTATTAAATTTCTTATTCTTTAAGGACAGTAAAGGTAAATGTGTGTCTTAATTTTAAATGACAGAATACAGTAAAAAGTAAAAGTGCCCTTCTTAATTTTATACTAAGAGCTTCATAATTGCAAAATGTTTATTGGTGTCCTCCCATGCAGTTTTCCTTGAATGTTTCCTAGACTCTGTTTTATTAAATCAAATTTATAAGTTTTTTTGCATTTGCTATGTAGCAGATTCTGTATTGGCTCCTCTAAAAGTTTTGTCCTGTGAATGTGTTACAGCACAGGATTATGTTTAGGCATCAAGAGTTTTAAAAAGGTATTTTCTCAGAGAAGAGTGGATTTCCTTATGAAACAGAATCACACCAATTCAGGTGTGACCAGTTCTCCTGAAACCTCCTGGTGCTGCAGTCACTTCAGTGGGGATCACAAACTATGTGTTTTCAAACTGTATGATAAACCAGTAAAGGGACAAAACCATATGTGGGCATCAGGCAGACATTACTATGAAATACCTGTATTGGGTATGTTAGTGGTGGGTATAAATGTTCTTACTGTTGGATGGTGAGGACAGAACTGCTTTTCTTATAGGTTTTTTCCCTTACAGTTAGTAGAATCATAGTTTGGGGTGGAAAGGATGTTTAAGGGTCATCTAGTCCAACCCTCCTGCAATGAGCAGGGACATCTACAACTAGACCAGGTTGCTCAGAGCCCTGTCCAAGCTGGCCTTGAATCCTTCCAGGAATGGGGCATCCACCACCTCTCTGAGCAACTTGTTACGGTGTTTTACTAACCTCACTGTAAAAAAATTGTTTCTTATATCTGGTTTAAATCTGCTCTCTTTAAGTTTAAAACTATTACTCCTTGTTCTATTGCAACAGGTCTTCCTAAAAAAAGTCTGTTCCCATCTTTCTTACAAGATCCCTTTAAATACTGAAAGGTCACTGTGAGGTTTCCCTGGAAACTTCTCCAGGCTGAATCACAGAATGGTTTGGGTTGGAAGGGACCTTAAAGATCATCTAGTTCCTATCCCCTGCAAAACATAACTGTAAAATAGGTGTGTGTATATGGATGCCTGTGTGTGTATATGTAGTTACCTGGGTATCTGTATATATTACAAAAAATCACAACCAAACCACAGTTGCCTTGTCTGGGTCGTATCTTTATCTAAATCACATTGCAACCCAGTAAGCTGATGCACTGATCAGGGTAAGGCTACCAGGTGACACTGGGAAGAAATTCCTTGGGGTTATTGATGAATTAGAGACCAGAATGGACTGTGTTCCTAACCAGTTTTGGCTAATTTGCTGGGTTTTCCTCTTTTTATATTATATTTCCATTTATACCCACTGTTTCCTAAGATTTTAGGTTTTTAACTGTTTACTTTTTGGAATAATACATGAATTTTGTCTTGTCTTCTGATACTATTCCTATTTCTCTGTACCAATTCCAGATCATGAAGAGTGAAGTACTGAGAGTGACCCATGAGCTTCAGGCCATGAAAGACAAGATCAAAGAGAACAGTGAGAAGATCAAAGTGAACAAAACCCTGCCATACCTTGTCTCCAATGTTATTGAGGTGAGAGTGGTGGACTCTTCTGCAGTGACGTAAGGCTTGTGTGCAGTATATAGTGAGAGGGAGAAAGGGAGGGGAGCTCAGCAGTGATTCAGGACATGGAGTATTCTCAAACTACTGATGTTTCTGGAGCCAGGACTTTCAGGTTTTTCTGTTTGTGACCTGAAATGTACATCACTTGCCCTCTTCCTGTCTGGGTCACTTCTTAAGCTTTGGCTACTGTTCTTCTGTATGTAACAGCCATCAGAGGGTGACACAGCCCTGCTAAGTGTAGACTGGGCGTGTGAAATTCTGTACGTGCTCTCTGAAACTTATGACATGGCAAATGAAAGGCAGTGGCTCTGTTTCAACATCATATTCTTTTTGTAATTCAGTAATTTTGGTGATAGGAAAAAAATGCTGATAGTTTTCTATTTTTAAAAATGGGATTGGTTTGTACCACTGTTTTAGAACTTAATGAACTTAGTGAGCTGCTTATGGGAGGAGGAATCACTGCCATTAGCTGCCACTTTGTTCTGAACTTTGTAGCCTCTTTCTGTGCATTGTTGTGTGCTGCTTCTTGAGGAAAGGAAGAAATTGATTTGTCCAGGAGAGCTTTAATGTTTTCAGGATTCTACTGCTGATGGATGATGGAAAGTTTTACTTTTCCCACTCGTTATAATTTAGAAGCATTAATCATGGGGTTATCTTGCTAGCCTGGTTACATTTTCATGAAGCCTTTCACTCTGGTTTTCAGCTGCTGGATGTTGACCCCAATGACCAGGAGGAGGATGGAGCAAACATTGACCTGGATTCCCAGAGAAAGGGCAAGTGTGCTGTGATCAAGACCTCCACACGTCAAGTAAGATCCATCTGCCCTGCCAGGTGTGAGGAGTGATGCAAAGCACCTTCTCCTAGTACATCTAGGTTTGCTTACTTTGGTTTCTTTCCTACAGACATATTTCCTACCCGTTATTGGGTTGGTTGATGCTGAGAAGTTGAAGCCTGGAGACCTGGTGGTGAGTGATGCTGTTGTGATGGTTAGATATGATGGTGGTGAGAAAATTGCGTATGTCATGCCCTTTAGAAAGGAAACAAATCTGTCCATGTTTCCCCAATATAATTTCTTTACTAAAATTTTAGTAGAAGGTTATTATGGTTTCAGTCATATTTGTAGTATAGAAAAGTAGTTCGGGATGTGGGTTCTTTACACATAAAATTAGGTGCTGAAAACTCAGAGATCATCTAGTAAATTTTTCTAAACCCAGTCTTTTGTATTTTAAGCAATTTCAATCACTCTTTTAAACTGTGATAGGTTAACTGTGGCATTGTCCACTGCGCCAAGCTGTGGTGATTTGTTGAGCACCAGTGTCAAAACTGGTTATTCCTGGATCCCTGAGGTCTAGTAAATCATCTTTGATTGCATGTTTATTAATTGCTATCTGAAGGGCCTGTTAAAAGCACAGGACTTGTGTTTACAGGGGGTGAACAAAGACTCTTACTTGATCCTGGAGACTCTGCCTACTGAATACGATTCACGGGTGAAAGCCATGGAGGTGGATGAGAGGCCCACAGAGCAGTACAGTGACATCGGGGGGCTGGATAAACAAATCCAAGAGGTGATATTCATGTATAGTTTCTGGTGTGGCGGAAGACAATAGTCTTTGAAATTCAGTTTAAAAGAAGGCAGCCTGGATTTGTGGAGAGGAATGGGTTTATGTATTAATGTTTTCCTTTTGCTGTAGCTCGTGGAGGCCATTGTTCTGCCAATGAATCATAAGGAGAAATTTGAAAATTTGGGTATACAGCCACCCAAAGGAGTCCTTATGTACGGGCCTCCAGGAACAGGGAAGACGCTTTTAGCTCGAGCATGTGCTGCCCAGACCAAGGTAAAAGGAACGTTTGAAAGTGTGTGCTGCTGTAGAATAGCACCTGACAAAGAATGTGAACACCTCTGGGGAGAGAGGGGTCATACATACAAACGGGTGTTACAAAGGCTGAGATTTTCTTTTCTGTTTGCTTGCTTGCTTGTTTTAATTAAAGGCTTCTTATAGTATTCATAACTGACCCTATTGAGAAATGAGGCATAGGATTCTCTTTCACTTCGCAGGCTACGTTCCTGAAGCTTGCGGGTCCACAACTTGTGCAGATGTTCATCGGTGATGGAGCTAAGCTGGTACGCGATGCTTTTGCTCTCGCGAAGGAAAAAGCTCCTTCCATCATCTTTATTGATGAACTGGATGCCATTGGCACTAAAAGGTGAGGAGTAAGCCATGTTGTAAAGCTCTTGGGAGCAGCCCCCTTTCTCTGTGTATGTGAGCAGAGCCTAGCTTAAAGCAGGTCTACTCAGCGTGTAAACACAGTTGCACATGGCAGTTGCCACAATCCTTGAACTCATGAGTGACATTCATGAGACTTGATATCTATCTGATAGTCTCCTGCTGTATAAAACTGTTTTGTGATCACTGCAGCAGGCACGTGGAGATGTTCGCTCTCGTTTACTACTTGGGCCTGGGCAGCATGAGCCGCGTTCAGCTCTAAGGACTGAATAAGACTCAGGTGCTGCTGACAGTTATTCTAGTCGCAGTCCTCATCATGGTAGGACTCCTTGTAGTTTCAAGGAGAAATTCGGAAGCCCTTAGCCAACTGCAGTCAATCGTAGGGACAGGTTGGACAGGTTCTTGCTGATAGTTTTAACCCTTGTTTCCTCCTCAGGTTTGATAGTGAGAAGGCTGGTGACCGGGAGGTGCAGAGAACCATGCTGGAGCTGCTTAATCAACTTGATGGTTTCCAGCCCAACACACAAGTCAAGGTTGGCATCTGGCAGGGAGTGCTGCTGAGGTCCAGGGCACTCTAGCAGGGGATGGAAAACAATGTTCAGGGAAGAAGTTTGGTGCATTCCTGGGGAGAAGAGGCCTGTCCTCCAGATGCCTCACACTGATGATCCGACTTCTACTTAGGTGATTGCTGCAACCAACCGGGTTGATATTTTGGACCCAGCTTTGCTCCGCTCTGGACGATTAGATCGGAAAATTGAGTTCCCAATGCCTAATGAGGAGGCCAGAGCCAGAATTATGCAGATCCATTCACGCAAAATGAATGTCAGGTATGGCTTTCTGGGGCTGTGTTTGTCACTCACAATGTCACTCTCAGGACTGAGAAGTGGTTGGCAGTTGCTTGTTTAGAGCTTAGTGTTGGGTTAAGGAAACCCCCTGCCTTGCTTTTTTTTATTTGGTACATGTTCAGACTTTTTCTTCCCCGTTTCTGCTCATATCAGCCCTGATGTGAACTATGAGGAACTGGCTCGCTGCACAGATGATTTCAATGGAGCCCAGTGCAAGGCTGTGTGTGTTGAAGCTGTAAGTATTCCTCTACAGCACCCAGCACTGATGGGAGGGAAAAGCGAAAGCTAATGTGGAGTAATTACTTGGAACTGATGTGGTGCTCA
This sequence comes from Pseudotriccus pelzelni, assembly GCA_035584735.1. Taxonomy (NCBI): domain Eukaryota; kingdom Metazoa; phylum Chordata; class Aves; order Passeriformes; family Tyrannidae; genus Pseudotriccus; species Pseudotriccus pelzelni. The sequence continues at coordinate 23,621,061 of JAWMRA010000161.1, forward strand.
CATTCCCTTTCTAAATACTGTCTCGTTGCGCAGGGGATGATTGCTCTCCGTCGTGGAGCTACGGAGCTCACCCACGAGGACTATATGGAAGGAATCCTGGAGGTTCAAGCAAAGAAAAAAGCCAACCTGCAGTACTATGCCTGATCTCTGCCCAGTCAAGGTTGTGGCCTTGGCAGAGGACAGGACTAGACTGGACTGCATCACTTACTTTCTGTCTGGAAAAAATAAAGCATTTTTTCCCTTTAAAAACAAATCCGTGATGTGTTGGGGCTGTCACCCTTGCTTGGTGATTCTACATTTGTATCATGGAGGTTGTAAATCTCCTGTCCACAGTGCCCATTATGCTGCTTTTGGACCCTCCTCTTAGAACTGGATTAAATCCTGCTCTGCTACTTCTGGATGAGGACCAGCAGGTTATACTGCAGTAAGTGTACTTTACACTGATGAGCTGCAGCTCAGACAGCATCCCCGGTTTCTGCTTGTGCAGCCAGTGAACATTCTACAGGTTTGTTAAAGTCCGAGTATTACATGTTTTGCAAGGGAGACGTGAACACAGTTCACGCATGAATGATTCTTTAACTTTGTCTTTGAACTTAACTCTGGAAGCTTTAACACCATTGCTGGTACGTATGTGAGCTCTCTGATGTATCAGTCTGGTGATTAGTCATAAAGCATTCAAGGTTCCATCCACTGAACAAGTCTTTCAGTACTTTTAATGCCAGTTGAGAATTACAACTTCCATTTAAAAATTACACTTTTCATAAATACACTGACTTTAGCGTTAAGTATCTTACATGCCACTGTATTGTATTTTAAATACAATGTAAACATCTCCAAATGCTGGCCATCTCATCTTTACCTGTGCAGTTTTTGGACACTTGGGAGAGGGGCAAGGATGTGAGGGGGGGGGGGAAGTAAAAATCAATGAATGAATGAAAGAAAAATGCACCCCAAAGTACTTTGGCTGATGTTCCTGAGTTAGCCCTAGTACTTGTGCTGATACCAAGGTCCTTAGTGTCAGTTTGGAGGGGGATCTTGTTCCAGCAGAACATGCGTGTTCTTGACACGCTGCTAAGGATGCGTTTGACATCAGAAAGGGTGAGTGGAGAAGTGAGCAGAAGCCACGTGTTCCTGAGGAAAGTACATTGTGGTTCCTTTGGACGTTGGTATTAGAGGGGGCTGTACATTTGCTATTTTAGCAGTACTGTTACTTGAGCTTGGGGAGAATTACTTATCTCCTTTCACAGAACAGGAGTGCACCCACAAGATAGTTAGGGGGTGAAAGTTGATCCTGGCAGCTCAAACTATGACATATTTTGAGAAACATACCCTGGCCTCTAGTGGAATAGTTATAAGCTGCATGTTGCATACATCTCCCCGTTAAAAAAGGTATGTCAGTTAGCCAAATGAGTAACCTTGCCTGTGTAAGAAGCTGAGAAAAACTTTCCCCTCCTTTCCTAAAGCCAGTAAGTGTTTTCTTGGAGTCTTGCCGCTCAGTTACAGCTGGCTCCTTTTCGAAACAGCTTTAGTAGTGAGTAAATAGATGATACCACAGGTTTCTGATTTAAATGAATTAATACTAAGAATGGGCTAATTCTTTGGCCTAAACCTCGGCTTAGATCAAGGTTCTTTTGGGAAAGGATGGCCTGAGCCAACACTAGACACGCCTGTTGCAAAAGTGTTCAAGCCAACTTCACTTAGCTCCTTGCCCTAATTTGGGTCTGAATTACACAGACCTGCAGCAATAGAGTTGGTGCGTAAACATCCCTTACAACTGGACAATAACAGGATCATGGAGGTACAGTTCAAAAAACAGCACAAAAAAAGACACAGCCTTGGACTTAATCCCTTGTAAACAAAAGAAAAACAAATTGAAAGAACTGTCCCCCTTAAACCATCAATGATCAAGTTGCCCATAATTCAAACCTGGAGTTACTTGCAATGTCCGTGTCTGCGACTGGAGGCTGTAGCAGCATCCCATGGGCTGGTGTTTCAACAGCTATGGCACTGCTCTCCACGCGCTGACACGCCACCTCTTCCTGGTGTTAACCCACAGCTCTGCCCAGGCTGCGCTTTCCAGAGTCTCTCCTCACTTCCTCCAGGGTCACACAGCCCCGTTTTCTTGTCTGGGTTTTTGTACGGATGCCCGGGAAGTGTTGAGTGATGGGGCCAATGTGCAGAGGAACCCAGCCAGCAGGGTGAGGCCCAGCCCTCCCCAGGCACAGAACATGGACCAGCCATAGCCATGACTGATGTCCTCTGGCAGCCCATAGACGTAGCGAGGGTAGCGAGATAACTCAAAATTGATCCCAGCTACGCATGTGCAGAGTGAGATGATACAGCAGGTACCTGCAGGAGAAAAGCAAGAGGCTTCTACACTGCCCTCAGACAGGTTAATTATGTGCTGGGTTTTTTCCCCTAGGTATTTTCAGTCATGAATTTTCCAAATCAAGAATTACCCCTGGGTTTTTTTCTTCAGTCCTACCAGTCACTCTTACTATAAGGCAGAGGAAAAAAAAAAAAAAAGGAAAATATGTAGGACTGCAGGATACCTTGCTTCACAAATAACCAGTATTGTCTTACCTCCCTCTGTTGCAATTTTGAACTCAGTCATGTATAGTTCATCATGCTCTGATTCTCCTGAGACTATTTCCAATGACTAATGTCATCAGGTTCCAGACAGTACTCAGGCATTTTCTCCTATGGAAGGTAAATACTGAATCCCAGGGCTGCAAGTGCAGCACTGCTTAGTTTCTACTAGGAACACCCACATTTCTGCCAGCTGTACCCTCGGCCCATAGAGTGCCCAGGATTTTGTCATCTGCTACACATTCACTAAACACCTATATAGAGGAGAAAAAAACCCTAAGAAACATAATGCAAGGCACTCCAATATGTCTAATATGCACTAGTACACTAGACTCCAGGTGATCGTTTTATTCTCTCTACATTTATGTCTAAATACTAATGACAGCTCTTACTGCTGACAGCATCCCCATCACACTAAGTGCATAAGCACTTGAAGGGGACCCAGGCTACCTTTTCCATTTACAATACTTTACTCGTTCACTGCTGGGCAATAAAGAAACTAAAATGTTCCCAAAGGAAACTGCAGTTAAGCAGCACACAACATGTTCAAGGACAGCACCAGCCTAACTTCCAGCCTTTCTAGCATCACACCAGGTCAGCAGGGTGGGTTTTGTGCAGCCTTCCAAAAACACTCATTGAAGAGGCTTGTTTATGGCAAAGGAAGATTTTCCCACACACCCCACCCCAAAAGCGGCATCAAACCAGTGTCACACCTACTTGTTCAGGTGATAGAGATGCTGTTAACCAAGAAGTTCCTCACTTGCAGCCATTATAGATGCTGACACTGGGCCTCTAGGGAAGCAGGTCTGGCTTTTAGGTAATTTGGAACTTTTCATACTTGAAAATTGCATATTTACTGCTTGCACCCCACCCTTGGAGCATCTCAGTACCTCACCCTCTTGGTACATTTGTTGTTGCTACTACGCCCCTTTCAAATAAAGATAAAATACCAACCATTGTTAAGCTGAACAATCAAAGTTCAGAAAAACCTCTGGCCACCCAAAAAGTCTGCTCCCAGCCAGGACACACAGATGTAACACAGCTGGCAAGCACTAAGATAATGTCCTTATCACTGGACCAGTGTTCTCTCAGGCTTGGCTGGGTTTGGACTTCATCATTACACTTCATCTTTGAGTACCAGAAAGGTGCTCCAAATCAAATTGTTTGTTTGTTATGATTCCCTAGGGAAAACTGAGCTGAGCTGTCTGACAGGAGCCACAGGCTGCACAGTTGGAGCATATGCACCATGCTCATTGTGCACATGGTCCCTGGGGCTACACACCAGCTCTCTATAGAGCAGAAGGCTCATACGCATACACTGGGATCTACTCAGAAATGCACAAATACCCATGCAATCACAGATCCTGCCCACTGCTGGAAGTGGTAACTCTGCACTATGCTGACAGTTTGCTGCACTAAATAATTTTGCTGCTTCGTGTGGTTGCTCTGAGCTGACTTAATTTTTACAAGCCAGCAAATACTGAATGTGGTGCCTTGAGGAGCAGAAGCAAAAGGCTCTCTCACCTCCCATTAGGAAGAGCAGCCCAGCCACGTACTGCATAAGCTCCTGCTGTTTGCAGCAGCCCAGCACACCAATGATCCACCCAAACAGGATGATGGAGACTGCCATGCCAATGAAGCCAGCTGTCATCCTCCGCAGATCTGAAAAAAAAGAGGAGAAAAGAAAGAAAGAAGATATGAAGATGGTGGCACTTAGACAGGACAGGCAGGGGAGAGTCCAGACGGATGTAGATTTACTGGTTCTACAGTTTATACTTCAACCACGGATTGCTCCTCCTGTAGCTTCTTTGAGATAGTTTTCCCAACATGGGACAAAAGGGGTGTATTATGAACTCAGCACTATGCTAATACTGCAGGGGCTTTTTTTCTTTTTTTGGTGTGGTGTCTTTCTCTGGGATAGAGTTTGTTGCAGGAGTGTCTGTAGAAACAAAAGAAGTGAGAGGAGACACTGAAGGGAACTAAAGGACTAGTGCGTAGAAGGCAACGTGAACTGAAATGAGGAATAGTGGGAGGACCGAAGCAGGCAGCAGATCAATACGGTATTATGGGAATAACTCCAGTAACAAGCTCTAAAAAAGAGCTTGGGTACCAGTGATACGAAGAGCACTTTGTCATCCATAGTAAAATTACTGTTCTTGTCTCCTCCTAGTTCAGTCTCCAGCTGAAATAAGATTTCCTTGGCACTGACTCTCACATGACAAGGGCTAGGCTGAATTATGTGAGGCAATAGAAAAAGAAAAAAACACCACAGAAAAGCAGGAGCAGAAAAAACTGATTAAATCATTCTCAGTTACAGGCTACAGGTCAGTTATCTGTGTGGGAAGGACTCGGGCATAAGGCAGCTTGTGGGCCAGGTGCTGGTAACAGCAGGTTGAAAGGACAAACAGAGATGTTCCCTAAAATAGTTGGTCACCAGGGGGTTGCACCAGGTCACCAGGTGCACACAGAAAAATGCAACAAGGTCTATACAGTGATGCAGCACCTTTGCTGTAAGCCAGCTAGGACATGTCTGTCCCCAGATCCACCTTGCAGTATACTCCACACACACCTGTATTCCTGAATTCACAGCTTTAAGCCCCTCCAAACCTCCCATCCCCTACCAACGATACTGTCGGCTGCTTGCTCTTCCTCACTAATAAATGTGTATCTATGCTTCCAGCCCAGTGACAGCCAGGTGACTCAGAGCCCTCACTCAGCACCGCATGAAGGCATGAAGTAATTCAAACAGTCTGGTACACTGCTTTGGGTTACTTACGGAGCGCATGCCACTCATCCTGCCGGATTGTGTTTGTGATGTTGACGGGCAAGTTGCGAGGCAGAGAGCTGGAGGTGTAGTGGTACTTCACAGCAGTGCAGCGCTGGATAACTCCTGTAAAAGAAACATCCGTGTGAAACAGCACGAAAGCCCTGTGCCTTGCACTTGCTGTTGAGTTGGCTGGCCCAGCAGAACTCACACAGGACAAGCATTAGCTCAGAAACAGAGCAAATGTAACCAAAAAAGAGCAGTTTACTTCAAAGGCTGGGGATTAGGAGGGGAGAGAACCTTGCTACAAAGAAGCACCAACAAAGCAGAAGCTAGGTGCTGATCCAGGCAAGCTCCAAGAAGCAATAGCTAAAAGTGAACATTAAGGACAGTGACCAAAAACATGTCCAGAAGCTTCCTAGAGGAACTGCTGTGGGATATTTCAGGAAGCAAGAACGTGGTCAAGTACCAAGAGGACTTGCTTGTCTCTACAACAGAGTTGAACTACTTTAAAAATTTTGAATGAATGCTGGGAAGTGAACTGCATGGGAGAATCATTTGAGTTCACTCCAACAGTCATTGACTCTGCTCTATTTTCAATGAACAGTAGTACCCAGTTAGGCTGGTTTCCACTATAGTTTAAAGAAAAGTGCACCGCACATGTAAATGTGAACCTACCAGCCTGCTCTTCTTGAAAGAGATTTTCAGTTTAGAAAATGGGAGAGAATAAACATGGACAGTGGGGTAGAAGTGAACAGCCAGAAAGGTAAAAGAGTTAAACAGTACAAAAAGTTCCCCTTAAACAATGGTTACAGGGTCATTACCGCTATTTGAATGTTGGGGCAGAAGAACCATTCAAAAACAATGAGCTGGCCAGTGAACTAATTAAGATGGTAAACAACCACTAGCAGAGAGCTGCAAACTCAGTGATCAGCTTCGCAAAAGACACCATAAAACCCAGGAGAAGCTATGGGCTTTGTGCAGCTCCCGCAGCAAGGAGAAACATGATTTTGTTCTCTAATGATGTTTACTGGGACTGCACTGACCTGGTTTCTGCAAGGACTTGCAAGAGGAAACCCCTGTTTCATGAGATCAGGAGTTGCATGCAAGAGGCCCAGCCAATTCCAGCCATCAAGCCAGGAAGGGAAAGGTGATCTGAGAATCCCCCCATTTCAAGCACACCCCCAACCCTCAGATGTGCTTCCCACCACACCCTTCCCCTGCTGCGGCTCCCTGACGCTTCCCCAGCACCACAGAGCGCTGGCAGCGAGACACGATACACAGAGTTCTGCCCTTCACCTTCAGCCATTCTCCATCACCCTGCGGAGCAGCGCTCCCTCTCTGCACTTATCTCAGGACAAGTCTCTAGAGCCACCTGAGCAAATGATCAGCAAGACAACTCAGTGACAGAAGATGCCAGTTCTTTTGCAAAGGCTGTAGATATTAAGTCAAGAATTTAGGCCATAAAGAGCACATCACAGGATCTAATTAAATTTCACCTGTAACTGCTGACTGAATTAAATTTCAATATTGACATGATTTGCTTGTGTTGTAGAGAAATATGTATACAGAACAAACCAGTGACATCAGATTTCAGATTACAATGCACTGGACTCATTAAAATATGATCTATGCACTTACATATTCTGATTATAAAAGTAGCATACATGACACAGTATTTTTTTATAAGAGCAAGGATTACTATTTTTATACCTCATTAAAGAAAAAGCAAAGACTAGATATGTAGATCCCTTATGATCAAAGCCGTGGACTCTTCAGCTAAAACATCACTGAGAAAAATACTTGCTCTGTATAATTCCAAGAGTTTAACATGCAAACTTAAACTAAAATGTCTTCACCTTCCTATACAAACCTGGTTATTTAGAAGTTTCTGAATATCAATTCATTCTGCCTTTGGTTTAGAAATTATACTCCTAATCCTTTCTTCCCTGTAATTCAAAGTGCTAATTTTATGTAGGTAGCACATACAGTTATACTAAAACAGCAAGTTTGCAAAACGAAGAGCTCAGGAGTTCACAAATTTTAGGGCTTTTGCTCAGCGCTGACCTCTACTCCACGGTTTTGGTGATGGCCTTTGGACTACACCAGCACAAGCTGTTTTTCCAACAAGATTCCCATTTCCCTTAGAGCAGAGGCTGGACCCACTCTGGTGAGAGCCACCACAGGCAAAACAAGAGAAGCCTCTCTATGTAGGTCTGCTAGAAAAGCTGAAATAGGCAGGCAAGAGTCAGAGGATCAGGGAAGCAGTGAGGGGGATCTCTCAGCTGAATACCTACCCACTTTCTCCCAGAAAACCGTAACATGCACCCAGGCAATCTTCAGTAGCCAGATTTTGCATCTGCAGTCGCTAGTTCATGTTTCCCATTTTCTGAGAGAATCACTAGGTCTCATTTGCAGAGACGCCATGCACTCAATTATGGCCAGGTACTCCACAGGGCTGTATTTAAAGTCATATAACACCTTGTTCTCTAAGTACTCAAGACAAAAAAAAAAAAAGTAAAAATCAAAATCAGGTCTGCAGTCTCAAAATTCTTGTGTATGTATTCAAGGTATTTCAAAGCTACTCAAATAAGTCCTTTGACCTGATCCCTTACATACCTTCAATTGCAATCTATAGAATAGGGACAGCATCCTGCCTTCCATTTCAGAAACCTGCTAGCAAAGTGATTTCCCTTTTTTTTTTTTTTTTATTATACAGTCAGACAAGCACCATAACAAAGCCTATCAAAATTAAAACCTTTGCCTTCAGACAAGGGCTTGAACAGAACAGAGTCACGTGTTGGACAACAAGTAAGTGAGTGTTGTATTTTTTGGCACACAAGTAAATTAAGAATACAGGACAGAAGGGGGCAGATGCTCATGTCATTAGCTTACCAAAAAGCACATGTACAAGAAAAAGATTAGACAGACAGCCTGATCCCAACATTTCTAAGGGGCCTTAAAAGAACACTGTGAAAATCGCACAATGTGCATTTTACATGTGCAATTTCCTTGATTAAAAGATAAACATGAACTGCAATGAACTGCATCCAGCAGTGTCACACTGACACTCTAATGGCCAAACTACATGCCCGTGCCTTCTCACAGCCAACATTGTTTCTAACACCTTGTCCTCAATGTGGTTTTTTTTACACTTCAGGATTGGAAATGCAGACAGGTTCCCCACCCACAAGCCTTGGAACTCACACAACCCAAAATAGTACATGTGAGTGTCCCTGAACGAGTCCTTTCTCCTGACTGAATATGAAGACTGGGACATATCAGAGGATGCTGGCTAGAATAGCCAGATAGGCAGACCACAGGTCCCTTGTTCCTAAACTGTCAGAAATCCGGAAACACAGACCCAGGCCTACTGCGATACATTCAGTTTGTAATCCTGAGATCAGCACACCCTGACTTTTTCTCAGTTTAGTTTTTGTCTGTCTCCAACTTTGAAATTTGATTTTTCTTCTCTTTTTTGTCTATGTTCCAGTTATAAGGAGGAAATGAAGGGGTTCTCATTTTCAGATCTGCTATGTGTCCCAGTCCTGTCTTAGAGCAGTTTGACTCTCACACAGCTGGGAGAGGCCCTCTCCTGACCATGAGCAGCCATGGGCAGTTAACAATTCATTACCACATGAGGTCTGGCCCTCCCCTCCGTTATGTCCAGGACCAAGTGGCCACGGAAGCTCCCTGGTATATGCCTACCATTTCTGCCCAAGACTGTGAGAAGCATCACAGCTATGGGTTCACTCTGTCCACATCGTCACCCAAGGGCCACTAGATCAAATAAATCAACTTTCTTTTAAGATACCATGATAGTTCTTGCAGATCACTCTTACTGACAGATCATACTTCCCAAGGACCATGACCAAACAGATTGAGTTTATTAAACCTGCCACTATAGTAGATCCTCTACAGACCTCACAGTCAATCCTGTAACTCTTTCAATTTATCAGCAGTTGCAAAGAATAGGAACAGTACAGACACCAGGACTGAGCAGTTTTCTCTCAAGGGCCTCATTACTGCCACAAACTGTTGTGTTCCCCTGCTTAAGCATCCAGTGGTTCTCACTTTCTCAGCTACATAATGGTACTAAGAAATCTTTTCTGTCCAGCCTACGTGAGACATACCAGTCCCATCCCAGAGACTTTTCAGAGCAAGCTTCAAAAGCAATAAAATACCAAGTTTATCAATAGTGATGAACCTTTTCTTCTTAATTCGTTCAATTTAGTGATGTTAAATGCATGTTTTTCAAATGAACCCACCAAGTTATCCAAAACAGCCTGTTAGAATGGATCTGTCCTAATTAATCATTTTCTACTATCACCATTTTGTAAGCAACCCTTTTTTCACTCTAATAGGTAGAGAAAACCTCTAAACAGGATATAATAAATCCCTACAAGACCTCACTGCTTAAGAATACTCCACACAGAAGGTTTTTGTTGTACCATCAGTTATCCAGTGTGTAATCCACATAGCACAGGCTCTACAAGATGATGCATTACTCAAGTTCTTGCACTCACAGTCTCTCCTTACACACAGAGATCCCCGTAATTTGCCCACCAAGTGGTTCAGTTCTCTGACTGCTATTTCTTACTGACTGCTAATCTCCATTTCTCCCATGTGGTTTTGTACATTATTTTTTCTTTTGCCTTCTTAACTGTATTTTTAAAATGAAACAAGGTATTTTTTCACAGTTCCAAAATGGTGATTTTGCATTTTAAGAAAAATCTCACACATCATTCCCGCCTTAAGTTTAAACATCTCCCACCTCTCAGTTTTGAGCTACATCTTTTGACTTCTGCCTTTTCCTTTTAAACACACAAAGTAAATATATTTTACTTTTTTTTAATATTTATTTTAGATACATAAAGGGATGTATGCGTATGCATCACTAGCTACGGTGCTCAAGTATGAAAGTTTCCACAGAACTGCTTTGTATTAATAGCAGTAGATAAATACAGGACTAAAAATCCATCCAATTATCTAAATGGATAAGAGTATTTATGGACCTAGTAATTTATTCAGAATTCAAGAGAGACACAGAAAGAAATCTTATTCCAGAGAGACTAAGAAAAATGGAGAGTATACACCCAAACTAAAATTACCCCAGTAGTGCGAGAAAAAAATTTACTCCTTTGTCAGTAAAAGCCTATAAAAATCTATAAATCAAGAAATACTAGGAACATAAGAAGATATCACACTTCACCAAAGAGCTAGCTGAAATCTTAATGCAAATTAAGGAGGAAGTCGGACTTTCAGAGGTGCACAGTAGTGATCTTCAGCTCACACCAGAGAAAAAGCACCTGTTTCTTTCTTTTTGGAAGGCCCAGATCTGGTACCATGCTAGAGAGAACAGCTCAGACGCAGCCACACCTGACCGTCAGCTGGAAAAGGCTGCTTAAATCACAGTTGTCAGAGGAAAAGACAGACACAGCAGGAACAAGGAAAGGCTGCCAGTAAAGGAGGTCAGGGGAAGGGATAAGAGAGTCATATCTATTTAAAGATCTGATTCTACAAAAACTATTATTAATAATTTCCCTCTATAAGATGACACATAAATCTTTATAGCAGCAACTGCAGACCTAGTAGGCAAAGAGTATGAGGGAAGCAAGGCTTGTAGGGAAAGGCAAGGCCTGTTTTTAGAACAGCTGGAAAAAAAAAAAAGAAATAAAGAAAACCTTTTAGAATTAGAGACCTTACAGTTTTACACATCAGACCCTGAGGAAGATCATTCACTATCCTGTAATGCCCTCATGCATGTAGAAAGCAGACTCAAGCCTCTCCATCTGACTGTTGAGGTGTCAGAAATATACCTGTGAAACAGAAGTACTGAGGACCAAACTAGTACTCCTCCCATTCCTTCCCCCCATCTTAGCTAGTCTCAATAGGAGCTGAAAGCATTTTGCTTGATATGAAGCAAAACAATAGAAAAATATTTTACATGACAGCCACAATTAATAGGAAGAAATTAAAGAGCTGCCTTTTAGTGAAAGGAGCTCAACATGGAAATTAAAAAATGAAAACACATAAAAAGAATCCTAGGAGATTAAATGGAGAAAGAAGCTAAGCACCCAGCACTAGACTTTCTGGAAGTAAGAGTCACTGCTGTGCATTGGAAAGCAGGGACAAAGATGAGCTGAGATTCACAGTGCCTGTCTATCCAGCCTCTGCTGTGCAGGACTGGCATCACAGTTGGAAGCCAAGCTAAAGAACTGCTCTTGTTTTCTTAAGATAGCATTTCCATTTTGTGCCTCAGTAGAAGCACTTCTCCCAATTCCTCTTCTTCCTGCGCTAATACGTACCTGCCGTAACAGTAAATCCTGTTATCTATCATTAACCATAACCATAACCCATTGGCTTCACGGGTTAGCCTGCTACATTATTTGTACCATCGAATGCAGGAATTTTATTCATACTTCGTGGCCTGCTTGGCTTTGTAGCATGTGCCACAATACTAGAAGATCCACAGCTTTCTCTTCTGTCACCCTGGGGACCCTGAGCGACATCCATCACCATGAAAGACTGGCAATCTTGCTGCAGCAATGAGAACTTCCCGCTGATAGAACAGAAACAACAGGTCCCTTTCACCTTGCTGTAAAAATCACAGCACTATGAACAATACTGCACATTTCTCAGCACTCCATAAGAAGAAAGTGCCAGGAGTAGGAGGACGCCCACCGAGACCACGCTCGAGAGTCAGGCCCTGCACTGGGCCCCCGAAGGGGCTCTCCGAGGACGTGGTTCCACCCAGCACTGCAGCATTTTAAGCAGAGAGGGAGGCGCACAAAGCCCCGGGATGGGGTCGGGGCCACGCTGCCCGTTTCCCGCACGCCAGGGACACCCGGAGCCGGTCGGGGCTCCGTCCGCGCTCTCCCGCCGGCCCGTCCTCGCCCCAGCAGCGGCAGCCGCTGCCCCGCCCGCAGACCCCGCGCCCCGGTGCGGCCCCGCCGGCACCGCGCTCAGCACCACGGACAGCGGCGGGGCCGCCACCGCCCCCCGCCCCCGCACCTTTCCGGATGAGCTCCTCGCTGTCCGGCTCGTAACCCGCGCGGTGGCAGCGCCTCCAGAGCCCCGAGACGGTGGAGTTGAAGCGGCGGCCGCAGTGCGAGTCCAGCGCGGCAGAAGCGGCGGCGGCCGGGGCGGGGGCCGGGGGCCGCCCGGGCAGGAGCGCCCGCGGGGGCCGGGCGCGGAGCGGCAGGTGCGAGCTGGGCGCCGACATGGAGCCGGGCGGGTCGCTGCGCTTGTGGCCGAAGCCGCGGCAGCGCTCGCGGTGCCGCCGCGCGTCCGTCTCGTACCAGGAGTCGGTGCCGATGGCCACGGCCAGGAGGGCGAGGGCGGCGGCGGCCAGGAGCAGCCCGGTGCCGCTCAGCGCCTGAGCCGCGGCCGCCATCTTACCGCGCCGGGGGCGGCAGGGGCGGGCGCTTCCCTGCAGCCCGGCTGGGGCCTCCGCCCGCGGCACCGCCCCCGGAAGGGACACCGGGCCAGCGCCCCCCGCCCCGGCACCGCACCGAGCTCCCTGCCGGACCGGCGCGTCCCCCTGGGGCCCTCCGGCCCGGGCTCGAGGGAGTCCCGGACGCCGACCCCCGCCACAGCGCCGGGCTCCGGCTCCGCGGACCGAGGCCCCCTCCCTTGGCGGAGTCCCTGTCCGGCCCCCGGCAGCTACCAGGGGATGGATGACCGGGGGCAAAAGGGTGAGCGGAGCCCCCGACGCTTTCCGCGGCCTCCCCTTGCCCGTCCCGCCGGCCTGCCCGGAGGGCAGAAGGGCAGAGATCAGCCCTGCTCACACCGAGGGGCCGCGACAGCCACCAGTTTTTCAAACGTAGGCGAAATACAAACACCTCCCCCAACAGCGTTTGTTGACGTTTGGATGATGATTTCTCCTCAACCCCTCATTAGCGGTTAATGGAAAATAAGGCCTGAAAAGCTGAAAAATGTCAATCTGTTTTACGCAATGAGAAGCAGACTAAATCCAGGCCATTAGTTAAATGCAGCATTTCCAGGGGCACAAAATCCCTTCTGATCCCACTTGTTGTATGGGACTTGTTCCTCCACTTCCAGCACTATCACTCAGATGCCAAAGCCAGTTGTTAGGCCATTGTCTTGTCAATTCTGGCCTCAGATAAAATGATCTACTGATATCTCTAAATTACAAATTTATTGCCCAGTTTTGAAATCCTTAGTTTTGTACTTTGTTTCCCAGGAGCAACTGATAAACTCTAAGGAGATTCAGATTCCTTCCCACCCCACCCTTGTCACTTCTTGGTCTCTCGTCCACACCAAGCACAGCCTAAACACCCTTCCCAGCACTTCTCCCGCAACACTGCCCAGAACAGCGTACTGCTTATCTCCCCAGAGCACTATGCCTGGTGGGAAACATGCAGCAGTCACAGCTAAAGCTTGTTTTAACCACATTTCAGCATGATCCTCTTCTGCAGTTTACACTGGACAGATGGGATTACCATCCATGCAGCTGCACATCAGTGCCTTCAAGGCAGACAAATTGAAAGGGCTGCTGTCAAAAGAATTTTCTTACACATACCAGCTAAATTAAATCTTCCACATGAAGAGTGAAAAATAATTTTCAAATACAATCACTGCTCTAGATAACATGAAAAAATCCTTCAATTGCAATAGCACTTTCCTGGAAAGATCCGAATAGTCATATTTCCTAAATATGCAATCCTATTATGTCACCCCACTCTCTACATCAGCGCCCAAGGCTATAGTTTCAGAAGACAGGGGCCTCAGAAAAACCTTAGAAAATTCCCATGTACAAGGCTCCTTCCAATTGTTCTCCCTTCTGTGCTACAGCACAGCCAAAGAGCACACCATGGTAAATCCAGGGACAGAAATTCCAAAATGTAGGTTGCTGGCAAAGTCCACAGACTGTGAAATCACACCCTTGATCACCTACCTGCCTTCATCTTCTTCCAGCTCTTGGTCTGTGGTTTTCCATCTTCTTACAGAATGCTTACAGAACTGAGAGTCATATACCATTATCTGTAGGCAGAAAATCTTCCAAATGAAGAGTGGGATAAGACATGTACTGAACCCATGTTTTTGAAGGGTAAAGAAATTCCTATTAGTCCTTTCTGGGCAATTCTGACACATAACGTTTGATAAGTGCACCTCTGTTCTACACGGCAGGTAACCAGCTTAGTGTTAATTGATACCTGACAGGCATTGAGTTTTTTGATTAAAAAAAAATAACTGATCACAACAAAGTATAGTTGCAAAACTCTCTGGACAGTCAGTTACCATGCAAGCTTTCCCCTGAGAGAGGAGAAACTTATTTGGTGATGCTTTTCAAGGAACCCAGACCAGCAGTCAAGAATTATGACTGGATCACACTGCTCCTGGATGACAGTTCCTTGGCAGCAGGAAGAAGAAACTGGATTAGAACCTTTTTTTTTCAGTTGTGAAGGTCTGACAGCAAGACGGAGCCCAGACTTCTCTAGACTAACCCAGAGATATGGCTCTGTAATTTCAATGAAATCTGAATTGAATTTTTAATTCAAAGAAAAGTAGTAGCTTCAAAAAAACATAAAACAAAACAAGCAAACAACCAAAAAACCCCAACAATATAAACCAACATGGAAAATCATTTATTTCATCTCTACTGTCTCCATGAAGAGCAGACCAATACAGATGAAGTGGGAAAATGAGTAAGAGCAGCTGAAAAAATAGAGCTAGAAAATACAATTCTCTCTGTATTTCCAAAAGTGACAAATGTGGTGGAGTGATGCTCCATTTCCTCCCAAAGTTCTCCATCCTCAGCCCCAGGGCTGATGTAGAAAACTTTCAAGCCCCTCCCTCCCACAAGCCCCATGCTACCTCCTACCAGGGTATCTTCCCAGCAACCACAGACTATCCAGGCCTGTGGTAGCAGCCAAGAAAAACAGCTCTGAAATTCTTTCTTCGGTATCATCCACTTTACATTCCTGAACGCTGAGTACAAAATCCTGACTGTGGTTTTCAGTCTTGGCAAGGCTCAGTGCTGATGCAACAACGCCAACTCATGGGCACTCACCTGGCAGTGCCTCAACTTAAATGCCAGCCTTATTTTGGGAAAGAAATCTTGAGAAACAGCAGGCACATCTTTCTGTGAAAACCCGCTTCTTCCAGAACCCCATTACAGGGTCCACTTAGTTGCAGTCCCTGGGCAGGGGGGGAACCCCCAAAGCTAGAACTAGAGGGCTAGCATACCCCCCCAGTCCCTGCAGACTACTTGGATTAATCATCTTTCCAGGAAAATGGGAAGCAGATGATACCTTCAGACTTCATGACAATTGAATGATAGAGTAGTTGGCATAGGAAGGCAACTTTGTAAAGAAGAATAAAACAATTGCTCTAAGCCTCCCTCATTGTTGCAGTGAAATTAGTTACTGCTGTAAGTCTGGGGTAAGGAAAGCTGAAAAAATTTCAGGCAGCAGTTCCTGGGCAGATAGAACTGCAAGCATGAGCTCTCCAGCTCTTGCTGAAAAGTAGGACAGGAGCTGTCATAAAAAAAGAACTGTGTCAACAGTTCAGGAATCTCTTAGGGAAGTAAATGCCTCTGCTGTGGGCAGCATACCTGCCTCGCTGCTCTGACCCGAATCGCCCTCTGAACGCATGAGCCCTCTTGATAAGGCCCTGTGCAGATTGGAGAGCTGTAGTGATTTACAAAAGCTGTTTAAAAACAGAGCTAAGTTGGTGCAATCGACATTGGGGCATCTGCTTTGTGCACGGTGACTCCACTAGTTCAATTAGACCTGTTTTTAAACAAATTTAAGCAAAGCAAGGATAAGCTCTGCAGAAGAGACGATCTAGTAATAGTGCACATCTCTGTGGCAATAAAATATGCCTGTGGAATTACGGCCTGGTCAGCCTTGTGAGCTGGGATGCAGGAAAGCACTAGAAATGTTATTTATTTTTATTGGTCTCAAATTTCCAAAAATTTTATCCCAAGCATCACAAAACAGAAAACTCCTCTTAAAGCATACCTATTGTCACCTTTTCATATCCCTTTCTCTCCTTACCTAGCGCACAACTTTTCTATAAAAATATTTTAAAAATATTTTCACCAGCAGTTTCAGCCTTCCCATTTAAGAGCTGTCAGTATTACTCCTTATCCATTCGTCCCCAACAGATGAACATCACCGTGAGGTAAGAAGCCCAGAAATAGGCTACCATCTATGTTTTTGGTTGTAGCATGCTCTTAAATAGTCTACACTGAACAGAAGAAAAGTTAACCAGGAGTTATCAGCTGCTGGCCAGGCTGTAGTGTTCAGCTACCTCTGCCATGTCAGTCTAGGGATGCTGTAGCATGTCAGGCAGGGCTAACATGCTACACCTCAAGAAAACTCCGAAATGTGGTGTGGGGCAGATGGTGGGTGATTCAGGGCTCAAGAGCAGGCTCAGAGCTCTGTTCAACTAATGGTTATGAGGAGAGGGAGCTCAGTCACAGCAACTACATTTCTTTCCTTCCAGATGTAGGTGAGCTGGTAGTATGGCAATAGAAGAAACATTTACTAATCATTTATCAGATAAACAGGCTGCGCTGGCTTTTGGAGTGGTTAGGGCTGAGGAAAGTAATCTCCAAGCTGAGTCATTTAATTATAGTGACCTATCCTAAAGTGCCTCAAGCTTTTGGCTCAATTTCAACATAAACAAATACAAAATAGACCAAAAGAACTACTACCCTTTAGGAACAAGCAATGTCAATAAAAAGCCAGAGACCAAGTTGGAAAGAGCCTTTTCTCCTCTATCTCATAGCACCATCAATTTCTCATGGGTAGCGAGTGCTGGCTAAAGCTGTTAGTTTATTGTTGTTTTGTAATCCCTGTTCTGCCTCCAGACATTAGTGGTAGGAAAAGTCCTTGGTCTTCATCAGCTACAGGAATCGCCTCTGTTGTTTTCACACAAGAGCTTGGGGAGGTGTAGTTCCATCAGAACAAACTGAATGAAATGTCATTCAGTCATTGTGGAGCAGTTGTTCGGCTCATTTCTGCCCACTGTATCTTTTGCTCCATAAAACCCAACCAATCAAAAAAAATAACAGAAGCCTTGGTGTGTGCATTTTAGCAGAACAGGAATAGGAGAGCCAGAGAATCAAGTCCTGCACACCCAGACCTCTTTCTCACCTGCTTCTCATACTAGCAGCCAGATCTGCACGCACACACGTCAGAAGTAACATTAGTGTTCCTTATTGCTTTGTAACAGCTCAGAGTCACTGTGGTGGCTCTGGGAGGCATCGCGAGGTCTGCACAGAGGTCACTCAGTTGTGAGCGCAAGTAGCACCATGACTATAATGCCTGTACACAGGAGCAGAATTTGCTGCAGGGAGTTCCTGGGAAAAAAACAGTAAAATTAGGAGGAGCCATAGACCAATCCCCATAGGCAGCAGCATAGAGGCTCTCAAATCGTTTGTTGTTTGCCCTTCACCCTTCCAAATCTACCACATGGAGAACACAACAGCTGTATGAAGTCACTAACACAGCTGAGAAGACTCTTTCCCAACACTCCAAGCAAAGATGTTGTCTATAAACTGACATGTACTTGCTCCACTCAGCTGCAAGGCCCAACTCCAGGTTTCAAAACCAGCTTAAGCTGATTCAGACTTGTAGCTTCAGGAATATATTCCTGTTCTCTCACTCACAAGGGAACCAACACTTCTGCAGCATGTTCAGACACTTTAGGGATCTCATCCAGCTAACAACCACAGTCACAAAAAGAAAAAAAAGAAGCAAGATGATGAATTTGGCCATTCTTTTAGCACTGTCTCAGGTTTATGCTGTATTGAAGTGACTATATACCTCCCACCTCTACACACTCTAGCAACAACCTCTGCCAGCACGAGAGGTTACCAACCCAAAAGCAAACTCCTAAACTAGTCATTAACATTTCTCCACCACAAGTTCCTGCCTCCTCAGATACTGTGGAGCTGTTTTTTTGAGGAATGTTTCAGTCAAAATTAACTAGGTGAGACAAGGCATCTTATTTAAACCACATAAGTTGCCTGTCTCATTTCAACTGAAACAGAAGGGAACATTCAGAGGCAGCTCTGCCAGCAGATCTGAGAGGGCCTTTACTGTGGTACAGCTGGATTTGGACCTGCTACAGCCTTAATTAGACTGCAAGAAACTAGAATAATACACAGGGGGAGGCCAAATATACTGGAAAATGTACACCAGTGCAGGAGAGATGACTGAGGTGGGATACAATGACAGACTATGAAATGTTGAATGATAAAGAAAATAAAACTATTATTTTCTACTGACACAGCACCATGGTGACATCTAATAAAAAAAAAATAAAGCAATGAGCAGGAGTGGAAGAACCAAATAGTAAGAAGTATCACTTAACACAGTGCAGTGAAGCTATGCAGACTTTTTGCCAAAGGGAGATTGCAGAAGCCTGAACTAATGGATAAGATCAAAAAGGAATGAGAGAAGCACGGGAAGGATAGATTCACATATGGTTACAGACATACACACCTCTATGAGGCCCTGGTTCAGACAGTCCCTAAACCAGTACATGCCAGAAGCTGAAAAGAGAGACAGGGCAGCAGATGTCCTAACTGGACATATTTCTGAGGAACTTGCTCTAGCTGGTCATGCTACATACTGTGCTAGCACAATATTTTGGGACTGACCCAGTTAAAGGTTTTGTGTTTTAGAGGGTCTTTGTAGTCCCATAAGCGCAATAGATAGCACAGCAGTCTATTTTGATTCCAGCCTTGCCCATGGGATTTGGAAAGCCAGCATTCACGTGCTTCCAGAACAGGCACAGGGGAGCGTTATATCCCTGCTCCCTGGCAGCAAGAATTGCTGCAGCAGAACAGGAGGGAGCACTTACCAAGGATTCTTTTCCTCCAGGAGATCAGGCACAACATTTACCAGGGCAATATACAGAAATCCTCCAGAAGTGAAGGGGAGGATCCAGACTACTGTTTCACCTGCACAAATAAAGAAGGCTTTTGTTATTACTGAGCAGAGCCATGGGAGACAACACTGAAGGAAAAGAAGATACACACATGGGGACAATAAGCACCTCCTTTCCCCATTCCAGAGGTCCCAGGGAGCCTTACCTGCTCCTTTTGGTGACTGAGCACATATTGCAAAGCAGGCTCCTAGAATTCCCCCCAGAGCTGTGGAAAGCTGCATTTTGGCTGCACTCCAGCGGTCAAAGCCAGCCCGAAGTAAGATTGCAAAGTCTCCAACCTAAGAAAACCATGAGTTGACAGTTAATAAACATGAATATTAAATTCTCAGTCACAAAGGCTGTTGCATGCGCAGCAAGACCAGTGCTTCAAGACTGTTTCTGCTTTTCCATGTTATCAGTCTCCCAGAGGGAGCAGCTTTCAAATGGACAAGAAAATATTAACCAAACCCAGGCCTCCTCTTAGTAGGTGAAGCACCTTGTAGTCCCCCTCACAGTGGCAGGATCCAAAGCCCACTCACCTCATGTGGGATTTCGTGCAGGAGAATGGCCATTGTGGTTAGGAATCCAACCTGCAGTAGAGAGAAGGTGATTAGAAAACAATCAGAGTATTCTTGGATGAATCCCATCAGGTCCCATACATTTACAGGGATCCAGCTGTAACAGCAAGTTACACAAGTTACAACTCTACACAAGTTCAGGGTTAACTAGGAGTTTATCATTCTCACAGTCATGGCCCTCCAGCTCAGGGCACTGGAAACCCCACAGCCCATTATCAGTGTTGAAAACTGAAGTAAAAAAAGCTTTAAACATCTCTTCCTTGTTTATGTCCCTGTTTTGCAAGTGACCATCCTCATCATATAACGGGTCAGTGCTATTTCTGGCCTGGCTTTTGAGTAGATGAGCTAATCCTTCCCCCAGTGCCAGTCCAAATGACTAACGTGTCCCAGGCTTGAAGAAGCTCTGCATTAGAGGATCAGAATAGAGTTGGTTTTTACTCCAGTGTGCATTTTCTCAGAAAACTCCATAAAATAGGAGGGAACTCCTCACATCTTTGGATGTTTTGCATGTTGCATCATACTTGAGACAAGGCCTCTGCAGTTCGGTACACAGCTGGGAACAGAAACCTTACCTTTCTGCTAACCAGGAAGCTGGCTGCTACTGCCAGGCCATGTGTGAAGTTATCAATGGTGTTGGCCAGTAGATTGAGGTATCCACTAATCTGCAAAGAAAAGGAAAAGCCCCTGATAAAGGAAGAGACATAAGAAGATAAAAGAAAGCACATGGTTTAGACACAGGTTATGTAGTCACAATCAGGTGGGAAACGTCAGGACATGGCACTTCTACTGAAGATCTTAAACTATGTCAGTGCTTGAGTACAAATTAAATGTAATTTTTGGTTTTAAAGTAAACTAAGTTTTAGGGTAGGCAAATATTGTCTGAGATTAGAATAATTACCTTGTGCAAATGACAAAGACTTCTTTATACAGAAAAGAAAGGAAAAAGAAGAAAGCCAAAAATGCAAGAATATATTTAATTCTAAACTGAACCAATTTTAGGTAACGCTGACTACTTTACACAGGTAACTGGCTTCAAATATGGCCTGATCTTGTTTTCAAGACATATACTTTAATATCCAACTGTTAAATATCTCCTCCTCAAAAGCTGGCAAGAACAATGCAACAGAACAAATGCTGCTGAAACTGCTTTTTGTAATGAAATAAATCTTCAAACATCCCAAAAAAGCTTGTGCTTGTGGGTTTGCTTTCCCTTAACAAAGAATAACAAGAGTGATGACAGTCACTAAAAAGCCACCTACTAGAAGGCTGGATAGCATGTATATGTATTTGCATATAAACATATTTCTTAAAATTATAAGCATAAAGCAGCTTCCTTTCTCACAAGTCCATCTCCATGTTAGACTTCCCCATCATTCTAACTATGGTCACCTCAAGACAAATTCTAAGTATTTGATACAAAGCGATTTACGAGGGTACCACCCCAGCTCTTCAGCTCACATGTTTGTGGAGGTTTTTCCATCATATTTGATTTAAACTACTGTGTATGGGTCCTGAGACACCACAGCTCACTATATGGCACTGCAGTTTAAATTATTATCGGACCAGGTACTAGCCAATATACCAGGCTGTCTCTGGACTGCAAGAACTCTGAATATAGGGGAGGATCCAGTGAGTGGACAGACTGTCAAGAAACTGTGAGGCATTAACTTCTTACTTCACCATAGCATCAGATGCCAAAGTTCAGCCGGAAAAGCACAAGCGTAGATGGATTTAATTAGCTCTTTTTGGTCTTCTGCTCTTTCCTGTTTCTATCAGCTCTGCTTGGTGCATCTCTTCTTCCTGTCATCTATATACTACGGCTCAGGTGGGGCTTTCCATCAAATCTCTCTCTCCAAAGCACCACCTTTCTGCAGGACATTTTTACTTCACAATCTTGGCCCTCTATAGGGCTCTAAATTTTTAAAAATGCATTGATGATTAAATATGACAATAAGGGATTAAGCAAAGCCTATCTAGGCTCACTTTTAAGTAATAATCTAAGTAGCATCTCCACAATGGATGCAAAAGAAGTCTCCATATGTTTTTGTAAGAAAGGAAACACAAATAGATGCATGAAGGCAGACCCAAGAACACAGCAATTTTACTTCTCATTTTTCATACACCCAGTCCTAGACAGCCAAATATGACTATCTAAAATTCTCCTTTTCATGTTGGTTTTTTATGTGACTGTGTTTTCCCCACAGGATAATAATAATTATTCACAGAAGTTTTACACAAAAATGCTTTCCCGTACCACCATATAGGGAAAAAATAGACTTCATGATTAAAACATTATGACTTTTTCTTGTCAGTGGCTTGGGCAAAAGCTGTCACTGAAAGAAGCAAAGCCTTGGAGTGCTCAGAAATAAATTGGGTTGATTTGACAGTTATGAGGCTCTGACATTTACATTCTGTGAATCCCTAATAGGATGTTCTCGTTGCTCATAAAGAGCATAGCCAGATGAAGTGTTTATGTTCATGCTTCAGAATTAATGTCACTGTGTAATAAAACATACTTTCTCAAATCAACAAGGACCCCATGTACCACAGGGAAAAAGAAAGAATAAGCAAGGCAAAAGCACTCTACAGTGTTTTCACTTGTTGAGGATATAAAGGCTGCAATGCAGGACAGAACTGATCTATGTTTGTGTGCAAAGGAAACCTCCCACCTGCAGTTTTCAAGCTAGGACAAATTATAGCAGCAGCTAAAAAGCAGAAGTTCTAATATATATGCGGACAGTGGTCAACTGTTTACAGCTTACTAATCTTTAAACCCTGAAGGGTGACTTTGTTTGTTTAAATGGTATCTTTCCCTTTTTGTTTGCTGAAAAAATGGGGGTTTCTAAGTGAATAGTAGAACCAAAGAAGTCTGTCTTGCTACTGATTTCATTTTCTTTGCAAGCACCTACTTTGTTCACTTCCAGCATCACTGTTTCCCTGCACACCCCTTCCCCACCCTGCACTGCATGACAGCCACCTCCCCATCAGGTAAGGGCAGTGAGACTTACCCGGTGAGCTGCCAACCAGGTGCACCTGTCAAGCAGCACACAGCAGCTAAGTTCTGACAGTGTTTTATACTAGGGCATTAGTTTGCATTCCTCCTCTACTGCCATGCTGATTTTTATGGAATTTGCAGAAATTGGATCACCTTCAAGACTTCTATCCTCTCTTGAACTCAAGAAAAATTAATTATGGGTTCAAAAGTTATTGAAAATGAAGGGCAGAACAGATGGACAGACAGATGGAATGACTGCTTATGTTGTTGCCTAAGGAAACAGGCTAACAACGCAGGAGTATCTTGGTAGTTTTGGTAATTTCCACCCTACCAGGAAGACTGTTATTCAGATTATATGCTCAGAATGTTGAAAGTAAAAACTACATGCATTAAGTCATTAGTTTCTGTATCATGCATATCGACAACAGTCTGTAAGAGCGGACAGCTCTGTTAGGATTTTAAAGCTACAAGGGCTCTCCACGGTTGTCTAAACCTTCTACATAACACAACTGAAAGAATCTCATCAATTTCTGCACAAAGTCCATGGTTAGTTAAGCTATAAAGTACTTTGTAGAGAGCATCTTAAATCACAGCTTAAAGCCCACAAGTGACAAAGAATCTGCCATCCCTAAGGTAAGTTGGTCCATTGGCAAGTTACCCTCAGTTACAGAGTTGTCTCTAACTTCTAGTCTGCTACTGTTTGCTATAGCCTTAGCTATGCAAATTTAGTCATGTCTCTTACATGGGTATCTGTATACTCTAAGTCATCCTTGATCTGTCACGACTACTGAGCTAAACTGAAAAAAAAACACTTATCTTGTACTGCAGACTTAAAATACTTATTTAATCTCTTTCCTGACCCCTTTACAAATTATCAGTAGCATTTTGGATATTTGGAATAACACTACTGGAAATAGTCAGAGAGCTGTTTCATTACTGCTGTACAGAAAGAGGGACTCTCCTCTCTTCTCTTACATACTATTTGCAACTCACCCATCCTCCTGGCTGTAGCATCATAAGGGAAGAACGTGTTCAAACAATTTCCTAGTGTAATTCTCCATGTCTTTTTCCACTGCACTGGCTTTCTAGAAACTACCTCTATCTTGTGTTCTTTCTCTGATCTATTCCTTAATATCTGCATGTATCAAAACCTGTTAAAAAGGCAGCACTTTTGGTGAAGTTACTCAGTTTAGCTGCTATCACTGACTTCATGCAGTCACAATGTGCCATTTATGTAATATAGTAGTACCTGCAAATGCGAAGACATACTGTCTTTATAAATAATCACTTAGAAAAGTCATATTCAACCAGTGAACAGATTTGAGGGGGGCTGCCTTAATCCAGTCCCTATTGACAGTATAACTGATTTTTAATACAACTAATATTAGCAAAGTTGATTTCATGCAGTACTAGTTTTATTAAAATGTGGGAGAAAGTTATGTTTTATATGTTTGTCAGTACCTTTATCAGACAATTTTATCACCGAATAAAAAGCAGGAGAAAATGTCTGGTTGATAAGAATTTATCTTCCTTAAGATCATACTAATTAGCATTATTTAGACTATTGTTTTTTATATTAAGACCATGTCTTGAGCAATCTTATTCTCTGTTGGTGTTTCATTTCTGCATAAAATCAGTGGTAGACTAACCATCCTCTAAATCTGTAGTTCCTTATATAAACCTCTCTAAAATAAGGGCACAGTGTTTCATAACCCAGTAATATTGATTTCTTCACTACTATCACCTTTAGAAACATCAGTGTGGCACCTTGCAGTTTGTGCAGTGTTCTGTAAAAATTACATGAATGTGACAGATATCAAAAATACTCAGTGACCTCAGCATAACTTTCATGTTGTGTAGGAAGAGCTATAAAGTTACAGCAAAACAGATTTAAAATAGAAAGACTAAAGAGCCTCTGACTGACCACACATCCAGGTTTGGGCTAGTTTATGCAACCACACTTTCTTTTCATAGTTCCTCTCATACAATCTTCCACATTTTTATGGGCTTGCAAACTCAAATTGTAGGTCCTCCTTCACCAAAGCGGTTGTTTACTCTCTCACTTGTAATGTGCACCCAGACAAGGGTTTCCACAGTACAAAGATAGAAACGTTAAACTGAAAACAAAGCCAATGTAAAGGTTATCCACTTCCCAATGGTACAGTACTCCTTTTCCTCCTCCACCTCCAATCCTATGAGCTTGCTGATCTCCCTCATCCCAGCACTGCAGGCTGCCTGTCTACATGCCAAGCTGATTCAAGAAGTTAAGAAAGGAGAGAAATAGACCTGGGGGTGGGAGGTGGGTGTGTGGGTGCAGAAAAAAAGCCTGTTTAGCTCCCTGAATAGGCTCACTGTGGGGTCAGATGAGACCAGTGCAAAGGAAGTGATGGGAAATACAGTTTTGGAGATAGAAGTGGACAAGAAGTCCTTTTTGGCAGCAGATAAACTGATAATCTGAGAAACTGAACTCCTAAATTCTATACTGGATAGCTTCAACACTCTTCCAAAAGGTGTCAAAACACTTCCAAAAGGTGCCTTAAAAGGAAAAGTACAGCTCACAACTGGTACAATGCAGGCACTAGAGAACAGAGAAATCATGGCACAAAAAATTAAACAAATAAAGATATATTGACTAGAAAATATAGAGAAACAAAATGTGGAATTCTATATTTTGGAATCAGAATTCAGCCAAAACACACATCATCAGACTTATGCCTTCATAATATTGACTTTGCCTCTTCTGCATAAGCTACAGTGTAGATTTTCTCCAAGTCTGCTGTTTCCAGGACAGACACTTTGATAGAGCAAGATCAAGCACAACTCAAACATCGAGTTTTCCACTCAGGCACACTTCTTTCCAGAGACAATTCCTGACTACGATGTGAAAGTGAGTTTATGGGTCTCTTACCTTGATTCTGTTGTTTCTTGTACAAGACTGGAGAGAGGAGCCATTACACTGAGCTCGTGCTTTTTGGGATTGGCCTGCCACCTTTTGCAGGGAACAGCCACTTCCATTGGAAATCTTTCCAGCTGGTGCTTTGGAATCACAGTCCTAAATTACGGAAAAAAACCTTGTCACTGACTTTTTGTCAGTGATGAATGAGAATGAATCAGGATCAGAAATCCAGTCTTCACCCTTAATCCCTTTGTCCTTACAATGTAAATCAGCAGCTTTGCCATCCCAGTTTTATAACAACTGCCAGAAATGAGACAGATTCAGAGAACATTGTGACATCTGCACTATAAGACAACAAGAACAAAGACCTCCCAGTCCTCAAGACTAGTAGAAAGAGAGAGGAATTGGAGTCACATCCCTTTGGCATGAGCCAGGTTCCACTAGAAGGACAAGGGACTGAGCCTGCCAATCCTGCTAGCAGCTGCTGCCCACAGAAATATAACTCAACTGGACAGGAAATGGGGGGAAAAGAGTCCTGCTCTCCCTGATCCGTCACAATAACTAAGTCTAGAGAATTATTCTACAGCTGGGATCATTATCTTTCAAACAACAAGATATTTATCTAAGACTTCAGCCTCTCTCTAAATGAGAACGTGAAGTTCCTTTCAGACTTTGAAGTCTCAATGATGAGTCGAAGTTAACACCTAATTGCTCTTATGTAGAGCCTGACCTGCAGTTTCACCTCTCAAAAGTCATGGCACAGCAAGGACTGAACAGTGTGTAGGAGCTGCAACTAGGAGTTGTCCAGATGTCTGAAGACTAGCTCCTCTCCTCCATCTTGGAATTACCTTCTGGTACCTCTGTCTGTATTGCCCCTTTGCAGCTGGGTGACTCCTCTGAACTTAGTATTACCTGGCCACCCATAAACCCCTTCTACCACCCAAAGTTAACCAAACATCTGGTCCAGGCCATAACCAAGAAGAAACACCTTCAAGAAGGCTGGTGTTTGTCCTGACTGAGGACCCAGAAAGGGAATGAGTCATGATGGGGTCAGTGGAACATGCATCAGCAAGCTGTCATCCCTCAAAGGTAACTTGAGCAAAAGTCTAATTTGCAGAGTGCTCCAGCGCCCAGTCCCCATAAAAGAGCAGCTCTCTTTTACACATACCGCATAAAGAACAAAACCAACCCAGAAATGAGAAATCTCAGTCAAAACCACAAAAGAAAAGCCTGGAGATGAAACCTTTTAAGAGACCAGTGTCAAAGAAGTGACAAAAAGTTCCCAAAGAGCAATGACAAGATACTCACAGCTCCAGGATCATTTGCTGAGCCTGTCAGATAAGGCAGATGAGGTGTTTAGTACAGACCTTCAAATATAAGAGCGTTCCCTTCCCTCAGGCTGCAAACTTACCACACCAGGGTAGTCCTTCTCTTCTTTCTCTAGGAAGATCTTCTCTAGCATCAGGAAGGTCAGGAAACCAGTGATCACCCAGAGACCCAGAAGCTTCTGCTGCTGAAAGCTCTGCTCTTCTCCTGAAGGACAAGAGAGAAATCCTCACGTCTCTATCAAGTACACAGTTTTTCACACATGTGAACCCACCATGCCCCAGACAGCATAACCAGCAGTTCCAAGTCAAATGACAAGAAATGACAATGGAAAGACTCCCTCCAAGGTAAGAGTAGAGAACACATTCAAAGTAGATTAGTTTAACTTGCTCATTCTTTATCTAACAGATATCCTCATCTCAGGTCACTCAGAGTGAGAGCTACCACTCCTTTTTCTTCAACAGCACAACCCAGAATATTTCCTGACAACACTGTGAACTTCCCTGAGGTCCAGAGGCAAGTGAAGATTACATCAACAAAAATCCAGCAGCAAGCTCTGACATGAAATCTGTCATTAGTGGAGCTACAGACTCACCTTCCCCTTTCTGCCACACCTAGGTAAGTTATTAAGCCCAAAGCTATATACTTTCTTTTCAATTAGAGCCAAGCTTGTGAGATAATAATCCATTCAGTCTGGCTGCAGAAATGGAGATTGCATTGCAATGGAAGAACAGAGTGACTATAACGAGGCTTACATGGGTCAAGGAAACCTTTATGCTTCAGGACAGTCTGGCAGAAGCAAACAGAGTAGGAAGACAGAATAATTTGGAAACCACTGTAGAAACGGGTGAAAAAAGGACAGCTGGTTCTGCCTACAGTGCTAGAGCTGTGAGAAAGAAGACTAAAGGCCCAGCAAATTTGAAATCATGGGACATAGGTACAAGAAAGTCTGGGAAACCCAGGGCATCTTCTTTCCTCTCTCATATTTTCAGCAGGGAAATGATTTCTTGGTTTCTCAGCAGGTAGGATGCAGCAACACTTGCCTTCTACGCTATCAGTTTTCTGAAGCAGAGACACAACCATTAGAGGTTTCAACAACCCTGACTGTCTGAGGGATGAAGGAGTTACACTGATACCACAAATTCTATACCAACTCAGACAGTGTTTCATTTGCTGGCAAACACAGGTTTCTGTGACCTGTATTTCCTTTCTCTTCCTTCCTGCCTAACCCTCCATTCTTAATTATGGCGCTATAGACAACTTTTCATGATTCCTCCTTGAGCAAAGATTGCGAGGGCAACACAATAAGAGCTCCCATAAATCAAAGTACCCAAAAGAGAGGCCCCAGTTAGTGCCAAGAAAAAGGCTTTAGGGTTAACACTGTTATAGGGACAGATTTATAAAAAAGATACACCTGATCCCCAACTGAGGTGGTGCATAAGTTCATATACCAGACCACATACACATTCATAACCTCTCATCAGGCTAAAGAAGCATTCCCTTTCCATACAGAAAGGACAAAGGAAAATCAACAGAGACTTACAGTAATCCAAGGAAAGATAGGAGAATTTGATAGACAAGAACACCATTGCAAGTTACTAAACATGAAGAAACCATGGTCAACTGAAGAAGCCTCTAATCTCAAAGTCTCTGGAGGACTGCAGAGTACAAACACGAAGTATTACGTGTGTGTTTATTGTTCTTACATCCTTCCCTAGGCATGTCCTTTTATATGTTATTTGAATGAAAATACCAGCTTAGACCAGTTTTTGGGCTGACCCAGACTGGCTGGTCTTGTGCTTTCAAGATGGCACAGACTCAAAAAATGTAGCAGTAGGCATAGCATGGGCAGCTTCCAGGCACATGAGGCTTTCATACCTGTTGTTGCAGTGCATGTGTAGGCCCAGGCTTCAGGAAGCAAGTGCAGGAACACATTCCCCAGTAGTCCACCAATTGCAAAACTCAACAACTGCTTCATACGGTGTGATCCAGCTAAACGGAAAAAAAAAAACCAAAGAAAAATACAGACAAAAAAACCCCCACACTAATCACAACTCATTCAGGAGCCAAGACATCTCAAGCTGAGATTTTGCATGAAGAAACATAAATTGGAAGTATCCACAAAGCAAGCTTTCAAAGAAGAGAGCACAAAACAAATGGAGTGCAAGAAAAAGCCCTTGCACCACTTGCCTGGGACAGCAGTGTGTGGGAGGGACCTGGACCAAACAGGGTGAAAAACAATACTCTTTGTATAAAGCTCCATCCAGGGCTTATATTTGTCCAAGAACTCCCTATCAGATTCTCAGGTACAGACTAAAGCACCAAAAACAGACTTTCTATTTTAGAGAACAGTATTTCTGTGACAAAGTCCTGTTCATTGCTGTGCTGTTCACTCACATCCCAGAACTTTTGGCTTCAGAAAGGCCAGTGCAGGTAGTGGGTTTACCTTCTGACTGCAGAGCAGCTCCCGTCTCAAATGGGATCACCAGCAAGGGGAAGACCCCACTCAGCCCCACCATGAATGAACCGATGAGGGAACAGATCCAAGCATCCAGCCGCTCACTGCTGAAAAGGTTTCCCCAGGACTCTGCCTCCTTCTCACACAGCGAACCAGAACTAGCAGCAACATGACTCTTGGGGAGCTGGTGAGCTCCACAGGCCACAATCAGAAACAAGGAGAGCGTCCCATCAAGCAGAAGTTTTTGTTTTGTCATTGCTAAGTGGTCTCAGCCAGGCTGGCCAATCTCTGAAAAGAGAAGGAAGAGCAGTTCTGATAATGTGCTCATCTCTCCCTCCCATCATCCCAGAAGAAGGCATTGGCCACCTCACCACCCCCCCTTCAGTGTCTTAGCACAGGTATGTATACCCATACACATCTGGGCATCTGAAACTCTTCCTGATTTTAACACAGCACCAATGTTTATCATCGGTGTATGAAACTGCACATGAGACATCTTGAGAAAGCATCTGCCTTCAGGTGGGCTGGACAAGGACTCCAAGCACCCTCATCCTTGCCCTTCAGTGTCCCAAGGCTTCAGAAAAAGGTATTGACCAGAAATGCTACCCAGATAAATCTTCTTTTTGCCATGCAACAGCATCCATGTAACAAGTTAGGATGCAAGACAGGCAGCATAACAGAAGTCTGCAATGAGTGGTATAAAGATGGTGAACAGGGATAGACTATTCATCATCTCGTCAGACATAAGTACTGACAGCCACCACATAAAGTCAATGAGGGTCAACTTCACAACAAACAAATATGACCCTTCATCAGCAAATAACTTGTATGGTAGTGCCTCTCCAAAAACAATGAAAAATCTTACATGGGTTCATCAAAAGACAGGGCAAGTACTAGAAAGACAAATCTATTGATTGTTAATGGTGAAACAGCTCACATTAGACTCAAGACATTCCCTTATGTGAAAGGAGCTGGAGACTGGAAGGATACTTTAAAAATACCATATATACTTGTCCTGTTTTTATCCTTTCCAAGAAGGATACTGGGTTAGATGGTCTCTTAGTCAAAATCAGCACAGCTGTTACTGAGAGCTCTGCAGTCATAAGAAAACTGGAGAGAAGACAGCATGTTAGAAGAGGAAAATAAAGATAATTACACTCTCATTGGCAAACAGGAAGGGAAAGCAAATGATGTAAAGGCTAAAGTACAAATGTTCCTTCAGTTTCCAGAAGAAAAAGTGAAATGTGACAAGCAAAATTAATTTGGAAATGGGAGAAAATAGCACGCTAGATAAAAATAGCTTAACAAATGTTCACAAAACAGCTCTTGATTGAGAGGGAATAACAGCATTCACCTGAAAGCATGTAAAAAAACAGTTAAAGTAATCTCTGAAGCAGTAGGACCATCTTTGAAAATTTACAGGAATATGGGAAGGCCACAAGAAGGCTGGAGAAGCATCATGCCTCACCTACCTTTTTTAAAAGGAAAAAAAAAAGGTGGGAGAAGACTTAAGTTACAGACCAGTAACTTCAATCCTCTGAAGGATTCTTGATCAAATTAAATGATCAGTTTGTAGTTACCTATAAGATAAGAAAGTGATAAAGATACCAAAGCATTAAGTAACAGCCAGACAGAAAGGGACCTGACATCATCAAGACAAAATTCAGGGTGCTGGAGCCAATCTAAGGGCTCACTGCAGATGAAAAAGTGGTGTTGCCCCTTTTCCCCACCCCTTCACAAAGCATCACCTCCCCCATGCTCACACCAGACTCCATGAGTGAGCAGCATCAGAACAAACTAGCAGGGAAAACTATTTTTTTAAAGACTCGGCCCTTTGCCAGTTTCACTCCCTGGATGAAAACACTGCAGGAGGAAGGCACAGCTGCAGTGAGTAATCAAAAAGAAAATTAAGGGACAGGGTCCCTTTGCTCCTGGAAAGGAGAACATCAGTCTCCAAGCACAGTGACCATGGGCATGGGGAGTGGGGATGCGAGAAGGAATCAATGAAGACACTGTCTTGGTTTGGTGAGCTGTGCAAAACCCACCAAAACTTTTTGTGTAACCTCTCAGGTTTGTTTTTTTTAAACAAAAAATAAAATCCCTCAACACAGCAAGTTCAAACCAGCCCAGGATTTTATGGTGTCTTGTTGCAGTGTTTTGATCTGGCTGCTAAGGGCAGGGCGGGGGCAGGCACGAGGAAGGTGTGGAATCAAATAGAAGTTACAATACAGTAAGTCAAATGTGCCACAAAGAAAAAGCATACATTGATTAAGAAACTAATTCTAAGCCAGTGGGTTTATGTTGCTACAAAGTAGGTAAATGTCATCCTGGGACAAATAATAGTGACACTGAAGGTATCACACAGGTGAGACATTAGCCAACAGACTGCACCCAGCCCCACATAGTCTTCTTCATAAAATACATGCAAAAATCTGAGACACTGCAGTGGAAAATAAAAATTAGAGTGCAGAGAGCATGACTTGGAAAAAACAAGTGAAGAACCTGGGTGTGTTTAGTCATAAAAAGATAACACTGAAGGGAACAGAACAG
This sequence comes from Pseudotriccus pelzelni, assembly GCA_035584735.1. NCBI lineage: Eukaryota > Metazoa > Chordata > Aves > Passeriformes > Tyrannidae > Pseudotriccus > Pseudotriccus pelzelni. The sequence continues at coordinate 23,653,125 of JAWMRA010000161.1, forward strand.
CCTGCATACATTAAAAGTCACAAGAATGGGGAAAGCGCTGAACTCTTCTTCCACATCAGTTCAAACAGTAAACAAGACTCAGCCTGAATATGAAGAAACAAATTTACATAGTGCCGAAGTGGTGATATACTGAAACAGGTATATATATGATACAGAATGTCTAGCATTGGTTGGTTTTTATTTTTGGTTTGTTGTTGTTGTTGTTTTGGGGGTTTTGTGTGGGTTTTTTATTGTTGTTGTTTTTATTTTATTTTATTTTGAGTAAAAGAAACATCTGATGCAGATGCATTTTATTGCAAAAATTAGATTCCTTCTCTGAAGTCCCTTCAGCCCTACGCCTGTAATTTGATGTAAGCTGGAGAGATCCTTGCTCTGCTGGCTCTGAAAAGGGGCAGATTTTCAGCAGTAAATGACTACTTGCATAACCACTTCAGAACAACAGGAATGGGAGGCTGGCAGCAAGGGACATTTTCATCTCTCGTAGCACTCCATGCACCAACTCAACTCAGACACTGAAGTGAACAGGAACTAAGCTGATGCTTGGAGAGCTAGTAACAACTGCAAGGACAGCCTGATGGGCCAGAGATGCTGCCCTCTGCCCAGCTCCACCACGTTACACACCTGGGACGCTGCCAGGCCCTCTGGCTCACCTCATCCAGATTCAGGCTCCCCCCCCTACATCTGTGCAAACAGACAAACAAAACTATGGTAAAACTACTCCACGGAATCCCCCAGATTTTTCCTTGAAAGCAAAAAAAAAAAAAAAAAAAACCACAAAAAGACAGAAAGTTCTTAAAATGTTTGCTGTCCCCTAACTGAACAGAGCTTCTTCTGTCCAAAGTACCAACACAGGTTAAAGCCATCAGCCACAGCGACATCTGTGCAGGAAGGTGATGGGACTCTTCAGGCAGATTCCACCAGCCACAGTCTTCTCTCTGCTTACTAGCTGCTGCATAAAAACCTGCAGTTTACAGAATTTCCTCCTTTAAAATAGACGGACACCCCTTCCAACCTGGGAGCAGACCTGACAGACCTCTTCATCCTTTATGACAGGATTAGGCCTGGAAAATTACTGAAAACTTTGTGAGGAACAAAACAAAAATAAATCAGGATTTATATAACCATACATATGCCTATGAAGAGGCAACAAATACACAAAAAAATCCCGACTGCTCTCTGCAGCTTGGAAACGATGGGAAGCAGCACAAGTCTCTTCTGCAACATCGCTGTCACAGCTTTTGAGAACCAATCTTGAAAAGCAGTCACTGCAATTGATCCAACAGGTTGATTTCTTGCACTTCATCCTCCACACTCATAGGTGCCCCAAAGGACACCTGAAAGGATCTTTGACTAAGTGATCAAAATCCTGGAGAAAGGCAGTAGTACATAGGACAAAGAACATGTCCAGGACTCTGAAAAAGGTCTGCATACTTGGCTTCATGTCCCTCTTCCTGCAGCAAAAGGGATCAGGTTCCTCCTAAAAGGTATAGCGGTGGACAATAAATGGGCATAAAAGGGTACAAAACTGATTCCTCTAACTCACATTTGTGTCGGCCACCTTTCTGTGGCCCACAGGTCTTGAATCTCCTGTAACTCACTGAGGGAAAACCAGCACATTTCTTTACACCTGTGCTGCCTGACCACCAACACCTCCTAACTCAAGAACAATTCCATATCTCATTCAATAAATTCCTGATGTTTATACAACATCTATGAGAAACTCCGTGTATCACCCAAGACACACCTAAACTGATCTTTGTGCCCACCTAATTATTTAGAGCATATTGCTTCTTCCTAACACATCATAACCACTTGCTCAAAAAAGAAAAAAAGGCATTTTTTTATCTCTATAGCCCCTTTGCTTCTCTGTCTCATCAGTAAAGTCTACAAATTTCAACTGGTTGCTCCTAAGACAAATATTCAAGGGGATAAAGAGGCACAGTGAAGATGTAGTCCTAGGAGAAAAAATGTTCAAGAGGAGGAAAATAATACACTGCCACTACAGTTGCAGAAAGCCTCTACCTACTCTTAATTTCAAACAGCAGCATTTGTTTCTGGAACCCAGCTAGAGAACATCTGAGAACATCTTGAGAAATTTCTAGAGAAAACACCTGCAGGTTTTCTCAGAGACATCTCTGGTCACTATAAGGCAGAGGCATAACCAGGTTCAGAGAGATGTTTATCAAGAAGGGCATATCACATATTTAAGAACGTGCATGGGAGAGATACAGGCAGCGCATTGTTTATTTATCAGTTTTGACAGTTGCTCCATTTGGGATCACAGCTCCCAGCCGTGCTGGATCACAACCTGGTCACCGTTACCACTGGCAGCACTCTCTGGAGCATGTGTCTGAGCACTCAGGAGTCAGGCCTGCTCAGCTCCTTCTGGAATGGTCTCAGGCCTGGAATAACCATGAGGTTTTCCAAGTTCAGGAAGAACAAAAAAATGAGAATTTGTCATTTATACACTCCTGAGCAGGGGCAGAGGGAGGTTGCACACCAAGCCAGGAGACCCATGAGGGTGCCTGGGCCTCACCCCACTTCACTGAGCACCTGTGTAGTTAGCAGTGACTGAGAAGACACAGATAAAACTTAAAATGCCATGGCAAAACCTATTGGAAAAGAGAAAATAAAATATTGACATGATGACTACTGCTGTAGCAACCCAGCTACTACTCTCCTAGATACTCTGCCTTCTCAGACCACACAGCTTCATCTCTGCCTCAGTGCTCTTGCTCATTGCCACACATTTTAGATGTTGTTGAGGGTGAAGAAATGAGAAAGAAAAGGCTTTTTTAAACAAGCATTTTCTCTGGAAGCTGGTTGCCTGGCCTTACAGTTGCAGCAGAGTACTGCATGGAATGGAAAAAAAAGTTAATTTTCCAGGGAGGAAGCATAATTTTTAGCCAAAAAATTCTCCATGAGCCACCTCCCTCCAGTGGCCCTATGGAGAGTTCTGAATACCTCCTGGAGGCCCTTAGGTCGGCAGAGGCACAAAAGGTCTCCAGTACTCCCTGAGCACTCCTTTCCTGAGTCACTGCCCGTCTTCAGGGAATGCACTGCTCTGGTGGGACCCTTTCCCTTTGCCCCATCCCTCTCATAAAAAACCGCTTGGCAGAGACTCGCATTTCTGCAAATGACAGCGTTTCGCAGCTAAATGCAGGGGACGCACAGAATTACGAACAGTAGGTGTATTGCAGATGGGAACAGATTACAGACGCCGGGCAAACCTAAGAGCTGGCAAGGGAGGCAGTCAAAATCGAGTGAACGCTACCGGAGTTTGGGAGACAGCGACTCCTTCCCCGTCCTGCATCCTTCCATCCCCAGGATGAAAAGAGGAAAGTTTGCGGACCAGACAATGGCGTTCACGCCCCTCAGGGCTAGGTGGAATCTCTCTCCTCCCAGCCCACTCTCCGTGGCAGCCCGAGGCAGAGGCCAGACACACCGCCCCCCTCCCGCCCCGTCGCCCGGGCCAGGCTCCGGCACCGCTCTCGCCCGCGGGCGGCTAATGCAGCGGGCCCGCTCGTGTCGTTGTCTCTCACATCGCGGCGGATGGGACAGACAGCGCGGGTTTTCCATTTGAGGAGGCTGAGCAATGCAAAGTGAGACATACTTGCCGCGGGGGCAATCGGTAATTAACCCTGCTCACGCACCTCACTGGAGCAGCGCATTAGTTGCCCCCCGCCGGGGTCACCGTGGCCGCGCAGACCCGGCCCCCCCAGCTCCGCGCGTCCCGCGGGGCACCCCCTGCCCGAGACCCTCTCGGGGCATCGTCTGCCGGAGGAGAGACTTCCAAAACTTTCTCGGCTGCCTCCAGCCCCGGGCACGCCCGCAAAGGCGGGCTGGACCCCGGGACGCCGGCTCCGGGAGCCCGTGGGCAGCTGGGGCCCTGGGGCGGGTGGCGCGGAGCCCACGGTCCCGCGGGGCCGGGACGCGGCTGCCGGAACCAGCGGCCCGGCCCGGCGCTCCCCGCCACGTCTTTCCCAAACTTGCCCCGCTCTCGGCCGGGCCGGGCCGGGCCCCGCCACAACCGAGCTCGGCTCCGCTGCGGACAGCGCCGTCGCCACCGCTCACCCTACCCTGTCCCGTCCCGTCCCTTCCCGTCCCGCCGCCGGCCCCGCTCTCCCCGTCCGGCCGCGGTTGAGCCGCGCTGCCGCGCCCGCCTTCCCCCCTCGTCCCACAGCAGGGGTGCGAGGGCGGCCGGGCGGCCCCCCCGGCCCCGACCCCGACCCCGGCCGCGCGGGGGCCGCCACC
>JAWMRA010000161.1:23657399-23777885 GCA_035584735.1 Pseudotriccus pelzelni
GCCATCCAGCCGCGGCTCGGCGCGGGCCTGCCCCGCCCGGCGGCCCCTCGGCTCCGCCTCCCCCGGCCGGCCACGTCGGTCCCGGCCTCCCCGGCACCAGCGCCGCCGCCCCGCCGGGACCCGCCGCCGCCGCCGCGCTCCCGCTTCCGGCCGCCCCCCGGCGGGGAGGGAGCGGGGATGCCGCGGGCACGGCCGCCCGGCGGAAACCGAGCCCTCGGAGGCACTGCGAGGTGTCCGCACAACAGCCCCAGCGCGGGCTGCTGGGGCAGAAACGTGCGCTGTGCGAGACCTGCGCTGCTGGAACATGCCGGCCGAGAGATGGTTGCTTTTTTTTTTTTTTTTTTTTTTTAATCGCTCTAAATGGATTATAAATTCCTTGGGTTACAGATGTGTAGGGACAAGCACAGTGGAAACCGGTTTTTGAGCAGAATTTCTGGAAGTTTTTAGAACAGAAAAAGGAATGGCAGCCTCCTCTAGGGCTGAGCCTAGAAATGCTTTTAAAAGATACAATGACTTTTAAACATACTTGCCTCCTCCTCGCACGTTTCGTTACAACCTTCATGATGATACCTATGTAACCTCAGAGCTCCATAAGCATCGGCATCCTGACTGGTGGTGGAGAACACACAGGATTCTAACAGAGATTTGCAGAAACTGCTTGTGCTTAGGAAACTAGGTCGGAAGAGAATAAAGATTTACTTTTATACAAGCCAAGCTAGTTTGGAGCTATATTGTTTCCAATATAGACACTTTCCAAAATGTATTGATGTACCTTTTAGTTCCACCTCTTACCATCTTCCCTGTGACACAGAACTGGTTTCTCCCTTCAGTTTTTGGAATGAATTCCGTTCCCCAAGGAGGCAGTGCTGATGCCGACTCTTCTTTCTGTGGTTTTACCCTAGTCCCATTACATCATACCAATGTCATGCCCTGGAGCAGGAGTTAGGAATTAAGTCAGCCACAGTCACCTGCAATGGCTTTCTGCATTCATGTAGTGGCAGCACAGTCCTACAGACTACTGCACTGCAAATGCAGTTAAAGATAAGTTGTATCTTTCTCACATGCAAAGAGAATGTTTATATAGGAAGCTCAACTTTGAAAGCACACTAAAGAAACAGTATTTTGCATTTTGTTCTCAAATTGTGCAATCTGTTCTTCTGTTCCACAGCTGCTTTCCTACTGCCTGAATAACTATCATCAACCTTCCTGAGCCTTGCTCCAGTGACACAGTTCCCTGTGCCAATGGATCATAGCTGTGACTATCACAGTTACAACAGGCATCTTCTCAGGTAAACCAAACCACGCTGAGAACTTCAACTATTGCAATCAATACTGGTACCATGGTTTCAGAGAAATGTGTGGGAGTTTGCTTTTGACTTCAGCGATGTAGGAATTCACTCTAAGACTTTCAGTTTTTATGACAACCTACCATAAGTCAGCACAGGAAGAATTCTGGCAGAAATGTTCACTCAGGAGCTTGTGTCACCAGGTGTTAGCTGCTAGTACACTGTACATCAAGCAGAGCTTTTACATGGTTGGTGGCTGTGTATTGAATTTTCAGTGATAGTCTAGAGATCAGTATGGAAAAATCAGAATCCAGAAGGCTTGGTTCAAAATTTGGTATTTAGTCACAACTGGAGCAGGGATCTGGAATGTTCTCCTGCCTCCTCCAGGCCACAGAACCACTTCAATACGGTTTCTGTGAAAATGACATTTAGGTTTCTGCATTCTTTACTGAATTGTTTCCTCAGCTGAGGGGAAAAAAAAAGAAACAAAACCAGATCACCTCTAAATGTAGACTAACAAAACCAGACACTATATATTCAGTTCTCTTTAACTTGTAACTGATTTTCTTGCCTCCCTAATGTCTTTACTTGTATGTCTCCAATGTTTGCTTTTGTTTACAACCCTTGTGGTTTCTTGTGTCATTCTTGCAGGAATGGGAAAAGGCAGGCAGCTTTCCAGAAAAAAAAAAAAAAAAAACCACACCAAAAAACAACAACACCCAAAACCAAACCAGCCAACCAACCAACCAAAAACCACAACAAAAAAACACCCAAACAAGCCACTATCATTTACTGGCACCTACGAAGACAAAAACATGGTACACCTCACGCATGGCTCCTGAATGCTGGTGCGTATAGTATTGTCTGGATCATCCATCTAAAAAATTCGCCTAGAGTATTCCGGCTGGAAAAAGAAAATTGAATAAATGTAAAATGAAACCCCAAAAAGAAAATCAGTCATTCTCACTCTGCCGACCGGTTCTGGAGGCGCCTGGAGCGGTAGCTCCCAGGCTCGGGGTCACCCATCCTGCTGCCGCCGGAGGAGCTGCAGTTGTGCGGAGCCACCGCAGGGCGGCGCTGCCCGCCCGCCGAACGGCGCCGCCGGGACCCGCGGGGAGCGCGCTGAGCGTCTTCCAGCGGGGAAGCAGGGAATTCCACAGGCGTGGGGGCAGGAAAGTCATACACCTGCTAGGTTAGATACCATCTTTCGCACAGCGACTGGACACAAGCAACTAGATCCATGCGTGGCACTACGTGAGTGGCCTTGGTAAGGCACCCCAACGATGCGGGCAGCTAATAGCACCTGACAGCGACAGCCGGGCAATGGCTTGTTCTGCCATCCTTGTACCTGTCCGTGGTGTGCCCAGTCGGGTTTGGGGAAGGACGCTGGTGCGGCTGTACCGCTGGTGGTCTCTCCCCACGATGACGAGGTGTTGTGCTGGCAGGACACAAACAACCCGAGCCCCGGGATAGTGCTAAATCTTCCCCCAGTCACTCCAGCTCCATGGGAGGCTTTCCTTTAGCTAGGCACAGCATCAATGGGATTCAGACCTCGAGTGTCTCAGAAAGTTTGGTGAGCATCTGCTCTGGTTGAAGGAGGGGGATCCTGCGGAGGAGCCTGACTCTTTTGCCACCGCGGGGGGGTGGTCTTCCCTAGGAAGACATTTTGGTATCTGAATTTCCATCACAAAAGTTGCTAATAAAGGGGTCAGAATGGCTTAGTAAATTCATGTTTCTTCACACCTAATAGTGTTCTCTGTACTCTGTCCCCAGGATCATCTTAAGCATATCCTTTCTTGTTTTGTAGTCAGAAGCTTGCTTTTGAAAGAGGATAGGACACGAATGGTGTCCTGAAAGCACGCTACCTGCAAAGAGAAGGTACCAGAGCCTCAGCAAAATCTCTAGAGAGGTCACATCAAAACATTTCTAGAAAGCTGAGTGTAAGACTACATGTGAAGCACTGAGGGATGGGGCACAGGCAAGCAGAGAAACAGGGGCAGACCATGAATATGGACAGGGCAGAAAGATTTTTAGAAGTTCTTCCCAATTAAGTTGGTTAGGCATTGGAAGAGATGTCCAAGATTTCTGTGGTATCTCTTGAAGATTTTCAGCAGTTCAGCTGGCCTTGACCTTGAGCAACCTGATCTATTTGTGAAGCTTTGTGCAGGAGAGTAGGAGACGGACTAACTGAACCTCTCAGACGCCCTTTCCAACCCAATGTTTTCTATGATCCTCTGGTTGAGAAGAAAAAAACTGTATCAAGGTGTAAAAAGTAAATCAGAGAGAGAAGTGTGTGAAAGGAGCTGTGAGGCCACAACAGTAGGTATTTTTGCCCATTGTTTGGTGGGTGTCAAAGGCAGTAACACTCTTGCCTGGAAGTCCTGCTCTGACTCATCCCAGGAGACATTTCTGCAAGGCACAGCAGAAAAGGAGAAGTGACTGCTGAGCCCTGAAGCGGGGGGGAGGAGGGGAGCTGGCCCCATGGAAGCTCAGAACAGGGAATTTTAGTCTTACTCATCATATTATTTTTATGTTTGGGTTTTCAGATGTAAACCTCAGTATTTCTGTCAGCATATTAACTCTGTGTGCACCTCAAGTTTGTCCACTAGCTGCAGTGACTCCTTTCTGCCTTACTCCATGCACACACACGCAACTTCCAGCTGGGAGCTCAGTCTGACTAGCACTTTACTAATGTTTGTAAGGAATAAATGAACTGCCTGGTCATTTATTACCAGGTCATTTATCACAACATTAGTGATGTTTAAACTGGGCAGAATTCAGTGTCAAGCTGGAGAAAGAAGAAAAATATAGCCAGAGAGCGGTTTAGGGCAGATGAGACAAATGTGGCAGATGAGCCATAGAGGATTTGCACAAGTTGGAAATTAGATTTGTGCTGAAAAAGTGATCTACCTAGTCTTAACAAATGTAAACAAGAAATGGAAGGGAAACCTATATGATCATGAAAAACAAATAATTCTGGAAGGACTAGCAGAATCTAAACCTCTAGCAGAAGACTGGCATGAATTCTTTACTGAGGTCTCAGACTTAAATAGTGAGGCCACAATAATACCTTGCCAAGCTGGGTATCAGTATGTGTTGTCTGTGTGATACACGATGGTCTTTACCTCATATCTAAATGTAGTTAGTTTGGGTTCTGACCATGAAAGAGGGTTTTGTTATGTTTTTCAGTGCTTGATAATGAAACCTCTGATTTCTATAACGTAGCACATCTTCTACATGTCTCCAGGGTACAGCCCCAACTATGGTTCCTTCACTTTAGTTGAGAGAGGACAGGCTGCAGTTCTGTATGGATGTTTCAATATCAGTGTTGCAGGCATACAAATACTTTCTAATCAACATTCACACTTTCATTCTCTGCACATCCCTCCCTTGTGAGGGCCATATTGTGAACTCTGGTGCTGAGATTCAAACTCCCAGTTACTGCAAGTAGTGAGACCTGTGCTGTCACTCACCGTGAGTACTGCAGGCTTCAGACTGTACAGAGCTACATAACCTGTAAGTGGAGCAGCCATCACCTGGCAGAGTTGTAAGTGTAGTAGTTGTAAAGCATGGTATGCATAGAAGACTTAAATACCAGGCCCCTGAAATGAAGGTGTTAATGGAGTGCAAAAGGATCTCCGAAGCAGTACTACTGTGGTTCAGAGAAATGCTTACCTCAAGCCAGCAGAGAAAAAATTAAATTCTCCAGGTTATTAAATTCAGGAAAATCCATTATTAGTATTGGCCACTCAAATTTCTAAGTGCGATGATTGCAGCCTAGTCCAATTTTCTTCTAATGGGGAGGTCAAGACAGTGTAGAAGTTTGTGGTTTACAGTCTCCATCCAGACTCTTGATTAATCTGTGCAGTCTCCATTTGGGTAAAACACAAAACTACTCAGTAGATTGGTACAAATAGTTCTGTAAAAAGACCAAGGAGAACATCGTCTGCTATACTTCAATCTGACATGCTGCATTATGAAATAAATTCTCAGAGACGGAAGAAAACTATGAGATCAGGGTTTTTCCATTTCTGTTTGTCTAAGGTGACAGAAGCTGTATAAAGCTGGCACTAAAAAAAGCACAGTTGATAGCGAAGTTCAACTGAGGTGCTCAAAGTAGGTGGGGGAAGCCCTTCTTTTTTTCTTTTCTTTTTTTTTCTAGTTGACAAAGAACCCCAGGACTGGAGCAATAGTGGGAGTGTCACAGGAGACACTGAAACTTAGTAGCAGACATTATGGAGGAAGATTCAGAAAAAGAATAGCAAAGGGAATTGTCGCTGAATTGCAACTAACATTCACGGTAACATGTTACCAGTAATCTGAGAAACTTGGCGTTTTCGTTAGACAGAACAATTCATATGCAACATCCAAGATGAGCAGTCCACTACACAGCAATGCTTTTCTGGTGCTATGATCAAGGATAGAAATATGCAAGCAGAAGTAAATTTATCAGAGACATCAAGAGGATTAGTAGAAGAGGGAAACAAGCAGACTGGGGCAAGAAAAGTTGTGATGATACCAACTCGAAGTAAGTCTTAGGAGGAGAAAATTGGGATGCAGGCATAGCACCTCAAAGATGAGGTCTATAAAACTGATTTTAGTTGGATATGGATGGTATCAGATACAATAGTGATAGAGAAAAGATAGCTGAGAAAATGTTTTAACCAGACATATATTGTTATATTCATCCTCTGTTTCTGAGCTTCGCAAATCTTTCAGTATCAGAAATGGCTGATATCAGAAAATACTCGGAACACAGCACATTTTTTGCCAGCACAGGCATTTACTTAAACTTAAACCAGCCTCTGCTGGTTGGCAGAGCCACTGGCCTTCTAAAGATCACAGATCCTGAGTTTGAAAGCTTATCTACCATCCTCTTTTCTTGCTATTGCCACAGATGTCTTCTCAGCAGTCTGGGGCTTTGCTCCCTGAATGCTGGGCTTGTGCTACACAGGTGCCCACCCCTGATAACACAGCTGAGGAGCCCAGAGGAAGTTATACAAGATGCTTTTGTCAACATTCCTTCCCACATAGACCATCTCCAGTCTCCTTTGTTACTGTCAATTGACATCAGAGCTGCTGAATCATGATACAGTAGTCAGAAAAATGTTATTTATGTTGTAGAAACAAGGCCCCCTCCCTCTCATTGTTTCCTGCCTGTGTCAAAATGGAGTCACTGATTTTTGTCCTAGCTCCTCCTGCCCTGGCACTTTAGGTGAAGTTGTCCAAGTTCTCCTGCTTCAGGCTAAGATAAAATACATGTACAGATACAACCAAGATTTGATTCTGGCCTGCTAAAAGGCCGTCTCACTGAGCAGACACTGTCTGGACAGTTCACCATGAAAAGCCATTTGGAACCAGTTTCTGAGAGATCTGCCTACAAGGTCAGAGCCCCAAGGGAATTTTTCAAATGATACACTGTACGTTTGAAAAGCTGATCTCCCACAGAGAGGACTTTTTTGCACTACAAAAATATTCTGTTAGGGTGCTTAGTTACAACAGGCTTTATTCCTAAGCCCTTAGATGGAGGTGAACTATGTTTTGACTTTTCAGCACTGTAACTAAGTTCCTAACAAACCAGGATGCTGAGGAAAGAAAACAACGTCGTATCTGGAAAGAGATGCGGGGAATAGAATGACTTACAAAGCATGAGACAACGTAGAAAGGCACAAGAAGGACATACAAAAGACAAGAAAGAGACAGAAGGTGACACGGTCATGGTCAGGGAGACACTGATGACCAGAGACAAGAAGTTACCAAAATACTGAAAACATACAAGGAGAAAGACTGAGTTATGTCAAAGAGAAAGTGTGAGAGGCCTGGCAAAAAGCAAGGAAAGCCAGAAATCATTGTCAAGCCATCAAAAAACTTAATGGTGATCAAAATTTTCTATGTATAAATTCATAAGCATTTAAAAGTTTTATGTGTAGATAAATACTTTTCAAAGCCCAGTGAGATTTAACTTTCTTACTTTAAACTAATACATAGACTCCATACAGATTTGCTAAAGTGTTCAGGGGAGATGTCCAGACTTTGACTGCATAAACAAATTTATCAGGAAAAAATATCTATAGATCTCATCAGAAATGCAATTTGAAAGTATGATGTCAGTCTAAAAAATCTAGAAAAATTCACAAATGAACTAATTTAATTCACAAATGACAAGAGAGTTCTAATTTCTTTCACCAGAATCCAGTTCCTCTCCTGTTCTCTTCCATTTTTATTTTACAACTAGCTAACAAACAAACAAAGTTATACTGTAAAAGAAACTATGGAAAAGCAATAAAGATTTCAGTTCTTCATTTACTGAGTCTTCCCCACAAATTATGACTCATGCTAAGATTATCAAAATACATAATGAATTCAAAATATCAGATTACTCTGGAATTATGACATAATGCAGCCAACACAAATAATTGATTTTCAGTGCATTACAAAATTGTTATTGTTGCTATTTAAGCAGTAGGTGAGAACAACATTTGGCTGAATTACACATGGGCAATAAAAAATCTTGTAATCTAGATTGAAATCAAATGCAAAAAGTGAATGACAGAACCTACAGAAGAAATTACTGGAGATAAAAGAAGATTAATTAAAAAAATATGCTACTGACTTATATTAACTGTGTGACTTAGGTCATGTGAAAAATTTCTTTTTTAACAACAAATGAAATCATCCTGCTTTCTCAATTCTACTATCACTGTTTGTCTCATGGCACACCAAAACACAGGACAAAATTTTAAAATACTTGCACAGTCATTACTGAGTGGCTAGCTAAAAACAGACCATAAAACTCTGCATAAACTTCCTTATCATGTGCTTTATGTATCTCATAGTTTCAAACATACCCATCCCGATTCTATTGAGAAAACATCCTTTTGTATCACTGGTGTACAAATGTCGGTAAAACTGGTGGAATATCATTGGCTGTTGAACTATGATCCCTTTGAAACCGTGAGCCTATGCTAAGTAAAGTAAGTAAGTGGGAGTAAATCCTTGCCTCTATTTTTTTTCCAGACTTGCATGGATTTTAAAATCTGTAGCAGTTTCAGCTGATTTTTCTTTGTGATAATAGCATTTAGTGCTAATATTGCTGCTTTTTTTCCTCTGAAATTAACAGATCTCAAAAATTTTACTCTTCTTTAGACACAGTATTTTACTTCAAACAAGGCACTAAACATATACCTCCCATGACCAACAGGGAAAATAAAGGCATACAGAGTGCAAGTGGCCAGCTAGTGAGCCAAGAAGCCAGAAGATTAGCCCAATATCCTAGATTACAAGCCAGACCCTAAACAGCGGATCATGCTCTCCTAAGTCAGAATTTGCTATTCCATTTTCTTTTATAAAATCTACCTTTCCACAAATGTAGTTCAGAGGTTACAGCTAGGTAAAGTGACATTTTTGTAAAGGCTGAAAGAGAACACCAAAGGTAGCAGGACAAGATCTCGAGAAAGACGTAATCAGGAAAAGAGCGGAGCAATGTGGCTTTAATACAAAGACAGGTAAAACCATAGGAAAATGTTAGGGGTCTGGAGGGTGATATTATTGGAAGCGGTAGTTTAGTCACCTTTCATGTTGGGGAGGAGTTATTTATAGCTCTTTGTTTTCCATGTGGTTTGCTGTGGGACTTCGACAGAAAACACATGGTTTTCTATGTCTGGCACGATAAAGCAGATGACAGACTGGGCTTAAGAGCCAAATGAGACTTCAGAGCTCTGATTTTGCCAGTGCAATTAGTAGTTTTCCAGCTGCGGCTCTGCAAAAAACTTCTGTTCTGTATCTTTAGTAGTTTATAATATGGTAAAAAAAAAAGGTTTGAAATTTGAATTGAATATTCTTGTACACTGAATGTCCATGAAATTTATCCATTTACACATAGAACATTTTTTTTGGATTTTTTCTTCAGAATTAATTTGAAATTGGTTAGATTATGAGCAGCAAATCAGGATGACCCACGTACAGACTTGTCACAAGTCTCTAAAGTTTAAGTTTGTGTTTATCAACCGTTTAACACTCTCCATTCCTAAGGGACTAAGAGGATAAGCAGATGGTCTGCAAAGCAAAACTGTAGTATTTGAGGCTTGAAGGGAAGGAGACGTGTAGATCTTGCATTCTGTTTAATTCCTCTAATGATTAAGGCACGCATCCATCACTCAAAAAATTTGCTGCAAAATAGTTGTTCCTAGTCATCATATGCCTGTCCTAGGATGGGTTTTGTCATGCAGTTGATGGTCATTTTTTGAATAACACTGAGCAAAATGGTAGCTTGACAGGTCTTTCAAATACATAGGATAGGCCTGCTTCTGTTGTAAGATAGATGCAAGTTCAAATTAAAAAAAGGTGAGGCAGAGATTGATATCTGAATATGTTTTTTTCCCTGAGAGACTATTTAAGAAGCACAAAATCTTGAAGTCAACCCCATCTGTCATAAAGGAGCTGCTTTTTCAGTCTGCTAAAAGGGGGGTGGCCCTGCTAACAGACGAGGAGATGGTCTCAATGCACTGATGGTTCTTTCCATCCAAATTTCCTGTATGTGTCACAGCTGCAAGTCTGTGCAGCTGTCTCTGGTGGTTTTTTTTTGCCTACCCCATCTCATGTTTATAGATGGTTTATTATTTTGTGTTGCATATGAAGGAGATGAAGAGTAAGAAATACTACTCTGATTTCTGCAACATATTGATCACGGAACCCTCAGCAGCCATGTATCTGTCCTGCTTGTTAGTGATTAAATAGCAAATACCAACACAATCTTAGTCAGACAAACCTCTACCTATGGGCTTTAGATTTTCCTTTGTTTTCTTTTTGTTCTCCAGGCACATACGGTCAGGGATTTAGCCCCTGCCAAAGGCATAGAAGACCACACTCCCTGAGAACTCCAGTAAGCAACCACTTTTCCCCCTGTAGAGACAAGTTACAGAGAATGCATAGAAGAATACCATCAGTTTCTCTGCTTATTTGTGGGGTTCAACAAATTTCAAATCAGACGTGGGGTGATGTGACCACGTAGTAATTGGAACGTTTTGGGAGCTGCCACCAGCCTTCAGGTACAATGCATATATCTATCCCCTGGGGCACGGGGGAGCACTGTTTTTAGTCACAGGTGCCTTCCGGCAGACTGGAGCAGGTGCTATCACCCTCTGATTCCTCCAGCTTTCTCTCATTTCATTCAGAAGCTGTTAAGCAAATTCAGTTCTCATCACCTAGGAGCGAAGATCAGAGCTTGGGACAAAAAGAAATGACTGATGAAAAGCCCATCCTGACCACTCTGAAGCTCACACTGTGGCAGATAGTAGACTGGCACTAGTTTGTAAGAGTATTGCTCCATAATTGTTGGTCCTTGTGCTGTCCACCCATCCTGTGTTCATGTCACCCTCCTTTTCCTTTTCCATCCTTTGGGCAGATAGACCTCAGTTGCTGAGTGTTGCTTCAGTGTAAAATAACACGTGGTGCTTGTGGTGTGGGAAGGAAGCTGGCTGTGAGAGATAAAGGTTTGAGGTTAAGAGCAGACCGACTGTTATGCTCCTGGGGCTTTGCTGCTCTTTGTATAACCTTAGTGTGGCTGAGTGATACAAATCAGCACTACCTTTTCTGATAAAATCCATCTACCAGAGGAAAGCAGCAGCCATACCTCCACATCTTTTTATACTTTATTACAGCCCTGGCATTCCAAAGGGTTTGGATGGGTCAAAGGTTAATTTTCCATTATATTGCTGGAAGAGAGTGACCAAGTTTGATTAAGGCTCGGAGACTTAGGAAATAAACTGAAGGAAAAAAACCATATCAGAGGACTTGCAAGAACCAAAAGCCTTCAGGGAAATTCCAAGATTGCCAAAGAAAAGAACAATTGCTGAGAATGTTTGTGCAAAACCACCATCTTCTTCCTTCCCACAAGGATTAGTACAACTCACTTTGAAAGAGAAAGAAACAATCAAGAGAGCAAGAAACATTTCACCCAGCTGTCCCACTCTGCAAAACCCCACTGCTTTACTTCACCCAAAGCAGCAGGCAGAAATGCAAAATCATGCCATTTGTGACCTACAGAAGCAAAGCTCAGTGTTTGCATGGGTGGGGGAGAGAGAGAGACAGTCAAGCTTATCACCAACTGGAAAAAATGCAGAATAGAACTGCCCTGGTTGCTTTTTTTAATTTTTTTTTTTCCTTCATGCAAGCTATACTTATTTTTCCTCACAGGAAATATAAATCCTAAATGAAGCCCAGCTTCATGGCACATAACAATAGAGACCAAATGTGGTTTTGAAGGCTAGAGACTGAAACTAATGGTTCTGAAAGGTGTTGCACCAAAAGCAATCTTTAACTCTTCAGTGGAAAACAATAATTAAAATTAAGTCAGGAAGCACTGAAAAAAGAGGAGATCTCAGCTGATCGCTTCAAAATGCTTCTTAGCCCACCTTAAAAAGAAACCTTCTACCTGATTTTCTGAAGTTTTATGCAGTAGAGAAAGCTTTTACATCCCGAGAGCAATAGAAAAAGTAAGTGTGGTTTATCAGGCAGGTTTATGGCAGCTACAGTGTCTTGCTTTGCAACGTCCAGAGCAGAACAGACGTTGTCCTGAGACAACCTTGTTCGACCATTCTGTCATCTGACTCAGACTCAAGCTGTCTGCTCAAAGGGAAAAAGTACCGTGGGCATCTGCATAATCGAAACCTGAGGCAAGCAGAATGTTAAATAAGGCTAAAATTGCAAAAAATTTTCACAAATAAGGGAAAAAAAATCTGTTCTTTCTCTGAGGTCAGCTCTGTCCTGAACATCGCTCTAGTTCTGTCACATAATCCTGACATAAGGAAGTTCCTCCCTCTAAGAAAATTTGGTGGAACCAAGATGGAATTGGCATGTAGAAACCCTGTAATTCAAAACACACTGCTTACATATTTTAGATACTGGTTTTATTAACATTAATAAAGTAGTACTGATTCTATAAAATACTTTATAGATCATATTCACCTCTGAAGATTATTTATTGGTAAAATATCTAGTAGTCTAAATGTTCCAACAATGGCATCATTGATTTTGATCAAACCAAAAGAGCTCAGCACCTATGAAAATCAAGTCTGACATGTGTAAGAGGAGAACAAACTGTTTCCCTTTCACACTGTAGAAACTGTAAACAATGAAAACAAACAAAATTATGCATCAATTAAGGTAATAAAAACATGATTTGAACTAAGGTTGAATTGAGAAATTGATGGACTAAAATACACCTTATTCTGAAAGTGCTGAAACTCTGTTTTGTACTTTCAGACTTCCTTTTGTTTTCCTTTTTCTCCATTGTTCAGTTCATTCAATTTTGTCAATGAACACAAACAACCAAACAACAGAATAACCAAATAAATCTGAAACATATTTCACCAAAGGATTTCTAAATAGTTTTAATTTAGCTAAATTAGGTCACAAGGGGTTAAAAGAAGCTGCTGACTGCTGAAAATACAATAAAAATACCGAACAACCAGAATTATAACCTTGCCAGTGAATTTAAGAGAACAAACGAATGGACAGAATGAAGTGCGCAGAATAATTTTCAAATGAAAACCCAGATGGGTTTGAAGTAAGAAATGTGTGTTATAGAATGGCTACTGGAGAAGTGGTGCTTCCTCTTGCTCTCAGTGAAGGTCTATAGATCAATACATGGGGGCTCTACCTGAGGCCCTCTATGTTTTTGGTATCAACAGCTGAAAGAAAAACTAGAGGTGGCAGTTCAGAGTCTGCCCAGGCAGAGCCCTAGACAGGAGGGATGCCAGCAGCTTGCAACTTTGAAAAAATGTCTTACTGAAAACAGTAAGAAATATCTGATTGAAATCCAATCAACTGTAACTAATGTTGCCTCCTATAGGACAGATTTTGTTCTTCAAAACACTGATCATGTCCATATTTTAAAGATGCTTTTCATTTTCCAATCTGCACCCACATGATACAGTTTCAGTTATATCTTTGTTCACAGAGGATATTTTTTCTAGCTTTAAGGGCGATTTTGTACCTACTTGACTTGGAAAGGGCTACATCAAATCCAGTTAATCTATGCTTTCTCCAAGGAGAGGCACAGAAAAAGTCTTACTACAGGAATCTCTGTTTCCTAAGCACTTAAAAGTCACTAGTCCTGAACACTTTGGGGTTCATTTGCATAATGAACCACTTTCCTTCTATTTCTTGCCTCACACAGTAGATTATTTTCATACTGCATATTAGACCACTAATAAGGTACAAATTTCAGAGAGCATGATCTCCTCTAATAAGCACACAAAGTTCAAGGGGACTGAAAACTCCTGGTCTCCCAGATAGTCTTCATTGGCTCTGCATTTCAGTGCAATGAAAATTCATGATAATGTGTGGGTTTTCCATTCAGATTTAAATTTTTATCTGCAGATGTTAATAAAACTCAGTTTGGGCACATCATAAGGAAAAAAAAAATCAATCTCAATAAGTGCTAAGCACAAAACAGGTTTAGAGGAATCATCAGAACTCTGGAAAAAAACTGGAAACCAATTGTAAGTTGTAGTGAAAGTTGAATAAAATAATGAGGAAGAACTGGTGGAATAGCTTTTTCTAAGTATTTGGTTTCCACTATGGGTTTTCATATTAGCAGGCATGGAGAGGATACCCTCCTTGCTCAGGATAGGCTAATTTTCACATTTACACGACTCATGAACATGCACTATGCTCCCAAGGGAACAGAATGAAATGTTGACCTCAAATTCAGCTGAGCTAGTGATGTTTTGGGGTTTTTTGGGGTTTTTTTGGAGTGTGGATGCACAATGGTAAGACATATCTTGGAGTTTAAGTATATACTGACTTGTTCCCCGCCCCCCAAAAAAATCACTAAGCTCTCCATACAAAACCTGTGACAAGTGTGTGAACCAGGATATTTTACTAGAAATAAACTGGATCAACCTTATATTTTGCCTAGTCTGACACCCAGTGAAAATGGTAACTATCATAGTTTTCAGGAGGAAAGGCATAAACAGCACAGTGGTATTCTATCCAGTAAACTTCGAGATTTTCATAATATTTTAATATTTTTAGAACTTTGAAAATAACCAAGACACAAAATAACCAGCAGGAAGAGAGAGATGTTAGATCAAACTGAGGAGAATATGGACATGTTAGTTTTTGAACTAGTCATGTTGCTAATCTCTGAGCACATTTGAAATGAAAATTTCTTTCATGGCAGGAAAAAGCCCACAATTGTGGGAAAATTCCGAAGTGTGTGCTGTTAAGAGTTAATGCAATGAGGGGAGTTACAAGACAAACTGAAGTCACCTGCTGAATGACTGAGCAAAACAAAAGCACTCTGTATAGAATGAGTTACTTCAGAAGGAAGTATAGTGAAGTTTTCATCTCAGATTCGGTATTTTCAAAAGCAACCTGTGTTGGAAGTGTTGTAAACTCAATTTCAAAGCAATTTGAAGAACAAAAATATGGATAGAAGTCTCTCCATAGTAAAGCAGCAGGTAAAATATTCAATTTAATTTTGGTAGAGCTGCATTTCCGTTTACCCCAGATTAAGTTCAATTGAACTGTGATAAAGAAGAGATTTAGGAGGCAGAGCAGAGAGACAAAGAGATAAAGCATGTATCCACTCTGCTAAATAAGATATTTTTTTGAAATCCACATCTAGGCAAGATTGCTTGAAGATTCTACATATAACTTTGCTGCTTTAGTAAAAACAAGCCAACTTCCTAAAGATATTTCTCTAATGTTCTGATGACATTTTATTCAAACCTACAGCTCTGTTTAGGACTTTCAACACTCTTGCAATACAGTTCTTAATATTCTTTAAATTCCAGTAATGCTGAAGACTGGATTTCAGGAATCTGACCGCTTTTCTCAGTTTGGTTGAAGATAAGGGAATAATTGATTTTACTGGCTAAATTAAAAAAAAAATGGGGGGAAAAAGGAAAGCTAGATCATTCATTTCCACTCTAAATATTGAAGGAACAATTCAGAGAATTTAACAGGAATCTAGAAATTGTTTGGTTTCCAGGATCAGATTCTCAAATCTGCATTTATCGGACAAATGAAATATCTAACAGAAAAATAATTCCTAGATCTAGTCTCAACAGTTAACATCATCTCCCATTCCATTCTTTTGATGCATCTTCTCTAACTCACAAATCCTGCTTTCTTAATTGAAATCCTCTTCCAAAATTTTACTTGCCTGTCATCCAGCATATAAATTTTCATTTTGCCCCTTTGATTTTGCAGAATAAGTTTTCAAGATGATTTTAGTGCTCAAACGTATCAAAAAACCTTTTCAAATTTAAAATATTTTTCCATGTTCTATCTCTCTTTTTTGTTTGTTGTGTTGTTCTTCTCTTTTAGCCATTCTTAGTTCTATTCCATACCACGCAGCACCCCCAATGAATGGTGTTCTCTACTTAAGAGCAGTCCATCATGCACTTATTTATAGGCAGAAGGCATATCTGATCTCTGAAATCTTGTGGTACAGTCCTTTCTCTACAACCATGAGAGTGAAGAGTATTTTTTCTTTTTTAATATGAAAAACATCCAAATCACAAGATACACATATAAATCTCCACCCTAACACCATCCATTTCTTCCATGTTGCCAAGGAAATGAGTACATAGTTAATCATGATGATGAAAACACCATCCTCTCCACCTTCTCTGTTTCTATCTTTCAGTCTGTCAGCCCTCCAGACAAGAAGCTTCTTACTGCATTCCCACACAGATTTTGGAGATGAAACAAAATAATTATGAAAAATTCATCATATTATGAGTAAGAACATCCTAATAGAGGGGTTTGAGCTGAAAAGACTGAGAAACAGGACACGTTGGTGGTTGAGTTAGGCTATAGGCCTGAGAAACTGAAGCCAGGAATTGCACAGGCCCCCAAAGGTCAGCAGATTTCTCATCTCCTTCGCTGTCTTCTCTGCAGCGTTCTGTTAACATTTTGCAATAGGCTCAGCAGCTAAGTTTTTGGGGTGGGTGTAAGAGCACACCGCTTCCTGTGTGGCCGTTCTGCTTCCTGTTTTCTCAAGGCTGATGGAGACGAGCTGGCGGGGCTGCTGATTTTGAAACAGGGGCAGCTGCATGATTGTCTTGTGAGAGCACAGGATGAATCACCATCCCATTCTTATAGAAAATCCCAAATATTTCCAGAGTTGGAACTCTAACTCTGTGGCTTTGGGTTACCTGCTCTTTCATTGAGAAGAGGGTGGGGAATGCCCAGAGCACTAAATAGTCAAAAATCAAGAGCCAGAGCACAACAGATTATGAGACTACTTCAAAATTCATGTAACTTTTGGAAGATTTTCTCTGTTCACCGAATTTCCATTCTTTAAGCTACATCCTATTCTCCGCAATAAGAGGAAGAAATATTTTCTTTTTTAATATGAAAAACACAAAGTATCATGAGACTTTTAATAAAACTCCAAGTCAGGAACAATAAATGGATAGGAAGGTCACTGAAACACAGAACTACTTTTACACAGATGTTGATAAAAACTCAAACAAAACAAATATTCAAGCCATTAGAGGGTTCAAGGGTATGCAAAATTCAGTTTGTTGGTAAAAGAAGAGAGGTAAAAGACAGGAGAAGAAGGGAAAATAAACTGGTAAAAGAAAAATCCTCTGCTGTAAGAAAAAAGATGCAGAATAAATCTGTCCTATTGTAAGCTATATCTGATTATTATTATTAAAACTTTAGTAACAAGATGACAGATTACCCATAACTGTTTACAAATAACTACAATATAACCAGGATTACACAATATGCTTCCATGAGTAGAATACTCTCAAAACTGAAAGGAATATTTGAAGAACCTGCTTGCAAGTACAAACACTCTCCACCCACCCCACCCCCCTTCACTCCCCCAAAAAAGCAGTTAAACATATGCCAATAAATATGCTTGAGAAGTCTTGTATGGACAAGGCAGTGTGCATTTTACTGTACATTAATCTCAATTAAATATTAGGCTTTCTTCTATGTTTTAAGTTATCCATCATAGCACTATGTATTTTTGGCAAACTAACATGACTTTTTTTTAACCTGCTTCAGTTCAGATCCAAGCTCCTCAGCCTGTTCCAGACTGTTTCATGATTAAAATCTTAATTCATTGTTGTTAGCAATTCCATGCCCGAAAGCAGCCCAGGTCTACATTTTGGAAACAAGACCTATGCAAAATGGAAAGGAGACAGTGAGAAAATAAGAGCCTAGAAAATCTCTCTTAAAACTGAAGGGAGCAGTGGTAAAAGTTAAAACAGGGGGACCCTCATGTGGGGAGATAGGTGTGGTCACTCCTAACGTTTGGAGCCAGCCCAGAAAAGAACAGACTACTATTTAAAGCACACAGCTCTGTTACTCCTTGATCTCACTGTAAGCTTTGTGCCTCAAAGTGTTGTATGTTCAACCCAACTGGCTGCCAAATGTTTACTTTGGGCTGGATGTATTGTACACACATACTCAAGCATACTTTTGTATTCCATTACCTCTATGCTAACACCTCTGCTTTTGAGCATCTATTTGAACCTCATGCTACACTGCCTAAGTTCTTGAAAATTCTTGCACATCATCTTCCGCTTCCTGGACCCTTATACTCTTCTATTCTTGCCTGGTCCCCCATAATCTTAGACTGTGTTTTACATAAATATTCAATATGGGTGAATGTCCCTTTGCTTTCTGAATTCTTGGGCCTGCCCTGAGTTTTCACAGAGAAGTGAATATGAAAGAGCTTGAGTTCCTCTCTCCACACTGCATTTGTTTCACTTTCTCCTCTTTTCACTCACTGATTTAATCTGAACCTCTCTGAGCTCAAATGTAGGGTTTCTGACTTCCCAGTTCTTAGGATGAAGACATTGGCCCTGCTGGAGTATGCAAGCAATGAAGACATCCTGCTAGATATCTTCTTGATCTGTGTCAGTGGCTCTACCTTGAAACATTAATTCTTTTAGTCACATTTTTTTCTGAAAATCTTATCAAGCCTGCTTAGCAGTATCTACACATGGGTTTGCATACAGAACACTGAAATAGGAAAGGGCCCATTCCACTTTCACTGCCATACTGCTCAGCAAAACATATCTGAGAATCAGTCTATGGTGAATTATAAGATAACTTTTTTGTTTTTCCTTCCGGGCTTTAAAAGCAGAATGACTTCAGTTCTCAATCACACACAGTTTTGACTGTCTGGCATGCAGCTCAGCCTGCAGCAATATGGAGCTAGCATGGTTATTGTGGGGCAATTACTTATAACACTAACTGGCAGGTTCACAAACTGGAGAAGCAGTGTAGAGAGATGATGCAGACAGGTCTTGAAACTTAAGAGGAAATGCAATGCTGAAAGACATGGAGGGTGGTAAAACAAACGTGTATGATGGTAAAAAAAGAGAAAAATCTAGGGATATGTCCTCTACGGATTTATCAGTGCCCATCACTTTGGATGATATCATGACGTGATGAATGATACTAACTTTCCAAAAATATCCAACTGTGTTTTCTGGACCTGAACAGAGCAGATCAAATCACATGATTTTGTGATTATTGATGTACAGCAGTAGTTCCAAAACTTCTGCATGAGGAAGCAGGCCTTCACAGACCTGTGTGTTAAACCTGCCCAGCCCTTTGAAACCACATGCTATGAGTGACAGAGCCCATGCTGACCAGAAAGGCAGGCTGCTATCTGGAAATTAGCTAGCCCAGGCTGCTACAATTCCGTGGCTTAACCATCAAGTCAACTGTCAGGCTGCTGGGTGGGGGTGGGGACATTGCAGTGTTGTTATGAAAGTTGTTTATCCACTGATTATCAGCAATGAGAATATACATGAAATACCAGCAGGCTTTTACAGAAAGAACCTCTGAATTGCACTGTGCTAACACAGTGCACTGTGTCCATGGTTTGTGCTCCAGCAGAAACCTGCGAATAAGTTCACTAAAAACAGTCCTCTCTTCTTTGGAGGCTGGATAAACACAGACTGATCAACACCAGTGTGGACAGCACTAGTGAAGCGTGAAACATGGGAGTTCTAGGGAAATAATACATCTGCAGTGTTGGACAATCTGGAACCTTGTTCTTTCCCTTGAGGTAATAATGAGCAGAGTGCAAGGCACTGCTAGTCTGCAGTCCTGTCCTTTCACATGACATTGGTGTTTTCATTTCAGGTGGTCAGGTGGCATGAGCGTGAATACAAGCTTGAACTTGGAACTATGAGTTAGAAAAGTTTTAAGTCAGTTAAAGAAGGAAAAGTCGTTGTGGCAGAATTTCCCAGAAATAAAAAAATTCATATCACTGCATAAAATAATATATTTGTGAAAAATTGCAGGTCTGGGCTGAATGATAATTCGAAAAGAAGTAGGGATTCAGGGCCCAGTTCTCATTTTCTAAGTAACCTCTTTTCTCTGCTCAGGACCAAGACCATGCATGTATATCAAACCTACAGGTTTTTTAATTTGGATAAAATGGTATGGAATATGGAACAACAAAAGCTTCTGTTCTCATGTAAGGGGCCCATGAAAAGATACTAGTACTTTCAAGAATAAAAGTTCTTTTCTTTGTCTTGTTTTCACTCTTGCTCTTCAGGTTGCTTTCCTTATCAAACTGGGAAAACAAGTAATATTCTTTCAACACTGTAATAAGAAACTAGTAAAAAAATAACCTTCCTGGTCTCAGTGAAACTTCTTTGACTCACTTCTGTATATGAACCTAAGCAAATGCTGGAGACAGATGCAACCAGAGGCACTGCAAAATATGAATCGAGTATCAAAGCTTAGCAACAAACTGTCACAAGGTATATTTTCTGATTGTTTCTGAATGGCTTTTTATGTAATTTAAAGAAACTGGGCCTATGGTAAAAATTGATAAAGAAATATTTTGCAGAAACTCCTCACCTTTCCAGTTCAGTCAGGTAAAATAAACATGGTCCCCTGAAATATATACACAAAATCCAAAGAAAATTAATCTATTGATTTATCACTACCCAGAGAAGGAGAAGCTCTACTGTAAAAAAGAATATTCCTCACCTGTGTGACGCTGGTGAGTGTCCATTGTATTTGTGGTGAACTTGCATGTGTGAAAGGCAATTTTTTGTCCAACAGTTAATACTGAACAAGAGGTGTTCCCTTTATCCTTATATAGCTGGAGGAAAAATGAAGAAAACTTGTACCTTGTCTTTATAGCCTTATGTTCCACAACAAATCTAACATCTCATTGGTAAAAGGCACTTAACAAATGTGAAGGAAAAAAGAGCCTTAGGGATCTATGCACACAGAACCAGAAGAACCAGAAACTGCAGAAGCACATAATCACTTCAAAACGATTTCAGATGTTTTGTTCATATTGTTGCCAAGTGGACTCCCTAATGACAAATTAGCAATTTCTGACTGCTAGGATGATAACCACCGGAGTTCCCACTACAGATTCTAGTAGAGGTCTCCTGCAAATCTGGCATTTCATCTGTCAGTAAGACCTCAAAGTAATGTAATGTAAATGCAGTACATGTAAGATGGGCTGAGGAAACAGTTTTAGCCTCAGTGGAGCATGCTAAAATAAGAGGAAGGCCCTGCTGGCTGACAGGATTTGTGAGAAAATATCCTAGGATTCAGACAAATTCTCTAGGGGTGTTTTCTTTCTTGGTGTGCTACAGTTACAAAGCATGTCTATACTGAACACATGGGAATTAAGTTTAAGGAAAAATCCCTGAGAGACTGTAAACTCCCTGATATTTAAATGAGCAGCTATTTTAGTTTCTCTTGTATGAGGCTTTATTGTCACAAGATGACTCTATAGGGAGGATGTGCCAAGAGAGATTATGTTTGGACAACATGCCTCTTCTGGAGTGACAGCAACAATAAATAATTTTAAATGAAAAGGCAGTAAATAAACGGGCTATCACAGATTTGAAAAATTCAGCTCATCAGATATTTGCGTTTCCAAAACAAAGGTGGTTCTCTATAGAAAAATAAACATGAATCAGAGTTAAGAAGCATGTAATGCCTTTTAAACTTACAGGGACTACAGGCTAACATACCTAGTTTCAAAAGTCATGTCTTGATCATTTAAAGAATATAATGACTAAAGATTTTGAAAATTAATGTGGAATGGATTAAGAGTTTACTTGAAAAAAAACCCCACTGAAAAATGGTTTACATTTAATTTTCTTGAAACAGTAGAGTATTGACTTCCTGATTTGGATTATTTTTCATGTATTATTCAAGCACCTTCCATCAGTGATGTTTCCAACACGAAGTCTGATATAATTCTTCGTGGTCAAAGTGAAAAATTTGTCCTTATTTCTTTGAAGGCATATCTTAGTCCACTGATGATGACTGACCTTGAAGCTGTTCTCTGTTCTTGTCTCAAGAATCAGGGTTTTATGAGTAAGTGCAATAACTGCATTCAGTTTTGATCTTTCTAAGAACCAATTGGATCAGGAGAATAAACAGAAAAATATTTTTCTTTCTAGTTTTCTTTCCACGATAGCAGAAAGGCAGCTGGGAATGATCCCAGGCCTGTGTGCATTGTAAAAGAACTAACTGTATTTGTTGGATGGAAAGGGAGCTACACAGTGTCTCTCTCCAAGCCTACACATACTGGCCATAACAAAAAACTTTTCTTTTCCAACCTCATGCAAAATGGGAATGGAAAAGAAAGGGAAACATTCTCTGTAGAAGATTCTGAGAATGAGAATCATATTTATTAGGCCACCTTTACATCATCAAGAGGTAGCTTGTGAAAAGAAGTAATTTTAGTCTTTCCTCTCCTGAAGGCTTGATATTAATATTTCTGCAAGGAAAAAGAAAAGAATAAATGGAGCACTGCTGATCCCAGTGCCAACTCACAGCTTCTTGTTAAATATAAAGGGCTCTGGCAGCAGCGCTGAAAAAACCGTGATATATACTGATATCTCAGGCACTACAAGCAAATGTGCTCATATATTTGGTGCCTAAAAAATCAGTGATAAAGGGAAAGAAATAATTATTATAAAGTTTGTGTGCTTAAACAACCATTTGCAACTATGCTCAGCATTTAAGCTGTTGGGAAGTCATGGGAGTCACATGTTCTGTTGCTGCCTTTTGCCTCGCACTTAGAAGAGTTGTCTGGTGGTGTGACCCATTCTGACAGGTTGATTGCAGATTGATTGTTTCCTCAGTTCATCCTCAAGGATCGTGCTCAATTCTTCTACAGCATGCCAGCAGCAACCCTTTTCCCAGGACTAGCACAGCTACTGAAATGGATTATGACATCTTTGAGCGGCTTTCATTTAGATTCTCTGTGTTCAGATTCAGAGCAGTGAACATGCAGAGAGACTTTGCCAGATCCTTCTTTCAAGAGCTAACTATACAGTGTAACACAAAATGCAGTTCACCTGCAGAGCCCCTAAGGCCTCTGCAAAGTTTTCTTCTTCCTGAAGTCTTTTGATTAGCTCTACAAAAAGTCAATCCCACCTCCACTAAAATACACTGGATCAAAGATGTGATCCCAAAACGACACAAAATAAAGGAGTCTCTAATGCAACTAATTTTAATCATAGGCTTTTCTCACTTTATTCCTCAGCTTCCTAAGTCTACCTTTTACACTCCCACTTTGATGCAGCGTATCTTCCATCACCTAGATTAGCACTTTTAATTAGACCCAAGATAGACCCTCACAGGAGGTTTGCCTTCTGGCTAGAGAACCTCTGATGAGCTAAACTTCCCTCCCAAAGTGAAAGTAGTCAGTCTGTGCCCCACTCCCCATTTGAGCTCTTCAAGACCCTCTTTCCATAGTCTTAGCACCCAGTACAAGACAATGCAGTCAATAATGCCTTAGATGATTTTCTGATACTGGTGGTTTGAGGACAAGAAATAGTTTTTCTCCTTTCATAGGATAAGAAGAATAATTAAGTTAAATCCACAGCCTGAAGTGGATGGAAATACCAGGAAACAATCTCAGAACAGCTCAGCATGTCGTGCAAAGGGGGAGTAAAACGGCAAAAGCTGTTCTAGTAAACTTCTATTTACTGGCACGCTATTGAGCAATAGTTTCAATGACATGGTGTATATTCATACTTACATACATAAAAAAATTCTCACACATATGCACAAAACCATAGAGAAG
The DNA here is from genome assembly GCA_035584735.1 of Pseudotriccus pelzelni. NCBI lineage: Eukaryota > Metazoa > Chordata > Aves > Passeriformes > Tyrannidae > Pseudotriccus > Pseudotriccus pelzelni. The sequence continues at coordinate 23,680,752 of JAWMRA010000161.1, forward strand.
TCCCCTAGAATTTGGATGTGATTTGCAGGTGGTATTCAGAAACAGATGAAGATTGTGGGGATCAGTTTGTAAGATTATTGCTATTCTTCACAGCACCCTCAACAGCAAATTAGAGCCAAATCTATTTAAAAACAGTAAAGGCAGAGAAGTGAAGTTGCCTTTGGTTGTGCTGTTTTTCTCTTTCCCGTTGTAGCTTCCTCTTTCTCTTCACCAGCTCAGCACTGCTGGCAGCTTTTTATAAACCACGATTCCTACTGCTGTCAGCTTGTTTGGAAACTACATGGTGAGCTCAGTCCAGCAGCTACTGCTGTGGGTTTATGTTTAATTGCTGGCAGGATCTGCATTAAATTCTGTACCCACCACCATAATTTTAATTCCAAAACACTCAAAGAGCTCTGTATATTCAAAAATGTTCTGTTCAAAGCAGAATTTTCGACTAAACGTGTGCAGTTATATAGCATAAACTAAAAGTAGAAATGTAATCCCCTAAACAAGTAGTAAAGAACTTCTGCATGATGCACATGGGAGTGATGGCCTCTGGAAGGTTACACTGTGGCAGGGTGGTCAGTAGTGCTGGGTCATTCTAGTTTGACAGTAATCTGCACTGAGCATGCAAAGTGATGTCATGACCAGAACAAGTGCTGTGAAACAAAAAGCAATATTGAGATCTTCACATGTAGAGGAATCTTCTACAATTCCTCAGAACCAGAGTGCTGCTCAGAAAAGTTATGATTACATGAATGATTCAGAATTAAACAGTGAAAAAACCTCATTTAGACGCAGCACCAAGGAGTCAATACTAGGAAAGCAGGCAGAAACAACAACAGGGAGGAGCAGGGGAAGGAGCAGGACTGAGGAAACACTGTTGGGGTAGTAAGATAAACAGCACCAGCACTCCTGAAATCTTTGTACTCTACCTGCTCCTTCAAAAGCAAACTTGGCCATGGATTTAGTGAAGAAGCTAGCTTGGGACAGACACATTATGTTTTTTCTAACCACAACAGATACAGTCCCCTTTAGGGGCTGGGGGATGATGGCAAGATCATGGATGGTGACAAACTGTTCTCAGAAGAAAAGGTATAGAAAGAAGATAAAACCAAAGGGTTCCTCTAGGTCACAGAGCTAAAAAATATTTTTAATCCCAGATCTCTAAAATTCTTCTACGGAGGTGCAAACATGCATGTACTTTACATGGTGAGTTTAAGCCCCTGATAAGAGGGTTACTTTTTTGTTATTTTTCTCAGATCCCTCAGAAATGCTCCATGGACTTGCAGAGGCCTACAGACCATGAGTTGAAAAGTCACTAAATCCTGAAAGGAAAATATAGGTAAAAACTCAATACTTTCACTGGTAAACTGAATTTAAATTGTATGTTACCAAATTAAATGAAAACAATAACATTGTTAACAGCGTGCTGCAACTGTAAATTATGTTAAATTTAGTCAGTGTTTAAAATACACAACATCAGCACCTTAAATTTTAAGGGATTTGTATATAGATGAGGTCTGTGACTGAAGAGACAAAAAACCTGAGTAAGCCCAGGGGCATAGGAGTAGAAATAAGGTGACTGCAGAAGAGTTGAAGCTCTGTTTATCAGTAGAGCACATTTTATCAGCACCTTTACCTGTATTTGTCCATGCTGTAAATAACTGCATGTAGTATTCCTAGTATAACTGTAAGTATCTCACCCCCTTGTGTTATCAGCCACAGAGGGTCACAGTGGGTACTAACAAGACTCCCCGCAACAGAAAAAGCCATCGGGAAAGTCTGTCCCCTTCTCAGCTGGCAGGAATCCTGCAATCTGGGGACAGTCAGCTGAGTTATAAATACTCAGCCATGGCTATGTTTTGGTGTCTACTCCTCTGTCTCCTACCATCTCCTACTCAGAAAAGAACCATTTCCCTTTTCTTAATGACCACTGAAATCATTTAGGGAATTTCCAGCACATGGTGTACAGATTCTGATTCACTTTAAACCCAGAAAATGTTTAACTCCTTCTGGTAATTATTATGAATTGATCCAGTCCTACAAACAAAGGTATTCCAAGTTCCTCTTTCCCTTTTTCCATTTCAGTCCTATACAAGCACCTGGCATTCAAATCATTCTGCTCTCTGCACCCCACTATCACTGCAGTGAAACCTTAGTTGTGAGACCTCAGCTCTTCACATGGTTAATTTGTTCAGATTTGAGAGTGTCTTTTCCTAAAACAGGAAGATTATTTCATTTTTCTCATTTTCTGAGATACATATATACCTCTTAGCTTATTCTTCTGTGACATGCTTTAAAATGCTACCACTAATACTATATGGTCAAAACTAGACCTCGCAGTTTTCCTTCCCTTCTACCTCCTTCTTTTAGCAAAGTTATTCTTCTTATTCTCGCTGTCACTTGGGTGTTGTCTCTGACACTATGCCAATCTACTCAAGCAGGCTTTATCAAGGATGTTCAACTTCCTCTTGCAGGACACCTGTAAGAACAAAATTTTTCACCTTCCCTTCATTGCTTAAACTCTTGCCCGCCAATGACCCAAACAATGACAGTCTCCTTCTCCCTGGTGTTCCTGGCTTCAAACTTTTTTCTCATTCTCTCCTTTCTTCATTGTGAGTGGGATCAAATTACTGTTCAATTGCTCTCTTTTGTATTTCTCCACTATATTTCTCTCAATTACCACATCAAAACCAACTTTTGAAATCCTTTTAAGTCCCTTCACACAACTGTTCCTCATTAATCTCTGTTTCTTTAACATCTGAAATAATAATGTAATTGTTTAATGTTTGATGTAACACTTGTGGCACAACAACAACAACAACGAGTTAAATAGAGTTCAGTACAATACCTACTGAACTGTAGGTACAGAAAATTGCTTGCATTAGAAAAAAAAAAGATTGCAAAATTAGAAGACCAATTGCCACAGTCATGAGAACAACAGGAGGGAGGAAACAAAATATCAGCCCATTGGTTGTTAGCAGGACATCTTTTCAAAAAACACAGTACCAAAAATAAAGAGAATCCTCTCTGATGGTGAATGTAGACCAACAATTTAGTTCAGATCACAAGACCACTTCTAAAATTGATCGCCTAATCCCCCCCCACTTACTACATTTTACTTCACACAGCTGTATTAGAATGCACAAACTAGATTCTTTTCAGATGAAACTGAAGATATGGCTCAGGTCTGCAGCTGCAAATGGGAATGGGTTCAGTCTGAAGTGTTACCCTGCCAGAGTAAATACAGGTGGATTTCCTCCACCAGCAACAAGTATTTTTCTCTACAAATATACTCTTATTGATCCATATCACAGATATACCTTAACCTTATAGCTTAATTTTTACTATTAAAATATATTGACAGGGGGAGGTGGGTGGGGGGAGAGGGAAGGGAGAGACAACCTCTGTTGGATTGTAGGTTCTCTTCTAAGGGATTTTAGACAATAATGCCTCCATCTTACTGGTGCTACTGACTGTAGGTAGTATGTACACTAGACATAGACTTGAAGAGTAGATGGTATTAAAGCACTCTCCCGTGTTAATTGCTTGAAATGTTACAGAGTTTTGTTTTGAGAGATTGGATGACAATAAAGGAGCAGCAATATGCATATTGAAAATCTGTTGCCCGCAAAATGCAGAAGGTCATCAAAAACTGACATAACATCTTCCAGTTATTTGAAAATGCCTTAAAACCCAAACAAGTTTTCCCAAATACAGTGCACAACAAAATGCAGCTGAGATGGAAACAGATCTTGAAGCTGCATAAATTGCCAAAGGGAGATTTTCTTCTTTGCTGAATTCTGTTTTATAGAGAGTTTAAAAGTTACTAATCAAATCAAAGAATAAGTGCTTTTCATTTCTGTAGGTGATTGCTTATCATAATCATTCTTAGAATATCCATAAAACTTTCTGGATTAATACTGATTCAAACTATTTCTCTTCCTCCCAGTGAAAATCGTTATCTTCATTCTGATATGGATTTGGCCTAGTCTGCTTGAAAACCTTCATCGATATAAAGAAGTTAGTTAAGACTGATATTTTAATGACATTTTATGGCATTTCCCATCAGCAAAAGTCCTCGTACAGATGCCGTTACGTAAAACTCAAACTCATGAAAGCTGAACTGTCAAAAGCAATTTTTTGCAAGTAGGAATTGCATCAACTCTGAGAAGGGATATCCACATAGTGAGGAAAATTCTTTGTTCAAATACAGCCATGGCAATAAACCTGTTGGTATCACAAGGGAACATCAGCGACTAGCACAGTGGAAATGGGAGCTTATATTTCAGTGGAATCTATATTCAGACTGTTAAGGATGCTGAGGTGCAGGTCCCCATGAGAAAAAGTGGTATAACAAATTCTTTCCAGCCAGTAATTTGCAGCAGCCGTTTTCTGGCTCCTGCTCTCTCATTATTGATACATACAACAAAGATATTTCAACTCAGAACTTCAACTCAGTAGCAGTATATGTAACAAACAGTTATATACAGGGGGCTGTCCTCTAGAACTCCAGACCCCAGAGGTTCCACAGTCAGAGATCCATGTCGTCTGAATGGATATTCAATGTTAAAGGATGATATACAAGACTCACAAGCCATATTATGTCCAGATAAAAACAAGTTTGATGGAAAACATAGATCTGAAAAGAAAATTTAGTAGTAGAATCTGTGTAAACACCTGTTCCTGATTAAAAGACTTCAGAATGAGTGACGTCTGTGGTTTTAGTAGGGAGAAAAATTACCTTCTAAGCACCAAACAAGGTTTGAGGTAACGGGACCTCTCTGTGATGTGGCTGCTAGTTGAAACCCTTTTACTTTGGTAGTTTGTGGTTAGAAATAGTGTGAAGAATAAATGGCTAAAGGTAGGGGAAGAAATGTTGCAAAAAGCTGCACGCAGTGAGGTGATGCTTAGAGGGGAAATTTTAATATTAATGTTGAATGTTTTCAGAAATAATCTTTCACAAACTTAATCTTTCAACTCAGCAGGTTTTTCTCTAGTCCTTAAAATTTCCATCATGGAGAAGGATCCCTACCTTACTTGAAAAGCCTTTTTGAACATCAGAATACATTCTGTGAGTAGCAGTTCACATCATATGCCTCTGGAAATCAGTTATCTACTACACAACTTTTTTGTAACTTCATCTGCTTTCTGCAGGTAAATCATCTAATAATGTAACTGCAAGGATCTGGGGCAAAGGTATTGTCTCTAGTAGGCCTTGCTTTAGGAGTGAGAAGATTCTGTGATTACAAACAAGAATAAGGCAGCAGTTATATGCAATAGTGAGAAACTAATCTATGTTGAATTTTATCAAGATTGTTATTAGTGATATTCCTATACAAATAGGATAGACTAAACAAGGATTTTATTTTACTTTTAGCATTTTCATTTATGGAGATACTCTCTTTCCTAAGAAGCTTATTCAACTGCTAGACTTTCTGCTGGTCCTGAAACTTTATGGCATATTATTTAGTTCTAATTCACCACACAGAGAATCAATTTCATTATTGATATTGATAACCTTGGTGCACTTATGATTACCATATGTCTAAACTTGGTTGTTAACGTTATAAACTGGCATTCCCTGAGTGCAGTAAGGCTGGTGCAAAATATATATCCTTATTAGGTAATTTCCTGTGCTAAGAGACAGTGCAGAAATATCCTCCAGTCTACGAAATACAATTGCATTCCACTTTAATAGAAGCCTCTCTGTGTAAAACACGAAGTTTTTAAACCTTTCAGATGCTGCTTAAGCTATCTTTCAGAGTGCCATGAATCAGATAGCATATCTTCTTTGTTCTGAATAGCCTTTTCAATAGACACACAATTTCCACAGTTGCTTTTATCACCTATGATTCAATTACCCACTGTAAGATTTGTGTGTGCTATTGTTCACTCCTGTCTCCTCTGTTTGCACTGAGTTTTATCACCTGAGCTATACTGTACTTCTCTCCCTTCCCCACAGATGGTTTGCTCACTTCCAGGCTGGCATCCAGGGGGAGACTTGAGAATCATCTCAGACTCAGAACCGTACTGCTAAGCAGCTTGCTTATTCTTAGGTTATAATCAAGAATTCATAATATGAAGAAAATAAGAATGAAATGCTTATGCATCACCTCATGCTAATGAAATTCAGTCTGGGGCTTAAAGAGTTAATCTCCCATCATGTTCTTGATGTTATCCCATTGCTAATATGGTTTGCTTGTTGAGTTCCTGAGGCTGGGGAATGAGAGGAACTTATGAGCGGTCTCTGGTTTTACCAGTGTACAAGGGAGGAAGTCTGTAGTGGCTGAAATTCCCCCTCACACATAGACCCAGGTGAGTGGTGAGCAGGCTGCTTTCAAGAGCAGAACCTGTGGCACATGGGCATAGATAGAAGGGGAACAACCCAGACAACGAAACTTCACTTTTCCAAGACATTAGTGACTAACTGCAAAGCAAGAAGGCATATTGCAGAATGAGAGCATTCTCCCCTTGTAGCCAAGACCCATTCCCTACACCTTGCCCCCTGGCCCACTCACCCTTGCCACTGCCAGCACCCTGTACGAAGGGCATCCATCTGTTCACTGCAGCCAAATGCAAGTAGAACAGTGAGGTGAAGAGAGGGGAGAACATCATGTGAGAAGAACTAACATAAAATCTCTACAAGACATTTCTGTACTTGACCTTTTAGACAGAAGTCTATAAATTTCACTCTCTACTTGCTGTTGAAGGCATTCAGGACCTGAGAGAAGTCGAGTCATTGCATGGAATATGTAATACTTTCTCCTTTCAGGAGTTCCAAAAGAAAAGAATCCACAAGAAACAAATAAGAAGTGGCTTTCACTGAAACAATTACTCTCTTGCAAAGTTTATGACAAAAGTCTCGTGGGCATCACTTCAGTGTTTTATATAAACCTAAGACTGTATATTCGAAACTGCATACTCTTTTTTTCCTACCTGCTAAGTATCTCCACATAACTTCAATGCAAGACTATTATTAAAGCAAGTCTATGCCACTGCACTGGCCTCACAGAAGTTGTCAGGACCGTGTCTTTACGATATATCATTTAACCAGAGAACAGCACCATTGTTATGGTTCATCTACAGTTGGAAGCACGTAGTCTTCCACAGAGTGCTGCACCCATATGCTTGTTTATTGGTAGCAGGCCCAGGCTCTGGGTATCTGATTATACAGTAGCACCTGCCCATGGCAGATCTGGCCAAGCACAGACTTCCTGCTGCAGCGCCGCAGCTCCATAAATGAGAGAGATTTATGCAAACTGGCTAAAGTGTGATGTCACAGCGCTCAGATAGACCCAGGGGCTATCTGCCTTCTACAGACATTTGATAAAATCAGGAACTTCACATACGACTTGGTAAGAAGTTCACCTCAGAACCTATTAGGGCAAACTATGAAAACTTGTTAGGATCCTTCTATCCTGAGATCCATCACTGAAAAGGGACTTTACAGAGTCCGAGGATCTCAACGGATCTCACTTTTTTATTTTTTTCTTTTTTCTTTCTTTTTTTTTTTTAATATGATTTTTTTCAAGTCAGTTATGCTGGATGTTTGAAAACTGAATTAAGAAAAATTCACTCAGAAGTTGGCTGAATGTTGCAAGCTTGCAAAATGGAAGGATTTCCCCTTATTCCCCCTGTGAGTATATTGAGTTTATTCCTAATACGGATCATTGGGCTCAGTAGAAAAAGGCAAAGTAAAACAGATTTTATTATTTGAGAATATCTCTTGTTTGGTCTGTATTTGTAATGCCAGGAAGTTTGGCTTAAATCAGTTATAAAACTATGGCAATGAAAGGGAAATTAGCATTTCCTCCCCAAACTTGTATCTGATTTTGATCTCCGTTTGTTTTCACAGATTAAATGTATGGTACAAATATAGCAAGTCAGTAAATCTTTTTCCTTCAGTGTTGCCTGCCTATGTGATATAAAGCCAAGTCCTTCTTCAGATTGTAATTATTATCTGGAGTCTCTGACATAGTTTATGCATTTAACTGTCTACCAATCTGTGAGAGAAGAGTTGTTGAATGCTTATTTTGAGTATTGCGGATTTTAGAACTCTGTGCTCTTTGAAATGATGGCATTTTAGTTTCTAACTTCATCTCGTCTTGAACTGAATTCTCTTGAATTCACTTATAATGAAAAAGTAATTTGTGAATGAGGGGAAAAAAACCACACAGCCCTTTTTTGGGAGTTTCAGTGTTTTCTCTAAGGTATAAATTTTTCTGTGTGCTTATAAGGCCATTCTATCCTTTTCTTAGCTCTGAAGCATTGTTGCACTGCTTCAAAAATTATTATTTATGAAGAACATAATGTCACTAACCTGTCGTTCAGAAACAGACCTTAATGGGAAATCTCTAAGTAGAATGGACAGAAGAGGCCCTAACTAGATTTCATTAGGTTTGTAGAAGCTGAGGAGGTGGCAGATCGGGTGGTTTACCTAGCTTTTTATGTGGTAGATGACTTACAGTAATTGCTATATATGTGTCAGAGAACAGAACGAGACAATGCAGATCCAAGAGGTTTTTTTGACAAAAACTTGTATCAAGTTCTCTATTTGTCTTGCCCCATTTAATGAAGGCTAAAGTCATGTTTCCTTATCTTCTATCCAGAAGAACAGCCCTTTGAATTCCTGTCATATTCAGTATTTATGCTGACTGATATTTGTCTTCTTTTGGGGGGAGACACTTTATTCTCTCAGTTTACCACCACAAATATTCTCTCAATTTATCATCAGTGTCCCTGAAAATCCCCTATCTACCCAAAGGGCAAGAAGACCCTATAAATAATTTCTCTTAAATACATGTAGTTGTCCAATGGACCTCCTCTAAGTGCGTCAGAATAAAAATCTGTAAAGAAACAGAAAATGGAAAAGTACACAGAGATTTCTCAATGTGTTACTTGTTGGGCTTAAAAAAAAAAAAAAAAAAAAAGGCAACACAAATCTTGTCTTCAACCACTCCAGAAACAAACACCTCCATTAGGGGGAAAAAAAAAAGTTAATGTTCTGTCCATTCATTCACTCAGACAATTTTTCTGGACTCTTTTTTTTCAGCATATAGTTCCAGGGCATATATTAAATAAATTGATTGATAATGTAACGCAGTTTGGCCCATATTCTAATCTGTGCTGCAGTTAATATTCTGTCTGAACTCCTTTCAGATGAAAAATACAACAGGCAGTGAAAATACAATTACACCTCACAGAAGCACTTGACAGGGCAATTTGAGTTTTACTTTTGTGATTAAAATGACCAAAAATTAATAATTTTGTGGTTTGTACTTTAAAAATTACTTTATGTGATCTTTGGGCACTGCCAGCTAGAATCCTGAATGTCTGTGTCTCCTGGGGCTTTTTCAGAGGGGAGACATAAGCCTGTTTCTAGGGAATGGTTTCTGCTGCAATACTTCCCTCCACCCCTCCCCGTTCAGTTGAGGGTGGGTGAGTAACTGCCTTCCTCTTGCCTATGCTAGGAAACTCTTACCCTTCATTGGGAAAACACTGTTTAAATGGTTTAGGAGTATTACATCTTCCTCTGAAAATTAGGAATTTTGTATGGGAAGGTTCTGCAAACTGGGTCCGTGCCTCCCAGTCATGATAGAATTTAGTTGCGCTATGCGTAAAAAAATTATTAAGTCAAACACTTCGACTTAAAGAAGGTCCCAGTTATATATGAATCTCTCAGTAGCCACCTGTAGAAATCACAGCTTTGAATGAACCATTTTTGCATGAGAGCAAAAATGCCCCACAGAAGTCCTCTGTTCCACGCAACTGCATTGCCAACACGGTCCAGTGAGGCTGGTCCAATGAGTAATCATGCTAATATTTTTACTCATCTCCTCTAAAATAGTTATACTGTAATTTGTTTCCAAGGAAATACAGTTAATCTTGGCCTTAAAACTTGTCTCAGCAGCACATCACTGGAAATTGTGTGAAGTATTTCTGAATCACATGCCAGTGAACAGTTATATCAAGGTAATGAAAAAAAAGATCAGCATTTAGTGAATTTACAATTGACTGGAATCGTCTGACAAAGTCTTGGTGAATAACAAGAATTTTCAGACTCCTATACAGTTAAGTTCAATATATCTCTCTTAATCAGTGACAACCATGCTTTCTTTGAGTAGTTTTGTGGCTTTTCCCTGAGTTTCAGGCAAAGATGGAAGATGAAAGCCACTCTTCAGTTATTAAAGTCTGTGACAGAGAAAGTATTGTTTGTTGATCTCTTACTTGAGGGTGGTACATGGTTTTAGAGAGCATAGTGCACCTCATGACATCTATGAAAGGAGATACCAACATTAGACCACAACTATGAGTTCCTAACAAAGTTTTCTGTCACTCTTTTACATGAAAACAACTGATAGATTGTCATCAGTTAAGTATTAAATTGTAACATAAACCATTCTTTGCTTTTTGTCATGGGAAACAAAACAGTTCAGTGTCATGGAAGTGCCATCAGTGAGATGATGAAATGAGTGTGTGGGTGGGGACTTTCAGAGAAAGATGGGGCAAGTGGGTAAAGATAGGTACAAGAGGCAACAGCAGTACATGGCAAAGCCTCTTCTCCCTAACTAGAGAAAGAGTTTTTAATGAAACTTAAAAAAACCCAACAACCCCCCTAAAAAATCAGAAACAATTGACAACTCCTTCTCTAATGAATAGGAGAAAAAAATCCCACTTTCCCATAGGATAATCAGAGGGAATACATGCTATACTATCTCCTTTTACCACTACCCGATTAAGTTTGTGATAAATAAACTTTTAAATATTTAATATACATCTTCCCATGGTAGTTACTGTACCTTTGAAGATCAGACACCAAGATGGAAAGCAGTGCCATTACAAGTTATTTGTGGGGACAAGTTGGTCCAGGTTGCATGAGTTAACAAGGATATACAAATACATATTTTATCAAATGGATCACTACACAGAAAACTCATTTACGGACAAAAATTCCAAGAATTCATACTAAAGAAATTTTAAGCCCCAGACTTTCAAAACAGAGCTGATAGTACCCCAATGCTCTATACAAAAGCAGACTGTTTTTTAGATGTTGAGTATCTGCAACTCTCTGCAGTCAGCTGGATCTGTAAATATTAAGTGAATCACTGTTTTGAGTCTACTTAGCAAACCTTCCTTTAGCTCTAATCATTGAATACACATCTGAACTTGTAAAAATAGCTTTTTAATGGTAAAATGCTTCATTGTCACCTCAGACTGAGACACTATTGCCTGTTAATGTATATTAGTCTGAAATGGGGGAGTTGGAAAATCTTTGGGAAGAGACTACAAAGGAAGAATATGATTAGGAAAAGTCAAATATTTTTTCCTGTGTCTAAAATGTGTATTTGTTATCTACTTTTGGACCAATGCTTGGCCTTCCCACCAAGCTATACTTGTGTAAAGATATGCATGATAGGTACTTTGCTGTTGCTGTGGAAATTTTAACAAATTAAGCCTAGGTTGACGGGACATTGATCCCTTAGGATATTTGTTTACTTTTGGCTTACAAACCAGGATGCGTTTAGGTATGATTTTTTTTTTAAATAATTTTTGTCAGTTTCTAGTATTTTAGTTGAAAAGCAGAGATTTTCCTTTCAAGTTATATACATTTATACGACTTTTCTAAACCCCCTTTTTCCCAACTAATGCAATTAGTAATGTAATGTAATGCATTTTCCATTTGGATGTTGAGGTCTCCCCTTTCATACAGTATGAATGCTTTTTCTTTGAGTTATAACAAATTTACGGTTCTGAATGTGAAGGCACAAGTTTATATGTTTTTCAGGTTGGTGTCACTTAACAGGAAGCACATATTTACAGAAAGGAAATAGGGGAGTGGGTGAACTAATTTGCAAAGATAATGAAAAGTAGAAATTCCATTCAGAGCTTTATCCTGAAGAAAACAAACTACAGTCTCATTACTTTTTCTTGTCAGAGATCAGAGTACACCAGAGGTTGAAGGAATGGAGATGAGTAAATACATATAACCGTAGAGAGAACACCAAGAAAATACACAGAGAAAAGCCAGAGGCATCAGAGAGAATGCACCCTCTACTAGCTTCTTTGACTACCCCTCTGAAGTCTGGAAAATAGCTTATACTTCCCATTAAATTTCTGTGTAGATGAAGGGCAATTCTATTGGAATCACATAGATTTGGAAATGGAGACTGCATCTACGTCCTGTGGTGACTAGAGATGGGAAGAGTCTCTTCGCTGGTATTCCTGCTGTGGATGCAATTAAATGACACTTTGCCCCTTTTCCTTAGTCTTTCCCTTAGATTGTGTTTATTGTGGATTGTCATCTTCAAGATTACCCCAAAGCAATTGTGCACCACCACTGATTATATTTGGAGCTGACAGCTAGGCAAAGAATTTTCTCCTGAGTCTTTGAATATGTCATGGAACTGATTGCTAGTTAGTGTATTTTCTGGAAGCCATGAATTTTTAGACGATCTTACCAGTGCATTTTAATTATACACTAATACAGTGCATGGCTGCTACTAAGTCCAAAGTAATTTCTGAAAGGTTTTTTTTGGTGTTGGGTTCTTTTGTTTTGTTTGCCGGGGTTTTCTTTTGGGGAGGGGTGGTGGTTTGTTTGTGGGTTTGTTTTGGGGGTTTTTTTGTATGTGTTCTAATATCTCAATCCTCAGAAAAGGACAATCTTTAAATTCCCAAATTCCAACAGAAAGCACTGAAGGAGTTAACCAGAAGAATTAAAGAAACCAGAAAAAAATCTTTTCCTTTTGTTGGCAGCTTATCTACTACCTCCATCTGGATTTTAATGGCAGCTGCTACCTTAGGTTTCAAGTTCTCAAGTAGTCTAGAGAAGGAAGAAAAAGAGAATCTTGCCTGCATTTCTGTCATGCTGTCACCGTAGCATAAGCTTACAAAATGCAGATGTTCCAAAAATGAGACAGATCCATGGAGGGAGATAAAGGATTTGAGACATACAGATAGGTATACGAACATATAAACACAAAAAAATATGTAAGTTATCATATTGTTTTAAATATTTGTCCTTTAAAGTTAATTATTAGAATTAAAATGTTTCTATTAATACCTACTAGAAATAATTTCCTTTCAAAAGAAAAAGCAAGAAGGTGTTTAAGTTCTCCTTTGCTGTTGACAGCACAAGAATTTGTTCAGATTGGAGGAAAATACTGCAACAACCTTAACTGGATTAAAGGTTAACAAAACCCCATGAAGAACCCCGTGTCCTTCTCTAACTCTTCACTCTGGAAAAAAACAAGAAGGAACATTAGAGGAAGCAATGGAACTGTGCACAACTAATAATAAACAGATGACATTTATTGCAACAACATAAGATCCTAATCAATATCCCTACTGGAATACTAGGCCTGGGAAGGAAGAGAAGTGTGAAAGTAACCCTGTATCACCTCTTCTAAGAAGATAGAGAGAACTTTGACTCTACAGCTAAGCATCCAGTAGATCACAACTCAGTATTTGCCCCACATTTGGAGTTTTTAAGCCTTTTCTGAACATATCTAAGAGCCCTGTGTAGTTGATTGGAACCAGCAAACATTTAGGTTTCATTTTGGACAGAAATCAAGAAAGAAAATGGTTTTACGCCCTCTGTCAATGTCATTATCAGCATACAAACTGCCACCATTTAGTCAGACCCCCTAGAAGCAGAATAACATGTTTAGTCAAGTTTCTATGTTCTCTTTTGTGTGTAATACTACTAATTATTATTATTATGACAATGACAATTATAAAAATAATAATAACAATAGTAATATAATGTTTGCTACTACCAAAGAAAATATTTCCCCACCCTGCTGGTGTGATGGCATCTTTACTTGTGCCAGATATCCACAAGAGCACTAAGCAGTATCCTGAGAAGGCTGGAGTGTGGGATACAAAGAACTTGTGCATTACCACAAGACAAGTTCTGCTACACAGACTGGGTGTCTTTTCTACTGGGATTAGTATTTTTCCTTTTTTTTTTTTTTTAATTTTTTTTCAAACCACTGTTTGGTGTCATGCATTTTATTCCCACTGATTCAAAAATAACTTTAAGTCTTCCCTTTCTTTCCCTAGGCAATATAAAATGTATCGGCATCATCCCTTCACTAACTATATGAATAATTTGGAAGGGATTTGTGTAAACTTACAGTTCTAAAAATTCTTCTTCTTTTTACAGCCCTCTGAAGATATGGTACCCTATGAGTCAGACCTGTACCGACAGCCCCATGACTATTACCAGTATCTCAACAGCGACGGAGAGAGCCATGGTGGTAAGAAAAAATATCTCCTTGGAGCAAAAAGTCTCATGGAAAACAGATTTAAGACACACAAGGAAAGAACAAACTTGTTGCTGTGATCTATAATGTATAGACACATATTTTCAAATCAGAAACCAACACTGTTTTATTCTGCTTAATGACACTGTTCCAAGCCAGCAATTGCAACTTGGTTTCTCTGAAAGAGAATTTTAAAAAGCACTATATGATGCAAACAGCTTCCAGGAAGGTAGGATCTCATGATCTCTATCCTTCCTCATCTTTGCTGTATTTTTACTTTCCTTTGCAGATCAAAAGCACTCATCTTATTTCACAACTGTTTGAGAACATGGATTTGCAATACTGTATTTCTCTTCTTGTGTTCCCATGTCCAATTCCTATTTGACTTAGGTCCTACATAATCTATTTGTGCCTTTATTTTAATTAGATTTCTTCAGTATTTGGCCTTTTTTAACTCCATATATCTTTTTCTTTCTTTTTATCTCTTTTGCATGCTGCCACACCTAGCTTTAACTTTCACTCTTCCTCCAGTACACCCAAGTACTTCCTCTCTCTAAATCTATGTAAAACTTCCTTGTAGCTGTTTGTATGTAAACACAGCTCAGTATAAAAATGCTGTATGATTATTTATTACTTCAATTTGTGTATGTGATTTCAAAGCTTTGGTGTCCATATTTTGGTGTTTTCTGGGCACTGCACTGGACTCTAAATCAATGCAGAGGTGAAGTCTTGCTTTGTGAATTTTGTCTCCTGTGAAATACAATGGTCCAGCAACACCACCCTGGAAATACCTGAGTCAATATTGACTCAGGAAGGAAAAGCACCGTTCTACTGTATTACTGGTGGCAGTCCCTGCAAATCCTGGAGTTTCCCTGAAAGACTCCCACTGATAGAGCAACTAGACCCATTTCTGTTTAATTTAACACATTAACTACTCATAGCACAGCACTGTTTTTTCTGTAGCAGCAGAAGCTATTTTAAGGAAAAGCAAGTTACAGAATAGGCCTGTTCTGAGCATTTAGCTGAAAAAGATATCTACCTAAATTTGTCCTCTAATTGCATTCAAGGGACACCTGTGATAATCTTAAAACCTAGAGACAAAGAATTGATTCAGTTTTTATAAGTTATCTCATGGCATCTGTTAGTCACACTAATCAAACCCAGCAAATTCCACATGGAAATTCAGGGTTTTTACTTTATACCCTGTAGGTGTTTACACACTCATAAAATGAGGATAGCATTGATTATCTCAAAAGGCAATTGTGACAATTAAACAATAAATACAAAAGATGCCTTGTAGGAAAAAGCACTGGGAAATAACTTCTGTCATTACATCTAGGCTACCTCAAGCAACAACATCCCTTTATCTTTCATAATTTTATCATCCCATCTGGTTTACTGCCCATTTTTCTGTTGGAAGGCTGTTCCTAAGCTCCATTTCTCAGATCATTAACATGTTTTTACTCATCCTAATGAACACAACAAAAACTGAGTGGTCACCTATACGGGTTATGGTCTAAGCAGTACCTAAACACCCACGTTGAACAGAAATTTGTATGTTCCTAAAGTTGTGCTGCATTTTTCCAAAAGACCCAAAAAACCCCTGTATAATGTTTTAAACTCCTACAGTAAGTGGGTATAGAAGAGGCAACTTAAGCCCAGCCTGAACATTTCAATCAAGTTTTTATTTATGAAAGCAACCTTCTTGTAGTTTGCTCCAGTGTCTAAAGTGTCTGAATATCTAATGTGCCCTATGCTGTCCTGCATTTCTCACAGTCCAAAAAAGCAACAAACAACAAAAGAATTACAGATGGAGGCTGAAACCCACAAATTAACGTATTTTGCTTCTTTCTTATAAACACTGAAAAACTGAACTTCGGCTTTCATTTTGTTTACATGACAGAAGTAGTGGGTCTTGAGAAAAGCCGTGCAGAAGAGCTGGAAAGGGATGCCACAAAATACTTTAAGAAATATATGTTCTAAGCATTCAGAGCAAGGAGGATAAAAGCACAATGATTGAAAAATGGAGGGGAAAGGGAATAAATAAAGTGCTGCAGTGACAGCAGTGAAAGAGATAGAACTTGATTAGATGGGGGAAAAAGTAGAAATAAGAACAGAACTGCAAGAGAGGAATTCAGCTTGGGGTCCAGTGAGATCACTGGCAATCCATAGAAAATAATTTTGCAGGTCACTCTGCAGTAGCCCTATGGACCTCAATGTAAAACTACCAGTTAATATAAATAGATGATACTAGACAGAATAATACTTCTGATTATGCTGACAAGGGAGTTTTGCTCCAGTGTCAGACTACCTCTTTCTCACTGCTAGAAAAATAATTTTGTGACAGGGAGATGACCACATATTAATCTGTAGATCTGTGCTACTTGCATTACTGTCACTTTCTCAAACATAATGCTGAAGGCAACCCTTACTCCATATTTACATAAACAGGCATAAAAAGAACACAAAACAGTGTGCCACTAATATAATATGTAGGAAATCTTTGCCAGTAAGTGAACAGTAAATTCAAAAATGCACCATGATATGTTCATCACCACATGCACTGTGTGCAATTATTTTGTATGCTGCAGTTTAGCTATTTTTTAAATACCGTAATAAGCATAGAGACACAGTCATGCAGGAGAGAAGCTACTTCAAGTGATCGTGTATTAGTCCATCACCCAAGCCTGAGCTTGTAAGTCTGCAAATGTAACACAGCATATTTTGTAACACTAATGCAATCTTAGTAATTACAAAATTCCACTGCAGCTTTGTCTCTAAGTTTTTACTAAACATTATTGGTCTAGTAAAAATCACTTTTTGTATGAAGCTGAATGCTGACCCTTGTTCACTTTGTTGCTAGTCTCATGGAACTTACTAGATTTCATGATCTGGGGTTTTATTTTTGTCCCACTTCCTGGAGTAATATTAAGAATCTCAGCTTTGATTTTGTTAGGATCCTAGCTCACACAGAAGTGGAGGAAAGTCCAAACATGTGAACCTTAGTCTTAAATGCCATATGAAAGAGAGAAAGAATTCCAAACTTCATTAAAAAAATCCCCTTCCCTCAAAGCCATTCTCATGATTTGTTGGGGTCTGACTCATAGCTTTTGAACATCTGAAATTATTAAAATAATGAAGTTTGTAAAGTAAGAGCTAATAAGATCCTAATGTTGTTACAGATAAGACTGGTGCCCTGCCTAGAACCACAGCATTTCTCCCAAAAATGATTCTGTTCAAGACATTAATCAAGACATTAATTTTTCCAGTGTCCATCGATATTTTTCCTCATTTCCTCTGTAGGGTTTTTCCTTGACTTGTTTTTTTCAGACATCGGAACACATAAGCTGTGCAATATGGCACTGTGTAAGAAACCCTCTCCTAGCTCATCATGTGTTGGAAAATCTGTACCACCCAGAAACGCTAGCCCAGCCCTCCCAAGTACAGCCATGCCAGCAGTCGTCTGCTCAGGCAGGGCAGATGCTGTGCTGACAGAGCTGTTACATTTCCGGTTCGATAGCTGGCTCATGAATTTCTGCATGATTTTGCACTGCGTAGTGCAAATTTAGCCTGTTGCTCCACTTTCATTATAAATATCTTTAAGCTTGTTTCAAATTCTAACTGCTGGTTCTAACATTATTCATCTACTACAACAAGAGCAAAGCAATCTGCAGTGATCAGAAGGTAATGGAGAAAGTTCAGTCATGTTTTCTCACTCATGAAGTGAGACTCTACCTCCATAGTGAATATTAACACAACGCCTTTAGATCCACTGATGCTTCCCAACAGGCTAACATCCTCTCTGTCATGGGAAGGAGCTCAGAATTCATGACTGTCCTTCCTCTAACCTTTCACTACATACAGGACCAAAACAAACATGATCTCCATGTCTCTACAAAAGAGAATTTTTTTCACATCCTCTTTCACTTCACATGAAATGTCTCATAATGACTCCATTGTGTAGCTATAGCTCGGCTTTTAATGACATTTTCTTTTACCCAAAGAATAGACACTTTCCATTTCTATAATTTTTCTCTCCTGTCTTTTTTCTTCCTTCCACCTTCATGTTTTACAGAAAATAACAGAATTGTTACATGTTACTGATGTGATGCCAACAAAGGACATAGAAGTAAATAGTTGCTGATAACTCTCATATTGGCAGACACAGATATTTAGCAATTTTTTAAAAAATATTTTCATGTGCAATAACTTCACCACAGAGGTGCTTGTGGAGACAGATGCAGAATTTCTCTTTATGTTACTAAACCAATATTATTTTTCCAAAGCATCACTGGAAAATTATAAATAATTTAGAAAGAAGTAAGGAACCTTCCTCCTGTCACAACTTGAATATTTGGACATAAGTTTGTGTTGAATTAATTTCTGACAGATTTATTTTGTAATGTCATATAATTCAAGTCCTAAATGCTGTGTTAATAGTACCGTTCTATTACTGTATTTTAACAGCAGCACCAAAATCCATCATAAAGGAATTTAGTAATGAACAGGCTAAATAGTAAATAGTGATTAATCTTAGTATGCATAAATAGTGTTCCATAGGTTAATTTATTTGCCAAGGGAAAAGTTTTTAAAAGTTCTGCAGTAGCAGTAACCTTGTCACAGGCCATGCATGTTGGAAATGCTCTGTGTTCTCTCCTAACCACTGTAGTTGCTGGTAGTAAGAAGTTCCACAGCTGAAAACCTACAGCTGACAGTCTCGGAGACCTTTCCCTGGGCTTCGTCATCCTAACAATTATGCATTGATTTCATTTTCTGTTATAGATTATCAGTAACAAGGGTCTTTGGGAATATACATCGCCATCTGACAGAGCACTTTCCGCACAATGAGCGGAGCCAGATCATTTTAAGGAAGAAAACTTTAGATTACCCCTGCAGTGTATTCTCAATAATTCAGTGTGCAGGGCTGCCCATGGTATATGGGGCCTCAATGGTTAGCTCTACTTCGAGAAATCTGCGGTAATTTAACACAGAAAAAAACATGAGTTAATGTGGGTCAATCTTCCAACTAAACTAAAATTTCACACTGAAAGTGCCCAAAGCTTCCTACCAAGACACAGCCTTAGACAGCCTATGGATTCAAACTTAAACTGATGTTTCCTGGGTTGGTGCAGATGTGGACGTAAAAAAAAATTTTTTTACCAGAGAAACTAAAATTTTTCTCTAGCACTACAGCATGAAGAAGTGCTACCATGTGTTGTAATTACCTTGTGGCTATAAAATCCATATGCAGTCCACAGAAAGCACTATACAAAACCCCAAAGAAATTACAAAGTAATGCAGCAGCTCCCTGAATGCTTTTATAAGCACCTTTCTATCCCTTTCTCATGCAGTGAGGTGGTTTATCCATGAATCAGAAAAGATTTTAAATTTTGAGCAGCAAATCTGAGATTCTAAAAAATTTGAAGGCTTATGTTGAAGTAAAAATACCCCAGAATCTAAAACTGAAAATTATATGGAATTTAGTTTCAAAGGTAAATGAATCATGAAACAGGGTAGTGATTAAGTACTTCTTTATGGTTTTGAAAAAAAAAAATCCAAATTGTCACAAGAATTTCAAACATACTGAAGAGATAAAAATGGTCGAGAAAAAGTCTGCATCAGAATTTAGCCACACTGTAAACAACATACACCACACTGCCACTACAGTTTATCCTTTTATTTTCTAGTATTGCTACTTAAAAATGTGTGATATAACACGTGATAAACAGGAGATATCTAAAAAAATACCTTTTCTGCAGCATTCCTGAAATTTTTTTCTAGCAGACTAAAATAAAGACTGAAGATAACTGCAGAACAATCTTTAAGTTTTCTCCACTTCCTTGTTTCTATACCTTGAGGAAGAGTGTAACAAGAATATGTATGTAAATCAGTAGAATTTGTTGCCTCCAGAATGAAAATGTCTTGAAACTTGTTATAGTCTTTTCTTGAGGAAGGTGCCAACACTAATGTCTTTTGCATCTTATGCTAAATTATCATTGATATCCATCTCACCATCTAAGAGTATTGTCCTAATTAAAGTGGCCTAAGTATTAATTTCCGGCCACAAGAATTGATAAGACTAGGAAAAGAAACTTTACAGGCATCTGTACAAATTGTCACCAGAGACAGGTCAACAGGAATGGTGTGGAGAGAGCAGAAAGGACAGCAACAGGAAAAAGAATCAATGGAGTCCAGGTAAATGCCACATTCCTTAATCTTGTAATGACAGACAATCTATTTTTACTTTCTTTAGATCATTACTGGGAATACCATCCACACCACATGCACAGTGAGTTTGAGACCTTTGGAGACAACCACTTCACAGAACTGCAGAGCGTGCAGCCTCCCCAGCTGCAGCAGCTCTACAGGCACATGGAGATCGAACAAATGCATGTCTTGGATTCTGCAATCCCAACCACACACATCGGACTCAACCATCAGGTATGGTTACCAACACTTACTCAGAATTTTGGGTGATAGTTAATGTTAAGGAAAATAATGCATTAGGGGATGCATGTTCTTATGTGAAAGAGATTCCTGAAGTTAATTACACAAATTCTTCCTTCAATTGATGTAAGACTCTTCATTCTTGGGACAGATGTGATTTAAGCATTCTTTTTACCTAGATAATGAGAAGTCACGTTCCTTAAACTGTCTACAAAGATAACTGCATTTTGTGGAGGTGTTTGGAATTTCAAATTTTTGTTTAATTTGGAATGAAATCAATGGGTTTGTAATTCTGCAGATGAACTGGACCCGAGAAGTTTTGCATCATCATAGCAAGGGTACCTATGGCTTCTGAGAAGTATTCTGAGCCTTGAAGCAGTAGAAAAGTTCTAAATATTTCCAAGCAATCCTGACAGTTTTACATGACTTGTATAAGAAATGCTAACAGAGACAAGTCACTAGTAATTTTACCACAGGCTGAGAAGAACCTACTGGTACTTCTACATAGAAGTCAATAAGTCACAAGCCAAAACACACTGTCCTGTCTTTGCTCAGATTTTACTTGAAGCCAGTCATTTCCCTGTAAGAAAAAAATACGTTATTATGCAGTAAAGAGTCACCAAAGCACCTGCTGAAATTATAAGTGGTTCCATCATACTGTAAAGGTACTAAGCACAGTGGGTGTTGAGATCACATTTAACTCTCAATCCTACAAGAACCTGCCCAAAGTGATTTCTGGGAGCAGTAGAAAGCTAAGTGATCTTGTGCTAAGGAATTTCCCAAGGCTGACAAGGTATATACAATGTCCTAAATACAAGACAGAGTAGAACTGAAGTCAGAGAAAAAAGCATTTGCTGATTACAGTGCGGTACCATTGCTGAAACTTCATGAGAGAAACCGCATGCATGGAGTCATCATTTGGGGCTTCTTTGTTCAAGGCAAACTGAAATTGTACATAAATATTTTATTAATCAGAAAGAAAGAAGAGAAAAATAGAGAAAGTTAACACTGTCAACAGGAAACTGACTGTAAGCCTTGAAAAAATCAGGAATAGACTATAAGATGTAGATCAAACAAAGAATTAGGAACAGAAAGTTACAAATATAAAAAATGCTTCATGGAACAGCAGTCTGTGGGAAGCTTCAAGCCGTTTCAGTTGCTCGCTGCAACTGCTAATACCTTATGACCAACCATTATCTCTGGCCCAAGGACAAAGGATGAAAATGAGCCCCTTTATGAATGTCTTTGGAAGTACAACAGAAAAACAAGAGGGGGTGCTTCTGCTTATCCCACTTCATTCTACTCAGCTATCATCTTTCATTTCGGGATGAAAGGCAGGGAACTAATTTTGTTACAACTTTCGATAAAGAGCAGTGTGTTCTCTCTCTGCCCCACCCACACAAGGCTGCAGATGTCAGTAGGTAGAATTCACCACTACCCTCCTTTTCCTTACCAGCTGGGGGCCTTTGGCATTTTACTTCACTTTTTTCCTGCAGTAGCTCATGCAAATGGTGCTTGGCATGCTCTGAGTTTCACCCTACCATGTGTTTCAGTCGCAGTCCCAGGCAAGGAAACAGAAGCAGGAAGCAAGTTTTAATCCTCCACTGAATTTGTCAGTTACTAACTACACCCAAGCTTGTCACGCAATATCAGAGTTAGAGTTCACAAATAAAGGAAGAACATTCAAGGATATGTCTTCAGTTTTCTATTGCTATCACATTGTTTTGTGAAATCAAATTCGAGGCTTAAGCTGCTCTTGAACAAGATTTCTTTTAAAAGTTTTGTTAGCCTGACAACAGGGCTATCACAAATAATAGTATAAGAAAAGAATATTAATTCTGGAGGGAGAATGAAAGAAAAGGTTGAAAACATTTGAGAAGAACTTTAGAAAGAGAAAAACCTCACATGGGTGCCACAGACCTTGAGATAACAACAGAATATGGAGAGTAGCTAGTAGTTTCTTAAGTTTTCTCTTTCCAGAACTGTATTAGTAACCTGGGTCTTTCTAACACATTGGCATGTCCTTTGTGGCTGTGTGTAACATAACTGTGTGCTACTGTACTGGCCTGTGCTGAGTTTCAGGTGAAAAGTAAGTGTAAGCAAAAATACAGCAGTTAAGAAGAGTGGGGACAGCACAGGAAAAGCTTACTTAACTGCCCAGGCAGGCCTCTGCAACTACCTTTGCCAACACTACTGTGCCCCTCCCTCTGCCACTGCACTCTCACACTGTCCAACTACATTCCCAGAAGGGCAGTTTCCTTACTCCCACACCATCTCCCAGAGCACTCCAGGTTTCCACAACCTTTTCATCTTCAGGGGCACCAGTGCCTATTCCCCTCCCCCGTAAGACACTGTCCCAGTTTCTCATTCCCCTTCCCCTATGGCACTCTCTTCCTTCCTACCCCAAAGTTGCAGCTTTTTTAACCGTAAAAAGCTAAAGGTGACTCGGTGGTGAGGGGTGAAGTTTTGCTCTTGGGGTTCTGGCAGGAAGCTTACACATACTCTTGCCCAATCCTGCTCTTCCTGCCCAATCCGCTCCAGCCAATCTGCCAACTCATTAACCGCCAGCTGCTGCACCCCAAAACCAGCCCTATGCACGCGCCTTATTGGGACATTTCAAGCTGGTGCAAAACTCATCTGAAAAACACCACTCAGCAAACTCCCACATGGGATGGGTGGTGTGACTCATGAACACCCACTCCCCATTTCAGTGCCTGAAGTCCCAGGAGAAGGGCACCAGGTTCAAGACATCATTTCTCCGTGAGGGAAAAGAAAAGCAGTTCAAAAGACGCTCACCTTCAAGGACTATTATCTGTCCCATTTCATGAAAACTACATTCTATATGCTGTTGGATTTGGGGGATGTTGGTTGGTTTTTTTTGTAATGAGGGAATTGGGTTCTTATTCCCTGACCCTCAGACTGATCTGCTTCTCATTATTAAATAAGAAGCTGCCTCAATTCGTGACAGTTGGTTGTGATCCCTAGCAAACCAGACCACAACTGAGAACTTACAGAGCTGAGGTATATTCCACACTGCTCCTAACAACACCTCTATATAAGGGCAAGAGAATTTAACACAAAAAACTTGGCTTGCTAGCTCTGCAGATGAGAAATCCCCATTAATGGGGAATTTTCAGATAGCCACTCAGGAAAACAAAATGTGAGCCAAGATGGTGTATCCTTTATCTTAGTGTTAAGGCTATTCCCCTCCTCACAGGGGAAATTCAAGACAGAAAGCTGACAGAGCTGTGTAACCCCATCTCCAGATTTGGATGCAGTCCTGTAGGGATTCAGTGCTGTCAGAAGGTGCTATGCCTGAGAACGGAAGAGGACAACAGAGCCAAAGCCAGCCATACTAAGGCAGAACTGTTCAGTTCTTTTGAATTTAAAAGAATAGCTCCAGAAGTTCTGTGGTAGAAAAAAAATTTGTTCTCAAAAGCAGTTTCACTCTGGGGATAAGCAGCAGGGATCAGAAAGGCATTGGGAAGAATGCAAGCTGTGGGGAGGTATAGGGGAAGAGGAGCAATATTACTTGCATAGGATATAAGATATGGGAAAGTTCTGACTTTAACAACCTTTTTCCTTCTTCCCTCTTTTAAAGGTGAGTTATTGTACATGTGTAAGTGTTGACTGTTATCTGAAAGTGTTTTTTAATTGGATGGTGTTTATTATAAATGTCAACAACTAAGTCACTCATTATTACACTAAACACTCTCACATACCTCTTACTTTCTCCCCCCTTCTGTCTGTAATTCTCTTCATTACATTTAATTCTGATGCTCAACTCTCTATCACTGCTTCCTCCCTCTGCTACTCTGTTCTCCAAAAGGTGTCCTATTTGCCCCGGATGTGCCTACAGTACTCCTCTCCACCTCAGCCCAGTTCTGATGAGGAGGACATGGAGAGGCAGAGCCCCCCGCTGGAGGTATCGGATGGGGAGAATGATGGTGTGGACCCTGGGCCTGGAATTATGCATGGAGAAACAGGTCAGTGGAAACAGAGGGACTTTGTCAAGCCATATGCTAAGCAGCTGTTATATTAACATGATGATAATTAATAAAACTGTAGAACTGCTGTGCTGGTGTTTTATCCCACTGCCATAGGTTTCATTTCCCTTAGTCCTTGCACTCTTCAGTTTTCCTAATCTTTTACAGCCATAGCTGTGTTTATACCTCATTTCTTCATGTGCTCCCATCCTCTCCTTCTATTTGCTTATTCAGGCTTCCTGAATTGAAATGGCTTTTGTCATTTCTACTCCAAATTCCACTAAGAGATGGGAAAACCAAGGCAAGAAGGTCAAGGAAAAACTGATTAAAAAAATATTTAGCTCTCTTTGTTCAGTACCTAAGAGTCACATTCTGTATAACTTATCAAAAATAGGTTTGGATTAGTGTCAGAATAACAATGTTTTTCAATTAGCTTCTAATTAGAAAATTAATTTCAGAACAAGGGGTTGGCCTTTGGAATTATTTATTCTTGCTTTTCCTTCCTGGTACATCAATCCACATTATGTCCTCATAGTGTTA
Organism: Pseudotriccus pelzelni; assembly: GCA_035584735.1. NCBI lineage: Eukaryota > Metazoa > Chordata > Aves > Passeriformes > Tyrannidae > Pseudotriccus > Pseudotriccus pelzelni. The sequence goes on from JAWMRA010000161.1 coordinate 23,705,977, forward strand.
CAATGCCTATTGTTATAAGTGCTGCAAACTGAAGAAGTTACAAGCTAGTTGAAACAATTATATACATTCTTCTGTTTCACCAGGAACTACACACAAATAATAATGCTCTACCGGGTTTCTTCTTTGAATCTCACACAGGCAGCAAGAAAAAGATACGTCTGTATCAGTTCCTTCTGGACCTTCTTCGCAGTGGGGACATGAAGGACAGCATCTGGTGGGTGGACAAGGAAAAAGGTACTTTCCAGTTCTCCTCCAAACACAAAGAAGCATTGGCACATCGCTGGGGCATCCAGAAAGGCAACCGCAAGAAAATGACCTACCAGAAGATGGCACGGGCTTTGAGAAACTATGGCAAGACAGGGGAGGTCAAGAAAGTTAAGAAGAAGCTGACCTACCAGTTTAGTGGAGAGGTGATGGGAAGGGGGGTCACTGATAGGAAGCATTATCCTCACTGAGGCCATGGGACCCTAAGCAAGAAAAATATTAAGACCTCCCGGCTGGATACCAGCAGAGGAGATGGACGCATCTTTCTCTTTGCTTCCTGTGCCCCCTTCTCTGCCTTTAAACAGCCTTTACCGTCAGATGTTTCTGGTACGAATTCCCTTCTTCAGCATCTGAGAATCCTAACCGTGACAGAATTCTTTGCTTCCATCCTCCAAGCTGGACAGAGTTGGGAAATTTAAACAATGTACAAATATATTATTGTCAGGAAAGATTTTTTTTTGTTTGTATTGTAACTAAAGAGCACAGCCGATGAAGTTTTGCCTCCAAAGGTGGTGCTGTGTCACCCACAGTGACACCGCGATAGCTTTCAGCTTTCAAACTAGCATTAATACAGGCTCTGCCGCAGCTCTCAAGGCTAGAGAGAAGTTTGCAGATCTTGGAATGATACTCGTTCTTTTAAATAGTAATACCATGTACATATTTAATAAAATCAGATATAATGAAGTTCTGGTATTTGCATAATAAATGATTACTTCACAAACAAATCTTGCTCATTCAGCTGTGCAGGTGTAGGTCCTCTGTGATGTCTGAAAAGGCATGTAGGGTTATAGGGCCTTTTCCATCTGTTGCTACTTTTTAATTTACCTAGAAACACCATCAGTGCTGTCAAACTCAGTAAAAAACATAATAGGTGAGATACATTACTGTGAAAGAGACTAGAGTACTGAAGTAAACTTAAATATACATATATATATATTTGTCAGTATTTTTTCCTGTGCAAACAAAACCCTGCCAGTTGAATAATTTCCATTCATGTATACCAAGAACGGCATTTATAGCTCCATCTGGTCTAAAACATAACAATTAGCCATATTTTCCTGTGGTTTGCTCCTGTTGTTTCTTCTGGCATTCCTTCACAGTGATATCTTGATTTCAGCTTATGAAACTTTCTTGGAATTAAGTTGCATTTAATCATGTCTTCACAGAATTTTAGTACAAAAGGGTTTCAAGATTTTAACTGTGGATTTTAGACCCTACTGTAAAACAACTAATAGTAATTAATAACAACTTCATTGTATAGATTACACTCGAAATGCAAAATAAAAGATAACTCAATACCTGAGATACCATGGTAAATTTACCCAGTACACCTAAACACAGAAATGAAATCCAAAGCCAACCAAAACTAAGAAAACTAGCATTTTAGATTCTAGCATTATTTAACATATCTCAACTGTTTTCAAGCACCCAGAAATCAGGAAAGCATCACGACTCTTCCAAAATATATGAGGTGAAATGAGGCAGATCCAGAATAAAGAGAAGGGTTTTGTTTAGCAATATTGAAATGCAGTACATGATGCCAAATAAGACAACTTGGAAGTCATAACTAAGTAACCTGACTAATTAACTTGAACTTTTTCAGAGCTTGCTCCTCACTGAAACCAAAAATAGTTGGAAGTGTTGAGCTTTTTACAGACCTGAGTTCTCAAAACTATATCTAAACATAGTCAGTGTTATCTACACTAACAATCTCACTGTGGAAGTGAAAAGTCTGGTGACATCACTGGGCTACAGTGTCTCCTTGGAGCCAAACAGGAAGAAGTTCCTTCTTAAAAATTATCACAATGTGCTACTTCCCTGTTCATGAACACGATAAATATGTCAGTCAACACCAAAAATTAACAGAGTTAAAAGCAAGTAATGGCTTCAGAACTTTCTCTATCCAAGACAAGAATAATAGAAATTACCTTTCATATTTATAAAAAAATCTTGCAATCCAACTTTTAATTACTGGAGGATCATGTATACTCTCCTAGTCAAACATTTTTCATTCACTTAGGGTCAAGTCAAATCTATAAAACAAACTTAGATATTTCTAAAATTCCACTGGAAAAATTTACCCCTATAAACTCCATCTGCATCCATGCAATTTTAGGATGGAAGCGGAAGACACTGAAGACAGCTCTCAAAAGACTAGAACACTCAGCACTGATATAAGAAGGGTTCCTTCAATGCTAAACTAGAAACTCAGGACTCTTCCACTTGGTATTGACTCTCCACCACTGACTTGGAAGTAGAAAGAGATAAAAGACATTTGCACTCAGACTTGCAGACTTGATATTCCAGAAAACTAGAGTAATAACCCCTCTCTTCAGCAAAATCCTTCTCTGACACTATAATTTGGAAGAGAAGGATCATGTCCTCTTGCAGGAAAACTATGATAACTGGAAAGAGCCAAATAGTGAGTTAATTGTGGAGATGCTTAGGATATCACAAAAGCCATTTCAAACTTATCAAAAGCTTTCTAAGATCTATGAGAACTACTTCTCCATTTTCCTAGTAAGTCTTGCATAAAAACCAATTAGGTGCTGGATAAATAACACAAAACTAAAATAAACATTCAGACAGAAACAACAAGAACCTTTAAATGAGTTATTTGAGCACTGTGTATTAGTATAAAATGTTAATTGAGAGCATCTACTTGTACTTGAATTAAAGATTTGCCTTTCACACTGCTTTTGACCACAAGTAGTGTATAAATGGAAGAATCTGAGAAAAATATTTGGGGGGGCAGTATTATTTATGATTAAAACATTTTTTAAAATACTATTGAATATACTTTAGCAAGAAGGTTAAAAATTTTCGTTATTTCCAAAGTTGGAAACTTTTTCTCTTCCTCTTGTTAGTGCTTTGAAATACTGTTTCTAAAAATATTCACTCCCCATCTGTTTCTGGTTAGGTTTATTCACTCTTTATGCCACAGATGAAAATCATGTGTTGCAGCTGTGAAGGAGACCAGATGATGATGCTTTTCTGCCAAAGTACTGTTTGTATCCCATACAATCCAGCTATTCCGGATAGTAGGTTGTCTAATCAAGCTAAATTATTGCCATTCAGTTGCACATGCAAGCAGAAGCTTTTTGGCTGTTTTAGACAAAAGTACTGTCATTAATGTGACAAAATCACAGGTTCTGCAAAAATACAGAGGAGCAAGCACTCCTCTTTCTCTGAAGGTGGTGCCATACCAGACTGGCACACATGCTGGAAAAAGATCAGTCAGGTCATAATCTGGAGAGATCACCCGTGATTAGTGTAAGTTCATTGGAACATTTTGCAGCCCACTGCTGTTAGAGATCACGAATCCTCTTTCAGATAAAATATTCATACTACAGCTGGATATTCAACTTATATATGACCTTTTCAACCTGCTTTAAAAACCACCTTTATTAGCTGCAGAGTGGTTCCTAATCAATTTTTGTGGAAAGAATTAGTCAGAAAACTATTGCTGACCTAAATCCAAAATGCTGATTGTAAAATATTTTAGACTCCTTCCAGCCATACATCAGAGGTGTAGATGGTAGAAAAATTGCTCTGACTATACTGAGGGATAATCTGCTTGTAATAATTTACAGAGATAGCATGTATTTTTTAATTCTACTCAGTCAAAGAGGGTTTTAGACATTTGTAGATCTGAGCTACTACACATCTATATCAGAGAGAACTGCAGTGAAAGATATTATTTGTTTTTGTCTGACAGTCCACACTTAAAGTCCTCCAAACTTCCTGAAAAATACATATATACATCCCTAATATATCTACTGGAGCGTTTTTGTCTCCTGCTTTGTGAAACTGTATCTCTATACCCTCATTTCAAAATCCATACACTGACAGAGTCTGATAATCTGTATTTGTCTTCACCTGTGATTCCAACTGGGCTTATTGTCTGTATTTTGCAGGTTTCTTTTCCCCTCAATAAACCTCCCTCAGTAATTTTTTTCTGTTTGTATAATTTCATCTCTTCATCTTTCTTCCATTTATTTTTTTTCTCCCTCATTGGAATCTTCGCACAAAAAAATTCACTTCATAACCACTGAGCTTAATTCAAACTATAGTGCCAACTTCATAACTAGTACATATATCACATGGCAGTTCAATTCAGACTATTTATACCATTTAACTAAATTTTGCTTGTACTCTAACTGCACAATGTAAATTCACAGCAGAGAATTTATTATTGATGACAGTAAAATAAACTTTTTCTCTATGAGAATGTCTAGAACAATATGTTCTCAATGGAAATCCCACTCTTATGTATTTAAAATTTATGGATTGCTGATAGAAAAAACTATGATGGCTGTGGGTACCAATTCTAAAATTTGCATTTATTTCTAATTTTTTTTTGTGCATAACTTGCTATCTCACCACATTTTCTTGTTCTATGCAAGACTCAAATCAGATTGACATAATTTTGCATACCCACATACCTAAAATACTGAAAACATATGCTTGTAATGAAAAAGCAACAGTAATGAACCTACTGATATATACCACACTCCAGTAGACAAAGAGCTTTGCTCTTTAAAGCAACTGTAACAATAACTAAAACTTCACCAAGCTTCACTTTTCCTCTTTAATAAATTTGCACGTTGCAATTCAGTTGGCTTAGTTGAGCCTGTGGTACTAAGGAGGTCTGTATATAACCCAAATAATCAGAGTCCTATTCAAGAGCTGGGGAATGTGAACTTCTTGCAAAGAACATGAAAACATCACTAGGCTGCAGATATTCTCATTTTCTCACTCATAACTCATCCGCGTCTGCCTTAACCCAAGGCCTCGCATCAGACACAGAATCACGGAGCAACCTAGGTTGGAAGGAACCTTTGGACGTCACATCATCCAACCCCCTACCCAAAGCAGGCCAATTAGATCTGGTTTCTCAGGGCAACTTTCTCTACATTGTGTTTCTTTCCATTTTCTCCACTCATACAGCCACATCCTCCTTCTTCATGCCTTTAGTTCCCCACAGTGTTACTTTTTGCTGTTGGGAAGCCAAAGCAGTACGTGAGAATAAGCAGAGGAGTCTATGGACAGGAGGAGAATGAGGATGTGGTAGAGAAGATAAGGTTTAGCAGGAGGTGGTGGAGGAGAAAGAAGGGTGGGAGGAGGTGTTGGGGAGACCAAGGTTATGCAAAGGATTGGGGAAGCGGCTTTGTGGCAGGAAGGAATGCAGTTTCTGTGCTTTAAGGACTCCCTCTGAGGTTCTGTTTTAACTCTCCAGCAGTAAGCAGCAGCGCTCTTGGTATGAGAAGCCCTTTGGTGGCCGGTGCCTTTATGCAGAATGCTTTAATTCCTCTCCCTTATGCAAAGTGAATAATGTTTGGGTGCTGAGCTGGGCATTTGTGTATACAAATCAGTTTGGGGTTTTTTAGATTTAACTAACTAATTTTCTGAGTTTTGAGTGTCTGCTTTCAGAAACATAATTCTAGATAGCTTTTTTAGATATTCTCTCTTTCACTTTTTTCTATTTCACCAACACTGTACTTTCCTTCATCAGCCAGTCCAAGCTATGCATTCTGAGCTTTTTGTTCAGCTTTTCTCTCTACACACAGCCACCAGATGCCTCCATATTTAGTAGATCCCAGACCCTTTATCTTCACTGTCCATTTTCAACTTTTGCCCAGCTAGTCTTCTTTCTTCCTGTCTGGCCAACTTTTCTCACTTATGCCTCCAGTCAGCTTCTCTTTATGCGAATGGTTCTCAGTTCCAATGCATTTGTTCAGCCATTTATAGTTTTCCCATCCCACATCCTCTTACAGTTTCAGTCTTATCACCTACTGAGTCCTAATTCTCTTCCCTCCCCCCTGTTTCTATCCCAGCTCTCCAGATAATAGTCATGTCCTCTGAGGATCTATTTCAAACCCTTTCCATAATGTCTAGGTTCAGTTTTCTCCTGCCCATTCATGCCCTTCAATCACTTATTTTCATTTCCTAGTCCCACTCAACTTAGTGTGATCGCTTCTCTCTCTAAAGGTCCAATTATTTGGCCCCAACAAGCTGTCCCTTCCATTTTGTTGTGCCTGAGGGAGATGTTGTTTGGAGCACATGACATATATGCTGTTTGCTCTTAGTTCAAGTGTGTGGATTCACTCCAAGTCCCACAGCTGCACAGAAATAAATGCATAGAAAACTCTGCTGATCCATGCACTCAAATCTCTTAAGTCCTTGTAAACTCAAGTTCTGTCACTAAGGCAAGTGCCTTTGCACTGTACATACTGGAGTTCTGTGATTCGAAAGCTCAAAGCAAACAGTCTTAAGTGAGGTTTAGGTTGGGTATCAGGAACAGTTTCTTCACCCAGAGGGTGGCTGATCACTGGAACAGGCTTCCCAGGGAAGTGGTCACAACACTAAGCCTGCCAGAATTCAAGAAGGGTTTGAACAATGTTCTTAGACACATGGTGTGACTCTTGGGGTTGTCCTGTGCTGGGCCAGGAGTTGAACTCCATGATCCTTGTGGATCCCTTCCCACTCAGGATATTCTATTATTATATCAGGATATTCTATGAGCAGTTGAGTGAACGAGTCCTGCTGGGCCTGTGCTCTGCACTGAGCCACCTCAGCTGTCCCACCATAAACACCGGTAAATTTGCAGCTGCTAGAATTGAGTTAATTATGCTACCTTGTCCTCAGAAACTGTTGAGTCATGGAGGAGATGGTATTTTCACAAAACAAAACCAAACAAAGAGGCAGAGAGAGAAATAAACAGAGATAGAAACAAGAAATTAAATGGCATGACAAAAACCACCAGTCCAAAGTAGAAGAGTAATATATAGATTTTCTTCCTGGATAGCTACATTTGAACAAAGTTGCAACGACCTAAATACAAAACCTTCTAGTAGGAAGTAGGATAGTCTTATTAGAAGAAGATGCTATTAACTTTAGTTATAAGTAATCCCTGGGTTTCTTTGCATAAACCATGCTGCAACTATCCAAAAATCACCCAGCCTGTTACTGCAGGCCACCTATGACTATCATTTTTTAACTTGACTCTGAATTACATGGTGAAAGCCACTGTCTGAAGCACAGAAGAATTTCAGACTTGTAAATAATTCTTCTAATAAGTAAGGACATCCTTTTCCCTCTCACTCATTTTTTTAGCCCAGGCCCAGAGACATTTATTACATACTGCTTCACTGTTCATGGACATCAGTTTCATCTGAATAGAGGATGGAACTTAAAAAGCTTATCTTGTGTTGCAGTGCATTCATGAGTAGCTATCACGATCTACTACACATCTATTTTGGGACAGTGTAGCCATTGCAATCATGTATTTCATTTGCATAGCAGTTTTGTTATTAAAAGTTGTGATGTAAATAAATAAATAAAATCCAGAACATGCCAGAAAAAGTTTACTATTGCAACAATGCTGCCACCTGGTAACTTGGAGTGTAACAGCAGAGAAAACATTAATTTTGTCCTACCTTGAACATGGAGATATATTTAAAATGTTACTTAAATAACATTTAAAATAACAAAAGCTGCAAAGTTATTACTGAAATAGGATCATTTCCCTGCATCAGAGTAAATCATTCTCATGGCTCTGTTTCATTATGGGGAAGAAGTAATTCATACTTTCCCCAGATTAAACTTGAATTTGAATTTTGGAAGGTATCTATGGAGAACGACCAACTAAGGGACTGACTCATCACAGTTCTTGAATTAAATAAACCTGGTTTTGAGCACACAAGCAGTCGGAATTAAGTCCCCATTTAAAGTTATTCAAGTACCCCAGCAGCTCAGTAAATGAAAACTATACCACTAAATATTTACAGCAAGAATCAAATCTACAGTGCGAAAGATATAGCCTAGATAAAATGAAATTCTGAGAAAAGAGATACAAAGAGAATAAGATATCAGGTGTTGTCATAGCTGAAAAATCCATTAATTAAAAGGAAAATGCTTCAACCACATTAAATAAATATTTATTTAAACAGAATAACAACACATATAAAGTTTGAGAAACATTAAATGCATTGATAAAAGGTTCCGAAGCACTTATGAGAATCCACAGCTTTTAAAGTCTAAAGTAGTTTCTAAATAGCTATGATAAATAAGCAACAGAGAATGCAAAACAGAATAAACTTATTTACATGACCCCAGCAAGCAACAATAGAATGAACTCCTGCCCAGTGCACTCCTTATGCTAATAAAGAAATGCAGAGTGTATTGTTGAGCTTTGCTTTCTAAGACATAATGCAAATGCTTCATCATCTTATTATATATATTTAACCAAGCATATTAGATCTTTTTGATTAGCACAGACTTCTTTCAAAATTACCCAGGAAACAAAGGCTTATAGGTAGTTACCGGGATACCATCCTTAAACAACACATCTTTAAAATACAATCTAATGACTGACTGTACCTCCTTTGAATAACAGTACTATTTAGATTATCCCATAGATTTCCAGAGAAATATAAAAACACAATTACTCTGCAAGCCACGCGATGGCAGGATGAACTCCCTATTTACCATGCAGGAAGCAGGACCCTTCCATCACCAGCACAGTGATGGCAGTGACCTCTTTCAGACATGCCATTGTCAGACACATACCTAGCAAATTTAAAGACAAAACCCTATAAATTATAAAGCAGAAAATGAAGGAAAATTATTCTGCCTGTAACGTCAGGTTTAAAAGCATTTTAATGTGCAACTATAAAATATACAGCTGTATTTTTTGTCCAAAAAAATTGCAGGAACTGTGGCAAAAGTATAGAAAAACCCAACATTCAGACACTGAATGGCAGATTCTGTTCCGTTTTGCCAGAAGACAAGTGTCAGCAAAAGGAACACAGGCACCAACTTTAAAGAATAAATATATAAATTTACTATAGTCCAAAACAGCAAAGAATTATAGAAGAATAAGCTTAGCAATGCACTCACCATTAATCCAAAGGCTGCCTATAGTAATTAAGAGACACATCAGCAATTACCCTTTTAATACATTACCATGACCATCACCCAGCCCCGCACATCAGCTGGGGGCTAATCACAGCCAAGGGCCTGAGAACCACTCCCACTAATTGGGAAAATCCTACACAGGTGAGGATCCTTCTTCTATCTTCACTGTGAAATGGGCCCAGGTTTTTATTGGTAAACAAATAGGCTTCCATCACTATTTAGTGAGGAACACAGCTGTCTGTCTTTTCTCCTTGGATTTCACCCAGAGGCTGGCCAGTGCTCAGAGAAAAATCAAAGGAGTCAGCTTGGACTATCCACTATCAAACCAGGCCAGGTATCTACTTCTGTGGCCCTGGCCACTCTCTGACTACAGAAAGGTAGGCACATTCATATCTCATTAATGAACAGATACAAATCTTCATTAATTAGTAAACACCCATATATCTTACTAAAAAGCATACGTGTTTACACAGGTGCATCTTACATGTTTTACTAAGGGTTATATAGGATTTTGGCTAATAAGCAGATACACGGCTAAATATAACAATAGGATTGAAGGTTCATCTAGAGGTTCAGGTCTCAGCACTTCTTCCAGAACAAGAGAATATTAAAATTAGAAGATGAAAATTTCAGAATCAACAAGAGAATTCCTATTTTTAATATGTGCATTTCAACAGTGGAATCACCACTGTTGGAATTACACAAGTGATTCTAAGGAGTTAATGTCATTATAGCGACAAATGAGTATGTAGGTGAATCAATAATATTGAGCGTTCCAAGAAATTTGAAGAAATATTTAAGAGATACTTAAGTCAATATCTCTTGGCATTCAGAATGAGTATTCTGTTAGATATGCATTATCACATATTTAATTATTCCAAGGTTCCCAGATTGTGCTGTGAAGCACCTCCTGCTGGACACTCGCAGAGAACAAATAAAGGTTTGGCATGTATGCTAAATACTACAAGTCTGCATTTTAAAGAGTTCGTATATAAATACACATTTAAACCCATAAAAATGGGTTTATTTCCACTTACACCATTTTAGTTAATGGTAATAAAGGCCTATGGTGCTAACCGTACAAAAACTTCAGAATTGAACACTGTTTTGAATCCAAATCTAACATAACTTGCTGGCATACTGTGTATTTATCAAATCAAGAACCTCAGAAAGCACCATATAAGCTTTTAGTACAAATAATTACTTGCTAATAGGGGAAGGGAAAAGGATGAAGTAGTGCAACTAAATTCTCCAGGCAAAATGATTCCTGAGGAAAGTTACTGATAGCAATTATAAGAGGCTCATGTTTTAAATACTGTGCAAGTGACTTCTAGTCACTCATTTTCTTTTTAAACGTTACTTCTTTGTAAACATTTTTGCTTTGTAAACACTGTGTCGAGGACAACTAAGCTGAGAAAAAAGTGTGGTTCTGATCACAGTCCGCCTCTGAATAATCTGAACAGGTATTTATTTCTTTCTCCGTGATAGCTGTGCCTCCTGTAGCCTCTAGTTTCTAAGGCTGCACGCATACAACTTTATTCCCAGAAGAGATCTGTGTGCAGTTCCAGCACAGTGGTGTGTTGGGAATCAAGTCTGAAGAGAAGAGGGAATTAGTGGCATATCTATAATAGAGAGAAACATTTAATTTAAGAAAGGAATAGCGATCTTCACTAGTCAAGTAACAGATTTTTTCATACTGTGAGACCCAAGCTCTTTGAAAGGCTTCAAGTCAAAACAAATAGCTGAGATTTTCTGACTCCCAGTAAAATGCCTCAGGCATAGTATGGTCAAGAATGTAACAGGGTAACTTGTGCTCCACTACAAACAGAGGCAATGGAAAATATACGTAGGTAACATCCTGCCCAGCTTCCTCATCCATCCATAAAAAATTCCTCTAAGAGAAGGGGAGGAAGTATTTGGCCCAGAATCAGGAGAGGTATCAGCAGTCATTCTCGCATGTTCACATTTGTCCTATCAGCCTACCCAGAGAGTCAGGCGTGAATGACAGACATAAAGCATGGTGACTGATGAGCTGCACGCACGCTGGTCCACTCTGATCTCCCTGCTGAAAGAAAAAATCCTTTAGATTGAGGTTTTTACAGGATAGTAAAAGTGGCCAAAAAAAAAAAAAACCAAACCCCTTTTTTAGAAATTATTTTTTTCAATACTTGTACTGGCTAAAATATCATAAATATTTGGACTACAGAGTTTCTTTGGTAAAGCTTAAAACTCAAAATGGATATGCCATCAACTCAATAAAAGAATGATCGTCCACAGTTACTATTTTGACATATGCTAAATGTATGAATAAATAAAAGGCAATGACTGGAGCATGAAATGGCCATCCTAGAATAATTTTCCAGTGAGGTTTTCCCCCATATCTTTTCTATATAATTAAGCAAAAATTAAAACTTCTAGGGGTGTGAAAGAGAACCCTGGAACTATTTTTAAAATCATACTTTAAAAAAAGAAACAAAAAATTTGCTAGTTATCAAGAAATGTATGCAGTGGATCTAGTGGGTGGATGGGGAGGGAGGACTGAAACTATTTAAGTAGTGTCACGCTTTCTACTTGTGACTGCAAATGTCAGTAATGCATGTGTCTCTGCAAAAGAAAATTCTATCCTGGAGGTTCACATTTTGTTCTGCAAATATGGTCTTTGATAGAAGAGGAGAAAAAGAAACAAGAAAAACCCTCTCTGAGGGACTGTTCAGTTCTGACACGATTTTAACAATAACAAAGACTCAAATAGGTAGCAAGAATGCAAGGTACACACTTAAAGTAAGAAATAGCATACAGAAGATTTAATTATCAGATCTAGTTTGCTGAATGTGATATAAACACAGCAGTGTAGGAATTCTTAGTGTAACATATGCCTGAAGCTAGAAAGTTACTGTACGCATGTGCAACATCGTATTGTGCTCTGGTTTATACCAACAGATCAGTCTAGCCAGTCTTGGGTGGCTTGGGCTCTCTGGCTCCTGGAACTTGGCTATATTTATCCCAGCTGATGTAGCCTGTCAAGTGTGTTCTGCTGTTGATAAGGTGCTGTAGTTGACAACAGTGAGGGATCAAGGGGGAGGAGCAGGATGGGGGCTTCCATCAAGTGTTTCTTTAGGGAGTTTCAAAAGCCCTGCAGTCACATTCCTGTTTAACTCGGACCCTGCTTTCTAGATACAGCTGGGAGCTTCATCAGAAAGATGCCAGAGCCTGTAAAGAAAACAGGTAAGGATCATAACTGACAGACAAAACCTAAGAACAGCTTGATAGAAAAAGTGTGAGTAGATTTACGCATTCTAGAGAAATGAGATGCCACCGTGGAAAAAAAGTAGAGAGGAAAAAGGAACTGTATTTTCTTAAATTATAAATATGAGAGATATTGAGTGATCTTGCAGAGTGACTGGTTTGTCAACTCTCAGCCACAAAATTTTCTCAAGAGACTTTGGATGAGGAAAAATTAGAGGTGAAATGTGTTAAATTCTCAGATTATTTTAATTTCTCATTTCTTTTCCTAGTCACCTTTAGGACTTTGGGGGGGAAAAAAAGCTTGTAGCTTCTCTCTTGGACAACTAAACAGTATAAGACTCCTCTGCTTTTATTTTGGGTTTGTTTTTTTCCTCCCTGATACTTTGTTAAGTGTTATCAAAAACATTGGTGTTATTTTTGTTAGTGAAATCTCTGTGAAAATGAAAGCAAACAGTACCTGATTCAGAGCTTATTCTTTCTAGTTCTTCCAGCCAGTGACAGTAGAGCTCTAGGGAAAAAAAGACAATATTGTGCTGTGAAGAATATATGCAATCTCTTTTCCCTCACCCTACTCCATCCTTTCCCCTTGAGCCAGAAGATAACTAGCCCTTTTCAGAAAGCCATGGTCACAGAGACACAGAGAAAAATATCAACAAAATATTTCAGATTTCTGAATGTTCTAATTTAAAATCTACACATAAGGAATTATTCAGATGCTGCCCACATAGGGGAGGCCAAAATGGGGTGCAAGGTGCAATGAATCTGGTTTTTTTGAGAAGAACAAAGAGAGCCTGGGAAGCAGGGTAGGGAGATTTTAGGTTCAGGACACCTGCAGAGGAAGATGCCTCAGGAACACTTTGTGTCCACAAGTTTGGGAACAAAAGTTGTCAAAAGCGGACGTTAATGATTGTTTGTAAAGTGTGCACATATTCAACACACAGGGCTGGGGAAAACTGTACAAATCTGGGATTCTTCACTTCAGAGCTCTCACTTCACTGATGTTAATGCATACCCAGAATCACCACTACCTGAATGTACAGCACAAGGTGCAAATGTTTTTAATAACATGCAATTTCCAGAGTTAGCCAATATCAGCTGTAGAGACTTACTAATAGAGGCCTGAGCAGGCATCAGTCTCCTCTTATGTTGGTCAGTGAGAAAATCTCCTGTGGTGACCACAACAAAGGAACTCATTTAGAAGAACCTTCATTTGACTTACAAACAAGTGTTTGAAATCAGCCACGGACAGAGATAGCCCATCTCTGCCATAACAGACTACAAAGCCCTAGAGTGTGATTAACTCCAACAACATTCTCCATGTTCCCTCTATATGATACCCCTAAAACAACAGTGGTGTCACCAATTTCATTACAACTATAACATCATATCATATTCTTAAGGTTGCAATTTCTGAAATCAGATGGAAGTAGATTTGTGTATAAAAAACCAGAAGTATATACTAGATCTTGAAACTGTAGACAAAACCTTGAAAATATAAGCTGCAAAGGTTCAGTAATTACCCCCAAAAAAAGACGTTCATGTCATATTCTGATTTGAAAGCCACATGATTTTAAAGATTTATTGAAATGAGTTTCATGATTGTGAATGCAGGCAAAAAGAAGTACAACAGAGTAGGCAAAATTTGACTGTATGATCACCCAAGCACTGTGACTTCTGATTTCTAATTGTTTAACTGCCTTTAATTTAAACATTTCTCTGTGGATGAGAGGCAATGTCTGTGTTGTAAGGATGCCCACCCTTGCTGGCTAACGGTGAGGAGAAATTCTATTCCAACTTACTTCTCCATAGAAATCTAACAGGTGTCTAACATCACTAGTCCTACACAGCTCTTATGAACAAACCAGACCAAACACTGGGATTATCACAGCAGGGGCAGGAAAAGCTCTTGTTACCCACGCTGACCGAGACAGAACCAGTCACATGCCTTGTAAGTTCTAGAGAAGATCTTCTCAGTGTCCCAGGAGATGCTAATCCCTTTGGTTTTCTGTTTCGTGTTGTTTATACAGTTCAAGCCATTTCAAGATGGGATAATGTTGAGCACTGTCTCAGAAGGGCAGAATAACCATTGGGCACTTCATACTTGGATAAATCATGATTCTTGCCTTTCACACGCCATGTGGTTAGAACACGGAAGAGTCTGAAGGAGTCCCTAGTCTGTATTACTGAAATTTGGGCATCTGCTATATAGGCAAAGGAAAATTCTGCATGTCAGAGAATGATCAGAGAGATTATGCCTATATCTGTTGTTTTGACAACATTTTAATGTTAAAAATAAACAAAAACCAAAACAATGAACAAATCATTAAACTTAAAATAGTGGAATAGATTTTCCAGCAGGCATTCTTTCACTTTAAACTGCCCAACTAAAATACTTCAGGAGAAGGCACTGCCCTATTTATTTACAGAATGACAAAAGAACTGTCCTAGCATTCCAGAAAATCTATACAATCCTCAAGAGAAACAGGATTTAGAAGACCTGTAACAGTTTAGTGTCAGACCAAACAATCAAACTTTAAAAAGTTTCACTTCTTGCAGGATTCTGTTGCTGAAACTTTATGTTCGTCTCCTTTGATTTAAAGATTTCATGGTTAATTTTTGTTCAAAGCCTCACTTTTTGGAAAATTTTGATCTTTTTCTTTTGGTAGTGAAAATTCAAAAAGGTTAAAAAAAGCCCCAACCATTTCCCTAACAATAATTTATGACATTAAGAGGAAACAGCTGACTTTTTAAGTACCAAATTTAGTAGATAAATGGGACTTAATGGGAAATGTGTGTGTTACTATATCTGGAAAAGGAGAAGTCTGTATTACTCACCTTCTTTGAAAATCAGTCAACTTTTATTCACACATATTATAGACTGAGGAGTCTAGAATTTGCAGTTCAGATTTGGAAATTTCATCAAGTATTCATAAATACCCTGGCTTGTAAGTACACAGAGGCTTTCATAATAATCAGTGTTGTATAATGAAAAGCAAACTGTAGAAATTTAGTTCGAATACAAGACCATTTGCAAGCACCTAGCACACCAACGTACTGCTCCATTATAATGAACTTCTATGAACTATAGGAATGCAGAAAAAAACCTAAATTCATATGGACCTATTTTCCTCTTCTGTAAGTTAAGATTCAAACCAAGTTGAACATTATTATCCCCATTTTACAGAAAGGATGATGGATGCATAGAGAGAGAGGTGACTGATTAGTGAAACTATTCCTCGCCTGTTGCTCATGTTGCAGGAATTTGCAATCTCAGCTGTTGAAGTAGGCAAGGAATGATAAGATTGAGTCTTTCAATAGCTTTTGGATCACAGAATGATTAAGCTTGTAACTGCAGGAAGCCACTTAGGTTCTGAGTGAGGAATGAGCAGCATCTTTATATAGTTCCTCAGAAAGGAATTTACAAGCTCCGTTACTGAAGTCTGCTTATGCTCAGTTTGGCTCTTAACTCCATGGAAGAGCAAACAATATAGAAGGAAAACTAGATGCCAAGTGTAAGCAAAGATTAATTTTCAACATGAAGCCTTAACAAATTAAAGAATTCCAAAAGCTAATACTACTTCATACTAATTAAATACATTGGCCAATACATATTTTAACACTAAATACAGAGAAAGTGCAATAAGATAACTCAGCTTTTGAGAGAAACCTGTGACTGTTTTGTCTAATTTCACTCATCACAAATTTCTGCTGGAGTTTGTAGCATCTGCATTCAACCAGATGCATTAGATTCTCCTCAAGCATTTACACCTTTAACAGTTTTTGTTTCAGAAAGGCAGAAATAGAATTTGAAAATCTTATCTAACACACATTCTACTGAATTTCTTCTTTCCTTCCCCTCTGTGAAATTATCACAAATAATGATTGATGAAGAACTGAAGTCAGAGCCACCATTCTGAAAATGAGGATGGAATAAAAAAAAAAAAAACAACAACAAAAAACCCCGACCTAAAAACTACAAGAACAAAAGCCACAAGAGAATGACTGTGTTCTATCACTCTATCTAGTTAAAAAGACTTTTTTAGAATCCACACTTCTTCCTCCCTTTCATTTCACATACTTTACACATACTTTGAAATTCCGTTATTTTAGGCATGCATTTTCAGCTAATGCTTGTGATTCTCAACAAGCCAAATTATTTAGATGATGTGGCTAGAAAATTAAACTATTCCAGTTATGTAAACAGTATTTTAATATACACCTTATCTCTGCCTTTTTTGGCAATAATGAAATAAGAATTGTTCTTCTGGATTCTGAAACTAATTAGAGATAAAACAGTACTTAGCAGCTGCTTACTAATGATTTGATGCAGCATAAAGACAACAGAAAACAGTCTCTTCCTCAAAACACTTGCAAAATAAAAGCCCTGTAAATAGATAAATAGTATAACAAGAGAGTAAAGAAAATAATTATTAATACAGTAGACAGCAACCCGGGTAGTAGCTTAGCCATTTCTAGGTTTTTGCATAGGAGAATATAAAAAAGATTTGAAGGAGAATAGAAAACTAGTTTGAAGGTGGATGTTAGAAGGAGATTGCTTCAAAACTGGCCAGAAAGTAAGTGAGAAAGCATGAAAGTGTTAATATGATGATTTAATAAATGGCAGCAGCATGAAGGCAGAATACTAGTTTTATTATTTCATTTAGGTGTAAATTAAAGAAAATTAGTTTTGGAACTTAAATTATTTCTAGTTTAATTTGGCCAAAAGCAAATGTATTTTACCTTTTCTCATCATCCTGATCGAAAGACCTATTAATAGATTTTGAAAATGTAATCTGCTCATGGACATTCAAATGGAGCTTTTTATTACTATCCAGTGAACCTGTAACTCACATAACATACACAGTTGTATGGCTGATGTGTATGTCTTCAAGTGTTACAAGACTTTTAGAGGATGCAAATTCTGGTAGATGCAGCATTGACCCTTGAAAAGTTCTGGCAAGATAACTGCAGACCACATGCAATCTGCTTCCTCTTCTGCCTGGGGCTACAAAATTTGCTGGTTTACATGACTCAGAAGTTATGTGAGGGTGTTTGCATTATGGAAACTAGAAGTTATTAGGAAGGCCTGAGATATGAGTGAAGTGTTGAAAAATAGGTTAGAACAAAGTGGCCCTAACCTCATTTTCTTTTATTAACTTCATATTCCTCTTCTCTCCCCATGTTAACTCCACACAATAATTCCAACTCCATCCCCACAAAATGCACACACAGAGAGCATCTATCACTCTCCTTCCCTTCAGTAATTCCTGTCTTCATCAGTACTGTTAACTCATATGCATTTCTGCTCTCTCTCTAGAATTGCTGTAGTATGTTAGTACTAATGTCACTTTTCTCTCCTTTGTGCAGGCTGGGTTAGACTAAATCAGGAACCAGAGAGTTAACAAAATGGGTGGCAGAGCACACAGGCTACTTGGTCATCTGGTGCCCCAGCCTTATGGCTCCTAAGTGCATGTTCAGCTGGAGTCTGGATAACCATGTCACAGTGCCTGAGATCTGTCAGTGCCTGGCAGGAACAAGAGCTGCAAGACATTCTACAACCTCACACGAGGTGTCACAGTCACGGGGTTGATGGTGGTGGTCATATTGAAGAGTGTTTAGAGTATGGGATGGACGTATGGAACACAGAGGCATAAATCTAATCTGGGTAGAAGCCAAACATTGAAGTGAGAGAGAGTGCCAGATGGGCAATGTGTTTCTGGTAAAAGCAGGCAGAAGTGTGGTTCTCAGGACAAACCAGAAGTTTTGAATAGTGGTGTTTAGGAACATTCCTAATAAGGAAATCGCTGAATTAGATTGGCATAACTGCATGAGAAAAAGAACTCTTGACAAACTTGGATTTACTTAGTTGAAGTAGCAGCCCTGGTGAAGGTGTAGGAGTAACTGGTCTCTTTGTTTTGTTAAGCAGCACATTTTTCCCCCAGAAGGAAAAAATTATGGTATTCTCTTCACATACTTGTTCAGCAATCTCTCTTCTGTGACAAAGTATTTCCCTGTCAAATCTCCAGCCCTGCATCTCTGGTTTTCCTTTGCAAATATGAACAGTGGAAGATGAGAAAGAATACAGCTGGAGACAGAGACACTTCTCTGGACACTGCCCCCCAAAGACACTGCATCTTAAGTGCAGGAAAAAGACTCAGTGAAAAACAGAGTCTTCTTTACCTGTGAAAAAATGGGTACACAACTGTTCTTGCAAGGCTCTGTTCTCATGGGAGATTTTGGGTTTTTTCCAATTTTATGCTTTATTGGAAATATTCACAGTCATTTTACGTTGGAACTGAAATTAGTCTTTTGGCAAGAAAGGTGGGGGCAGAAGACAAGGAGACTTGCTTGTAAATTGCTACGTATGTATTGAAATTTCCCAAAAGTCAGAAATGTTATGTAGAGATGGAGATTTTTCACTGTGTTCTGGCCAACAATTTCGGTTTTGTTGAGTCATCTAAAGCACATGTAAGAAACTTTATCACTTTGCAGGGTGATCAGAGAGTTACTTTCAAGCATGCATGTTCTGAAACCCTGCCATTGTAGGCTGGAGCCTATACAGACCACATTGCTATTTAGTAATTAATATATTTACAGATTCTTTTGTGCTTAAATAGAAGAGTGATGGTAACAGCACTCAGAGACAAAAACCATGCCTCTTTGCTGCTTTGTCTGTAGAAGCATAGGGAAAGGAGCCAAATAGTCAGTATTTCAGGGGTGGGTTTCAGAACTGACCTGTCTCTCCACTTTGCAGTGACGTGGCCACCTTCATATGTCACTTGAAATCTGTGAGTCAAACCTGCTGCCTGCAGTAACTCTCCTGCAATTATTCACTATGCACTGCATCAATGTACACCCTGCTGTGTTATTTACTGAAGTGCAATACTATATCAAAAGGTGTGAAACTGGTAACAGGCTCCAGGACCCTATAGTACACTTTAGCATGTAGCCCTATACTCTACAAAGTACTATTTTGTTTAAGAAGTATTGCACAGGTTGGAAAAAACCTCAGCTATATGCATGTAGGAACATTTCACTCCCAGGGGAAATTTCACACACTTATAACTTAACATGGAAGGAAAGCATGTAGAAGGGTAGAACAGGAGCTCAGTGAGGGTTTGTACAGGCTCAGTGCAAAGTAATTTTTTTTTTCATCAAATATATATAATGGGGGGCAGGGAGAGAGGAAAAAAAATAGACAAATGTAATTTAGGTTTTTTTATATAGAAAAGAAAGGAAAATTTAAAATATATTAATTCATAAAAGTATTAGTAATTGATGCTTTAACTGATGTTCAAGTAGCTTTGAATCCTTTGCAAAACAATGCAAGAAACATGAACTGTATTGAGACCAAAAGACATCAGATGAAAACTCTGCAGCTGTAACTCCACAAAGATCAACTAATTTTCGCAACTAATCTGAAGACATGCTAGAGGAATAGAGATTTTGTGCAATGAACAGATGGTATTATTAGTAATATACCATTTTATGAACTAAAGCACCCATTTGAACATGAATATAAACATTTTCATTTAAAATATTTTCATGCCATGTTTCTTTCATTTTTATAAAGCAGAATCAAAGTCCCAAGCTAATTATAACCATTGTTGTGGCCTTTGGAAGGGTTCTTGTTGCTGCCAGAGTCGGGGAGCTATAGACAATTTGCACAGCAGTTACAGATAAAATTATACGTGATGAAAGTATTAATATTTTATATAAGCACTGTTATATAGGCGTGAGTCAATAAAAAGATGACATGATGAAGCACAAAAAATATGCAGTGTATGAATCAGAATATTAATTACTGGTATTTTTTATACATGAACACAGCTCATGGTAAGGAGCAAAAAGAAAACTTATTTCATTAAGACATGAGCACAAAATGAAAAATTGAATCAAAATAAAGAATAAGGAATATAACTAACTAACTAACTAAATCAGGGTAAAGAAATTAGTAAAATAAGTTACCTTACTGTAATGTAATCTTGAGAAAGATTAGCATAGTCATGGATCAAAATCACGACCTATTGGTTGCTTTTCAATTTCCTATCTGTTGTGCTACTTTGATATATCCAAACTAAAATGTCATTTGGTCTATGGTTGTTCATATATAAATATATAAATATAAATATATATATAAATAAATATATATGAATATAAATATATATATAAATAATTTCATTAATTCTCATTATAAGCTTCATAAGTGTTTCTTGACACATTAAGGAACTATTCTAATACACCCTGTCAATAATTAGAAAACTAGTTGTTGTAGAGTGCCATGTAGGCAAGTACTTCAACTTTTAATGCCTAAGTGAGCTTTTGAATGCAAACAACAATTAATATCATTTTAGCTGGGATTAAATTACAGGGGTCATCATAGGAATGTGCATCCCCTTCCACTAAAGCCTTGATCAGTCAAAACAGAAGGACTAAAAATGAACCATTAATTTGTTGTGGTATATTAGGACACAGGTTAGTGCACAAACTACAGTTTTGTTGAGGAACAGATTTTGAGCCTCTTGAACAACTGTATTCAGCATGCATTAGGACAAAATTAATATTTCTAAATAAAACTGCACGGCAAATTAATGCAGAGAGCTTGATATGTAAGACTACATACCATGCCCTCTTGTCACAGATCAAAACATTCACTTATGAAAAATCAGAGCTCATTATGGGGGGAAAGAAAGACAGAGACAGGCAATGAGGTGAGTTTGCTATCCATACCACTGTATTTCATGACAATATGGAGCAGATATGGCATCTCAGTCAGAAACCCAACTCGGTAAACTCGAAGACAATTCCACAACTTCTCTGTGGAAAGTGTTGTAATTTATATCTTGCATGGGCAGATAGAAGAGAAAGGAGACAGCTGCTGCAGCCACAACAGCTGACTACACCAGACATGCCACAACTGCAAAACAGATTTTAGTGAGCCATCTCTCTTTTTTTAGTTTCTGCATTTACCAAGAAGCCAAAGACAACAGAGGTGACAGCCGGAAGCACAGCTGTGTTTGAAGCAGAGACAGAAAAATCTGGCATCAAGGTGAAATGGCAGCGAGCTGGCACAGAAATTACTGAGAGTGAGAAATATGTCATCAAGACAGAAGGAAACAAGCATTCATTGGCAATCAATAATGTAGGAAAAGAAGATGATGTGACATATGCTGTAATAGCTGGAAGTTCCAAGGTCAAATTTGAACTCAAGGTCAAGGAACCAGGTACTGCATTTCCTAAGCAATTCTGATTTCATCAATATTCCCAGTCCCACCTACAACCTTCATGATTGGGGTCCATGGAACTTAGCCTATCTTAACAGTGTAAGATTTCTCTACCAGAAGCATGCCCAATTATTTGAAGCTATTAATTCATATTAAACTGAGGAATACATTTGCTGTGGCTAAGACACCCATTTCCAGATGTCAAAAGTCCACACAGTGGAGATAGCAAAAGAAATCTCAACGTTCATCTTTAGAATTCTCTGTTAAGCTTTTACACTTAACTATTGAAAAGCAAAGCAAAGCTAATCTAACCTAACACAACCTAAACTAAGATGCCTGCATCTTAGACCTAGTATTTTCTTTTAATTATTCAATTTAAATATGAAATTGTAATAATTGACAAAAGATTTACGCTGTAACGTTTCATACGTTTCCCAAAACTGTTTCAAAGTCATCTGCTAACAAAAATACGTTTCAAGGCAGCCTTAAATATGAAGAATAATCTTTATATTATTTGTATATCACCTATCTGTACTACCTCTGAATGCATTAAAGACCCGTTAGAGGGAAATCAAAAGAATTTCCCCAGGCTTTTCCTGGGAAAAAAATATAGAGAGATGAATTCCCTGGAATTTTCTCATGAAAAATGTCTGAAAATGCTTAGAATAGATGAAATCACTCATTTGTTGAAATATTTTTACCTTCCTGTTCCCCTTTTACCCTCCAAAATGGTCCCCATTTATCACTTCTGTTATTTTAATTTTTGCTTTTTATTTTGGTGAAAACCCTTAAACTTAGGTTGTTTATATCACCTCCTCTCCTTTGCTATCACTGTTTAGTCTAGCAACGTGAGGACACCTTGTGAGATCTTCTGGTGAGCTGAAAAGACACTGGTGAACGTTTAACAGGATTCAAGACATCCTGTTCCAGATTAAAAGACAGTGCATGATGGGTTATGAATAAGGGGAAAGCCTAATATGGATTAGGACAATTTGACAGCTGTCAGAGTATATAGAAGCGTGATCCTGCTGACTGTCTCCTCCTGAAAGCAAACAGGTTTATATTATGCTAGTTATATCTTCACCATTGTCTTTCAGATTAGTTCCAGGTGGAGCCTGCTATGGGCAGATAATAATGTAAAATGTAAATAACGGAGTTATTGAATTTGGTAGTGCAATCATTACCTAAAAGCAATACACCTCTGACAAGCACCCCTGGTGATGGAGATATCAGGATGTCAAATGAGAGATAATCTTTCTGTGTGCTTTATATATCAATGCCTCCAAATAAGCCTTTTCCAAATAGCTACACGATTTGCACTGTACTAGATGCTCCAAGTTTTGGGACTGTCTACACTATATCAGTTAGAATAACATTTAATTCTTTCCAGTAAAAGTTTAGTTGAAATTTATTTGGACAAGGTCTAAAGGGATATCTTCTAACAATAAAAGTCTTGATATTTGATACATAACTATTAAAATAATAAAAATTTAAATCACGGTTTTCTTTCAAGACACAAATAAAGACAGTTTAGAGTAAAAGGCATAAATTTTCTGAGAGCAGAGTTGGCTCACATTGATATGTTCACAGATACTGTCTTATTTTTCAGATCTTACTATTATGACATTGTTATAGAGTAACTGGATTATCCATTATTATCTGGAAGAGGCTCCACTACCTAGGGGAAAAAATATCTTGCTGCAACTGATCTGTTTCAAGAAATTCTACCTCCTGCCATCTGTTCCACTTGTTCACTCCTACTCCATTTTCATACAATTCTGTCTTCTCCATTGTGCAAAATTCATTTGCTTGAATTTTTCTGTGAGGTCATGGTTTAATTGTCAGGACACAAACTTTCTTAAGGCAGAAGAAATGACAGGTGGATTTTTAAAATACTTTATCCCTAACTGACTACTAGCAGTGTCTGAAGCTTTTGCCAAGCAGCACACAGCAATAGCATTTGTAACATCGTATTCCAACAGTGTTGTAAACAAAATCTCATGAATAAGCAAACTAGTTACAAAAATAATAATTACATCATTTTGCATTACCTTTTCTGTTTAGACCATTAATGTTAGCATCAAATAATAGCATTATTCATCAGCTGATAAGTTTCTACACATCAAGATTATGGAATTTAAAAATCCAGGCATCAGTTCTTTCCAAGCTCAGCAGAAGAAAGAGCCTCATCATACAGCTTCAGCAGGCCCCTTCTGCTTCTAGCACGTGCTCTAAGTTCTAGGAAACCACACCTAACTTCTCTGCACTTTCTAGCATAAATCAAAAGCTGTTCTTTTGGGAAATTTTTTTCAGAAAGGAAGTAGAAACATAACTTTCTCTAATCTTGACTGACATTCATTTCCAGAAAAGAGTGAAACAGTCCCTCCTGCTGAAGATGCACCAGCCCCAACTGCCTCAGAGTCACCTGCTCCACCAGTACAGAGCAGCCAAAACACAGAAGGTAATAGAGAACTAATGCTGTCATCAAGTCTGGTTTATTAGCAGAAGGAGAGAACATACAGAGGGACTCCTTAGAAGTGAGGTAGAGACAGTAGATGAAGGCAGACCATACAGAATAAGGAATCTCAGAGACAAAAGAAATCTATTGAGATATTTAAAAATTAATTAACTAATTCACTATATAGGCTGATCCAAAAAGTTCTAACTGGTAATTATGCTGCTTATTTCAGTTGCATCTGCTGAGACTGGAGCAGAAGAACCTCTAGACCCCATTGGGCTCTTTGTGACACGACCACAGGATGCAGAAGTTACTGTTGGTAAGTACAAAATGTCAGTCAAGTGATATTTGTAAACAGCACCTGTTGCTCGACTATTTAGCTCTCCATGTACAGGGTGACAGCAGAGATATAACAGATAAATTAAACACTATTCATAATCTTATTTTAACCTACTTCCCTTACGAGGTGGAAATATCACATTCACTGCCAAAGTAGCAGGTGAGAGCCTACTGAAGAAGCCATCAGTGAAATGGTTCAAAGGAAAGTGGATGGACCTGGGAAGCAAAGTGGGGAAACATCTTCAGCTACATGACAGTTATGATCGAAATACCAAGGTACAACTGGCAGAATAGGGTTCTCAGTCTTCTGGGTGATAACCTTTAATCTGGGGAAAATAGAAGCTAATATGTTTTGATATTAAGGTATCTAAAGTGACACACAATGCTATACTAACACATAGAAGTAAATCTATGTTTTGACTACACAGACAAGAGACAAGCTCTACATACAGACTCTTGCATACTTTTATCTATGGTGAAATGAGAAAATGTCTGGGGCACCGGAAAATCAGTTTTGCACTATCTACTGCAGGATTCTCTCCATCTTCCTCTCAAGCATTAGATACGTGGCATTTTTAAGAGGAACCAATAAATCAGGTATATATTTAAGTATGGTCTATCTTGATCTTAGTAGATCAAGCATTCTGTCATTAATGTTGGAATTCATTTTACTCTTGTATTGTCTAAACTATTTTAAACAGCTGACTAAGATCCATTTTTTGCTACAAATGTGTTCAAAGATACACAAACAAGAATACAAGAGTCTGTACCTTGACTTCTCATCCTGTGTAGTACATGAAACACTACTACCCTCTCGTGGATGGAATTAAACAGCCTGCTCACATTAGCCACTCCTTTTGCTGAATTTTGACATGTCCTGTATACATTCTGGGTAGAAGCTGTAACTGTTTAATGAAAGCTTTACTCCTGTTTCCAATATACATGCAATTGGTGTATGTGGTCACTGCACACACCAGTACACCAGCATAGTTTGCTAATACAACATTGTATCCCCAGGGATACCTGTGCTGACAGTGCTCTTTAGCTGTTCCTGAATTGGGAGCTATTTTTTATTACAGTAATGAGTTGGACACTCAGGACATTCTTAATTTTAAAAGGACAAAAAGGCATAGTTCATCTCTTGTCTGTTTCCCTCCATGTATTCCCTCTCCCTCAGTTTCACCATTTCATTTTCTACGTTATGAATTCTATCATTGCTGTCTGCTCCAGGTGTACACCTTTGAACTGGAAATCATAGAAGCAAACATGACTTTCGCAGGAGGGTACAGATGTGAGGTGTCTACCAAGGACAAGTTTGATAGTTCTAATTTCAACCTGACAGTCCATGGTAAGGTCAACTCCTGCCATCTATTTTTTTTCTTCCTTCCCCCTATTTTGGTTTTCTTCCTGCCCACCAACAACTCTTTCTGGTAGATAGTAGCTGCTAGACAAGCACAGATTTGAAGTATAGACCTGAAGAGCTAAAGGTACACCCAGAGAGGCCCACAGATGAGGATTGGATGGGTTGGCAGAGATACAGATCTCTATAAATACCACTTAGTTGTCACCCAAATCAGAACTGTGATGCTCTTAAAGAAGGCACACAGAATCAGTCCACCTTTTCTCTGACTTTATTCTGATTTCAGATCCATTCTTCTATTATGTTTAATTTGACTAGAATAGATGGTCATTCTTACTTTGGCAAAAGTTCAGTACTGAAAATGGATACTTTAAAAAAAAAAACCAGGGAGGGTGAGAAAAAAAGATTTAGGCGTGACAGGATTGTCAATTCCTTTTTGTTCTCCTCCTGATAAATTCAATTCAGATGCAGAAGCACCTTGTGAGATAAAATTGCTTTAAGACTGGATGACTCATTTTACATAATACGTGGTGCCACCCTCACAACTGCTATACTAAAAAGCTTATAAAAATTGAAAAGGAAGTACATATTAACATCAGTTTGCCCTTTGTGTGGAAGGATTTAGGTAAAACAGGACAAGCAGGTACGGCCTGAAAGAGTTGAGTGTTGGCAATTTCCTGTTTCAGGGATTCTGTTGAAGGGACTGCAACATTAACTTGTGTCCAGTTACCAGTGAACCTACTGCAAAGACTAAAGTTTATTGAAGTTACTCATTCAGCAACAAGTTTTACTAGCTGCCTGTCAGACTCACATGACTTAGGAGCAGACTCACAAGACTTAGGAGCAGCAACTGAGAACAGTTCTTCTCCCAGTAGTAGTAGTAGTAATAGTAGACCAATTCATACCAATGGAGTAATAAAGTTCTGTCTATGCAACATCCTCAATGAAGTTTCTGTATATCTCTATGTGTTCCCAAGAATTTACCTTTCTTTCAGAGGATGGATTATAATTTATTGTTAATAATAGTATTCAGCTGATACCCAGTTGTATTCTCATTAGGACTTAAATACCCTGTGAAGAGGCTATTGAAACTAAAATTTAGCAGCATGAGAATTGGCAAACAAGAAATCAGACTGTTTATGAAGGTCCAGATTATGATGCAACATGAAACAGAATTAAGTTATACACAAAACACTGGATGTTGAAAGTCAGTTAGTGAAGGCTACATGTTAAAAGATGATGCTTCAAGCTCTAGATATGCAACTAATCACACTCTATGATATAAGAATTTAGAAAAAGAATTTCTGCAGGTGAAAAGCTGTAGAAATAGCACTGTATTTTTGCATTATTTTGACTTGCTCTCCCACTCTTCTTCATCACTTTTTGTCACATCAGAAGCACCTGTAACTGGAGACTTGGATATTCGAGCTGCCTTCCGACGCACGTGAGTATGCACAGTAGAAACTTACATAGATCAGATCATACATCCATGCAGAATTCGTTACTTTCCTAGATAAATCTAACTAAAGGCAAAGCTGTTGTACAAACAAATGCAAAAGTAAGAATGTCTACTAAGAAACATTTCTCCTATTAAAATACTATAGAAATCCTAGAAATCACTTAAGAGAGTTTAGACTTTGTACTAGCAAAATAATCATGCTTTTAGGCAATTGATAATTGGGTAATTGTATAATTCTAACAAGAACTTCAGCACTCTTTTTCCAGACCTGTAAAGTGCACTCCAGACATAGACCAATAGGGATGGAAAAGATTCTCTGTGCTCTCTAGTTTTGATTTGGTCTGGCATGTACCTTAGTGCAAACATTTGCTAAACAAGGAAGCGGAGTTTCAAGTGAGCTCTCTAAGGAGCAGATCTCTGATAATATTCATGTAAGCATTTTGACTGTACTTGTTTTCTTGTTCTTTACCTATATTAATTGAATGAAGACAATGGCATTGCAAGTGTTCACGTGAAAACTCAGATATATGTAGTCTTAGATATTAAAGCCTGGTGTTGAAAAGGACACTCTTCTCCCATCTTTAATATGCTCTAAACTGATGTATGGCTTAATGGAATAATGTTCACTCCTATTAGTAAGATTCACAAAATTGGTTAGGTATTTCTATTTTAGTTGATATTATTAACATGACTTTTCAATATTGTGAATTTCTTCTCCCTTCATGCAATTCAGTTTCTGGTTTAGTTTTTATATGTTTTTGCAAAATTACTAGACCAAGAATCTTCCTACAGACATCTATTTCTCCATTATAGGGCACAAATCATCTGTGGCTATGCTCTGAGTATTTCTCTATTGGTGCTATTTTTATATAAGATTATTTTTTTTAAACATTTATCACAAAGAACTTAAAAAGGCTTGCAGAATTTATCTCCAGATGTCCATCTATAGGTAGCTGAGCAGCCTTGCTGTGATGGCTGTTAAACAGAGGAAGCTCAGTGCATAACTGCATTGTGTTATTCCACTGCAGTGAAAGCAGTAAAGAATTTAGAATAAGTTCAAAGTGAGTGCAGTGTGAGCAGCTTCAGGCTGTTCAGATTGGCAGTTTCGTCTTTAAGCATGGAGACAAATTTTGAACTGAACTGTTTAAATCTGAAGCTTTATCTTTGATACCCTCACTCAGGAGCCTAGCAGGAGGGGGGAGACGGATGACTTCAGCCTTTCTCAGGTAGTCACTGTCTCTGTCTGCTGAAAAATTTAAGTCTTACAATGAACTGTCTCTCTCTGCTCAGGAAAAGAAAAAGAAAATCCACAAAACTAAGCTGCAGCTTGAATTCCAAAAAAATCATTGTTTATAATATGTGGTATTTATATGACATTAATACATAAGAGTAAGTAGTAATGTAAGATAAAGATAAATAAAAATATTAAAATATTAAAATATTAAAAGATAAATAAAAACAGATAAAAGAAAGAGTAGTCTGATAGTTCAGTGAGAGGCAGATTCATCTACAGAAAACGCATGTGTTTGGCAAGTGGCATCTCCTCACCACTGTTAGAAGAAAGAAACTTCAAATTACATGCATGTCTGCCCCCTCTGCTGTACATGTTCTCCTCTCTACTGAGCACACTCTGGCTAAAATTGCTGTTGCTCACAGAAATGTACCAACACACATGAATTTGAAAATCTGTTTGTCTCCTGGCACACTCCTTATCATATAGTATCATTAAAATTTTCACTCTGTGCCTTTTGGTCTTAATGTCTTCTACTGTAGCAAAAACAGGAAATCTGAGATTAAACTTAACTCCATGCATGTTAAAGCAATTACTGGGGTCATATTCTTTAGAAAAGCTAAATCTTGATTGCTGAGCATTCCTGAAAATTTGATTTAATTACCACTTGTGAACAATAACATCATTAGTTATTCTCCCAGCTGTAGATTTTGATTTCCTGAATATTTGATCACACAAAATCCTTTTCAAATTTGAGATTATAGTAGTGATTTTCATATACATTTTATATACATGCCTGGAAACATGGAAAATCTTCTGAAAGTAAAGAACGAAGTTCACCAAAATACACTTT
The DNA here is from genome assembly GCA_035584735.1 of Pseudotriccus pelzelni. Lineage (NCBI taxonomy): Eukaryota > Metazoa > Chordata > Aves > Passeriformes > Tyrannidae > Pseudotriccus > Pseudotriccus pelzelni. The sequence continues at coordinate 23,735,330 of JAWMRA010000161.1, forward strand.
TCCATTTGAACCTTATACCCAGGAAAGTACCTTTTCCAGTGCGATACTATCCTGCAAGTAATCACAGAAGTAAAAATAATACTTTCTTAATTAAAAGATGTCTTCTCACAACATATTCAAAATGACACAGGTTTAAAATTGTTATTTAACCTTAAATTCTCAAGCAGCACAAGAAGTTTGGCACTTGTTTCTGTTCTATTTTTTAACAGTACTGCTAAAATGCCCATCATTTATCTGTTGAGACCGATTTCTTACTTTCACTTGTTCCTGCAATATTGCTTTTTCCTGGCATTCTGATTTATACTTCTAAAGACAGACTGATTTTTATTGAAGCAACTAGTACTGTGTATCAGTAAAGGCAGCATTATGAGCTACAACTGCCACCAGTATACAACTGAAAAGAAAAAATATGCTTATGAAACAGTAATTACATATAAAGAGTTGCTGCTGGAAGAATCTGAATGCTGTGAAATGGCATCACCAGATTCTTGGACTCAAGAAAACAGAGATGTTAAGAGGCAGATGAACATTAATGGTTAAGATGAATAAAATACATTTTGACTTTCTAAAACCTGTCTGAATGCAAAAAAAAAGGCAAAAAAGATTTTTCTTTCTTTTCTTTTTTTTTTCTTTTTTTGCTAAGTGGAATAATCAATACTCACGGAATCCGTTGTAACTCCCAATACTTTTTATATCAAACCCCTGAAGTGATATTTTAGGAATTGAATCTGAAGAAGTGACTGGAGTGACTTTATGCTAAGATTTCAGAGTAGACCAGTACTTCAAATGTTCCGAAGCACAGCTAAAACACATTTGATTCAGAACACCAAAAATATAACATTGTGCATTCCATCCCACTTCCTCATATGTAACAGGCAGAACTACACATCAGAAACTTCTTCTTGATGCTTCTTGTTCTCACAAGTCAATTCATCACAACATTGCTTGTCACGATGCTTGTTGAACAACAGCATATTGAACCTCATCTCAGGAACACAGAACTTCTCCTCCAGCTCTCCCAAGCACCAATGATGTGACGCTTCTTTCAGTGTAATGAATTCGGGAATCACAAAGAGCCTTAAGAAACTGTTACAGCTGGGATAATACTAGAGGGGAGAAAGTGATTTTAGATTGCAAGAAGTTCCACAAAAAGCTTGATTAATGCTGCCCTATACTGTAAAAAAAAAAAAAAAAATCTGCGCTCCTGAAAACTAGAGAAAAGAGGAAAGCTTCTGCAATATCTTTATGATAACAAATACATTCCAGATTAATTCGACCATCAAATTAAGTTGTACCTGTACAACTTTATGTACAATCAATGCAGAAAAAATATAAGTTTATGACATATATTTCTTATACCTATAGGCAGATGAATATGGACATAGAGCCTAACTAAGTCACCTTCCATGTCAAGGCACATTCTAAGCCATATAAACACATCTACTACCCACCTGTAAAAATATGTCGTCTGCATAACCTTATAGTCTCACAAGCTATTCCCATCTCCTTCTGAAACTATTTATGGTTTTCTATTACTATACAGTGCTGACGGACATGATGAAGGGGCGGAGTTTGATTTCAGTTCCCTACTGAAAAAAAGGTGAGTAAAAATTCACAGAGTAACCCATATCCATAAAGTAACCAGGTTCTGTTAACAACTCTGAAAACAATAAGGCTGGAATAAGTCAAAGTTTCATAAATTCAGAATCCCTCTCATTTTCCTAAAGCACCTCTAAATGCAAAAAGGATGACAGGTAATTATGACAACTTCCTGAAATATACATTTGATGCATTTCAGCTAGGTTTATACTGGAGGGAAAAAATAATAAAAAAAGAGAAAGAAATTGTCTTTCCCAAGACAGAAAAGGCCTGGACTTGGGTATTTCCATGTTTCCAGCAGGCCTTTCATTAAAAAGAAAAATAAAACAAAACACAACAATTTACAATACCTATCTATAATGCTGCCTGTTGAAGAATCTTCTGTCCTACCTTTTCACAATTCTTTGCATCAGAGAGTGGGAGGACAAGCCTTTTTATTAGATATCTAAATGTTATTATTACACTGTACAACTATATATTACACATAGCTGTTTATTGTATATATAAAATATATTCTGTGTTGCATAATTATTATATAAATATTTTTTGCTCTTCCAATTGTAACTCTTACTTCTTGCTTTTACTTTTTTTTTTTTTTTTGGTGGAATTTTCTCTCCAATTCTCATCCTTCCTTGGCATATCTGTTTTTATAACCTGTCTATTTAATGTTTTTCTCCTTTTACCAAACTCTTAATCTGGGTATTTTGGATCCCACTGTTGCCAACAGAGAGTAAGATTTCTATTTCATTTTATTATAAATGCATGGGTCAGACTGAACATAAGAACCATTTCGTTTGAAATAATGCATGCATCTTTCTCTTCTTTCCATATAAAGCATGACAAAAATTGCATAGTATGAAAGAAAATTATCAGCTGCTAATTTCTGAGACAGAAACGTTTTTAAACAATTAGTAGAAGTTAAGGGTGGGCCATTCAATACAATCAATGTATTTCTCCAAATGTCCTTTGGTTTTCAGCATCACTTCTTTTCACAAGGAGTTTTAAATTTTCCTTGACTTTCCAGATTTTCTCAATAACCTGCTGCTTTAAATTCCTGTTGTCATAGTAATTAGAATCAGAAAAATCATTTCCATAATATTGTTGCTGGTGCCTGTCAAACAGGTGATGAAGTTTTGCTTGCTTCTTTCTGTCCACTGACCCTGGCCATTCACTCTATCTTTTCAGCACCTGAAGTGACTATAAACACTTGTTACTCGTGTTTTGCTAATCTCAACTTGGTTTAAGTTTTCACAATCAGCTACTTGGGTGAATGTTGTTGTGAACCTGTGTTCAGTTTCTGCTCACGTATTGGTATTACTATTTATAAAAAGTGTTTTTTCCTCACAAACAGTACAGGTTCATGTAGAAATATGTAGGAGCTTGGTTACAGAGGCAATACATACACAGTAGTCTCATGTTTCACTCAAGTTAACTCACCCAAATTTCAGTGGGACAAGCAAGGTCGCTGAGGTGTACAAAGCCCTGTGTTATGCAATATGCAATCCACTTAGCTATAGGTGAATTCTGCCTCTGCAGTAACACCACAACCAGAACACTTGAGGAGTGGGCCACATAAACCAGACAGGAAGGACACTTATCAAACTTTCTATATCTGACATTGATATCAAAGTTCCCTGTTTCAGCATGACCCAAATTGTTGTACACACACTCTAAATTCTATAGATAATTTAAGCCAAAAAGAAATTGCTTATCTTTTAAAAAAAAAATTAAATAAAGGGAAATCAACATGAAAACGTTGGCATAATTTCATAGTCTCCATATGAAATGAGGTGCTGAGTACTATGAGTCCCCCTCCAAGCACCTTTCCCTTTTGCTCTCATAATTGGCTTTGAGCAGTGATCAAACTCTAAAACCAAAAAATCTCCAGTACTTACAGAAATGTTCAATTTCTGGATTTAAGCATTCATTATTTGTTAGACTAGAAATACAATTAATTAAAAGAAGCTCACCAACTTCACTGCATTTTATCAGTGTTTTCGACATATCTTGACTTACAAATCTCTGCTTAGTGAATTTAAGCATATAAATTCACTGTTTCTAGTTGTTTTTCACAACCACTTCAGAAGTAATTTGTGGATCCTTTGGGCTTTGCACGCCTCAGGTTGAAAACCACTCATATTAATGACAATAGATAGGTATAAAATCTCATCATGGAATGAAATAATTTTTCATTAAAAGAGAATGGGAAAAGGGACCTCATGCTGAGGAAGTCTCAACAGCTATGTAGGTTCAAATAGAATGAGGAGTATTCACTTACCACTTCTGCTTTGTCACACCTAATTTGCAAGTGTCGCTTAATCTAGAGGTAATGATCATTCCCACTACAATAAGCAGCTTCGTTTAATACTGTATCTCCTATCACTGTAATTTAATTAACTGGTGTTGACATACAGATGTCAAGGGCCAAGGAGAGGTCGTTGGGAAGAAGAAGGGAACAGCTGTCAGAGCTATTAAATGGGATAGTGAGCAGAGACCTTGAAGGAGGTGACAGCTGACAGGGTCCAATCAGTTGACAGTAACAGGATAGGAAGGAACCATTTCTGGGATGTACAAAACTATTTTTAACCCCTCCACATATGTTTAAAATATATCAGCTGCATATTCCATTTACAGCAGGTTCACTAAGCTGCATCTTAATGCCCCCAACTCCATAGTTAACCTATGAGGTGATCACTCTGAATAAGGATCACCAACATCAGGGAGAGTAACATAAGTGTGGGAGAGGAGTCCAAGCACTCTATTACTTTTTGTACACTGCTTAATTCCTGTTGGCAGTGTAAGAGTACAGCCTCCCTGTGCAAACTCTGTGTCCTTACAGGATCAAAGAGAATGCAAAATAGTATAAAGAAGTACTGGGATGGGGAAAACTTTGCTCAAAGACATTTTTTTCTTTTGTTTTTCAGAACTCAATTAAACACTATAGAAATTAAAACCTGTAGCTTTTAGTACCATTTTACAAGTAACTCACAAGCCTTTTCCTGAAATTAGAAAATATTTGTATTTCCAAGGAAGAGACTATATTCTTTCTTACATTCAAATTTCTTGTACTGTATACACCCAAACATTATTGCCAGATAAAACAGTGGGATGCAACCGAGTGATCCAAAAGCTAAAGTTAAAATTAAACAAGTCTTCTCAATAGTGAGAGATATTAGACTGTGGAATTTCTTCCAAATTGGAAGACTTTTCTCACAATGTACTTAAAAATAACTCACACAAAACATTTTTTGAAAAGTCCATGAATACTCCTACCCATAAATTTTTAGATAAATAGGGGATATGTACAGACAAGCCTATAAGTAGGTAGATAGACTGAGAGACCACCAACATGTATATATTGTCTTAGGGAAGATAGTAACATTTGAATCTGTTAAGTCTTTATTATTTCCTATGATTTTATATTTCAAGACACAGTTTCTCCACGGAATTTTAATTGTACTAGTACAAATAATTAAACACATATTTGAAATATTATATGCCCTAAGTTTTATGTACTTACATGTATTTAGAAATATTTTAAAGTCACTTGTTAATATGACCAGGGCAATTAGCCCAAAAACTGCCTCCTATGTTGAAAAAAGTCTTGGTCTATGCGGCAAATCAGTTCAATTTTCCTACCTTCTGCTAGGCAAAGCTACGAATCATTTGTAGCTGCCTCAAACTAAATGATAAGTATACGGAGAAAAGGAATCCTGATTAAATTTGTTTTGCACTGTTATGGCAAAGCAAATACCCTGCATGCTTATCATAAGCACTCCAAACTTCAGCTACTCCTATCAATTCAATGAGTGATAGAGAGGATTTAATGCTAGTGAGTGCTAAACCACTTCAAAGATATAAGATATTGCACACCATATTTAGCTCAAACTCACTGAGCTGAAATCCACTTCTCTTGCTTCCTTTCTGTTCAAGAGCTACATGGGTGCTGGAAACCCCAAGCCTGAACTGCAGTACTTCAGTAAACATAGCGCTCTCATTACAAGCTAACCTTTTTCAGGAAGTAAAAGGAGTACCAGAAATGTTTGGTTTTACCCGCTGTCTGGACTGATCATAGTAGTACTGTTAAGAAGTAATATTTCTCACAGACTAATTGGACTGTTCTTTTTCTGTAAAAAATGGAAGCACACCCAATAACATTCCACTTTTCTCTGCATTACCTGTTGAATAATTTGTCTCCTTGGTGAAGTTTACCACTGAACATGGCTTCATTATAAGGCTGTGTTCTGCTGGACTGGAATGCGTTTGATTCTGGTTATATCCGAAACAACAGTCACAGGAAGTTCTTTTTCCTTAAGAATTTTTTAACAAACTGCTACTTCTTCCATCATTTCTCTATTTACCAAAAAGCAAACCATGACAGGCAAAAACTCTACGATGACAAGATTTGTTTCCCTGGAAGGCAATCAGTCATAATTAGGAATAAACAGAAGCGCCTATTGCACTTAGGATATAAATATTACAGAGGAAGCATAAAAAGTGTGGGAGTCAGTTTGGTTTCAACACAGATCAGCATTTTCCTTAGGCCTATTTCAGAGCATTTGCATGAACTCCTTCATCTCCCTGCTCCTGAAGCACAGGCATGTTCTGTTAAGGGTGAAGATGACATTCATGGCTCTTTTATATTAACACATGATGTCTTCTTTCTTGCCCGTGGGGATGCTGCATGTTTTTCCAAATGTTCTCTGCATCATTCTGGAGTACAGCAGCTTCTTGCGCTCCACAAATAGGTAAGGTTATGCCAATTTCTTATTCTATTTACAATCTTGTCATTAAAAAATACAATGGCAGAAAAAGAATGTCTTTCCCAAAGACAGATGACCAAATCTTTCCTTGGTTTTACTAAACCAAACTTTAATTCTTCCAGAATCACTAGTTCTTTGGTTAAACTATAAAATAAGTAGCCCATTGTAAATACTGTTGCTATTACTTACCAGTCTTTTTATGTTTTATAGGTTACTACACCCAACAACTGTCTTTACAAGTGATAAATGTTTTAATAATCTGTGATTCTTTCTAGTCAAGATAAAAAATGTCCTGAGTAGAAAAGGATATGTTTCTTATTTACATAAACCAACTGCCTTGTTATTAAGGCATTCCCACCAAAGCAGTTCAGTACGTTGCTTTGCCACGTGTTTTGTGCATGACCATGACAGGAAAATAAGTCTCCTTGTGTTTCCATTACCCACCATTAAAGGGAAATTAAAATTTATTAGTTTTGGTTGTTAGAAATAAACCCTTCAGGATAGAAATCGAATTTTGATCAGTGTATATATAAACATAAGTAAAACTAGTCACCAATTTTATGTCATTATTTTAGGTAATAATATAGTAAAAAGTTAGGTTGATAATTTTAGGTTTTTTTTTTTAAGAAGAAGAAATGGCTTCGTCAAGCCAATCTGTAGCTGCCAAGCCTACAGCTGTTTTTAAATACTCTTAATAGTGGCACTCAGAGATGCTAATACTTTTCTGCAGAGGTGAAGCAAAATCTGAATCACAGTCTGACGTTGATGTCTGGGACATCCTGAGGAAAGCTCCTCCTACTGAATATGAGAAAATTGCTTTTCAGTATGGTATCACAGATTTGCGTGGGATGCTGAAGCGCCTCAAACGCATAAAGAAGGAAGAGAAAAAAAGCACAGGTTGGTGAGATGTATTTATTCTAAATATAGAGTTCATGTCTTCCTTTTTGGGAGTTTTCCAAATGTTAACATCAGCTGGACAGCAGCCAGATACAAGAGCATGAGAAATAGGAGTTTCCTGTTCCAATTGTTACACAGTCTTCATATGAAATGCTGATTACCAAAGATTGAAGCTAAGCCCAAAGTTCTGAGATACCTTGCTCTGAAACTCTGGATATACTGAATGTGATCATTTTACCAGTTTCTTCAGCTTGGCCCCTTATATTTCCCTGAAGATAAAACAACAACATCCACTACTTGCCTCCACCCCCAGAACTGGTCAGTGTGTCAGGTATCACTGATAAATGCAAAAAATTTAATTTCCATTGGTACGATATATCCAGAATTCTTGATCCTTTTCTACTCCTGGGAAGTATTAATTGCCTTTTTGTAATTAATTAGTTTTAAAAGTCTGAAACAGAGAAGGTAAACTGCCATTCACCAGTACTGAGATCAAGTATCATTTTCCTACATGGGCAGACATAGCTGCAATTCTATTTAGGATGTGTTGAAGTACATATTCACATCTCATTTAGAATATTCTACTTTGCTTATTTTAGTTTATAACACATGCTCTTCATCCTGCGTTAAGGGATAAAACAGAAAACAGCACAGGGTGAAGAACAGACAGAAATGGTAAAAATTCAAACAGTGATGCAGAAAGTGGGGAAGGTTTAAGATGATGGTAAGAAAGAGGGGAAGGTTTAAGGTGTTAGTATACAACAGGAAAAGGAATAAAGTTTTATTTTGTGACACAGAATGAGAAAAAAATTAAGTATAAAAATTATTAAGATGCTTTTTTCAATCATTCTTCATCATAGCATTCCTCAAGAAACTGGATCCAGCTTACCAAGTAGACAAAGGGCAAAAGATTAAATTAATGGTGGAAGTTGCCAATCCAGATGCTGATGTGAAATGGCTGAAGAATGGACAGGAAATCCAAGTGAGCGGCAGGTAAATTAGATATATGAGAAATCCAAAAAGGAATTAGCTGCAGCTTGGATAAAGTAGAAAAAGTAGTTTTTCTTAGAAAGAAAGGAATAAAATAGGGAGAAATAAGAGCTGAGAAATATAGTGCTATGGCTCAGGGTCAGTTTGCTGTTCTCATAACTTTTTCTTTTTCTTCCCTCTGCTCTATTTATCTGCACATGGAACCGGATGCTTGCATCTACATACTTAGCAAGTAAGTACTGAGATTATATTTTGATTTTTCTGTGTATATCCAGGGTTCAAAAGTACTTTCTCGTGATGCGGGATATGCTTCAGTGTAACTTGTTTGTAAAATGAATTTCCAATTTTTTTTGCTGAAGCTATTTTTAATGGCAGTCAGGCCAGGTCTTGGAAGACCATTCAGCACCATTCAAAAGAGTTTGTATTTCTTACACTTGTATTCCCCACAATTTCCTATGCTAGTTTTTCAAACACTGCTGCTGTCCACTGCACCACGACAGGGATATAAGGGCTCGAGTCCTAACGCACCTCGCCACTGATGTCAGAAAAATAGTAGGAAATCTTTTTCTTTGCCAGGCAGGAGAAGACATTGACTGAGTCCAAGAGGGTCTTTTTCTGATAATTACATTTATATTCTCTTTTCAGATATATTTTTGAGGCTGTTGGGAATAAGAGAATACTGACCATAAACCACTGTTCTCTGGCCGACGACGCAGCATATGAATGTGTAGTAGGGGATGAGAAGAGTTTCACAGAACTATTTGTAAAAGGTGAGCAATGGAAGCAAAAGGAAAGAGATCTCCCCAACATTTAGCACTGAATTAGTGTCACCTTCTCTACTCTCAGATTAATCTTGTAGAAAAGGAAATTCCCAAACAATAAAAAAAAAAATTCTGAGATCTACTGAAGTAGATATTTTTCTCACAGCTAAAAGAAGGAAAATTTTCCCTGTAACAACACAGTGACAATTACCATTAATTCTCATTTGGAAAGTGATTTACATCTTCTCAACAAGAGTGCTAGAAACTTGTTTCAAAAATTTGATTCTGCTCAAGATACGCATGCACCTCAAGTTCTATAAGCAGATCAAATGGTACAGAAAACTAATACCTCCAGTTTATAACTTCCAAATATATACAAAAGCTGATTAATCCTATGCTTTTATTCTGTCTCATGAAGAAAAAACCAGAAGGTCACTTGAAAATTCTGATAAAGTGATCTGGCATCGTAAATTTTTAAATTTCAACACAGAGAGCATCATCATGTATTTAGCCAGGGGCTCTTCCTGTGGAGTACAGAGTGGTGAGATCTACCTCTGGTCTCCAGCCTTTCAGAATACTGTTTTAATAAAATTGTCCTTATTTCCAGAACCTCCAATCTTGATCACTCACCCACTGGAGGACCAGATGGTGATGGTTGGAGAGAGAGTGGAGTTTGAGTGTGAAGTGTCTGAGGAAGGAGCTACAGTGAAATGGTAAGGGAGTAGAAGAAACGAAAAACCAAAACAACATGAAACCATATCCCTCCATGGGACATTCCAAGATCAGTGTTTGTGGACAAGAGTTGTGGAATAAAAAGGGAGAAGGCATCCTACATAATTATTTTAAGGAAAAGAGGACAAGATTGGTCTTCCTCTTATATTCCTCATTGAGAAGGAACTAAGAGGCAAAAATATGACACAAAAAAACAAATTAAGTATAGATATTTTATAGTGTCTCTATAATTTCTTTTTCAGTGTTTATGCTTCAGTACTGTCTAACTATTGCCCAGACTAAGCAGATCTGTGTTGTGACGAATTTTCTGTACTTTATGGAATCTTCCGGTCTTCTCCACTGCAGTGAGGTGTTCGGGTTTTTAAAGTATTTTTAAAGTTGTTTTTTTTAGGTAAAAAGTTAGTGTCTCTTGAGACAGAGGGGAAACGTATCTGTTGTGGCAATCCTGCAAAGCCAGTCATTAAGCATATGCAGCGAAACGGATTAAGATGACAAGCATTTAGACCACGGAGTGCATTTTCTTGGGCATTCCAACTGAGCAGAAGCTGGAAGGTTCATGCTGCTTGGGCAGGCATGGCAAGCAGGGCTCACATGCCATGTCTTACACACACTGTTCTCACTTCATTTCTCTACCAGATGAAATTCTCTTGTGCTTGTTAACAGCTTCAGGCACATGGTTATCAAGCGTTCCCACAATGCCCATTACATTCCTGGAAAGTGCCAACTAGTGATCTGCTCTCCAAAAGGAAGGAACTGAGAATTTAAATAGATCCCAAGAGCTAGAACAGCATATGCATTACACTATTAAAGCCTCACGCACAGGCACCCACATGTTATTGTTCAGGAACTGCTTGCAGACGCCTGGTCACAAGAGATGGGGACAGCCAGATCGGCTCTTCTCGGAGCACAGTGCAGCTGCCACACTTTGATCCTGTGCCTTTGAACAACTCCCATACATCTTGCAGAGCTGGTATCTGTGGGATAGGCATTTGGTGTGACATGGGCAAAGCAGCAGCTGTCTCAGCCTGAAATACAGCAAGTGGTCAGAAAAACTCATCAAATCATAGCAACGGAAAACTGAGAAGTTAGATATTTATACTGTATTTTACTGGTTTTGTTATGTGAGACGCAGTTAATGCTTTTTGGCAACAAAAGGGAGTATCTTATACAGCGGAGAGAAGTATCCAGGGAAAACAAGAAACACGGTGTGGAGATAAGAGTTCCAATTTTATGGCTCCTTAGGGAAATGCTCAACAGCTTAAGCCAAGTAACAGGCACTAACTCAGAGCACCTGTTAGAGCTCTTCCTCCCTTTAAACCTGGAATATGAAATCACAAGCACATGAACAAAGGCAATTACGTGACTTGCACAATAGAGAAATAAGGGGTAGGCATGGCCATCAGACAAGGGCTTGGAGAATTCCTTATGTGGATCTCTCCATAGTAATCAGGAAAGAATGCTCTGTTGATCACCCAGAAAGGTTTCACATTATTACATCTTTTAAGAGGTACTATGGAACAGATTTTTCTAAACTTCAGATGGTCTTGGAAATTATGTCATTTTGAAGAAAAATATGTAAGAAAATACATAGTTTTGATCTGATTTTTCTATCTCTGAATGCTGGATGTATATCATCATATCATCTCCTCAGCTACAAACCTTAGTGATGTATATTTATAACAATAAATCTGTGTCCCAATTATCACATAGTACTTCCATCAGTGATACCTCAGAAGACGTTAACCAATTAATCCGTAGAATCCAAAGAGGAAATAGGAAAGCATTTCCAGACAAAGAGGCATTGAGTTGTAAAGTTGAGAACAGATATCTGATCTTGCACATATTTAGGACTTGGATAGACTAAACTATGCTTGATCTACCTATTATTGCACTCGTTCTGCTTCAAATATGAGGCTGGACCAGATGGCCTATGGTGATCTCTAAACCAACACTTCTATGATTCTATATAACCCTCCACTTACATTTTAATATAAACAGATTCTTATGCTTTGATGCTCCAGTTGCCAAAGGAAGGCCTGTTATAATATTACCTTAAAGAAGTTTTCCACTTTTTACTGCAGCAGTGTATTTATTTTAAGCCAAGTGATACCTGGGAGTTCTTTTTGGAGATTTTACAGTTTTATCACTCCTCTATTGGCCACTACACACCTCTGCAAACACTCTATTCATATACAGCATAAGCAGTGTCCTCGTCATTAATAAAACAAACAGAAGGTAAATATACTATTCCCTTCCCAGGGATTTAAGACACTAATCATTACAAATAGTCTACTTTCATTATTTAAAAAAGATTTCAATAGAATTCTTTCTTACTCAAGGTTGACTAGAACATTCAGATGTCTTCCATGAGCTACATATCAAAACAGACACCCAAAAAAAAATCTAAAAGTTCAGCTCTGGAACACTAACCACAGTGCATGTGCCTGGTTTTGCCACAGCACCATGTTGAACTTTGAGATCAGAGTCCATTCTCAGCAGTACAGCAGAGGTTTATACACTGCATTGCAGCACTTGTTCCAGAAGTGTTCTGCATGAATCACAATATGAACCTTAGGAGAGCATGGCAAATGTGGCCTCAGACTCTTGCCTGAAGAGGAATGAAGATTATCCTGCATTTCAAGTGGCATCCTCTGTTTCCTCTCTTACTAGTGCTGTTCTGTGGCCTGGAAGGGAGACCAATCTTTTACTAAAGCAAGTATAAGTTCCAATAAGTTGTTTATAATGAACAGTTAGAAGGCAGTAACCTGTAGATATTTTGAAATGCAGTTGCAGCAGGTACCTTTAAGTCACAAGTTGTAGAATTCTTGTCTCTCCTTAAAGTTTCAATCATGTGATTTACTTTAGCAGACTAACAGAGGTAGAAGGTTTTCTTCCATGCATTTACCTAGAAATTAGAGCTATAGTACTTTGATGGGTCCCTAAGTAGCATTTCAGTTTCCTCTACTGCAAGCTCATTTGTTAGGCTGAATAGTCACTGGTAAAAAAAAAGGGAAATGACACAAGATAGAAGGAACATTCTTACTTTATTAAAAGCATACATTTTTTCTATTTATTTTTGCATGTGACTAACTATCAAAGAGAAAGCCTTTTTCATTTACAAACTGCAGCGATATTCAAGCACTATCATAGAAATATATTCAGATAATAATGAAAAATATAAAATTCTATGAAATGAGTAAGCTGAAGAAATTACAAGTTGTTTTCTTGTAGCCTGTTTATGTTATTTAGCATTAGGAACAGGAAATCCTTAAAACATCTTATGTATTTTTGTATGACCTTGACTAAACAGCATGAATACCCCCTGCGCATTTCACTTCATGACGATTGGAAATTACAATAATTAAATTTCCTCCTGAGCTGGATGTTGAAGCTTAATTTAGTGAAGTCTTAAATATACTGTGGCATCTTTGAATGGAAAGAACAACAAAATTCAAAATACACATTCATTTAAATCCATCTTAAAATTTTCTAGTTTTACTGATGCCCACAAACCATAAATTTATGAAAAATTGTAGTTCACATCAGGAAAATTAAGACTTTTAGGTAATTTCCCCAGCAAGTTCCATTTACCTTATGGCAGCTTTTAAGATAGTAAATTCCCTGCTGGTGAAGTGTGTCTTCACCCCTGTTATCTTCTAAAGCATTTAACATACTTTCATGTTTATCTATGAGATAAAAATAGTAACAATCAAGTAATACTTCATGGTGAACTCTCTTGAATCAGAAGTCAAATACCTGGTGAAAATTGATGGTCAAGCTAGAGTCATTCTGGTTCCACTAACATTTGTGCAATAAACTATTTTTCTGCTAACTTGAAATGCCACAAAGATTGGTTTTACCTTGTGTCTTCCAAGTTCCAGTAACACCGAGCTGACTCTTACTCTCCTCTCTAAACCATAGAAAAAATGACTCAGCACTATTTGGCATTGCAGGGAAAAGGATGGAATTGAACTGACACGAGAAGAAACATTCAAATACCGATTCAAGAAAGATGGAAAAAAACAGTATCTAATTATTAATGAGTCAACCAAGGAGGATAGTGGACACTACACCGTGAAGACCAACGGTGGGGTATCAGTGGCTGAACTAATTGTGCAAGGTAGGCACAGAGAATATCACAGAGCCAGAGAAGCTGAAAACCTAAAAAAAAGGTAACCTTCTCCAGGATAGTGCATAATCCTCCTGCCAGGAAAAAAGAAGACGTAATAAGGGCATACGGTTTGATAATAAAGGCCTCAAGGAAAACTCAGACCTGTGTGCCGGATGTAACAGATACTCTGATAATACCAGGTGCTAAGCTATCAGTCCTGTTAAAGCCTTGCATGCTGTGTATTTCCCTTCATATTTCCCCCTTCCACAAACAGCTTGCTCAGCCCTTGCCTTTCCTACTCACTAAATCCACACTATCTACTTACAGAGCTATTCTGATTTTTGATGTGTGTATCGATTATTCTCACAATATCAGAGAAAAAGCTGGAAGTTTATCAGAGCATTGCGGACCTGACAGTGAAGGCACGTGACCAGGCAGTCTTCAAGTGTGAAGTTTCTGACGAAAACGTGAAAGGAATCTGGTTGAAAAATGGAAAGGAGGTGGTCCCAGATGAGAGGATAAAGATCTCCCATATTGGCAGGTTAGTCTTGTTTCAGAAATCAGGTACAGGCTAAGATATTGCATTGCAATCCAGAGGACCTATTATCTCAGGGGATAGGAATATAAAATGAGACTCTATCCTGGCTCCAGCTAAACGGAAAAAAGTTTCATATGCAACCAACATTTACTGACAAACTTGCTTTGGCATGTGCGTTGTAGCCTTTCTGAGTTGGTGTGTTTTATATGTCTGGCATCAGTGGCATATCAGTAGAAGTAAACCTTCGTTTGCATTAGGTTTTCATGATTTTTTGGTACTCAAACAATCTAGAAAACACACTGTGAATAATTTTAAAACTAGCAGTAGTGTTTAGTAGGCAAATTAAGATAGTGCCTGTGTGTAGGACCTATAGAAAAACCAGAGTTTATATTAGCATATACAGTTGTGCAATTCTGTGCTCAAGTTTCCTACCACTCTAACTACTACTGGCTGTGGAGACCAAAAAGATTCAGAAGATACACAAGGATTAAATGCTAGGTGAAATCTCCCTTGGTACTCTTGTGGGTATTCTATTTTGATGTTAAAATAACACAGGGTTGGAGCATCACTTTTTAGTTTGTTTATTCAGAGTTTATTGTTGTCATGATCTGATCAAACAAAACCAGTCAGCAGTGCTACAACTGCCCTTGTAAGAGTAAAGGACTGGACTAAAGCAGGGAAACTGCTTCCTCTCTTTGGACTCATCTATGCATCCACCTTGGCAAGAAAAATCCATTTATATACAACATGCTGATACGGATTTGCTTTAATACTGAAAGCAGAGCAGTCTACAGCCCTGGTGGTTGTTGACTGAATGTCAGGGCAAGGGAAGAAGAAATAACAGTGTCTGTGAAAATCCTATAGCTTGCATTTTGTCTCTTGACATTGCCCTGTTTCTCCTGGAGAGGTAAGGCAAGGGAGTGGAATACATTTGTTCATGTTTCAGAATCCATAAACTAACTATTGAGGACGTAACACCAGAGGACGAAGCTGATTACTCCTTTATTCCTCAAGGATTTGCTTACAACCTTTCTGCAAAGCTTCAGTTTTTGGGTAAGTTATCTTACAATATGTAATGGGAATTCTGGAGGGATAAAATGAGGACATTAATTATTATTATACCAGGAAAGAGTACTCAAGTCTGTTTTACAGAGCCTGTTTTCCAGTTTACTGCACAAATCTGCTGGTGAATATGCCTTATGAGGTTTTAATCAGTTTTAAAATTACTTTCTGGGAGCAGGTGCTATGTAAATTCTGTTTTCTGATCTATTTCTCTTCCCCTCTTTTTTCTTTCCCCCAGAGGTCAAGATAGATTTTGTACCAAGAGAAGGTAAGAACAGCAGTCACTATTTATACGCCAGTAAGAATGCTTTCAATAGCAAAATAAGCAGTATTTTTTCTTATTAGTTTAATATATTAATATTCTGAGATTTAATATTTCTTACAGAATACTCAAACTATATTTAAAACTTATTTTCTCTGCCTTTGCCATAGAACCCCCCAAAATCCACCTTGACTGTCTGGGCCAATCCCCTGACACTATTGTCGTAGTGGCTGGGAACAAACTGAGATTGGATGTTCCCGTATCAGGAGATCCAACACCCACTGTCATCTGGCAGAAAGTAAACAAGGTAATGTGTAAGCTGACACAATTTCTGAGGCAAGGAAATCACAACAGGAAATCTATTTTTTCTTTCTCAAATCTTACTGTGGTTTACAAATCTTATTTACAAGTATTTTCATCTTCCTTCTAATACTATGTTTTTAAACCTCAAGAAAAAAATTAAATGTCTGCACTGCAGCTTTTTGAGATTTAGCTGGCTTTGTGATTCATCCTGAACTGTTCTTTTTCTGAACTGTTCCTTCTTTTTTTTAGTCCAAAAAAGGGGCTGATTATATATGACTAGACATATGTACTATGCAGACAGTAAGATATCATATACAATTATTCTCTTCTTACCTCAGAGAAAAATAAATAAATGATGAGTCATCTGCACCACCTTCGCCTGATAGAATAGTTATGTTCTGGAGATGGCAGCTTCTTTTTTTAACCTTTCTGAAGAATCCTACAGTCTGTGAAGAGAATGTCATCTTAGCAGGCTACTGGCATAAAGTTGAATTTGATATAATGAAAAGAGAGGACATTTGTTATTTACCTTATCAAAGCAACTACAAAACATCAGAGAAAGAATTTAGAAGCTAGACTCAAAATGTTAAGTGAGCTTCCTTTCTGGCTATCTCAGAATATCCCTGCTCCTCACCATCTGTGGGCTCTCGAGCTATAACTAGCACAAACCAGAAATACTTTATATAATATTCTATAGCATCATTATACTTCCATAGGCGTACATATAGAAATAATACTGACAATTATTTTCATTTTCCCAATCTTATTTCTTCATGATTGTACCACATTCTTTGTTCAGGTTAGCATATTTAATAACATTTAGGACTTTTCTTCTGCAGTGCAGAATTAGTATGGAAACAAACAAAAAGAGCCAAGGAATTGACTGTTCTATACAGAAGTTTCTCTGATAAAATGATAATTGGGTATCAGACAACCCCTATCGAGTGTAATTTCTAAGGCGTGAGGTCTCAACATAGAAGTAAAAGTAGCCAGTCTTGATTGAAGGATGTGTAGCATATGAAATTCTATAAATGTAGTGTAGCATAATGAAATTCTAAACAAACAGTAGCACAGCCTCAGAAGATGATGTTTGATGTGTGTTAAAGACCTGACTGTATTTCTGAGTGTTAAAACATTTACATCAATTTACTATCCCAGTTTTACAGAGAGGAGTAATCCTTATTTTGTAGTTACCCAGGATGAGTCACTAGTACCAGAGGACACAGACAAACTCACAACCATTTACAGCTCTGCTGAAGGAATGATTGCATCTCTCTTTGTGAAGCTGTGAATTTGCTTTTGCTGACTTATACTTTCCTTAATTCACTGCCTTCTGATACAACTTTCTCTATTTCTGCTCCTTACTTTTGTGTTGGTAGATTTCCTTCCCAGCTCTGCTTGCTGCCTCACTTTTCTTTTCGCTTTTCTCACACCTCCAGATTCAACCCCCCCTAACAAACCTATGGGCTCTTCTCTCTCTGCAGAAACAGCTTTACCACTCTGCTCAGACTTAGCTGACTTTCTGTGGTTTCTTTGCTTATCTAGAAAAGTGAACTACTTCGAATCAATGATGATTCCATGACTCCCTCAGAAAACGGCAGTGATTTAAATACTGATAATAAGGTAAGTTCCTTATTATTTATGCAGATGCACTAATGTGTTTAGTGTTTTCCAGATAAAAGGTCATATGCAAAGGGAAATAAAATGAAGATCAGTAGATATTAAAACTGGTGAATCAAATAGCATATCAGGCCAAACATCCTGCCTCACAGTGGTAACTACTAAACACTTGACACATAAGATTTGGTGAGAAATTTTAGAGTAAGATGCTGATTAAGGAAATCTTTCTAATCATCACCACATGATGGCTGGGTTACAAGGAATCAAAGCAGTTATTTAAAAACGCTTAAATATATTTCTGAGCATTTATCCTTTTTTCTCCCCACTAACCTGTAAGCTTCAATAATAACTAGAGGAAAAATAACTAGGACAAAAGCTTACAGGACACATGGAAAGATGACAATGTCAAGAGAGTGGACTATAACACAGTGATAGAGGACTCATTTTCCAACAACTTTCATTTTTGTCCTAAATAACTTCTCTTTTGATAGAGTCAAAAATAGTTTACATTTATTATACAGCAATAAACCATTCTCAGGGTTAGGATTCTGCTGTACTGGTCACTATTTGGGCACATATTCTTTCTGATGGTTCCTGTTCTAAAGCTAAAAATACACAGGTATATAAAGAAGAAAGGAGTGTGTTACATATGTACAACAAATTATGATCATTATGTTTAGACTTTAGGAAGGAGTAGAAAGTTTCCCCACATGCAATTATTGAGTGGCAGAAATTATACTGATGCCATCAACACTTGCAAGAAATGGGATAGTTTTTTCAGAGAGAAATTGTTCAAATCCATGTTATCTGGTGCCAAATGTAGATACTGTTGATCAGGAATGTTTGCTCAAACATTCGAATTTTTATTTGAAAACTGTCTTTAATTTACATATTAATTTACAATTGTTATCCATGAAACTCTTTACAGTGATGCTAGCAACTATCCCAAGTAGGAATTTGTAGAAGTACTTAATAACTTCTTTGAAACATAGCTGGGTTTGTGTGAATCTTAACAACCTGCAGACTTCCACAACCAATTTTACCAAATGTTATTTGTGTGAGCCAACCAGTCTATATTTTCTCTCTTCTGCATGCAAATAGAACTTAAAAAACATTGTAGCTTGTCAGTAATTATTACAATACCCAATGACTTGTAGATTTTCACGAGCTTACATACAGGGTCATCAGGCTGTCCCAGGAACTACTTAAAATGATTTTATCTGTTACTTTCACTGCCCACAGCTTCTGTTTGAATCTGAAGGCAGAGTTCGTGTGGAGCTACATGAAGACCATTGTGTCTTCATCATTGAAGGAGCAGAAAAGGAGGATGAGGGAGTATACAGAGTTATACTTAAGAATCCAGTGGGAGAAGATAAGGCTGATATCACAGTCAAAGTTATTGGTAAGTGAAGGAAAGAAGCAACCAGAGCATGAAAGCATCTTGAGTTCACTGAAACTCATCCTTCTCTAAAACTGAGTCAAGTTCTTACCTTAGGTTTAGAAAAAGGATTTTAAAGAGAGGAACACTATCAGTTATAAATTTGACAGAAGTATTTTTTCAGAGCTGGTTGCCTTGTGTGTGAAAAGAGAGCAACTCCCGGTAGTAATCCATGTATTTCCTGTTTCAGGTGATCCTATCATTTTACGGATGACATTCAGTTCTGAAGTACATGCTTAATGCTTGTCCGAGATAAGAAAAACTTCTAGTCATTGTCTTGTGGTTTATGTTTTTAAGCAAAGATTACTTCATTCTATAAGCAGTAAAGGTTAATGGAATAAAGAAACATTATGTATCTGACAGAAGATAAACAGATTGACAGACTCTTCAACGAGTCACAGAAGAGCTGGGAGGAATATGATTTTGAGTCAGTAATTTCTAAAAATTTTTCATAATATTTAATTTGCTGATACCCTGGCATACATTAAAAAAAGACTGGGTTATATGCAAATTAGAAATTACAAAATTACTTGCACCTACACTATTAAAATTTAGAATTGCTTGGTGAATACTGTCTCCTTCCTCATTTTATTAATACTAAGTCAGGATATTTACTATGAATATCTCCAAAGTGACAAAATATGTGAGACATGCAGTCACTGTATTGTATAACATTTATTCCAGAGAAGATAAGAAACCCTGGAGCAAGCCTTATCTTACCGAGCAGAATTACCTCATTGCCTTATATTTTTGCAAAAAGTTTATTATATCTGGGAAGAAAAAGAGAGCTGAATAATCAATGGTATTTAAAGGAAACCAACCTAACACAGAAGCACCAAAGAACAGGATACGCTTTAGACTAAGTTGATACATTCTCAGTTGTACCTACTGTTGCTATCTGACAAAGCTGAAACCCAGAATCACAGAATGAATTAGGTTGGAAAAGACCTCAAGTCCAACCTACGATCATCAAGTCCAATCTATGACTCCACACCACGATGTCAACAAGACCACGGCACTAAGTGCCACATCCAGTCTTTCCTTAACACCTCCAGGGAGGACAACTACACCACCTCCCTGGGCAGCCCATTCCAAAATCTAATCACCCTTTCTGTGAAGAATTTCTCCTGAATGTCCAACCTAAACCTCCCTTGGAGCAGCCTGAGATTATGTCCTCTTGTCCTGTCGCTAGTTGCAACCTCCTTTCAGGTAGTTGTAGAAAGTGATGAGGTCTCCCCTGAGCCTTCTCTTCACCAGGACAGACAGCCCCAGTTCCCTCAGCTGCTCCTCACAGAATCTGGGCTCCAGATCCTTCACCAGCTTCATTGCCTTTCTCTGAACCCATTCCAGCATCTCAAAGTCCTTCCTGAGTTGAGGGGCCCAGAACTGGACACAGGATTCAAGCTGCAGCCTCACCAGTGCTGAGCACAGGTGAAGAATCACTTCCCTGCTCCTGCTGGCCACTCTGTTCCTGATACAGGCCAGGATGCCACTGGGCTTCTTGGCCACCTGGGCATACTGCTGGCTCATGTTCAGCTGCTGTCAGTCAGCACCTACAGGTCCTTCTCCACTTGTCCACTTTCCAACCACTCTTCCCCTGAGCCTATAATGCCATATGGGGTTCTGGTGGCCAAACTGTAGGAGCCAGCACTTGGTCTTATTGAATCTCATACTGCTGTCAGTCTCAGCCCATAAATCTAGCCTGTCCTGGTCTCTCTTCAGGGCCTTCCTACTCTCCAAAAGATCAACACCCCTCCCAACTTGCTGTTGTCCGTGAATTTGCTAATGACAGATTCAATCCCCTCATTCAGATCATCAATAAAGACATTAAACAGGACTAGGCACAACTCTGACTCCTGGTGGACACCACTAGTGAAAAGATCAGTGGCATACAGGAAAAAATAAGTGTTAAAGAAAAATATTTAATTTACTTGTATAAAGAAATTGAAACAATAAAAATTCTCATTCATTCTCATACTTTTTGTCAGATGTTCCTGACCCTCCAGAAGCTCCCACGATCAGCAACATAGGAGAAGATTACTGTACCGTGCAGTGGCAACCCCCTAAATATGATGGTGGGCAACCAGTACTTGGTAAGAATCCTAAAATATAAAGTCCCCTGCAGCTTTGCCTATATTTTTTTGCTGCTCCTTTAAAGTGGCCCAGAAGGATTCTCTATGTTTACTCACCCTAGGAAGGCTGACCCTCTGTTACTAACTACTCTGATATGTCGAACCTTCAAAGCAGTCTAGGTTTTGGCTCTTCAATTTTGAGGAGACAGTGCCCCCTACCCCTGCTGTTTGAACCAGAGAAGTATTTCAGCGAGTAAGTTACCACAGCACAAGAAGGTGATATCAAAAATAGTTAAAGCTAAACATTCTCATTCAAGACTGAAATTTTAGGTCACTCTACAGGCCTTTGTACTTACCTATCAAATATCAAACAAATCTCTGGCCACCTCAGTAATCAGCTCCAGACATCTGCAATCTCAACTCATGCAATACATGTTTTTTAGTGGAAAACTACTTTATAATTCTATTACATACAAAACAATGGATCACTAAACACTTTTAAATCATTTTAAGCACCTTAAAATCTGTACTAAAAACTAGAGTGCAAAGTTATCATGCGATGCAGGAAATGAGCAGGCACAATCAAGAATATCACTGACACTATTTTAAGTTCTGCTCAGAGCATGGTGGGTTTTAGATAAAACTCTCTGTGATCCTCAAAGAAAAATAAAATAATGCAGAGTCTTGAACAATTTTAGGGAAAAAATTCCTCTGTAGTCCATATGTAGCAATTTGTTTAATAAAGATGTCTGAGTTTCTTAAAAAATAAAATACACTGAAAGCTGTATGAACTTCCATGGAGATGTCAGGGCTAGAAATGCTCTAAAATTCTTTTAATCCCCTGCATGTTATCTGGAAGAGAGGAGTTTGCATTTGCTTTCGGATGTTTGTACTTCATTAATTTCCACAAGATCAGTCTCATTTAATTCAACAGAATTTATCTGTGCAGGAATAAACAAGGTACTGCTGGGCCAGTGCAGTCCTTTGTGATTTCATCTGTTCTGACCAGAAGCAAGCAAGAAGTTAGCAATTTAAACTATTATGTGCAAAGACATACGCCAATAGCTGTCCTCTTACCACAGCCAACCCCCACCTCACTGACTATGCAAAGTCCCTAATTTTGTTTTGTAGAGTTTTCAGAGCACATATTTTAGAAAGTTCTTTGGTTTGTTTTCATTGTCAAATGAATTATTTTCTTAATGTTCCACTAATGACCCTTTGCACTACCTGAGGGGGTTTCTTCAGTCCGTACAGGACTGCATTACTAATAGAGCTACAATTAAACTCCTGCAGATGGGGTGGGGGGGAAGGGGAGAAGGGGAGAGGAAAAGCCAAGGTGCAGCACTATCCATTCAAACATAGCTTTGAAAGCACTTTAAAAAGGCAGGGGGAAAAAAGGCCTATGCATTCTTATCTGTCTTCATATTGATACAGATGGCATTGTAGGCAGAACAAATAGAAAAAAAGAAATTCATACCCCATCTTCACCTTTTGTGGGGTTTTGTGTGATTTTTGTATTATTAAAACAGTATCTTTATCTCTCACACATTCTGCGCATTTGGGGAAATAATCTGCTTTACCAAATGTCACCAATACTACCAGTATTGTCATTTTACCTCCTTTTTGCCTTTTTTTTTTTTTTAAGTACAGTTCTGGTATGCCACAGTGAAGAAATGTCTCCATTCTGACAGGAAAATGCTTCTCTAAAATGGTAGAAAAACAGAGACTGAGTTGATGAAACTTCTCTCAGTCTTACAGACAAAGACAGAAAAAAATAGGGACATTTCAAAGGAACCATATGTTTTTTGCTTACAGCTTTTAACTCTGTTTAAAAGCTACTGAAAACAAGCATGCCAGGAGTACCTTTATGCATCAGAAGCAATAATAAAACCTGCCAGCTTAAAGGTACTTCCACCAGTCATTTCCCAAAACATTATGTAGACTCTCATGCTCTTCTTGCACTTCAAGACAGACAGGAAAGGGCGCTGATGAACGGTCTGTGCGTACAGCACTGTCAGCAAATGTGCCACCTCCCCTTAGACACCCTCAGTGTGAATCATACGTCCCAGGTACACCAAAGGGACTTCTGCAAGGTAGAGAGCCATGACCTTGCATAGCAGCAGGGATTGAATCACTGCCCTATACAGCTCAGTTTGTCAGTCCTTGCTTTAGGCTTACACTGTGGTAGCTGACTGCAGCTACAGATATCTGTACAGATCTCTGCAGTCTGTGGGTAGAAACAGACATATACAATATACACAAATACATGGCATGTGTAAATGACTATTCAGAGTGTGCCCCGATTATTCCTTCTGTAGTTAAAAGATGAAGAGCTTTCAAGGCAAACTTTGTTCAAAAGAAGCCTACATGGGTCACATCCAGTCACGCTATCTGCAACAGAGAGAAGCAGCAGAAATTTAATACAGCTGGATGGAAAGAAACAGTTGATCGGTCCTTTGTAGCAGGTCAACTGGAAAATATCTTATACGCACGTTTCCAATGTGATATACAGCCATCCTCCCTATTAAGCATCAGGAATCACAGATTCCATTGTCAGCTTTGGGAAAAGAGAAGTTTATCTTTTAAACTCATAATCTGGCCTTAGTCATTCTGAAAAACAGCATGGTAGTGTGGGAAAGGCTGTGGATGTTGAGTGTGTGAGGGAGGTGTACTAAGGGCAAGAAAAACAGTGAGAGGCCACGTCTCACTCCGCTGTAGGGCTGAAGCAAGCTGGGATCTGCACAGTCTGGGAAGCACTCTGCAATTCCACCATCTAGCAACAAACGCAAAGATCTCGCATTAGTTGTTGGATAAAACACTAAAAAAAAGAAGGAACTGTCAAGCTGTTTTTCTAACTAATTTTGAGGATTTGTGCTGTCAGTCAAAATTAGTGAATTGCGACTGAATTTTTTAACCCTACACCTTATCTTCTAATTTTCCAGGTAACTTCTCATTCACTTAAAAGGATTTCCCTTTTTCCTGCATGTGAGATAAAAATTTGCAGTTCTTTTACATCATAACAGCTATCCTTTCCAGGCTATATTTTAGAAAGAAAGAAGAAGAAGAGCTATCGATGGATGAGACTGAACTTTGACCTTTTAAAAGAGCTAACCTATGAAGCCAAGAGAATGATTGAAGGAGTAGTTTATGAGATGCGGATTTATGCTGTGAATTCTATTGGCATGTCCCGGCCAAGCCCTGCCTCAAAACCCTTCATGCCAATTGGTGAGTTTTGCAACTCCAGGTTATTTCTAGGACAAAACCAAGACAGGATAATTTTCACCTCTTTCTTCTCTTCAACTGCTCTTACAGCTAAAAAGAATGTGTTAGAAAAGAGGCTATCAACCACCTCTATATTCTGTATTTAATCAACCTTTTCCTTTGTAATCTTCCTCTTCTCTCTCTCTCATTCCTCTTCCTGAAGAGCACAGAGGTTCCAGTTTCATGAAATTGCTGATGAATTTTTAGTTGTTATAATTAGAAGTGTGACAGTCAAGCTGGATCTGGAAAGGAGGAGAACTAATTGACAGAAATTTCCCTGTCCCTCTCAGCTTCTCTCGTTCCCTTATGGGTGCAAATATCACAGTATCCCACCCAGCACTCCCTTAATCCCAGCCCTCTCCACAGCTAAAAGGATAGCTGATTAAGAAAATATTTGAGGAATGATTTTCTATAAATAATTCTTCCCAACACAGCAGTGCAGTGTCTCCTGCAGTCCCTGAGCAAGGAGCAAACTAAAGGAGTCCTCAGGAAGCCTGCCTGCTAAGACCTTTAGGGAGAAGATCCACAAAAATACAAAAGAGAGAGATTAAAATGACTAAATCTACAAATATCAGTGAAGGGGGACAACCTGCTGAAGGAGATAATGTAAAAGCAGATGATGCAGTGAAGGAATCAGAAGGAAAGGCTGAACTGCAAGAAGGGTCTCATAATTCTGGATTTCAGACACACAACGGCTGGTCTGCAACAAAAGAGGTCAAACAAGAACCATCAAGTGGAGCTACTGAAAAAAAAGGTCCAAAGTTTTCATGGGATAGGCAGAATTTTACTTGATTAAGGATAAAGTTCACACTTACTGCTTCAGAGAAGAGGTTTGGGGTTTTGATCGTGTACTGTGTGGTTGTGTATGCTCCCAACTGTATTTGCCTCCTGAGTGCTGTCCTTGCTACCATGTGAATATGAGAAATTTTGACAGTTACAGAAATGAAACTGGGTGGTATTTTTGGAGATTTGTTTTTTGGTGTTGGTTTTTTCTTTTTTTTTTTTCACGATAACTTTGGGAACTAAGATCAATTTCAATCAGTTCCACAATTTATAAACCTGTATTAACTTACTTTGTAAAATCTATTATGCGTATTCAAAAGACGTTCAGTGTATGCCAAATATACCTTTCTTTAACATGATTGCTCTTATGCCATGTATATTAAGTTTTATGGTCCTGCAATCTAAATGTTATTTTGAAAAAATTATCTTTCTGTTTGCTTTTTGGAATCAATTATTTCACAGTAGCACTTGTGTGTATTTTGGATTTTCAAGTTAAGGCTTTTCTTGATTTTTTTTCAATTGGTAGACAATAATCATGCTGAAGATGACTGAATTTAGCTAGTGGTCTTTCTGAGCAACGGGTTTATAAATAACGATAACCCATTCTGAAGAGATATGAAAAAGCTGTATCTAAACCAAATTCAAATTCTTCAAAATATTTTTCTCAAGTCTGTATCTGTATGTACCTGCAAATACACAAATCAGAACTAGTCTTTCCGTAAACATGTAATTGTAACTTTTGGTCATTTTCTCCACTGTTAAGAAAAATGAGTAAAGTCAAATTTAGCCACTGATGAATTTGGTCCTCTGACTATGTGAATTTTGTCCAGTTACAGTCAGGGTGTAAGTACAGAACACAGACTGTATGTATTTTTATTTCTAAACTTTTCTGCAGACTTCTGATGACAATTTAACTCCCTTCTGTGAGTCTTTTTTCCGTGGCTTTTTGCATAAGGGAGCATCTGTGAATAGGAACTGTTACCTTAATCTCTTGTTCCCCTTCCTATTATAGGAATCCTATGCTGTGCTTCTATTAAATGAAGTATTAGGCATTACACTTTACAACTGATCTTCAGCTAGATTTATTTCATTAAAAAAGACAGTGGTATATAAATCAGCTCTTAATCACTCCTTGTATAGCCTTTGAATTCTCATAGTTATATTGTTATTTCTCAGAATCTACTTCTACGTATTTCCTTACAGCTCCTCCAAGTGAACCAACCCACTTTACAGTGGAAGATGTTTCTGACAGCACCGTTTCCTTGAAGTGGAGGCCTCCTGAGCGGATTGGAGCCGGAGGATTAGATGGTTATATTGTGGAATACTGCAAAGATGGATGTAAGTAAGATGGGTACTAGGCAGCAGCAATTGAATGTTTTAAAATATTGCAATTGCAATTTCACTGCAATATACCAGTAACCTACCTATATCCAGTATGATTAAATTTGAGCTCAAATCTATGTCTAACATCCTTGCCAGCCATCACCACACTTACTACGACGTGATTGTAAAACCATGCAAGTCGCATCAACCACAATGTCATCTTCACAGTCATCGTAAACTTTGATACAGATAAGTAATACAAAAATATCTTGTTGTTCTATAGTCACTACTACACTTTTGTATCATTCATGAATTGCATATTCCTTAAAACCAATATAATAAGATGACGGTGATAACATCAGTCAGACTTTAAAGTAACTGTTACCTTACCTCATTTAATATTGTGCTGATAATGAAGACAACAGCACCACATCTACAACACTCAATGTACCGTGATGCCACAACATAACATTTATGTCATAGAAGTCAAACAATGAATTTATAGTCATTTTAAAAATGGAATTTTCCCTGACACTAGGTTTGATTGCCATATAATCTAAACTAGGGGGTTTACAGGGTATAATTTATCCAGAAATAATTTATAGTCTTTAATGAAACATCATTATGGAATTACCAGAATCTCTATGTCATTGTCATAGAAGAATGATTTTTCAGTCATATTTCTGTGCATTAGAGTAACTAAGTAAGCACTAAGAATTCTGTTCTGTGGTGTCAATTGAGACTAAACAATAAATTCCAGCAGTTCTATTATTGTTTTCAGCATATGTGGCTTTTATCAATCTGTTTGGACAGCTACAGGAGATATACTTATTTCAAGAAAAAAACTAAATTAAGGCTTCACTTCCTTGCTAAAACTACTTCCAAAATTCTTCCTCCTCCTTTGTAATGAAAATAAATGTCAATAAGTCCCACAGCTTTATGCTCTATAAAACAGAATGCCAAAGGAACTACCAAAAGATGATTCCCTTATCCTCAGCTATTCTGAATAACAAAGTGTAGAAATTCCTTAACTCTATGTGCAAACACATCTACTCCATCCAGAGTTCTTTTTCCAACTTATTTTCTTCCCTTTGAAGTGTGGTCTTGCAATTTAAATTCATTTTACCCTAATGCAAATTTACTTTCAATTGCAAACAAGGCATCAGTTTGGAAAAATAATGTATTGTTACAATATGCAAATACTGTACTTGCAGCTACAGAATGGATTCCTGCACTTCCTGGCCTAACTGAGCGCACATCTGCACTGATTAAAGACCTGGTCACGGGGGACAAACTTTATTTCCGTATAAAGGCCATAAACTTGGCTGGTGAGAGTGGAGCAGCAATAATAAAAGAGCCTGTTACTGTCCAAGAGATCCTGCGTGAGTATCTATACTGAATAAATCTTATTCATTTATTTCCTCTGGTCAAAATTCTGCCTTCATCTAAGAATAACATACAAACAGTTCTTTCACTTTGATGAGGTGCCCAATATCTTCTGACTCTGAGAATATCACTATAATGCAGAGGTCTTATCTTTCTAAAGCGTAGCTTTAAAAATAAAATCCTTCCTCTTACTTTCAAAATATGCACATTTCACCTCTTGCAATGGCACTGTCAGCATTTAAGAAACATATTTTTTAACATATAGCTCTCTGCTCGAAAAGCTGTTATATTACTGCAAAATTACTTGCAAAATGCAAGAGGCCTATTTACTTCATTGTCCTAGATTATTAATTAACACCCTGTGTATCACCCAACAGCAGTAGATTATAATTGATTTGACCGGAGTCCAAAAGACATCAAGAGCTGCTAATAGTGGATTCCAAAAGCTTGGCTTGCACAAAGTGTCTGCCAGAGTCTCACTAACAGTAAAATGAGCCAGTGTAAATGAAACGAAGTTGTAATGCATCTCAATACCAAATGGTCATGAAGACAGACACTCCAACTGTATCTTAAGAAACTCTTTCTGTAAATGACAGGGAAAAGAATAAGTATCACATGGAGACCATAGAAAGCTTTCCAGTGAGGTAGAGGAAAGCAGAGACTAGATGAAAAAAACATGCAGTCAGGTACTTCTTTTCTTAGTGGAAAAAGTAAGCTACAATGAGACTCCACTGTCTTAAAGAAAGAACTGTAATGGAATGACTGTAGAAAGATAAAGGAAATCCATCAGCTGCTCTGCTTTACATATCTCCAAAAGGCAATGTACGAGGCGCTGCAGTATCAATATAGCAATAAATAAATCATAATTTATAATCACTCTTTTTCTCCAATACATCCTTTGTCGCATCCTTTCTACTCAACTGAAAAAGTTCTCCAGAGAAACAAAGTCCACATAGAAGGTTCACATCCAACAGAAGTCACCTAAATTTGGCATTTCAGATGCAATGCAGTTTCACAAATCCAGCTGTCACTGAAACACGCTCAGTTGTAAATACACAACTGAGACTTGATCCTACATTTTTATCCAGACAAATACATTTGAAAGTACTTAGAGAAGGAACTACTCCCTAAAAGTATGAATAGTGTTTCCAGAATTTTCTTATGCATACAGTTATCCAAGTCTCTTCAGTGTTTGGCCTTATTTGTGCTATAAGTAATGTTGCAAATTATCAAAAGCCTTGTATTTAACATATTAATGTTTAACTGCAGAGCGTCCCAAATTCTGGCTGCCACGCCATCTCAGACAGACTCTGGTGAAGAAAGTGGGTGAGACAATCAATATTGTGATCCCTTTTCAGGTATGTATCAGCTTCTGTTTCATCATGGTTTTTTATCATTACTTACCTAAAGTAGTTTCCCTTACACAAGTTCCCATTGCTCCACTGCTTGAGCAGCATTACATCAGTCCAGCCGATGATTCAGGAAACCCTCTCAAACATATGGGGAGAGGGAGGGAGTCACTCTTTTTTCAGTCAAATTTTTTTACAGTCACAGTTTCTTCCTTAATCCCTCCTTTTGGGGAAGAAGAAGAAGTAAGTAGTGTAAGTAAGTGCAAGCCCATTCTTGCTTATTGAGCACAGGATGCATCTTAGAGAGAAGTAGACAAAAAGGTATGAATTCAACTAACTACTCTTCTGGGACCAAGGTACACGATGCTACTAGGCGGCTTCTTTGCCAAAACTGTTAATTTCTGAAAGGCTGACTACAAAAATTAGAGTTTGCACATAAACAGAAGCTCACAGTTGGACCTATGTAGTCTGTGTGTATGTGTATACAAAGAACAGCTTGGGCATTACTTTACATGAGCTGAAGGTGTAAAAAATACAGCATGATGAGGATTATCAAGGATGCATGGATGTAACTACACATGTCACTGTGGCATGCACAAAATTGCTAAAATGTACACAAAGACTGACCTAACCAGTTACCCTGTCTTGGCAACTATCTGACTATTCAAAAAGCATCACATGCATTTTTTCAGATGCAAGATTCTATTAATCAATACAGTGAAAGAATTGGTGTGTGTAAAGAAAAGGGTTTCTAAGCGAAACATAGCAAAAGAAATTGTATCTTAGAGATTCTGGCTCTGACAGAGACATCCTCAGTAATCAAGTCCTCATTTAAAATTTCAAGACACTAAAATTTCTCTACTGTCCAGGGTTGACATTTATGTAAATATAGTAGTTTAGTCGAAGAGCTTTGAAATTCTCATATAAAAGACACTGGAGATACACAAAAGGTTTTTTCAGCCAGGGAGGCATATATGCTTACATCACCTATATTCTTTTGTTTAAGCAGTACCAACATGAAAAAACAAATCTATCAGAATAAAATCTGTGTAAACTTAAATGTACAAGTGTTCTTGCCCTGTGGTTCCTGGGTTACATGAAAAGTTGCTTTTTCACAAAGATACATCTAATCAGTACACAATTGCACACCCACACATGGAGTAACTGTCTTGAATTGCACACTTGCATTATTTGAGTGTAATTACAAGCTTTTTTTTTTTCACATTTATCTCCCAAATTGCTAAAATGGCCCTCTTACTGGGGTCAAGCCAAATGCAAAATTCAATATTTGTACATCTGCTACTTCTGAGTAATACAATTCTTTAAAAATCCCTAAATTAAACAAACAGATATTTTTGCTGCTTTGATGTCCAACTTGAAGAAAAAATACATAAATTTGTCAAGCTGTACCACAAGCAAAGGAACTGATAAAGTTCAGCATTTGAGAGATTTGTGTTTTATGGTCTCCTTGCACTGGTTTTGGCCCAGGTAGACTTAATTTTCTTCATGGTAGCTAGTATGGGGCTGTGTTTTGAATTTGTGCTGGAAACAGCATTGATAATTTAGGGGTGTTTTAGTTATCACTGAGAACAATGCATACACAGAGTCAAGGCCTTTTCTGCTTCCCACAAGACTGCCAGCAAATGGGGCGCTTAGTTGCTGTCTGGAGTTAAAAAACTACACTCCCATATCACCACCTTCCCAGCACATTAACCCACCTCCTCTGCTTAGAGCAGCCTCACTGTGATATTCCCAGAGATTTGCCAGTTCTTTGCCCTACTTCCCTAGGTAGTTCTAACCGATATGTCCTCAGCTCCCTGGCCAGAAAAAGTACATTTAGCAACTAATCCAGAAGTTCATTAATCCTGCCTGATCATTCAGCTGTTGTCAAACAAAATGGATAAAGACCACACCTTCCCTGAATTTTCCTCCGTGGGGACACTACCTGGTGCTGGTATTTCACCCTGCCAGTTTTTCACAGAACTGTACTAAGCTAAGAGATTTCTACTTCTCTGTCAAATTTGGCCAAATTGAACCGAACTGATTCAAAAGATATTTGAGTAGCTGACTGACAAATCATGTGCTGGTATAAACTGTAGTCTCCTAAAAGATAAAGCTAACAAAAAATTTTAAGATCTATCCATCAACACCAGATTTTACTGTGAAAAAAAAAATCAAAAAAAACCTAGAGGACTTTAAGTTAAGAGATATTTTTTGAGAGTTTTCAATTTGTCATAGTGTTGAATTGCAGCTTTCGCAGTACTAAGAATTGTGGCTTTGGCTATTTAGAACATGTAAAACTGATGATCTTTCCAAAAAAAGCAAACCAAAAAGAACACTTTACGTTTTAAAAAAATTTAAGTCACTGACCGTTCTATTGCAGAAAAAGATTTCAAGCAGATACCAAGCAAGTTATCTATCACCTAACGAAATTGGAACTCAGTGTCTTCTACCATTTGCAGTTTCTGTGCAACCTTACCAGTGGCCTCTGCGGTCACTGCTGTGAAACTGTGTGTCAGGGTATCCTGGGTTTAATGCTATTTGCACAGCTATTCAAATCTTCAGATCAAAACATACAGAAAAGAAAGTACAACGTTGTAACTAAGCCTTTTTCTGCTGAGTGCATTAAGCAGGTGTGCCATTCTGCTGAAAGGAAGGGAATCAACACACTCTTCCTTCAAAATTAACTACATGAGCCCATGATTGAAGGGATATTATGTGCTACTAGAGGATAAAATTCACGGTATTACTGAGCAGCCTTCTTACCCATCATATATGTGTGAATAAACATCTAAGTGCATTTAAATTCATTCTTCCCTGGCTGTGAACTCCCTACGGTTTCTCTGGTGTGCTATTTAGCCACTCTGTCACTCACTGTTCTCTCTCAGATTACCTATTACACATTGCAGAAATCCAATCCTCTGACATATGTATTAGGAACATGCTTTCTATCTGTTTGTGCTTTTCACAGTCTATAAATATAAGAGTATATGAAAACCAACACTTTGAACACTTGCAATCTTTCACTGGCACTCATAGCACATCAAAAAAGGAGGTGTTGCGACTGAACATACCTGATCAACCACACCAGAACATCAGCAGTAACAATCTTGTAATCAGCTTGAAAGCCTGCCAAGTATTTGTCTTGACAAACTAGAAATTTAAATAAAATGCCCGTATAAATATACCATTTTAAGCAGACTATTTTTATTTGGAAAGCATTTCCCTAGCCAAATTTTCACCAGTTTTTCAAAATATCTTTAAAATGCCTGGGGACAGAGAAATAAATGCTTTAAGAAAGGGAGGAGAAAGAGAGCAGAGCTAATAAAATCAGACCTATAAGAGTTCTGCTAATATCAATCAGAACAAGCCACATTACCTGTTGGCTTCATTGATGGCTGGGAAGGAGTACTAGATCAGCTCAAGCATATTGTTTCTGGATTTATTCTCAATATAATTTCAGCCTCTAACTAAATGGCATCCTCAGAGCATGGTACCACTAAACCACAGAGATGAGAGCACCTGTATGAAAACAGAAATTGTATTTAGAGAGCTTAGTGTCTCAACTCTGCATATTACAGTAGGTTTTCTAGATTGATAGATCACTAAGAGAAAAAATGTAAATCTATTACAAACCCCCCCCCCAAAAAAAAAAAACAACCTTTTTTTTTCTCTTCAGGGTAAACCAAGGCCCAAAATCACTTGGCTGAAAGATGGTCAAACTCTGGACTCCAAAGATGTGGGAATTCGGAACAGCAACACGGACACAATCCTTTTCATCAGAAAGGCAGAGCTTCATCACTCAGGAGGTTATGAAGTCACTCTTCAGATAGAAAACATGACTGATAAAGTTGCAATAACAATACAAATCATAGGTAAGAACCTGACAACATCAAAACCAAGCAGATCATTCAAAACAAAATCGTGGCCAGACTGAGGCAAGACAAGATCCAATTACCACAGAATCCCTTCTCTGTCAGTGGTTGATTGCAGATGATGAGGACAAAGCTCAGAGCAGGGTTAGCACGTCACTTTATTTTCCTACGATATTTTCCCAGCTTGAAATTATCTCTGTCCTAGAGACTTTCAGAGGATGAGGGATTTTCTGTGTGTTCCACAGCTCTTCAGGGATTTCTTTTCTTGCATGATTTTATCCAGTTTGTTTTAATCCAGGTCTAGTTTGAGAATCCAAACATCCTTTTGTAAGGAATTTCAGCTTAAGTGCATGTTGTTTTGATGTCCATAGAGTTTTGTATCAGAAAAAAGCATGAATAATCATTCACTTTTTCCATTTGTAGCCTTCAGTCACACATTCCTCAGTTAACTTTCTCAAATTTTAGACTTTTCAGACATCTTTTCATATCTTTGATCATTCTTATTCTTTGTACCATGTTGAGAGGGACAGAAAGAATTTGAGATTTCTGGTGTTCTTAGGAATATCATACTGTCCTTAAGGAGGGAAATACAAATGTTGGAATGGATGTACTCTTTTTTTTTTTTCATTAGATAGGACAGTGAAGACAAAATCATTGCAATAACATAACTCTACTATTCAAAAAATTAGAAATTACAAGGCACCGTCCTGTGATTTTGGAAAATTCATATTTAATTCCTTACTCTGTTAAAAGTGTCTAGTTAGCCTGAGGCTTATTCTCTATTATACAATTTCCAGTCTCTTTTCTAGTGTCATTTTAAAGGAATGCATTGTCAAAGTTTCCATATCTTCCCTTGGGATTTTGTGAGATATGTTCTGAGATCTTGCCTTCTCAGATTTCATTAATGTTCAGCCAGAGTTGTTCTATTTCTCCTCATTACCACTCCATATAACATTCTTGATAACTGTTTTTATTTCTCTTTCCCCACACTTTCACACTGTCATCCCAAATTTCCTCCAATGTATCAATACATTTTTAGAAGGTGTATGTTAGCACAAAAAGAGTATTTAAACATAACTCTTCATATTTTGGAATTAAATATGCTGACTGTGCTCTGCTTAAAGTTTTATAAATTAATGTTGGCAGAATGGGTATGCAATGGTGCCAACAGCAAACAAGAAAGGCATAACAAATTGGTGCAAATATGTCTTAATACCAGCAGATGCTCCTGCTCAAGAGGATGGCTGCAGTTTGGCAGGGGTAAAATAAGTAAATGGCAGCGAAACAAAATAATCCCAAGGTTGCCCAGAGAAGCTGTGGATGCCCCATCCACGGAAGAGTTCAAGGCCAGGCTGGATGGAGCTCTGAGCAACCTGGTCTACTGGAATGTGCCCCTACCCATGAAAGGGGGCTTGGAACTAGACGATCTTTAAGGTCCATTCCAACCCAAATCATTCTATCACTCAGCTAAAGGGGAGTAGTGCTCTATACACCAAAATACCTTTCTGAAACTAGTTAGTGATTCTTGATTCTTGATTCTAGACTCTTAGAGCATGGTATCAAGTATCTTGCACCCATTGTTTGATACTGTAGAGAGTCAAAAAAACACATCCAAGTACCATTGTGAAAGTTATTTCACATAGAAAATGAATGGCTGAAAAAAAAGCAACTAATTTTATCACAGATTAATACATGTCAGAGTCAGAGGACAGGCATGAAACTTTTTAAGTCTTGAACAGCTTACTCAGCTGAAAGGGATTAAGTGTATTTCATGTAATTCATGAATTCCAAGAAGAGAAAGAGATTGTAATAGTATCTGCAAAGGTTACAATCAAGGCATCTACTCTGATCCTGGATTTTGTCATTCTGTCATCAGACTACCTCTTTTCAATTCTGCCACCTGCAATGTTTGCTCTCCAGCTTTTAAATTCTTTTGGCAGGACAGAAATATGGGTTATTCAGGCACTCTTTCTGTACTACAAGGGATGCTTTAGGTACTGTAGAATGGCACGCTGAAAAGCCAACCCAGCTTTCAGAGATACAAGAAGTCAATCAGTGATCTTCCGAGGTGTCTTTTCATCAGCTAACTTCCCTTGGCAAATGTCTACTTGATGAAGAAGTAATGTTTGTGGCTTCAGCCCCTATCTTTTTTTGGAACAGGGCAAGCAGCTCTGCTGCTATGATGAGTCACATGTCAGTTCCAAAGAAGAGGAAACACTTCTGTTACTGCCGTCACCTTTCCCTGTTGTCAAAACAGTTGCTGTCATTTACTCTAGAGACCAACAAAATATGCACTTTTACTAGGAGAATACAGTATATTTTAAATACTTTTAGAAAGCTCTTAAATAATGAAAATATCTCCAATCTCTGAAGAATATGGTTCCTTCCACATTTTTTCCCCTTCTACATGAATCAATAAATTTTGTCTTCCATTATTCCTTCTATTGACTAACGTAAACTTCAGTGCCATTTTTTTTAACTGGAATTAATAGTTTTCCTCATTATGTATTATTTGAAAATATAAATTATAATTTATTTTTGAAAGATAATTCACATTTTATGTCTTCTTCCCATTTCATAAATTTCATTCGTTTGTAAAACTCCTCAGTTGAGCTTGTGCTAAGGGTAACACAGAATACTTCCTCAGAATACAAATCCCCACTATAATACAGTATCCTACAGAGGAAAATAATTTGGTACAGAAGCGTCACTAGGTTTAACTTTTCCCATCCTCTGTTCACAAGCTAGAGATGAACTGTTTAGTACAGAGAAAGAAATATTCTACAAAGGAATTTTGAATAGATATTCTTGCAGATTTCATTATTCCATCAAAGCACAAAGATCAAAAATATAAAAATCCTTTTAGTAAATTTATATCTCTCTACTTTTTTAAAGATTATCCTTCCTAAATATGCACACAGATATGTTGTATGAAAAGTTCTTCTCTTCAAATCAGACTAGATTAATTGATTTCTGTGTAATGAAGATACACATATAGAAACATAACTAAATTTTTTTCTCTTCAGTTGTGATTCAAGGTAACAGCATTTCCACATCTCCATATGCAATGTCCATTTGTCAACACATTGCAATTCCCAACTTCAGAAACAAGGAAGAAAGTGAAAGAAGGCTTTAC
This sequence comes from Pseudotriccus pelzelni, assembly GCA_035584735.1. Classification (NCBI taxonomy): domain Eukaryota; kingdom Metazoa; phylum Chordata; class Aves; order Passeriformes; family Tyrannidae; genus Pseudotriccus; species Pseudotriccus pelzelni. Next base: position 23,771,591 of record JAWMRA010000161.1, read on the forward strand.
CTGTTTGGTAGCTGTTGAGACACAGAAGATGGCAGATTTTTCTCTGAAACGTTAGTGTCCAGTAGGAAGAAAGAGGGTGACAAATGGACTGAGACTGATGCATTCCATATTCCTTATCACACTTCATGCAGTGTTCTAGTTGGTGCCACTTTGAAGGAGGACAGAAGAGGCCAAACCTAATTATAAAGCAGTCTTCAATTCCAAAGTATGCCAGTGAAAAGAAAATTAACACATTATGCTTCAATACAGAAAGTCACAGTTCCCCTAGTAACAAAGGCTGATTTATTACCGCTTTGCATATCCTTCTTTAAGGAAGTAATTTATAAGCAACCTATAATTACATTTCTTTGTGCTTTGCTCATCATAAACCTACATTCATCAAAGTCTTACATTTCACCAATTCTTCCAGCTTAGCTACAGAAAGGGGAGACAGTTTCCATTCAGCTATCTAGAATTATCTTGAACTATTTTTCACTCAATCACAAGATCACCTACCCAGTCTGCCCCAACAAGCCCTGTAACTTTGTGCAACAATCTAACTATAAAAGGTGAATCAGTGCCTTTGAATTAAAACAGACAGGAATATTATTTAGTAGATCTAATTTAAATGTTACAACATTAGACTAAACAACATTGGTATAAATATGAATATCATTTAAAAGGAGAAAATAATTATAATTTCAAACTTTGTATTTTTCTATATGTTTCCATGTATCTTAAAATGGACACAGAGGTCTGTATCTCTTTGAGAATTCATTCTTTTTCTAGTTATTACAGAGAAATGTTGCCTAGTGGGCAAGCTACCAAGCACTGAGCCAACAGGAAAAAGTAAGGTGTATTCCCGAATGAGAAACATTCCCAGACCTCAGCTGGAAGGCATTTGTACCCCATTGCCATGGTTGTTATATCAGTGTAGCTAAATGGCTGAGAAATTGCACTGAGGTAACAAAATAAGCAATAAAACTACAGTTTAAAGAGTTCATCACATCCATCCCTCAAAACAAATTTCTTATTCCATTTTAAAGAAGAGTTTGCCTGGTTCCTATGTAACTAATTCTAATATATTTTCTATTTCTCAGTAGCTTTCAGGCCTCTCAGAAGACCATTAAGAGGGTATTTAAAAATTTCCCAACTTTCCTGTTTACAGTTTCAACTTCAAATAAATGAAGTGTGTTGCTATGGAACGTTATAGATTGCTATCCAGTTCTACTTTTTTCCCCTGCATGGAAGGAAATGACAAAGGTCTTGGATTCTGAACTAAAAGCTAAGGGTTTTTTTCATGTCTCCTCTGCAGACAAGCCTGGTCCTCCTCAGAACGTAAAGCTTGTAGATGTTTGGGGATTTAATGCAGCCCTGGAGTGGACACCTCCCCAGGATGATGGCAATGCACAGATCTTGGGCTACACAGTCCAGAAAGCTGACAAAAAGACAATGGTAAGAACTTGCACTCAGCCTATGACTTTGTATGGAGTTTAAGCTACTGCCTGCTCTGGAAACATAGAGACTTGAGGGAAATTACTGAATTCATGACTCTCACTTGTGTGTCCAGGGTGTCCTATGGCACATCAGAGGCAGTCAAACATTGAAAAATAGAATTAAAAACTCGCAAAGGTGAAGTGCAGAACTGCATAAAATGCTCAGTAGAAAATGTTAAGAGACCAATGGTGTGCCATCTGTGGTCATGACTGCACAGATAGTTCTGCTTAGAAGGTGAAATTACATTCTTTATTTGAAATTACATTTTTTCATAAATACAAGAAAAAAACTGCAGTGGGGGAAGGAAGAGTTACACTTGAACTGGGCATAGATGGGCACAGATGCTGGGCACAGTAGGTATCTACTGGGAGAGGTATGTATGCCAGTCAGACTGGAAAACATCTTTCCCACAGAAGTCCTCATCAAGTAACCACATTCTGAGTACACATCTTGTACCAGAATCCCCAGATATGAGTAAGGCTAAAATGTAGAGAGCTGTGGGATTTTTTTCTCAAAATGCAAGTATTCATACACCTATCATACCTGACAAAAAATAAAAGAAAATAGATTAGCTAATCTTCACAGGAAGCAACATAATATTCATTTCATAAGTTATAGTTAATTACCTGTCTACCTGTATTTTTGTTGTAGCAAAAAGAATCTCTCCATACTAAAACTAGCACCACGTCTGACCTCTCATAACATCTTTCTAAGCAGTATAGTCTTGTTACAGGAATGGTATACTGTTTTTGATCACTATCGTCGCACAAACTGTATAGTGTCAGACCTGATTATGGGAAATGAGTATTTTTTTCGAGTCTTCAGTGAAAATTTGTGTGGATTGAGTGAAACTGCTGCAACTACCAAAAATCCTGCCCATATCCAAAAAACAGGTAACATATTCTTCAAAACAAAGATCACAAAAGCCACTAAGTACCAGAAATAATACGCTGGCAAATGAAAAATACAGTCTTGCTAAATGTACCACTAAAGATATTTTCATTATTTAGTAACTAGCACTTCTAAAGAATTTTAGCATCAAGAACCCTTATCTAGGCAGACCTCCTGTACTAATACAAATATCTGTTAAAAATATTTAATCACAGAGTCTTCCTAAACTATAATACAACTGGGGGATTATATTTATACTCTGGGGTTAAAACTTTAATGTATCTGTGGTGAAGACTTTCCCCGCTATCGCATTTTTAACAGAATAAGAAAACCCACAATTGCCAAGACCTTTTACCTTAAGTAAGACATGAAACGTGAGATATGTTTTATGGTGAAGTGTATTTAAAGATTTGTTATAACACAAATGCCAAAAACTTTGAAGCTTCTCTAAATCATACAGGCAAACTAAGTGACAGACTGTACACGAGTCAGCAGAATTGAAAACACGGTTCTTACTATTTTGTTTCTTTGTATTGCAGGCATCACTTATAAGCCACCCAGTTACAAAGAACATGACTTCTCCGAACCTCCTAAATTCACTCACCCTTTAGTAAACCGTTCTGTGATTGCCGGGTACAACACCACCCTCAGCTGTGCTGTAAGAGGAATCCCCAAGGTACAGATCACAACTGTCACTGATACTGTTGCATCAACCCAAGGTGCTGCCTTCGAATCCACAGCAGTTCAGTGTGGCTGGAGTGTAAGATGGCTGCATTAAGAACAAATAGAATCACCCAGTCATCTCCCACCTCTGTCATAGTCGATGCTTAGGAAGAGTGCAAAGTGCAAGTGTTTGTGTGGTTGTGCCCCCAGTGGGGAAATACAGTAAAGGAGACAGAGGGAAGAGCAGTCACTGCTTGTGGTAACAGCACACCACTGAAAATGTACCATGTGTGCAAAAAACCTACTCACTGAAGAAGGTAAACAACAATAAAATGGATCTTCTCCTGTGTTCTTTTCAGCCTTTCAAGAAAACAGCAGCTAACATAATATACTGCTCCATTACCCTAAATGATATATAGGAACAGCAGTTTTTCCGTTACGTCGATACATCCATATAAGTTTTACAGAGCCTGAGTCATTTTGCAAAATTAATTAGGATAAGGCCTTCTCTCATGTGTGAAGTTTTTTTTGCAGGGGTTTTGTTGGTTTGGTTTTTTAAACTCACAGGAATATAAGTTTCTTCAGAGTACAAAAAGATGTACTATATTTTGTTAGTCAGGACCAAGCTGTAAGAACTGTATCAGCCAAGATCTAAATTTAGGTTTCTCAAAAAAGGGAAATAGGCTTCTTTGTCTGCAGGCAAGGAATTTACCATATTATGACATAACCTCGTCAGAAATTTAAATTAGTTCAATTGCAAAAAATGCAAAATTCTTCTCCTTTCACGTTCTGGCTGCTTATTCCCAGCTCCTTTCGGTTCCTCAAGGATTGCAAGGATCTGATTGCTACACAGCAAAACATGTACCACGATTGCTCGGGGTCCAAAGTCACTCAAAAAAACCCCCAGTTTTTATGCAATCATTTTCTGCAGTTCTTTTGATGAAGAAAACAGACAAAACTCAAATACAATAAGGAAGCATATCCATGTAAGCAGCTGCAGAAGAACACAAATGTTACAGAAGAAACACCAGCAACTGCAGGCAAAATCCATCCTCCAGTAACTGCCTCAGCTTAGAAATGGCAGTGTTAGTGATGATATTCCCACTTGGTTAACTGACATTTTTTTGCATCTCCATCTTCTTCATTCAGTTTTCATGGGTTAAGGAAGATTCTTTAAAAAAAATGCTTAATTTTACAGCTGTTAAATACAGTAGTTGCAGGCTTTTGGAACGCTAGCTCATCCTTATACGTTAGCTCGAAGGATCCAAATAGTCCTCAACCTTCAGCACACCTAATAGTCTTAAGAGCAGCTTTTCCAGATATATTTCTGTACTTGCATTGTCCAAATTAACCTTAACAAAATGTTTCTCTACCTACTACAGTACTCTGAAAAAGGTCTTTTTCACAGAGAGTAGCTTATGCTGATGGAGCTTTCCAATTCTGAATAACTGTAGCTTCTCAAGCACACCTCAGGTATGCTCTGTATGGCATGGAAAAGTTACCACTTCAAGCAGAAAGAATACTCATACCCAGCTAGTAGTGAAGTACAATAAAAGACACGTACCCAGAAAGATAAAGAGGCTAGAGAAAAAGAAGGAAAAAATGTTAAGGCAGGAAAAATTCCAGCTCATACCTTTGAAGAAAAGTAAGTATGGCAACCAGGATGCACTGAATTGACATGCCACAGGTCAAAATAAAAAGTGAGTCAGTATATTTGAAGGCACTCTATAAAACAGTGCAGTAGTTTTAATTTTTATGGGTGAAGCAACAAAAGATGTTAATTTTGAAAGAAAAATGGATAAATACAAAGCCTGGTTTTCTATTCCTTCAAGACTGTTTCTTCACTATACATATTGATGAGCTTGAAATAAACAAAAGCAGTTTGTTTTCTTTCAGACTTTCATTTTCAAAATTTCATTTATAAAAATGAAAGGCACATTTTCAGGTACTGCAAACAAAACATAAAGACTTGAACTGGTACAGAACTAACTACTTTATTCCTCAGCTGAAGTCAACAGGAACTTTATTTTGAAATTCCTGATGTTTCTAAAGATACGCTAAAAAGGCTTTGGAAAACCTTTTCCAGCCCAAACCCTGGCATCCCAATTTGGCCACTTAACGTATGTGGAACTTGGTGACACTTCTGTAGCATACTTGTAGCATTCAAATATAGTTTAACAAGCACAATTAAATAAATCCTGAATGAATGAACGAATTCGTAGCCAGTTTGTAAGGTTGGGTTTTTTTAAATTGCAATAAAATAGGATACAGACCCACATTTTCTACACATTACTTGACAGTTAAAAGAAGTATTGAACTCCTGAATTATTGGTTTTATCAGTTTGTACTGAATGAGTTGTTCCTTGAAAAATTATTAACACTGTTAATAGCCCTCATAATGCTATTTAGCCTTTGATGGCTAAATTAAAACTGCAAGATCAGGTCTAAATATTCTATTTTCTACCTTCTGTTTTAAAATTATTCTTCGGTGTTTTTCAGCCAAAGATAACCTGGTACAAAAACAAAATGGATCTCTCTGGGGATGCCAAGTACCGCATGTTCAGTAAGCAGGGTGTGTTGACCCTGGAGATCCGGAAACCCACTCCATTTGACGGTGGCATTTACACCTGTAAAGCTGTTAATGAGTGTGGTGAAGCTGAAATAGAGTGCAGACTGGATGTCAGAGGTAATCAGATTAATCTTATGGATAACATTAATACTGTAATGATGATAGAGTAATGGGTAGCTAAAGGAAAATAAAATCCTAGTTCTTATTAATCTAACCCTGACTTCTTGGGAGGTATATAAGAAAGTTTGTTAATTACTTGCACTAGCAAGATTGTTTTTTTCATTCTAAAGTGTTCTGATAGAATTAATTGCTTGCTAGGTAATACAAATCTGAAGATGGACAATTATTACGCTTCTGACTTAATATTTCTAGAGTAGATACTTAGCACTGCAATGGAGGTCTATCTACAAACTGTCATTGAGGATAGTTTTATTATTCTCTGTGCCTACTCTGTAATTGAAAATTTTAAATTAAGTCATTAGCAATTAAACTTACGTAAAAGGTAGTGCATGTTATATCACAAACATTTTTTAAACTTTTTTTTTTTTTCCCAAAAGAATCAGGAACAAAAGCCACATAGATGTTTATAACATATATATGTTATATATATGTTATATATTAGGGAGCCCCTGGTGGCCTAGTGGTTAGATCGCAGGACCTTCACCGCTGAGGCCTGGGTTCGATTCCAGCCAGGGA
>JAWMRA010000161.1:23777985-24085303 GCA_035584735.1 Pseudotriccus pelzelni
TAAAAAATCCAATGCGCAGGCTGGAAGGTGTAAAGACCTTCCCCGGTTCTTCGTTCGCGAAGACTGGCCATATATATGTTATATATTATAACACAGTAAGAAATACTGACTAAATATTTTCTGTAAGCCTACCAGTAATGTATCTATTTGTCCATACAAATGTATATAGCACCAGTTTAAATGCTCAGTGCCGGCAAAATCTGTGAAAGTGACCCACACAGCAGTAATTGATGCAAATCCATCTTCGGCACAGCGAGCCTGAAGGTGTTTCTACACAGTACAGAGTTGAATATTTGACTTAGTGCTAAGTCTGGAACGTATGTGCAGTTCACCTTGCAGTGCTGGAAGCCAAAATCCTCAAGTATTTCTGTTCATGTAGACATGTAATGTACAGTGTAGACATGTCTCAAAGCTTAATATTATCATCATCTGAAGCCTGATTTAGGAATATTAAATCTTCTTAGAATTATCAGATAAAAGCAACTACTATAAAGCTTCCGTATTTCACTTGCAGCACCAAGTTTCAATTTAAAATTAGCATCCTTAATGTCTGATAACATCTTAATTTTTTTTTTCATTCTCAAGCACCTCAGTAAAACTCTGAATTGCAATTCATCAGCAAGTCAAGGTAAGAGTCAAAATAATTCAGCTGGATAAAGGAGCAATGGCTGTTTGGTTAGACATATGATTAAACAGTAGTTAGATACTAGTGATAGAGATTTTATAGAATGTTTATAATGTTTGTGGGGGGATATGTGCTTGTTTCGACTTCTGTTTGTTTTTTCAATAATCATACTAAGATCACACTCCTGCAAGGTAATTTATTCCATTTATTTTAGTCAGTATTTCATGGGTCTCTACCTTTAACATACAGTGTAGAAATATGTAAGAATAACAGAATACTTTGTTGCAATTTTTTCTTAACTGACTGCAAGCACTTCCTCTAAGAGACTGTTATTTATTCAAATAAGGCTAACTAATATCAATAATCTAAACAAAAAAAGCATAGTTAAAATAAATCTAGAACTGTAATGTACACTTCAGACTTTAAACATGAAATAGCTGTGATAGCAATCAGGTAATGTATTTGTCAGTAAATCCTTCTCACCATTCTCTGTCTCAGCATTAGAATGGAACTTGAAAAGAAGAAACCTGAAGGAATTAATGAAGGATGATTTCAGTTCCTTTAGGAGTCCTGTTCATCTTAAAAGTCATTTAATATACGAGAACTAGGAGGCAGCAGTGTCTTGTAACGTTTTGCTTACTCAGCATATTTTCAGACCCATTTCCTTTTTTCATACATCTGTTTTAGTTACATTGCCATTGTCTCCACATGAAGTAATTGAGAGAAATCAAGATAAAACTTTCCCCCCTTATGTAGGTAAGACATGTATGAAAAAGCCTCCCATATTACAATTAAGTAAAAATAAAAAACCCTCCGTCCTTTCCTAACGCCTGACACAAACGTAAATTCCCCAATTCTACAGTGCCCTCCATTTTCTCTTTGAAGAACTCTGATATTCTTCATAAGAAACAAGTAGCTCAGAATAATGAAATAGTAAGAAATTAATTGTAATATTTAATCACCTTTCACTATACCCCTGTCTGTACAATGGATTGTAACTTTCATTCCTGCTGCTTTTACTGTCCGTGAGTGCTTGAAACATCCACTGCTGTGCTCTTGAGCACAGCTTTGCAGAACTGTGTCCAAAACACACCATTTGGGAACCTCTGGCTATAGTTATTGTTCTGCTTTATATAGAAAATAATTTCTTTGATAATTAATCACTACTTGTTTTCTAGCTTTTTAAAAAAAAACACCAGCACAGAATTCCAGTTATTAGATGCTTTTGCAACCACAGACATCATACTTATCTACAGAGATAATTTTGCACATCAGATGAAACACTGAAAGATCTCATGAAAAATATTATCTGCACACAAATAAAAAATTTTAAAGCAAAATTTTGTGATGAAAGCAATAAACTCACTGTCATCAAATCTTACTGAAGGTTTTTGAAAACCTATGAGTGGTATGTATGCATTTTTGCAGATGATTCTGTCTAATCAAATGACACAATAGCATTTCTAGTTTCTCACCTACTAGTCTGAATAGTATTTGGGGCAGGGTTTTTTTCAGACCTGCAGTAGTTGATAGTTTCTGGCTGGAGAGTATTCTTAAATGATGACAGTACAAGAGACGGTGGGAAGATGATATTAATCAAAGAAGCATTGCCTTTTGAAAGAATTAACACAAAGGAACTGAAGTAATACTACTTCCCTGCCAACATGCCACTTGAGATGGGAAAGCATGTCTGACACAGCGTGTTAGTTGTATTAAACAAGTAAATATGTCTTCATAATAAAAGCATGAGATGTGTATTTTGATTATTTCATTATGATATCAGGACAAAAAAGGCTACCCTCTGAAACCAACATCAGCTTATTCCAGATCAACACTTGTCTGTTGCACCTTGTTCCTAATAAACAGTTAAATAAAATTAAAAAGGGAAAATACGCAACCAGGTTTACATTGGTTTGTACTTTCATTTTCTGAGCAACACTATTATTTAAAAAGTGGGGCACATGCCACACATAAGAGACAGAGACAACCCATATTCTAAAGAACCTACGACCAGAGCGCAGTGGACCAAGAGGATCATCCCAGCATCTGTGGGACAATGCGTATTGCAAAGCAGAGACTGAATGGCAAGAGTTAGAACTTAATTCCATAGGGCCTTCCAAGATAATGCTTCTACATGAAAAACACAAATTAGTTTTTACTTCCCAAACTTTCAATGACAATGCAACGAATGCAAATCAGAGGAGTTACAAAAAAAAGAAGCGAGCTCCAGTTCGGTTTCTAAAAGGTCTTCTTAAAATTGTCAATTCTGAATTCAAAAAGCCAACCACTCCTCACACACCAAAAAGAGGAAAAGGGGGAAAGGACACCTGCAAGGTCTGAACTTCTTGTAATTAGTTCTAGAAATGTCTTCAGAAAATGGTAGGTGTTTACTGATGTTTTGCAAGCATATAATATTGTCTTTTACCTGCAACATCTCTGATATGGATCCTGAAAATAAAGTCACTAATTGTCCATTAATTCCATGTTGGTAATACAGAAATAATTAAATACATAGATTTCCTCCCAAACTGTTAATTAAACCCACACATAAACTGACCAGCTTCTCCCAAACCTAGATGGCCAAGAACAACAAAGTATCTCACAATTTTCCTTCCATCACACCTGAAAGACTACTTGATGAGAGATGGTTTTCACTATCATTTCCTGTGTGAAATCTCCTGTGATACAAAAATCAGATGGCTTTATCTTTAACCCCACAGTTGTTAGCTATTTTTAGAAGTATGCGAGGTAAGATCAATAGCAAAAGAAAAAAATAACATAGGCCATAAAGTTTAAAAATTCTTATCTACCAGCATTCACTTTCAGTGTATTAAGTGCCTTTCACAGCTGACAGCAACTACTTTCAAAAACAACGGTTCTGCTAAAGTCCTTTCAGTAGTTTTCCCCAAGACAAAAAATCTTGTTACTCAAGTAAAAGATCCTTACATGTGAAAACTGTATGTTACCTAGACAAACATAACCTCTCCAGGCTGGTTATTTCTATCTAGTTGGATGTGAAATCGACTTTAATTCTTGATGCTACCACAATTTCCATTTAAATCCTACCAATTCAGGCTGCTGGCTGCCTGTTCAGTGTACACGCCTCTCCTTCAAACTAGTAACAATGTACCAGGAATGAAGATTCTTAAATGCTTTGAATTAAGATACCTAAGACGTACCTGAAGCACGGGGTGTTGGAGAGCATTACTAAAAGACATAGTATCCTGCAGTACAGAAATAGTCAAGCTAGCCCAGTGCTTCACTTGAGCTAAGATACCACTTCCAAGAAACATCAACCAGCTCAGAATATTAAAACAACAAATAACACTTCCAGTACTTCTACTAGCTCAGTTCTCTCAGGGTGGTGTTGCCTGCCAAATAAACCCCCAGCTGATACTTTAGCCTAGGACAGCACACATTTCACACCACAGCATCAATTCTTCGGTGTTTCATTCTGGTTTTCAGCACTGTTGTGTAAATACTATAAGTAAAAAATATGTACTTGCCCCTGGCAATGGGAAGCTTCACGTAATACTTTTTATAAAAGCCACTAGGTGGAATTAAACTGTCAAATGCAACCAAACCTTACTGGAACACTTTATTTCCTTTATTTACTCAGATTGCCTTAGTGCTCAAATCCCGACCATTATTCTCTGAGCAAACAGCAACAGCAAAATGAGTTAATGGTTGGCCATTACTTCTTAAAATAACAATGAAAAGGGCCAAACAGCCGCACTGTGCTGCAGCGCCAGCTCACCTCTTCAGTGCCAGAAACTCTCCCACCCACTCATCAGCTCTCGGTCTGAGAGATTATTGATTGCTCAGGGCTGGAAAGCCTGAAGAAAAATCTCTTCAAACTGTGGTGTGAGTAAAACAGATTAACGTAAAGCTGCTGGGTTTCGTCCTTTTCCTCTTCCAGGTTTAATTCAGTGGGTTTGTACAGAAGCTGTCAAAGCCTGTGTGAGAGTTAACTAATGGTCCCCCATGAAAATAATTAATTCCATCTATTCACAGATGAGAAGTGAATCAGTTGAGGCTAAAGAACTAAATCACAGTAATGTCCATTCTGAAGTCATGACAGTGACTCTGTCTGGCACAGCTTCTCAGGTTGCAGCCTATTTTGTATTCTGCTATCATAGATATGTGAGTACTAGCTTAAAACTAGCAGGCATATCTGTGGTAACAGCTGCAGAGTAAACATACTTGTTTCCCTCCTGAGCATTAGTTTTATGGCTGGTTAATAAAAATGCTAGGAGTATTTCATTTCCAAGTCACTGTAAATCCAGGTGCTATGCTCTAGCACTAAAGCTGTTCTTGCAGAAAGGGTGCCAAATACTACATATATTTTTGTAATACCCATAATGCAGGTGGATATGTGTGTGACCAAGGGAGGGTAACGTGTGTAATAAGAAGCTACGTTTCCATTAAGGTATGTTGTTGCCAGTTAGGTACCAATGTATTTTATTTAGATGTCCAATCAAGACTTGTTGTAATTGAGGGCACAGTAGCACAGTTATGCAGATAGAAATATTGTAAAATGGAAAAGTCCTAAATTTTCACATATTCACATATTTGCTAACAAACCATTGCTTGGAAGATCATTCTAAAGTTAGGCAGAAATCAGAGAAAACTACTTTCATTCAGTATCGTGTTTAGGAAAACTTCATTCTTCTTAGTAGCCTGCAAACTCCAAACCTTGTCTTTGACGTATTGTTTCAATTTATATGATCACTTTGGTTAATGCATGACCTAATTTTAGCACAGGCTGATGATATATATGATGACCTAGATTATCTAGATGACCTTTAAAGGTCCTTTCCAATCCAGACTATTCTATGATTCTATGATCTGTCACCCTGCCTTGCTCTTGAATTACAATACTTATATATTATCCTGGTGTGAAGTGCAAATTAAATTGAGTTCAAATTGTCCCAACAGAATGTTTATGAAAAGTGCCTCACCTGTCATGAGTTTATCTTCCTCTTCCCCTCTGTAACAGAGAACAGTTATCTTTACCAACTTTTTCAGATTATTCTATCAAATCATATATAAGTGTTACTTGTTGAAAATTACAGTGAGAGGTCAAGAGGTTCCTACATATTGTTTAACTATTTTTTCAACAAATAGCATGACAAATATTTAAAGATAACCTAAGTACTCCTCACCTGCAGGTTTCATTTCTTATGAAAAAAGACTATTGTTACAGCTGTTTCAAGGGAGGTCTGCAATTGAGTAGAATGAATGAGAACACAAGAAAATATTAGTTGGTAGAAACCTTTCCTTAATTTAATCATACAATGACCATTAAAGTAAGAGCAGCATGAGAAAATACTTTTCTGGAAATCAGAAGTCATTTATGTTGCTTTATCACAGAATTTCTTTGAAATAAAATCCCTGTTTGTATTTAGGAGAGAGTTTTGTCACTAACATATCATCTTGGATATGTAGGTTTAGAACTACAAGTCATTCCTGGCTCCTTACAAATGAATTTTACAAGAACAGTCTGCTGAGATTAAAAATAGCCCCACTGATACCTTTCAAGTGCTTCCCAACCACAGAACTCTATTTTAGGGAAACAAAAGCTGTCACTGAGATATCCTTTACTTGTCCCCACAGCACTCTGCATAAGCAACACATCTTAGACAGCTTGAACTGGTGAAAGTTTAAAAGAAACAGATAAGAACAGCTTCACTTATTAGGTCCAGATATGGAAAAGAACAGTCAGGCATCTGCTTTCTGTGCCAGACAGAAATGTTGACAATAAGCAGCCCTAAAACCACGGATAACTGTCATAGCTAAGAAGACATTTCAGATCTATTGTGTATTAGGATACCTTCACCAGACAAATAATCCAAAAAAATTGCTAATACCGTATATATAAAATATCAGTGAATATGAAAATATCAAATAAAAACAAGTGGTAAATATGCCCCCTTTTTCTTCTTCACTATGGATAATAGTCTGAACATGATTTTGTATTCATTATAGCTTATTTAGCAAATATGAAGAGTATCATACACAGTTTTGCTTTGCTTGAAAGTATAAATTGTGGGACCCAAATTTATGAACCCAGATTGTGTATAAATGCAGTCTGACCTTCAGTAAGGTTGTATTTGCTTCGTATCTGTCCTAAAGCTAATAACTGCCCCAGTAATCAGATCTATTCCAGGAAATTGTGATCACAGAAAGACTATCTACTAATATTACTCTCAAATATAGTTATTTACTGATGGTTTTCATATACCAAACTGAGAAAAAATGGCCAAAATATCCAAGCTTTTCTTCTGCTTTATAGGCTAGTTCATTGCATATGTTGACTTAAAAAAACTCCAAGTATAGCACATTTTGATCATAGCAAAATTCTCAAAAATTTCTACCTGAAAACTGGAATTGTCCTTCCCCATTGGTATAAGAGGGGAATAACAGTACTGCATATTTACAAACCATGATATTTCCTTTCATGATTTTTCTTGTTTCCTACAGTACTGGAAAACGTTACCAATTTATAAAAATTTGTTAGGTTACAAGTCTGTTTTAGACAAATTTCTTTCTTTTTAATATCAGATTAAATGGTTGAGCCATTTCTAGTAAGGAGTGTTGGGAAGAGCTGCTGCTGGGGGATATCACAGAATAGCAGAAATGACTGGAAATCTTTTCCCTCTATAGCACTCTTCAGCACTCCACCAAAAATAACTTTATTTAAATGCAAAAGGAGCAAGAGTGGAACAAGGCTGAGAATGAAAGAAGATGATAGTTTGGTAAGAATAGGAGAAAGGAATAAGAGACTGTGACTGGAAGCTGGAAAAGGGAAGAGACTGGTTGAGCAGGAGACTGGGAAGAGCATAAGTCTGAACTGCTTGGGGAAAGAGGCTGGGAGATGATGATGGTCACAGAGGTGAGAAGAATGTATGACCAAAAAAGCACAGGGGGAATCAGATGGGAAACTGAGGTGCAGAGCTGAGCCTGACTGGCTGAAGAGAGTGTAGACCAAGGAAATGTGAGGAAACAGTGAGGAATCCAAGAAGGGAGATGCGTAAAAAGAGAAAAAGGAGAGTGCCTCGATATCCAGCACACTGTAGATGGACTGGCACTCACTGAAGTTAACATGAGAAACTGAAAAGGCAAAAAAAGAGTGAAAGGAATTGAAATACAGAACTAAAGTTTTCATATAATTCAAGGAAGCAATTGTTTAGAGTTCTACTGGTGTTTTTCCTGCCACCGTTTGTTCCTTTTTATGTAGAGCTATTTTGGGAGATGGGGATTTCTATTTCTTTGTAGGTTCCTAAACCACGTTTATCACTATAGTAACTGTTGCAAATAGAAGCAGGACTGTTTGCCCTTGGCTGACATATATATCTATTTCTTTCTGACACCCTAAAACAATTAATGCCAAAACTACTATGCCACAGAAGTTATGAAACATTGTACACCTGTAAACGGAACATTAGCTTATGATTTTACTAACCTTGGTATAAACATTGAGCTCACTTTTATCTGAGCGCAGAATTTGCCTGAAAAAGGTTCTCTATAAGCGTGGCATGTACTCAACCACACTCAAACCTCACTTGTCACCAACATCAAGCTTTTAAACCTTCAGATACAGTGCTAGAAAGAGGGGTCACATACACATTATTTAAAGCACTATCACATTTCTACTGTTTTAGTGAAATGGCCAAATTGGGAATGGCTGTAGAAACTTGAAGCTGTCGCTCACACTGAACATCTTACAAGAGCATTACAGCGTAGGGCTGTATGAGAAGCCATTCCACCATCAGAAGCAAAGGCACCTGAACCTGTCCTGTGAGAAGCAGATGCATCTGCCTGAATCGTGACTCCTGTAAGAGCAAGAAACTGTTTGGCATTGTGTGGCAAGGTCCTTTGCACAAAGCTGCTGCTTCTTTGTCTTAATTCCCACTTCTTCTGCAGCTAGGAGATGTTTTATTTCACCAACACCTGGCTTGTCTAAGAGCAGTAATTTGGAGTTCCTAAATACCTAAATTCCTAAATACCTAATACAGAGTCGGAGTTAAGCAGGAGCCATTGTTTCCCCAGAAGGAAGATCTTGCCTAAGAGGTAACATCACTTGGCTTTCAACCCTTTGGCAATTGAGGGGAACTGGGATGTAAATATTGCTGTTTGTGAGAAGCTTAGCTTCTATTTTCTGCCTAGTTCTGAATTCAGTGATAACAGGAGCCTATGCTCATTTGTTCCCGTTGTAGGCAACTGCTTCCTTATTAGAAACACACTCTGTGGAAAACAAAAGCCCTTCCTCGGCATAAGTAGCAAGACTCTAGAAATATCTTCAACATTTTCCAACATAAAGCTTTTGAGGAAGGCCTAGAATCACAGCCATTTTCCCATCCACTTCAATTACTAAGAGAGAACTTTAGCTGGAATCAAAATTCTTAATGATTTATGTTTACAAGCAATTTAACTTTTAAATACACAGAAGAACATTCTATCTTTTATATTTACTCTGCTATCCTGAAGTGTCAAACGAGAAGGATACGGATTATCCGAAGTTAGGAATCAGGGTGTCGGAAATTTTTACAATGGTTTTCCTAAAGTAATGAATTCTTTCCTTCAACAGACATCTTCAGTAAGTTTTTTTCCAGTTATAACCTTAATAAATATCACTTCAGTGTTGTGACACTCACTGATGTTTAAACCTTTAACCTTTAAAATGTGGACCCACTCAGAAATGGACAATGCATTTACAAGTAAAACAAGAGCTTTTTTTTTTTTTTTTTGGAACATCACAATGAAGATCCATGAACCAGGAGACAAACTATTAACTTTGGTTCCACTTTGAAAACTGCCAGGAAGAGTAGTCACAAACCCCTGTGTTTGCAGAGAACACTTAATGGTCATTTTGAAAACCAACTTCCACAAAAAAAGAAATTGTAGCAGAAAAAGAAACCTGTTCAGCACAAGGAAGTTTTAAGGCAAGTTTATGACTCTTTGTGACATTTGTCTCAGTGCCTTGGAAATAACACAAGTATTAAAATAAAAAGGTTGCAATTTTAAAATCCTTAAAAACTAAGACACAGGCTCCTCCTAGTGGTAAAAACACAGGAATTATTCATTTTGTGCTAAGAAACTTCTAGAACTATTTATAATTATCAATTACTCTCAGCCTTCAATTTGGTTCTGGAAGGTTTAGAAA
The DNA here is from genome assembly GCA_035584735.1 of Pseudotriccus pelzelni. NCBI lineage: Eukaryota > Metazoa > Chordata > Aves > Passeriformes > Tyrannidae > Pseudotriccus > Pseudotriccus pelzelni. The sequence continues at coordinate 23,787,777 of JAWMRA010000161.1, forward strand.
CCTCTCAGTTCTTTACTGCTGCTAAGGAATTCTCAGCCAAATATTAAAATGAGTGGGACATGACTAAAACCACATGCAAACAACTGGAATTAATTTTTTCCTCCAAAATAGAGTTTATGGACCTCTTAGTGCTTAGGACTGAGGGAGGGAAAGAGGAAAGGATGGAAGACAGAATTCCGAAAGACTTATGCTTCTGTACCACTTTTAAATCTGACCTGCATTTGGTATCCAGAGAGCAGCACTGTGCATTTAGTAGTGGGAACACTGCACAGCATGCCTTTGGCTCAGATGAATATGCTACATGCCTACAGTTCTCAGAACACCTGCTAAATCCGCATCATCAAGTGCATGAAAGATTTTATATATTTCAAAGATGTCTTCAATTCTGAACCCAAGGCACTTGTTCTTACCTAAAGAGCAGACGCACAGTGTCAGCCCACTTGCTGAGGTTGTTCCTGATTCATCTCTGCCACAGAACAGCAAACAATATATTTAGCCACTCCCGTTAAGAAAATTCTGTCAAAAGGGACAGAGGGCCATTTTTATTAAAGGTCCTTTAAAAGTGTTATTCTGCACTGAAGTTTTTCAGCAGTCTGCATATAGCAGTTTATGTAATTTATGTAAGTCACAGAAAAATACATTAGCAAAAATATAGCTTCTACAAGGGAAAAAAAGCTGTATATAGTAAGTGATGCTACGCATTTAATAACCTTGCCCTTATGATTTTAAGTTAATGGTTTGATTATGTTAATAGGCTGATAACATAATTACAATTTTAAAATTTAAATTGATTACCTGAGTGAGAGCCAGTATTGCAGTAAGTGGAACACCTATTGTAGACCAAAGTGCTTTCGATCTTAACTGTACTTGTAGTAGCATCAAGAACACTGCAATCTCTAAAAATTCAAATATTGCTATAAGAAAATGTACCGTCTCAGAGGACAAAAAAAACCTATTTCTAAACAGGCTAATTTCATGATTTACCAATTTCAGTTTTGCCTTTAAGCTAGGAAAGAATGAACAATCCTTTACACGTCATTTCTATTTGCAAGCAAGCAAGTAAAATGTTACTGTTTTCCCTATTCATGCTTTTCAGATACTTTTTTTTTTTGTGACAGAAGAAAAATTAACAAAATTACTTTAAACTGCTTATGTGGAAAGAAACTTAGACTGCCCATTTATAGTCTTCTTTTTTTCATTATTTCATATATATGTATGGTATATTTTGTATATAATTACATTCATTTCAGAATAAATTACAGTGATAGAAAAGCACACAAGGATGAAAACTAGTTGCTGGTTGAATGACATTTTATTTTCACATTCAGGGAGCTGTACAGTTTCTATAAATAGATGTGATACTATAATATTTACATCATTTCCTCACCCATATTGGTATATTCCATTTAAAATGGTAGATTCCCTGACAAAGCCAAAACAGGGTTATTTCTGGGTGCATTTAGTCAGAATTCTATGTCAAAACATACAATACATCAGTTTGCATCAGAGCAATTTTTCCTGGTATTTTACACGTAACATTATTTTCTCTAGACAGTCTCATCTTCCAGCATCCTCAGAGCTTTCCAGACAAGTGCAGTACAGTTCAAGAACAAAAACAGGACGCAAAAAACCATTCGTATTTGGCCTATTTAAAATAAGGAATGTGATGGATAGTTATAACTATGTGAATTTCATTATACACAAACACAGTATCTTCAAGATCCCTTGAAACACAGATACAGACTGAAAAAAAACCAACCAACCAACCAATAGTTTAAAAAAATTGAAGACAGCATAATCCCCTGGGCTTCTGAACACATTCTGCAGATTTCTAGTGTACTTCTGCCAATAATGTTTCCAAGTTTTCTCACTCCCTTATTCATTTTCTAATTCCTGTGATTAACTGCTTTAGGCAGTGCTTATATGCATCTGTTAAGTTTACTGCTGGAATAACTGCAAATGTTACCTGAATTGCCATTTGAAAATCCACACAATCCATGAAGTGTTGAGGTTTTTCACAATATACTACCTTCAAAGTTTCTCTCTCCACTTCTTTTCCCTCTTGAGAAGCAGTCATCTCCACAGATGGACCAATTTCATAGCCAAACTTCAATTGTCACATGGTATTTTAAGACTATGACAGCTAAATTTTTCATCTCTACCAAAGGAGTCTGAAGAACTATGTGACGAGAACTCTGTGTTAGTACTTAAAAATGAACAACACAGAAGGAAAATAATAAAAACACTACATTTAAATAACATACAGGACCAGACTGCTTCCACTGTGCACATACCAGAGAATCGGAAAGCAGAAACCTGCAGTTGTAAAGTGATTAAATTGTAACAAGTACCACTAGAACAAAAAACAACCGAACTCAAGCTGTTAGTCATCTTAAGAAAAAAGGAATTCCAAAGGAATGTCCAGAGTTAGTAACTCACAGCTGGATGCAGGTGCTCAAAACTGTCTGAGTAAAAGCTCATTTAAAAACTCCATTACGGATGAATTCAGAAGGAGACTGAACAGTGAAGTCTCAGGTTTTTCTATGGGGAAAGACTTGCAGGGTCATACATAAATAATCACGTTCTCATAAAAGACAGAAAGTGAGCTCCAGTAACTGCAGCAAAACTGGGAGTACTGCATGTCAGTGTGCCAAAGGGTAGGTATTTCTAAATATCATGATCAACTGGAAACTGGTCGAGGTGGTTTGCTTTTATTTTCTGCCTCTTTCCCACGAATTGCAGCCACATAAGAGAAGAGACACAGCACGGAGTAGCAGATCTCATGAGCCTACGAGAATTCAGAAAAAGAGATAATGCAATTCAGATTATTTGTTTTGCAAAATCCATTGCACATTTGTATTTTGCTATATGTCTTTCTTCATGAGACAACCACTCTGGCTAGAGACAAAAATCAGGAAAATGTGTCCCAGACCTTTTAACTGAGATGGATAGAGAAGAAAATATGTATAACAAAATAAAAATCTTTAGGATAAAAACATTAGTTGATTAATAGCATGATCTAATAATTTTTAAAAACAGTATGCCAAGCTGGAAAGCTGGACAGCTGGCTTTAGAAAAAACATTCTACATAATTACTTTCGGTCTATTGTATGAAGTTACAAGAAATTTTCTGGGAGGGGTTGGAAGAGCTAACTAAAAAAATTAAACATCCAATACTGAACCTTGACTAACGAGATGGTGGGATTCTTCCTTATTCACAAGTACCTCGTTATGCTAGGACTGGTAATCCTCGTAATTTTTCATCAAACACTAGTGAATAATATGAGCTTTTGGTTTTGCCTTTTTTTTTTTTTAATTAAAAAAACCTCTAGAACCCACTATTGCATGTTTCCTATGAAGAATACCAGGCAATTTTGTCACTATCTTAAAGGAGAGGGTTTCACATAGCATTACCAAGTTTTACAATTATAACTTTTAACTCATTGTGTGCTATTATTTAACTGAAAATCCTCTTTTAACATGTGACTGGTAGCACAATTTAGCGAAGGTAAGACGTAGACTTCATTTATATCCTATTTCTAACACTGGGTATTCTGGTGATGATAAAAACTCTTATCCTGTAAACTGACACTTAAAATCTTTGTAAATCTAATAATCATAACAACGTTCTGTTGTATTATAGTACAAGCTAAAACATTTAAGTCAAATACAATTTTTTTTGATTGAGCTGGCTTTTCTTATTAACAGCTATCTGCTTTTAAAACTACATATATTCTAAGCATTTTGTCCTAAAACATTTCTAGCTCTTTAAGTTAATTTTTCTCTCTTCCCTTGAAGGACTGAGTTTCCATGAAATCAAGAAATGTGCACACTGCACTTCAGACACAAAATAACTGAAGAAATTTCAGTTCTGACGATAATCATTGTCTTCTATTTCTTCCTTATAAGTGCATATAAGCCTGACCATGTGTAAAAGTACTAAATATCATTATAAACTGCTGGTGTTCCCAAAGTGTTATAAAAACTAAATCACAGCAGTAATTAATCTATACAGCAGTGTATAGATGTCTATACTTGTAGTGTTCTCTTGCATCTCCCTGCTCCCGTCTATGAGGAAATGGGATTTTTTCATAAACTGCTAATAATCACTTTATGCCTAGGGACTAGTCTCCCTTTACATTGTTTCTATGGATTAAGGATTCTGTTCTGCACTGTCTTAAAATAAACAGTTCCACTAATTCTTATTGTGCTACACCAGCTACCCTGCATCTTCATCTATCTTTAAAAAGAGACAGTGTTTTCTGTACTACCTGTTGAGTTCCTCTAATTTCACAGGTACAACAATCACTGAGTTTTGTTGTCTTCCCCTGAGGAAAACTAGCACAAAAAGCAGCACTGCAAAATCCTGCAAGCCCAACGTAATTCTTTTCGCCACATGAAAACGTAAAGATAGATCCTCTAGAGAACTCCCAGAAGGCATCACAGGTGACTCACCATTGGCGTCTTGTACTTGTGGCTCACCACTTCTTTAGTTTCAGGAACTAAAACCGGACGGGCAAGAGACAAAACAAAAAGTTCAAAAAACGAGAGGCAAATGGGAAAGAAATAGCACAACGTTCCCATAGGAAAGGGAAGGGATGCAGACAGACAGCAGGTGCAGATACAGGCCACCTCACTACCCTTCACTTACAGATACTTTTCCTTCTTTTCAGTTACATTATATATGTCCTTGGAAGATACTGATAATGATAATACATTACTCAGGTTGGCAAAAATTTTCACTGCCTCCACAGTAGATATCTGATGGTTCTTAGAGACTGGCTTTTCTCATATTACTTATTCTTGCTAGACAGCAAAAATAGTGAAAAAACATGGCTAATAAGAAAACATGCCTTATGTCTACTACAATAAAACATGAACCAACAATTCCATGGGAATTTATCAATATGTGATTCCCAAAGATTTTGCCATTGAGATGTTTGAATCCTTCTCTGCTCAATAATAGATCTCAAAAGAACTGTTTGAGACTATATAGTAAGTTAGTGAAATCCGGAAAAAAAAAAAAATTGAGGGAGAAAATTTCCTAAACTGGAAGATTGTTTCCCAGCTTGATTTTAAGTTTCTCAAGATATTCTTTCTCCTTAATAGGATGTGTGTGATGGTATTTACTTGACATACTGACTGAAAATGTTCATTGTTTTTGAACAAGTTGTCGCACATAAAATACTGAGTTCAGTGACATGTATTCTGAAAATACCAAGCTTTTTGGCTTATGGAAGTCTATATAAAAAAAGAGGATTAAGGCACTGATAAAAAAAGTCTATTATCCAGAAAATTTCATCTTGCTCCCTTGCACTGCTTCAAACTGAGAGAAGGGAAACAGGCATAATGTAGCTAAAGAAAATTTGCCTTTTGTTCTCATTGTGGAAACCCTAAAAATAAGCATGCTGTAACCATCCCATTTCACTGCATCTGAACTGTGCCTTTGACCCACACTTGGTCTGCAAATGTTGTGAACAGATACCATGGGAAATCACTAGGAGAGAACAAAGACCACACTAACATACAACTGGCAAATTTAAAACGTTAAGATCAGTGGAATACCAAGACCAACTCTGAGTACTTCCCTTCCAGAACAGCTGAAATTTGCCATGGCATTTCTGTGTCACAACAAAAGAATTTCAAAGCAGTACAGAAATTATCCAAAACCAAATCATACCAGGTTCATAGAGGAAGGATAAATGTTTTATTACACACAGTACTAGTGACAAAAAAAAGAAACAGAGGCAGATGAGTTCAGTATGAAGAACTAGGAAAAGTCCACAACAAAACCTTTCCATGCAGATGTCATCTTTTCAACTATGATATGACACAGCTGAATGCTGGAGAGGGAGACGAATCACACTCTAAAGGGCCAAAAGTAGGCAGTGCAGACTGGGTTTGAGAAAGTTCTCTAGATATAAATCAGTGCCTACTAATTCTCATATGCCATGGTACTGTCATTCTTGAAAAAAATCTAGTGAAAAGTACAGAATATGATGGTAAAGAGTAATGGTTTTGCTTTATTTTTCAACTCTCACTTTTCTTGAAGCTGGCAGTTACATTACGGACTCAGAAACAAGGGAAGTGCACACCCAGGCTGCACTGCCCCAGCAATACCAGAGACTAGAGTTGGGGAGATAAGGAGGTGCACATCCAAGCTACCTTACCCGTTGGCACCAGATGTTCCAAAATAACTCCATGTCACCAGGGGATAAAGGTGGGAGTGAGGCTGGTGCACAGCCAAATAGGGTAGGACTTTTACAGCTGTGTAAGTCTCACTGCCCACTGGATAACATACAACTGTTCATAAACTCTTCAAAAAGCAGGAAGGGAAAGCTGTAAGGACCTTGTGCCACAAGGGAAGGAGAGAAGGGAAGCTGTAAAGTCCTGTATCATAACTGAGAATAGGAAGAGAGGGAACAGGAGAGCACCTAGGCGAAGTACTGTCTCCCCACTTCACAGTCAGTAAAAATTGCCTTGTCTTTAGGTAAAGTACTCCTTCACTGTCCTTGCAATGCAGGAAATTCTCCTGAGATGATTGAGTTATGAAGAGTAAAAAGAGTGGGTTTGCATTTACACTCAGAGAAGTCAAAGCACTACTGCTGCAGAATACAAAGAAAAAAGAAGAAAGAAAAAAAGAAAAATCAAACAAACAAAACAAAAAAAACCCCAACAAACAAAAACCCAAACAAACTAAAAAGAAAATACCCAAGCCTCCTAAGACTCAAGCCTCAAACTGAGAGATGAGCAGAAGCACTTTTCTTTTAACACAAAAGTTATTCCTGGTGCTGTTGAACTGAGTGGATGAAGGGAGTAAATTATTAAGCACCATCCTGCAGCCTTTGGTCCTGTGAATTAAACTATGTTGCTACCAGAGAATGGGTTTAGGGGACATCACTTTACCTGCTGGAGAATGAAGGTTTTCATAGCAGCGACGGTGAAGGGGCCACAAGAAAGTAAAGCACAAGTACACGGCAGTAACTCAAATTTCAGAGGGAAAAGCCTTACATTTCCTCACTTCAATTTCCACTTCCATTTGTGGGACACAATTCTTGAACATCTGCTTGCATCCTGCTCTGAAACCACAAGTCCAACCTTCATGCTTCCTCTAAGCCCAGCATTAACACAAACAGACCTTTAATTTCCTGATGCATTATCACTAATTTGGAGCACTCACACTTCGTAAAAATCAAATAAATCTTGCACTGAACTACTTCCCATCAGACTAGAGAATGCAGGCTTATCAGTGTCCATCTTTCTAAAAGGATCTACTACTTCCATATATTCCTACTATAATGAATTTGATGGCAAGGTTCATCATGTTTAACACAGCTAAATTACTTCACTCTTAAGAAGCCCAAGCAAGTTTTTGCTGAATGCTGTTAGTCTACTATTAACAAACACGTTAATTTATCTTGAACTGGAGAGATTGGCATATCTTCTCACCTTTACAAGAATTTTAAAAGCAGCTCTGAGGTAGTTTCTGCACAAAAAGAAAGGTTAACTTCCCTTGAACATCTTCTTCTTTCTCTTTATTAGCTGGATTGGCAAATTGTAAATCTCATTTGGTACACTTAAATTGGTTCTTGTATGTGAATCTATTTTGGGAGGAGGATATTTTGAATTTAAAATATTTACTTTCACAATTTGTCCTTGTAGAATCCAACTCTCAGTTTATTTCTAATTACCTCTGAAATCACCCTTTTATAAGTTCCATATCACAATTCTAGCTTTTGCGATAGGCCCCTGATTATAAAAAGAAGTACTTTTTCTTATATTTATTGCAGACATTATTTAGGGGCTAACTGCTGTGTTACAGAATCATCAATATACGTTGACTAGAAATAATCAAGCCAAACACTGTCTTTTCTTCTTGTGCAATATAAACAAACTATTAAAAGAAACATTTTGCATTAAAACCTCTCAAAAGTGATCCAAAATTTATTTCTGTTTCAAGTAATTTCTTTTAAGTTAAAGATTTCAGAAGCTGAAGCCATTCTTTAAGCTGATTTTATGACTTCTGAATTCTCATCTTTGTAAAACTGATCAATAATCTTTTACTGACTTGAACAATTTTTACTATTAAAATGATTCATGCCCATCATGGTGAAAACATAATATCAAAGGAACATGCAACCATAAACTGAGGACACTTTCTGAACATATAAAATATCAGATTTTTTTTGTGCTTTAAATATACTGATCTGATCATCTGAACCAGGAACAACATTTTTAGAAAATGGGACAAAATTGTTCATGAATTCAAAGCCAAACTTCCTGGAGATTTGTAGTAAATAACAAGCAAACTGCAGCAGTCAGAAGGGTTTTATCATTTGGATACTTTAGAACTTTGTATCACCAAAAGGAGACAACACATTATTACGGAAAAGGACATTAATTTCAGAAATCTTGCATTAATTTAAGGGAGAATCCCTCAGCCATAACATTCTATACACATTACCAAAGAACAAGAAGAGTCTTAGTAATGGGAGCTGCTGATTTAGATTTTGATTAATGGCCAAAGTATGGGTGCTGATCTACTATGGAAAGAAAGTCATAAAATTTAGCTTCTTTTTAAACGTTTCATGAATACTCCTAAGACCTAAACAAAAGTCTCACAGATGGGTGGAAGGATAAACCAATTCAGGTTTGGGGACTATTTCAAGAGAAGTATGTGGATCACTCTTCCAGAGAGCGGCATCTGAAGTCTCTCATTTTTTTCAGACCCTAGTTAAGAATAGCGTGTCTGGCACTACTAACACTGAAGAGTAACCTGGAATTCTCCCCAAACCACAGTGTTGGGCAGATTATATGCAACAGCAGTAACTGACCAAAACAGTATAAATTCTCTGTTCTCCTTAACCTTTGGTTTTCCACTCTTTACTAGTCAGGCTCCAAAACAAAGATCACAGGATAAATTATGTGCAACCTGACAAAACATCCTCTGCTCCGTACAACAAAAATTAAATTCCACATAGAGCAAAAACGAAACTTTGCAACTAACAGCAGTTCTTTGTAACGAAAGCATAGTGTGTCGAGAAAGATCAGCTTTAAATCCTGCTTTAAAAATGTGGTTTCTCAGATGAAAAAGAAACATACCAAAGAAAATTCCTACACACATCCAAGCCTATCTGTTGTTTTGTTTGCTTCAGAAGACTCTGGACATTTTCTCTGTCTAATAACAAAGAGCACCTAGGTCACAAATCTTCATGTGATGAAAATTAACGTGTAAATTTTTATGTTAAGTCACCCATCTCTCAGGCAACTTCTCTCACGCAATCTACATTCTCTCCCATCTTTGAAATTGCAGTGCAACTCTGAATCTAAAAACTGGAAATTTGAGTTACTGCCATGTGAGTACAGACCTAATATCAAAATAATGTAATTACCAAATTCCTCCAGGACAAAGACTCCTCGCACAGTATTGCACTTTTTAATGTGATTCAGCTCTATGAAAACCTACAAAAACAGGAGGAAAGTAACATAAAATTAGTTTGGTTTGGTTTTTTTGTATTCAACTAAAACCCAAAATTAAACAAAAACATCATCACAACAGACACAACCTGAAGTTTTATAGCATACACTACCAGATCATTTACAGTTTAATATATAAACAAAGGGTGAAATAAATATTCAGAAGACAAACTTGCCACAATGCTAGAAATCAACAAAAAACTTAAAAGTGCTAAGAAGCGAAGACAGCAGAAGATGAAGTACCTTCCGCTCCTTGCAGGAGGAGAAAGCATGGAAGAGAAACGAAGGAGTTAGTAACTCTGACATATCCAACATTGCTACCCCTCCAGGCACTCAAATGAGTTATTGCAAAAAGAATACCAACACACCTGAAATACAGCAAAGAGGGGGACGAGAAAAAAGCTGACTCCCAAATTTGGCGCTATTTGTAGCCTCTTATCCATCCCAGTTGGTTTCTGCCCCTCCATGCATCCTCCTCCAGCACAGAGGGCAGGTAAAGGGCACTAAACTTCCCACCGTGACACTGATCCTCCTAACCCATGCAGTAGTGGAACTGAATCCAGTGAGGAACCACTCATCTTTCCTCTCCCTGACAGTTCTGCCATTTAAGATTTTATTTCAGTTTATGATATGTAATCTTCATAACTACTCTTGGAACCTCCTCCTTTAACAGTCAGTGCTAGCTTTTTGCTTTAAGCCGGATGGGAGAGTTTGGATCCTTCTCTATGGTTTGCTCACTTCACATACGACTTTTGCCTGCTGACCAATCACTTGAACCCCAAAAGACAAAAGCAGTTGAACTACATGACTAGGTTTTTCAGTCCAGAACCCAGATGCCAAGACTGCATGAATAAACAAGTTCTCTTTGCATAATGAGCTTGTTCAATATCCAATCTATGTCAAGATACAAAATAATCCCTTCTTAAGTGCACATTTCCAAGAGGGTCAAAGTCAGTACACAGACATAAAAAGCTGTAGCAAGTCCTATAAGGAATCAAATCCATATTCCAGTTCCTAGTAGGCTTGCTTTTCAAGGCAAGAGAAACACTAAGAGTAACAGTGCCCTAACACTCAGAGTGTCTATGTCAACCACCTTAGAGAGATCCTTGCAAAACTATATTACAGAAGTCTGGTTTGGTACTTTCAGTGCTTATACACTTATGATACCATGATCTTGGGAGTCTTTTTTTTAAATGGTACTGGAGAAACTTCATTGTCTTAGAAAGAAGGGAAAGGAAAACTTTGCAACCCTCTTGAATCCTGTATTAGCAACACTGATGTAATCATACACGATATGCTACCCAAGAAAGGCAGTCAAGACTAGAAACTGTTGTGAGCTTTTTTTTTAAGAAACAAACGTATCTGTATCAAGAGAGATCAGTAAATGAACCATATATCTCACCGAAGACAGGTTGATTTTCAAGTCAAAGTGATTTTATTGTTATTTTTATTGGCAGAGAACTAACCAACAGACCCAGAATATTTTTTGTGCAATATAAAACCCCAAAACTTCCACTTACTTAATCAAAAGTCTGAAGCTTGCCTTCTGCTTACATTCAAGGGAAAGGATTCTTAATTCCACCTTTTTCTGTTTGCCTGTTTTCATCCATGTTCTGTATCAGTTTAGTTGGTCAAAAACATTTTATTTATTCAGGTATACTTCCAAAATGAACAAGTTAATAACAGAACACTTTTCTTCATTGTACTTAGTTTCTTTCTTCTGTAATCTTTTCTGTGAAAGGTTTTTGCTAGTAGTCTAAAGTTCAAAAATTCAATAGAAAGACTCAGGCGAAACACTGCTTGTGTTTTTCGGTAACAGTAAAACTGCTAAAAGACTTGACTGCCCCAGGTGGTCATGATCTGAGTTAATGTGCTGCATTAATGAGTGCTGCATTTCCACAAGACTTATGCGCAAGATGAGAATTTATCAAGTTTGTCACAATTACAATCCATTTTCAGAAGATATAAGTTGATGGGCAATTTCTTGCTCTATTATTTAAGGCACAGAAATGCTCTCCTTTCACTCAGTCAGAAAACACACATAACGGAAATAACAGTTACTTACCCTAGGGAAACTGTGGTTCTTCAAGACAGAGCACTCAGTGTGGATCCTACTGTAGATGGGCATGTGCCTGATGCATCTTATTAAGCTTCCATCTATTTTTGACACAGATGAATTCATGACGGGGACAGGGTACTGAGTCCCAGTATTACAGTCTGCAGAGGTAAACTCTGAATAATCTGCCAATGCCACAGGCACACTTGATACCTCCTTATTCTAAAGAACTTCCTCTGACCTGCCAGGTACAAATAGACTTGAGCACTTTTTCTTCTTAAACTTAAAATGCTGCAGCATGGCGGTACAATTTGTGAACACTGAAGACAGCTATCCTGTATCCGTAACAAGTTGCCCACCCTGCATCTAAGACATTTCCTAAGGAATTAACAAGACAGTAAGAAACTACACACACTGCAAATCAAGAGCCTTCAAAACCAGCTTCATAAAAGCAAGCTCCATTCTGGCACTGAAGCAGTATGTTCAGTCTTCTCAGGCAGACTGCATTTATACTTTTTTTTCAAAAGTGGAAACCTCTCTTCCTCTATCCTAAATGAATTATTTCTACGATGTCCAATCAAGCAGAGCAATAGAAATCCCTTATTTTAGTAAGCTACAATACTGATAAGAACACTTGGAGAGATAGCCAAGAACAGGACCCGTATATGGAGTAAGGAGAGGAAGATGAAGTGAAAGCTGTGCCTGAGGAAGTCCTGTAGGCTTTTGTTGGTTAGTATCCCCATACAGACTCCACAGAAATAGAAAAACCCGTTTTCAACACAGAGAAATAGCTGAAGGATTCTGGTTTTAATGATGTTTATATACATATTCTGAAATCAACTTCCTTAGGGAGCAAAACTAGAAAGAACAATTCATTTAGAATAACAGACCTTTTATTAAGAAAGCAGACTGGTTGATGAGTGTCAGAATAAGAATACCAACATCCTTTTGCTCCACAGATTGTGAAACTGGAGGGGATTTTTTTTTCCATGGTGCAACTAGTAGAGTCCCTTATGTAACTGCTACAGTTACCCATTCTATAGAAACCCTTAAATGAGAGACTTTTGATATCTGACTAGATACTTTGTTTTGACAAGGAAAAAAACCCCATATATTAGGTCCACTAAATGGAACTGAATGTCACAGTCAGCTGGCAGTGTAATCTAACAAGCTAAAAGTTAAACGTATTAAGTAAATGCAGTGTAGTTTTCAAAACTGTACTTGTTCCAATATCCATTAAAAGTAATGGTAACTCATCTGGCTACAGCCTCATTGGAAAGGTCATGAAGAGAAGGAATAATCCTTCAGGTGAAGCAGACGGCTGGCATACTTCCTGGGTCTGACCTACACAGACTGTCTTCCAGAAAAGAGTTAGGAATTTTCATCACAGACAGCAAATTAGAACACCATGGAAGGATATGATAAAGCTGGTATTCTAGGAGTGCTGGTACTAATAGCACAGTACCTGTACACAGTATCTGTTGTACAAAATTCAAGTGGTAATGCTCCTGACAGTCACATAATAACAATCCGTACTAGGTTTCCCTAAGGTCTCTCTCTGAATGTCTCTCCAGTCTTTCAGGAAAAAAAAAGAAAGGCTTTGAATTTAAGGACAAGGCAATGTTGCAGGATTTGAAGTTCTCCTTTTGGACAGATACATGTGTGCTCACTATGCCCTTAACACTGAGTGTCTCTGTCTTGGGAAGATGCTACACTGAAGAAGTCACACTGATGATGATATGGCTACCTTCTTATGTCTCTTTTCTCACTGCAACCATATATGTGCCTGGCTTTTCAATTCTGAAATACAGTCATTTCCATTGACTGTTTAAGAGATGAGCAGTTTGAGCTCAACAATTTTTTTGACTTCTGGCAGAAGTAGAAAAAGCAGAGGCAAACAGAACATTCCTATGGTGTGTCCTTACTTTAGGACAAAGTAATTTCTATTATGTCCATCTATAAGGATATCAAACTGTTGCTTTGAGACCAGGGTTTAATTTTCAAAGGCTTTAGATCTGCCATTTCCAATAACTATAAAAATTCATTCTGTACTACTGATGACTTCCTCTTGCAGTTCTTCATATTTCAGCATATCCAAAGAAAAGTTAAAATCTTTAACTTAGTAAGGAACACTGTTCCTTCACAGAGTAGGTCTGAAATGCTACAGCAGGGCAGGTATAGTCTAGGTTCTACCCTGGTAAGAGACAGCAGGAAAACTGAGGGAGGTTCACAAATTTCCACTCGTTATACTGGCATATACTAACTCCAAGAGGCACCTGGTGCTTCTGTGACCTTGGGAGAAGTTTTAAGATTCTGAGCACGTGTGTTTGAGATGCATGTGCACTTCCAGTGGGATCTACACTGATGTATCCTCAAAGAAGAACAATGCTTGTGTGGGGAGAAAAGTCTAGTCAGAAGGAAAGGAAAAAACACTCCACAGAGAACTGACAGAAGCTTTTCTTTTTCTCTCTCTCTCTCATGCACACACACAGTCTCTCCCCTAAAAACTGATTCTACTGTCTAGCGTAGCATGCATTTAATATCATACGCAAAACAAAAAAAATAAAGCAAAATAAAAAACAAGGATCAAAGGAAGCAACAGAAACAACATCCAGAGAAAGGAAGAAATGACAACTCTAGTTGTGTTTCCTCTATGCCCATAATATCTGCTATTTGGAAGGAAAAAGGAAGCAATATTTTTTTCTTATTTTGTGAATTACATCAAGAACCAGTTTCCCATTTTATTTTAATACTAAATTCTATAATTATTTCTAAAATTTTAAAATAAAATAGATTACATACGATGCAGAAAGTTACCCTCTGTACCACTAATATTCAAACACTGTATCTTTAAGGTTGACTGCTTATGCAATCAGGATACTTTCACAGTCTGATGCATTACGGCAGTTTAGATTACTATTGACCACTTTTTCTATCCCTTAACACAGGCTAACATTTGGTTTGTGCTTAGATAATTCAGACCCCCAGAAACAAGAAGTTGCAAGATGTAGCAACATCTTTCTTTAACTGATTATAGTCTTCCTGAGGATATCTAATTTCAGTGTGTTTTTACATATATATATTTATATATGCTTGTGTGTTTGAATGTAAATATATATGTGCTTTTTCATCACCATCAAGCTATCCCTTGTCCTTGTTGATACTCTGGGAAAAGGAAACACCTATACAGGCAAGCGGCAAAAAGCTTCATGCTCAGTTTTCTCACAGATTTCCCTCATACCTGACTGTGCATAAATTTCAGGTTAATTCCTTCCAATGTGACCTGAAGAAGACCTCCTTCACCAGTTTTCATATCCTGCACAGGGAACTCACCACCCAGCTCAGGGCCTATGATGTTAATTGAAAAAAAAAAAAACAAACAAAAAAAAAACCCACAACAACAACAAAAATCCAGAAAGAGAGAGAGAAAGTGGAGAAAGCAGTCAGACAAGTCATGATACGTGGAAGGGAAACATAAAATAGTAAAAATATAATTTTTATTGATGTCCATAGCAAAAGGACACTACTAAGGACAGCAGGGAGCATTTCAGTGATTCTACCCACTAATGGCATTTTTCTGAGAACCGTGAGACTTAAGTATGGTAATAAATTTCATTCTGGTTATATGAAGGGACATCAATGTCAGCTCAGTCTGTGTTTATTACAGTTCATATTGGGGTTTTGTTTGTTTGCTTTAAATGCCGTATCTCATTTCTGCACGGTAAGACACTGCAATCACATAATACCACAGACAGCACAGTCTTAAGTACAAACAGATAAGCAAGCACAAGTTCATTTGTGAGCTGTATTATATGGTGTCGTTTTAAGCTTCTGGCAATTAAAAAGTGAACGTGATTAAAATAATAAGAATTTAACAGAAGATATTAATAGGTGACAATCCAGGCATTTTCATCTAGTTTCTTCTTCATTATTCAGTTCAGCTAAAAAAGGCTTCCTTGAAATTATTTTTGAAAAATTATTGTTTCTGCAGAATCACTGAACCCTGAGGAATGACTTTCAACACATTTCAAGCACTTTTCAAACACCCTATATTATTGCCTGATTTTTAAAATAGCTTTCAAAGACATTTTTTCCTTCTTTACCCTCACTGAAAAGTCCTTCTTCCCTTTCCTCAAATTACAGTGGACTAAACTGATAGAAAGGATTAAACTGGCAGGAGAAAGAAAATGGTAGCTCTTCCAAGTTCCAACAGCTAGTCAAGGGTTGAACAGTTAGGATGCGAGATATAAACACAAGTCATTTTCTCAGTCATGTTAATGTCAGTTATGTGTATAAAATGTAGATCACTTAGACACAGCACTAAGACACACCTAAAACAGGCTTGTGCCTCAAAGCATGGCTCTCAGTCCTAACATTCGCTTGAAAAAAAAAAGAAATAGTTGCAACAAAAATCAAACATGAAAACACAAAAACACAGTGACGTTATCCTGAACCTGCAAACAGACTCCAGCAAAGAAGAAACAATTATTTTATGAAGGTATAAAATAAGCCACCTTCATGTTCATTATGCAGGTGCACACAGCACCTGCTCCTCTCTGAGAACTAAAAAAAAAAAATAGAAAATTGCCTTCCAAGAACTCAGTCTTCCAAAATTGCAAATCCACTTTCTACAGTTTTTGGACTCAACAGGAAAAGGGGTGTTTACAAAAATAAAAAGATTTACTAGTATAAGATTCAGCAATATAAACCAGCCTATTTATTAGCCTCCATTCTCTACACAAAGTGGACAACATGATTCTATGTCTCAGTCAGGAATATAAGCAGTAGTTAGCCAACCATGGAAAGAAACTGAAGTTGATGTTGCATAGTCTTTCCTAGTTACCATTTTACTGGCAGCTAGTCCTCCTTACACGTAACTCTGCTTTATAAGGGTGTTTTGGTTGTGTTTGCATTGAGAGCGAAGTAAAGAGGGAAAGCTAACTATAGCACTCCGTTATGCACACACGGATGTACAAAGTTACCCTAAGATTTCCAAGTAAAACAAGATTATGTTCGAGGAAGTTATTAATAAAAAAATTTTTTTGATTGCAGATTAAACAACAAAAGTTCCCAACAAGCAAAATCTCGTACCTGGTTTAATGCTTTGCTGTCTTGCTGCTGCTCGCTCCATACAGTCTTTTACACAGTAGTATAGTTCCCGACACTAACAGGTATAAGAAGAGTAATACAGTGTTATTTCTCCAAATTACTAAGAAAGGGAAAAAAACAGCAAGATTCTAAGACTGTACAAAAATAACAATCCCTATGCGGTGCATAATGACAAAAAGCCTATAAAAGTTCAAGCACACCTAATTACTAATTGGTTTTTCTATTTATTTTTCAAGTTCATAGAGAAACTATTTCATAGCATTTCGTTTCACAAGCTAGCAAAGAGTTCATGGCTTGGCATATTCTAGCCAAGTCTATACAGTTTCCTACTGTAGCTAGGTCAACAAGCTGTAGGGAAGGGATGTCATCGAGATGGACCATGACAGGCTGCAGAGGTGAGCCTGTGTGAACCTCGTTTAGTCCAAGAAGGCCAAGTGCAAGGCACTACACCTGGGTCAGGGCAATCCCAAGCACAGGCTAGGCAGAGAATGGACTGAGAGCAGCACTGGGGAGAACTTGGGAGCTCTGATGAGAAGCTCAACACAAGCTGGCAATGTGTGCATGCAGTCCAGAACGCCAACAGCATCCTGTGATGCATCAAAAGAAGTGTGTACAGCAGACTGAGGGAGGTGATTCTGCCCCGCTACTCTGCTCTCCTGACACACCTGGAGTGCTGCATTCAGCTCTGGGGCCCCAAACATAAGGACAGGGACATGTTGGAGCAAGTTCAGAGAAGGGTGAGTACAATGATCAGAGTGCTGGAGCACTTCTATGAAGATGGGCACAGAGAGTAATAAACTCAACCCCAAGGTTGCTCAGCCTGGAGAAGGGAAGGCTCCAGGGAGACCTTAGGGGAGCCTTCCAGCACCTTAAAAGGGACCTACAAGAAGGCTGGAAAAGGATGTTTTACAAGGGCATATAGTGACAGGATAAGGGGGAATGGCTTTAAACTATAAGAGGGAAGGTTTAGCTTAGATAATTAGGAACAAATTCTTTTCTCGGAGGGTTGTGAGACACTGGAACAGGTTGCTCAGAAAAGCTGTGTATGCCCCACCCCAGGAAGTGCTCAAGATCAGGTTGGATGAAGCTTTGAGCAACCTGGTCTAGTGGAAGGTGTCCCTGCCCATGGCAGGGGTGGGGTGGAACTAGGTGATCTTAGAGGTCCCTTCCAATCCAAGCCGTTCTATGATTCTATGATCAAAAATTACAAAATTAACTCAATTACTAAGACACAGTTTTATTTAGGCTTTCCCCCATGAATCTACTGTAATATTTTTACTATCTTCACAAGCCTGCAAGCTCACACAAACTTTAATAATACTAATGTTCTCCTTCTTCTAATAAAAAAAATAAAATAAAAGCTACGTGTCATTTCTTAAATTACTTTCTGGTATACTATCATCTTCAGGTAAATGACAAGGCATAATGCCAGCTTCAGGTGTCAGTGCTACTAAGCAGCCCTTGCAGTTCAGTAACCAGTGCTGGAGAGTGCTGTTTTTTGATTAAACATGGAATATGACACACAAAGGACTTGTTTTTCCTGTGTAACTATCCCTGCAGTATTGTGTGTTTTAAACAAAATGCACACCTTCTTCGTATAGAACTTGTTCAGTTGTGTCTCCTGACCATTCCTGCGCCAGAGGCAGAGCACTTTTGTTTTGGGACAGTAAGTCATGTTGATGAGTTTCTCGTACCACCAACGTTCATATACAGTTCCAATGTTGCTTCTCAGCACAATGCAATCGTCACATACCTGGGAGCACAAAATATTATGTAAGATTTCTTAATGTTATTTCTCTTATTTCATCTGCTACTAGTTGCATTAATTTTACTCATGTCTCTACCTCCATGAAAAATATGTCCCCTGTTGTGTCTGTCCCAGCATGTACTACAAAAGTCTGCTTCTTGATATGGCGGCTGCCGCTGGGCCTCACAGGGAGTTCTCGTCCATTCTAGAAAAAACCCCACATCCAATCATTAATGAACTTTGAAACCAATTTCTCCTAACCTATTAAAAAAAAAAATCCATTAGGTGACACTAGAAGCATTCTCAACAAATAAAAGAAAGTAAGTATTTTTAACACAGCTGATTGGAGGCAATTTTGGACAAAGCCTTAAACAAGTCACTCTAGTAAATTTAGTTTCAACAAGTGTGACTATGACAGTTATCACAGCATACAAGATTCACACTGATACCACACTCAGTATAGGAGCGTGAGGTGTCTGAGTTCCAGTAACATTGGAGTAAACTGATCTGATTTTTCAAAATTAATTGTAAGAAATTTTAAGCACAGAGAAGACAGAAAATTTAAGTCCAAATGTAAAAATGCTTTGAAAAATTACCTTTCAAAGGGCTCTAACTTGTGTCCACCCTGATGATGGTTGCATTAAAAGGTAGCTAGAGTTCTTAACTGAAGTTTTAGCCTATATTCTTAGTAATCATTACATGATGCAATGTTTATTCTGCATGACAGCTGATAGTGGAAACAGTTTTGTAAAGAAACTGATTGCTACAAGTCCTATAATGACTTGGAAACTGACAGAAAACTAAACACTTCTTACAGTCATTGTAAGAAAAAAGGTTTGCATGCCTGTGAAAGTGATATTAGGAAAACATTAGGGTTGCATAGAACAGCGGTACGTAAGTGTCATGTTTATACATAACCGTATTGCAGCTCTAATTGATAACTGCACAACATTATAACACTATAAACGGGTCATACAGTCACGGTCTTTATTGTATACATGTGAAGGCAGTATTTGATAATTCAATTTAATTATTTTTAATATTTTTAAATTAGTGTTGCAGAGAACACACAGAAGAATTTTCAGGCAATTTATTTTCTCCACTGTAGATCCCAAAGACATCACTGTTTTACTTACCAGATTGGCAAGTTTGTCTAGAATATCGTTTATTTGCTGGCTGTGCACCAATCCAATATGTGATTTTCCCATTAGACGCCGCACCTTTTTCCTAATATCATTCTTGTTCACCTAGAAAGCAGACATAAAGACAGTCAAATATTGTTCTCTGTTCACAGAAGGCAATTCTTATCTTGTCCCAAATATGCCTTTGTTTCAGTTGCTAAGACAGCAAAACAACTGATCTCCAGTTCAGTCATGCTAGGGCCTCTTTAGCCCAGGAGTACACGAAGAACTTGCAGATACACCACTTTTCCCAGATACTGGGCAAATGATACTAAGCACAACAGATTTCCTGCCTATCTGTGCACACAAGCAGCAATTCCACTACCTACCACTTCCAACTACTGACATCAAAAGCCTCAGTTCTCCATGTTGCCACTTATGTGATGAGCCTCATTGGCCAGGCTAGCTTCTCCACCTCTTCCTCTGCAAAGAGTTGATTTCATCAGCTGTGGAGCCCTCAAAACAACATGGTATCTTTTAGAATTCTCATTCTTCCACAGCCTGTTTCCTGGTCACTAGGCTGGGGCTCTAACAAACATTTTCAAATAGTCTTCAAACAGCAGAAGGCTCCTCCTGAAGATGAGCTGCAGAAAAGCTCAGAAGCAAAATATTTCTGCCTTGGGTGTCATTTCAAAAGGCTATTATGAATGTCAGCCACTGATAATGAAGGCTTCAAGACAGTACATTCATGCTTGAGTGATGACTTCAAGCTGGATCAGACATTCTTTTTTAACATACTGGCATTATGACCCTAATGCTATGGAGCATACAAAAAAAAACCTCCACCTGCTTCCTTCCTTTGACAAGAATGCATTGCACTTGAAAGAAAGCATTGTATTTTTCAAGATTATTTGAAAGTAAAACCTACCAGGCCCTGCTATCCAAAACAAGAAAATAAATTAAAATACCAAGGATTATGCTTCCATTTATAGTTCAGAAGAATTCATCTCTTCAGTAACAGAAAGCCTTCCAAGTTTGCAGTTTCTCCTATAAACTGCCCTAAGAGGACATACCTGGGGGTACAGTCTTAAGGCTTGATTCTGTCTGCTTGAAATAAGTCCTACATACAAATAAAACATACCAAATTCTAGATCCATCACCTTTTATCCCAAAACTTATAAATCAGGAGAAAAAATGCAACCACAACAATAACAAAAACAAACAAACAAAAAAACCCAAAACAAACAAACAAAAAAACCGGAACCAAACAGACAACACCTCACAACCCCTTTTTTGCCCAGTTCTGCACCCTAACCTCATTTCTGAGCATCTCTGAAGATGCACTGAAAGGAACTGTATTTTTATCACAACTGTACTACTTTTTTCATCTATAACTGATAGGCCCAGAGAGACATCATTTTCAAAGGTAGAAAATCCTGCTTGCCTCTTTATCCCTTTCTGCCAGGAAACTGTTTTCTTGGGGATCTGATTATTTTCACCATACCAAAAGACATCCTCCCGCTGTGAGACTAACTCTACCAGCATGTCTCATGAGAGCCTTTTGAAACCAATATTATTTTCTCTCCTCTTTTACATCTTCGATGAAAGTAGATGCACTGCTTATTATTAATTCTACTTTAAGTATTACAGCAATGCGAGTCCTAATGGCCGAATCCCACAGTCTTCTTCTGAAATAAACTCGTTCCAAATATACTCAAAATCCCATTTTAAAACTTTCCTTCATGCTCCATTTATGTCAGGAAAAATCAATACTTTCTTCTTCTCTCCCCACTCCTTCTGACCTGCCCCTCTGCACCGCATCTCCCTCTCCCCAAAAAAATTACATAATTTTTTCCACCGGTTGGGTATCACACATTTTTCATCTATGGTATGATGTCTCACCTCATCATTTAAAA
Organism: Pseudotriccus pelzelni; assembly: GCA_035584735.1. Taxonomy (NCBI): domain Eukaryota; kingdom Metazoa; phylum Chordata; class Aves; order Passeriformes; family Tyrannidae; genus Pseudotriccus; species Pseudotriccus pelzelni. The sequence goes on from JAWMRA010000161.1 coordinate 23,809,203, forward strand.
AGCCAAAGTTATCAAACTATCACCTGTGTAGAGCTATCCTTACTGTCAAGCTGTTGCACTGGACAGCACAATGAACCAAATCTGTTACAGGTATAACCACGCACTTAAGCTGGTTCTAAACAAGACTGATTTTCCAGGGACTTTGATTTGGCCTGTCTAAGAAATTATTCAGAATAAAAGAAAGATATTTGTAGTAGACACCTATACCTTTAAGGTGTATAGGGACAGATCACTGACTGAGAAAGAAAAAGGCTGTTTACTTGTAACGGCAAATTTCTTGTTAATTTATTGATACACGTGTTCACAATCTGCCCACATTTGGAATGTGCAGCTGTGAGGAAATAAGATTAGAAGATATTCTCTACTTAAATTATAACCTATACTCTTAAAAATAAAAATATTATCTAAAGTTATTAGCAGAAATAGTAAAGTTCTATTTTCAATGTCAATGTATATGCACACCCATGGCACAGAATTGCATAAACTCAAGACACTTTTTCATTAAGATGAGGAGATTTTATAATGTTCTTTTATATTTCATTGTTCTGAGTTCTGTGAACAGAGATGTATGGTTTTCAAGAGGACACCAAAAAATATATTGCCCAAATCTGAGCAGCAATCTCTTAAAAAGAAAAAGAAATCACCTTTATCATAAGCATATAGGCAATCATATTATGCAGCAGTGTAGCCAACAAGCGGTCCTCATCATCCTCCAAACGCTTTCGATCATGTTCTCCCAGGGAAAGATACCTGCAAGAAGAGCTAGATCTGAAGCAGATTCACAGGAATTCTTCCTCCTCTTCCTTCACTAAAGCACTGGCAGGAGATAGAGCACTACTTGTAAAGTGTATGGCAAATAAAATATCTAAAAACATGGGCATTTTCCAGTAAAACACCGTGCTCACTACTTCAACATTTCCCTTAATTATTAACTAATTGAAGCAAATAACAACTGGTCAGTAGGAAAGTTGTTACTGGTTCGCTGGGCTTATCGATTTCCTCTTTTCTGCAGTCACAGCTCCATGACCATTACAACTGTCAGATGACGAACATACAACTCAGTAATATAACAAGAGCTATCTGTCTTTAGGGCAGAAAAAAACCTCATCAAGGAAGCGCACAAGCACTCTCTTTTTCCAGCAAGGTAGGCAGTTTGTGGAAACATAGTTTTCAAACTAGCACTCCACAGACTAGTTATCATTATCACTAACATGTTACATGACAGCATGGGTGTAGGCAGTACAGCTACAGAGGGTAGACAAAGCAGAGAATGATCAGATATTAACAGAGCTGTGGGGCGGGGGAGAAGAGGAAAGTAGGTAGTGAAGACTGACATCTCAGAAGTAGTCTAGCCCTAAGCAACCACACAGCTATTTTTAGAGAGGGGTTCCCTCATGGTTTTTTTGTTCACTTTAACTACAAACTGTAAAAACATCTATAAGTTACTTTGCATTTTGAGAAGGCTCAAAATTCCATTTCTGGAAACATTTAATTCTTTCACTTTATGTCAACACACTGATATCTTCCTTTATTCCAGACTATAGTCATTGTGCCACAGAAATCTCTTGCTTTACTACTTACCTAGTCTATTCCACCCGTTCATACTGTAATTATGCTTACATTATCCATTTCTCTGGAAACATTCTCTCTCCACAAGAGTTAAAACAAATGTACGTTGTTCTAACTAATGATAAACATTTCAGTATCAGGAGATACTGGCCAGCAGAAAGATAAAAGACTCACTTTGGAACAGTCAGGTATAGCAACAAGGTTTACAAAGTGACAATAGCATGTTAAGCAGAATTAAAGTAATTTTAATTTTCTTTACTATTCCAGCCCCAGGTTAAACAATGAGGAGGAAAAAGGTCTACTAAAGAACTTACCTGTCAATCATCTCCTGAGGTCCCTGGTCCATCCCCATTCCTTCTCTCTCTAACATTACAGCATCCAAGAAAGCATCTTCCCAGAACTGCATCTGGTCCCATAAAGTTGAACGCTCTTTGCCTATGCAATGTATACAAAAATTGAGCATTTATTCCATTTACTCCAGTCAAATACTTTACCATTAATTCCTGTTCATTCCCACTCCTTGAAAAAACCGTAAGACAACACACAATAAAAATAAAAAAGAGGTTACTTATAAATCACAAGCAGTAACACAACTGAAGAAAAGTATAAAAGAAAATACAACATATATCTCTCATTCTCATTAATGGCATACTATTTTTAAACCCTTACACAAAAATACCTCTCATCTCTAGTCTTTAAGGAGTATATCTTTTTCCATAAACTGTTAACACTGCCCAAAAGAAACATCTCATACAAACACAGATCACAGCAAACACACAGAGAAGTGGAAAGATAAGATTATTACTCATAGAGAAGGTTTCCATTGCAGCATCCTCTAACTGGTCCCAGACAGATCCTTTATCCCTACCTGCACCATTCCAAGCAGGCAGAAACGATAAATGGAAAGGATGAAAAACACAGGAAGAGAGAGCTCTTGATTAACAGCAAGTCCAGATGAAATACATTCCAAAAAAGCCAATATACTTGTAATTCAAGGATACACTTGAAGGCCACGAATATTCTGAATTTAGTAGCCTTCTGTTCAATGACTGAAGCTGAATTATCTTTTTTCAAGATCAGTAATATATTGTAGCCTTCCATGCATAGTTAAGTTCCTTCTCCCCTTCTTCACATTTTACAGAATTCATACTCAAGAACAGCAAAAGAGACTTGGACAAACTGCATTTTAGGCAAACTACACCACTCACACCCATCTCCTCTTACTCTTACTCAATTTCCCCAGCAAATCTCTGGCTTTACTCTGAATGACCTGATGCAATCAGCATGGACAACAGTAAGAAGTTAAAAACACTGCCAGGGAACGTAAAGATTGCAGTCTGTCCCAGGCATAACTTCATCTGAACTTCAGGCTAAAAGATTCCCTCCTTGCAAAAAAAGTAGCTTACCCAGAAGTCCTTCATATAGATAGACACGTTGGTTCCCATCCTCTGGACCTCTCCCTGGAGTGCTGCCTTTGCCATCCTTCACGCTCTGCTTCAGGTTGTGAGACTTCGCCTGAAAATAATACAAGAGGTGTCAGACAATTTAACTCTGCACTCTGCAGGGCTCCTTGTTGCTGTCCACTTCAGCTGCTCCTAAGAAACAGGAAATTTTCCTCTTAAGTAAGGATGAACAATGCCCATCAACACTGTATCGCCTCTGAAGGGCAATTAAATGTCCACTTGGTTGAGAGAAATACTGAATGATGGGGAATTAAATATCACTAGAAACTCTAAGGTAGTGCTAGATGTGAATCTACTGCTTTCAAAGAACCATTCATTACACAGGAAATGAAGACTGATATGTGGATCCACACAAAAGTACATCTTTGACATGCTAATATTTGAAGTCATTGCTGATTAACCCTTAGAACAGAACCAGAGATCCTCTTCCACAGAGGCACACATATTGAAATGATTATTATGCAAGATTTATTAAGAAAAAAGTGAAGAAAGGGAAGTTTGCAATGCCCTTACAAAGATAGAGCTAGTAGCAGAGTTTGTCTCAATTTCACTGTCTGATACAGTGCCTCTGGATCCTGCCAAATTGCCACCATTTTCCACACTCGGGCCATCACCAGCATTGCTGCTCAAGTCGCTGTCTGCTCCTAATGTCTCCCCAGAACTGTTACTAACCTGTGGAGAAAAATAAAGCAATTACCTTCAATAGACAAAGACACTGTGAATAGAAAAACTGTAAAACATTTCTTGTTAATGCACAAAAGAAGCAGTACAACTGAGGGCCACATTTGCCTTTTCTTCTTCAGTAACATTATCTTTTCATCAAATATTACTCAGCAGGAAGAGATTAAGAGAGACTCAAAAAGCCCTTCAGAAAAATCACAGAACTGTTCAGGCTGGAATGGATCTGTTAAGATCATCTACACGAGTCCCCCATCAAGCAGGGTCAGCTAGAGTATGTTGCTGAGGACCATGTCCAGTTAGGTTTTTCTAATCTCCACAAATGGAAAACCCATAACCTCTCTGGGAAAACTGCTCCAGTGCCTGACCACCTTCATTATAAAAAAGCATTTTCTTGTATCCAGATGGAATTTACTGTGCTTTAATTTTTGTGTTGATTGCCTCTCATCCTGACCTCAGTGAGTGCTACTGAGAAGAGTCTGGATCCCTTGCCTCTGTTCGTTCCCATCCGGTATTTACACCCATTGATTACATTCTCTATGAGTCTTCTCCAGACTGAAGAGCCACAGCTCTCTCAGCCTCTCCTCTTATGAAAGATGCTCCAATCCCTTAATCTTCTTTGTATCCCTGAGCTGGACTCACTTAAGTAAGTCCTTATCCTTCTTGTACTGGAAGGTCCAGAACTGGACACATGCAGCATCACCAGTGCTGAGCAAAGTGGAAGGATCCCCTCCCTCAGCCTGAAGACAACCTGCTCTTCCTAATACAGCCCAGAAAACCACTGGCCTTTTCTGCCATGAGGGTGCATTAGTGGCTCACAGTGAGCTTGTGATCCTGAGTTCAAAGTTCTTTCCAGTTGATTGGCCTCCAGTGTGTACTGGTGCCTGGGTTATTCCTCTCCGTATGTAGGACTTGGTATTTTCCCCTTGTTGAACCACATAGATTCCTCTCTATCCAGTTCTCCAGCCTGTTGAGGCCCTTTGAATAGTGGCACAACCATCTGGTGTGTCAGTCATTCCTCCTAGTTTTATATCATCTGCAAACTTGCTCTGTACTGTCATCCAGGTCATCAGTGAAATGCTGAACAGTGTTGACCCCAATACTGACCCCAGAGGTACACCACTAGAGACTTGTCTCCGGATGGATTTTGTGCTACTTATTACAACTCTCTGGCCCTGTCATTGAACCAGCTTTCACTTCACCTCACAATCTACTTACCTAACCCATACTTCCTCAGTTTGTCTATGTTACAGGGGACAGTGTCAAAAGCTTTACTGAAGTTGAGGTAAATCTTTCTCCTTACACTCTTCCTCTGGTTTCCAAGGCCTGGGATTCCTGAGGGCCAGTTTTACTGGTAAAACCCTGAGGCACAAAATGCCCCAAAATGCCTCAGTCTTTTCCACCTGTCACCAGATTCAGCAGCCAGCCCACATTTTCCCTCGTCCTTTCTTTTGTTGCTTATGTATTTGTTTCTGTTTCCATTCACATTCTTTGCCAGATTCAACTCCAGGTCCATACTGGCTTCCCTACCCCTATCCCTGCAAGAAAACGCATATTCCTCCTGCGTCACCTGCCCCTGCTTCGACCTCTTGTATACTTCCTTTTTATGCCTGAATTCAGTAGGAGCTCTTTGCTCATCCATGCAGGCCTCTTGCTGCCTTTGCTTGGTTTCCTACTTGTTGGGATGGACCTTTCTTGAGCTTGAAGGCGAACATACTTGGATATCAACCAGCTCTTCTAGACCCCTCCTCTATCTGGGGCAGTATACCAGAGAATACAATTTTTTTGTCCATTTGAGAAAAACAATCAGAGTATTATTCTTGTTACAGGCTGAGAAAGGATCATGGAAAGCCAGATATTCAGAGGTATTCAGCAGCACAGAGAGAAAAACAAACAACAACAACAACAACAACAAAAGAAAGTTCCTTAGGTTTTTATCCCTGGAATATGCAATATCATATAATCTGATAGGGAGAAGGTTCATTCCTTTTTTTACTAAATGCTTTCCTGCTACCTTTTCCCTCTAGGCTTTACAGTTGATTGGAAAGTAAACTGATGTATTTTGATGTAATTCAAGAGCTTTCAGACAATATATGAGAAAATTTGTTCTCATTTTTAATGCACCAAACTATGCCTTTTCTGCTCTCAGGTTACCTTTTTAAACATCTATTTTTTATAGATGGTTTATACAAAACCAAGACATATTTATAGAATTGTTGCAATCCATCAGTTCCATAAATACAGAATAGGCAGGAATATGTAAGAGCAATAAGCACCATATATGAAGGATGCAATCTGCTAATAAAGACAGCACTATGTATGTTGCCAGACACACATGCCTGCCACCCACTCTGAGGCTCTAGAGAAAGAACTCACAGACATACATTATGCACAGGATGCTGCCAATACCACGCAAAACGTAGGCACGAAATGCCCTTCACCACACTAACAAGCGGTCAATCACACCAAGATTTCACTTTGGGCATATCCTACCACAGTGCTGACTTCAGAATCCTGGCTTGTACTTCGGACCATAACTGTTGGTCCTCCACTAGGAATAGAGTCAAAATCACTCTTCTGCAATCAAAACATATAAAGGACAAAAAGAAGAGTCACATTAGTCTTTACCATAATGAGAGAACATCACTTCCCACTCCTCTGGGGTCTGGAATCACATGCCTTATACTTTCTTAATTTATTTAGCCAAGCAAGTAGAAACTACTGTCTGCATGGCAAAAAGATGACAGTGACCTGTAATTGAGTTCAAAAGAACAATCCCCTACAGAAAGAGGGGAAGAAATTTTATGAACTGTGCCTCTGAAGAAGTCTCAAACCCCGTAAGTCTTCCTATAATGAAGCAATGACTAGAAGAATCCTCTCTCTTACCACATAAATAAAGCAAGCATACGAGTCACTGACCTGAGAACCTGAGGCCAAACTGAGGCCACTGTCTGCACTGATTTGGGATTTCTTCTCATCTGTTTCTCCCAAATCAAATTGTTTCACACCTTCTGTTCCTGAACAAAGGAAAAAGTAAATCATTACTGTACCAAGAAAAAAACAGTATGGCAGAAAGCAGATGACAGACTGGAAGCAGGAATAGTACCATTAAAACAGATTTGCTTTCTCATTTCTTTGATATTTTTTAATTATTATTATTATTATTCCTTGGTCCTGATAACAACAAGGCCAGTAGGATACATCTGCTAGTCTTTGAACATTAGTTTGAATTTTAAATACTCCAAAGGCATAGTCCAGGGGTGACTATAACTGAACAGTATCTTTTTTAGCCATTCAAGACAGAAGAGAGAACAGACAAAGGTCAAGTAGCTTCCAGTTACAATAAGGCATGCAAAGGAGTTGCCATTCAACTCTAGGAAGCCACTTCCTTTATTCTTGGTAATAAAAAAAGATACCTATTTATTTAATGTCAGAATCCTTTTTTGAACAGCTAAATTGCTCAAAGGCCTGGACTGAGTGTTTTTTAATTGTCCACTGCAACTATCCAGGCAAAAACCAGGGAACAGATGACAAGAACGTGTTACCCCAGTAAGATTTTCAAGGAATAAGCTTGTTCGATGCTGTACTTCACAATATTCCCCAATTACATTTAACAAATGGCTCTCCAGAGTTGGCAATCACATAGGTCAGTAGTGAGAGAGGGAATCAGCAAGCTTTAAGTCGTGCATCCATTAACACAACAATCCGAAAACAAAGAAGGAAAAAAAAGAATAAAAAATTTTATGTTCAATTTCCCATGCACTTCTAGATTCGTATCATCTATTGTCCTCTGATGGGATGGCAGAAGTAAAAGAGAATGATGGAGAGAGAGAGCCTGAAAAGAAATCTGGATAAGCACTGAACAAAACTAGTAACAATGCAAGAAAAAATGTGTTATAGACCGTACACAGAATGTCAATACTCTCAGAAATGGAAAGAGACTGAACGCAACACTTCTGCCATATCCATATCTGCCAACTATTCAGTAACAGGAAGACATGATCAGCTGCTGGGATATCTGTATTATATACCCATGACCATATCCAGTATCTCTAAGCAAACAATGCCACTATCTCTATAACCACTGATCACAACAATCTGGGAATTATGAGCATGTTTGTAATATATGTAACATTGGAGAAGGTAAGACAGCGAAAAGGAAAGAAAAAGGGAAGGGAGGAGAGAGAGAGAAGGATAATATACAAAGATTTGTGGGTGTGAGTTTGAGATGATATGTAAACTCATGGATAGCCAAGCCATAAGCGGGCTGTGCAGATCATACTAGCTTACTACTCAACCACCAATTCTTCCTGTGAAGTGTTTACAGACAGTATTCTTCATTTGTTATAGTACTCTGCCTCTAAATCCATATGCCTTAGTTACTGTAAATCAAATCATCAAAGATTCTAGGAAAGAAAAAGCATAAACAAATTTTACAAAAAAAATAACTAAAAATATCTTTTCTAAGAATTTGGCATATTTTTTCCCACTGAAATATGCATTGCTCACTTTTAGATGTCTATTTCCAGTCATTCAAGTGACCACCATTTCTAGTTCTGAATAATAATACAGCAAAACGTTTTACATCTCATTACTACAGTAAGAACACTAAATTTCAGCTGTGTGTTTTAAGCAATTTAAAAGTTTCCTGCCCCAACACATACTTCAGATATATTTCTGGCAATTTGACTTTTAAAGGAATTGAAACTGAGTGAAACAGGTCAGATATTTAACAGCTGTAACTGAGTTCAAGGAGCACAATAACCACAATGACATTGTGTCATCATCAATTTAGACGCACTTACAAACCTCCCCTTCCCTTCTTTATGCAGTTATATGTGTAATACACACAGAACACTAAAAGCTCAATTTATCCCTCCCAGTGTAGGCACCTACCTGAAAGGCTCAGTTTAGGAGAGCAGGTGTGTGTACATGCTACGTGTCTGTCTCACATGCTCCTATCTCAGCAGAAAGCAACTCACAACTTCAATATAGCAAGCTGTACTGCAGAGGTGCCCCACTTGCCCCATTGTCCCTGAACTAACTCCAGATGCTAATTTGTATTTAACAGAAGTATCTAACCAAGGAGTGTACAACTAATTAAAGCAAATCCAAGCCTAGTCAGAATATCAGGAATTTTCACTCATTCATCTTATCTACTAATCCTCCCCAGACCTTCAGTCTGTAGACTGGGCATCAGCTCTGCCAAGTACAAACTACGCTTAGTTAGGAAACACCTACCCCAAAATGGTTGATATAAACTAACTATTGTCCTTATGTCATAGTCCCTATTTACAGCAGCGGCAATCAAAACAGCAAAACCTTGTACTACTGCTGCAGATAGTACACATTCCACATCTTATCCATTATCGTATTTCAGTAAGTATTCAGATTTGTGTAGATTTAGACTATTGTTTAGACTCTGTAAGCAGCCTCAAATTCTTTCACTCCTTTAACATGGGATATAAAAAACAAAACCAGGTTGATTCCTTGTTATGAGGCTATTTTCTCGCAGCCATTACTAAATACAATTCTTCACATACACCTTCTCTCTCCCCCTCAGAAGTATTTCTTGTTGCAGACTGTTCACGGTTGAGTTCAGGGAAAAAAATTTGCCATCCCATGGCTTGAACAGAGAATTCTTCATTCCAGTAATATTCAATCAATCAATATATCCATGTCAATAACTTGTTAAACAAAACTGGTCTTTAAAGTTTTAAGAAAGCAGATGAACTATCTTAAAATTCTTCCATATTTATCTGATATGGTGAGAATGCAGAATACCTGCTTCCCCATCTTTAAAGAAGACAACATTCAGGGGAAGAAAAAAAAGAAAGGGAAAAAAAAAAAAAAGAAGAGACATTTGAGCACAATTTCCCTAGGCCAAACTGATCTGTTTGGTCTCTCTAATGCAGACTTTCTTTAGATAGACCTTTGTTCTTGTGGGTATAAAACCTGTGTGTCATAGATGCAAGCTCACCCTGCACCTGGGGAGTTGGCAGTTATGGGGAGGCTGGAGGAGTCAGTTTCTACATTTTTTTAATTTCCTTACTCGTTTTTTCCAAAGATTTTTGCTTTTTCACTTCCTGGTGCTTGTTCCACAATTCTACCCAAGATGCATTGAAAGCAGGAGAGAAAGAGAAAGAGTCAGCGGCTGGTCAGACAGGTGAAAATGGGGGAAAAAAATTTGAAACCAAAAACCCACCCCCTCATCTCAAAAAAAAAAAAGAGAAAAAGAATGAAAAAAAAAGAGAATGAAAAAAAGAATGAAAAAAAAAGGCAGAATTTCATGAATGGTTAATAAACACCATTTTAAAAGAAATTAGTGTTAGGTATTGAGCACTGCATCATCTCTTAATAACAGCTGTGGTGCATCCCGCCCTCCCCTCCTCAGGCCACACTATGATAACAGTGAAACAACTAAGGAAAAACAGCTCTTATGAACACATATAATGCAATTCATCACCCTTCCTCAAAAAGGTATTTAAGAGTCTCAGATATTTACTCCTCTAAAGCGTAGGTATAACAGAACCTCTAATTAACAGAAACATTTTAATGTCTCTAGTTTATATCATTGAAAGGAAAAGACATAAAACCAGCAGCAGCAATTCCAAAAAAATTAAAACCGTAGGTTAACACAACACTTAAGCAATATTATATCTTACAGATTATCACAAAGCTTACAAGTTATTTTTGACCTCACAACATTCTCAATAAATGCTTGGCTCTGCCTATCAACCTGTCCTATATGCAAAGAGCTGAACTTCTCCGCATCCACTTGTTCCTATCAGAGTATAAAGAATGGAAAATCGAAAAGAAGAAAAATGAGCAAGATATCAGTCATGCTTAATACCAACTTCCAAAACTCAAATTAGGTCACAGCACTCCAATCAAGTCGAGGAATTCCCAAAGAGGATATGCAATGCACAGAACAGGAAAAAAGTCTGAACTCTCCTTACATTTGAAACTTAGCCTTGGGACAACAGTGATAAGGCACTTGCACTTTTCTGTCACTCAGATTCCTCACATTTCTCAACTCTCTGAAATGCAGTCACCTTTTCTGCTCAGAAACATTGATCATTCCAGGTGCTGCCCTGGTGGCCAAAGGAAACATTACAAGCTGATGTGCTGAACTGATTCTGAATGTCAGGCACTGTCCTCTCTCACTAGCATAGTGAAAGCTGGGAACACCACAGCGGAAGATCCTCTCAGAAAAGTTGCAAAGGGAAGGAAAAGAAATACAATGCTCCACTGTTCTTCAAGGAGGCTTCTTGAGCAACTGAAAGGTCACTTGAAGTGTGTCAGAAACCCACCCCACCCTGCAAATGGCAGAAATAAGGGCATGCCAGGCTCTAAAAAATTTCTATTTAGCAAAATGTCCACTGAAAAAACTAAAACAGATAGTGTTGCAACTGTGGAGGAAGGCTCCAAAATACTATCATTAAACACATTAGGAACAAGGCAAATGCAACTAGGTAGAAAAAGCTAGAAAGATAGTTTCTAGCCAGCCGATTTCTACATCTGCTTCATGATTGATGGATGTTCCTTCAACTTTCATAGACAAACAGATGGGTAGGATAAAATTGCTTATGGATCCAAACAGCATCCTATAGGCTTATCTAGCTGAGCACACACTGACACAGATAACAATCTCTAAGATAGACTGAATTTGTTTGTTAAAGGGCTTTGAAAACATCTGGCCTCTTAGGGGCTTAGCCTATATGGCTTTACTTTAAAAATCACCAGGCTGAAAGCTACAATACCTGCCATTAAATTACTTTTTTCTGACTTGTTTGTTAATTCAGGGTATCATATACACTAGCACATTAAAAACAGACTAGATTTTACTCTCAACTACTATGTCAAAGAAGAAAAGTAAAACTCCAACTCAAGGGGTATAAAATCCTATGCCTATGACTTTGTTACATGAGTCTGAATTAAACAGTACATCAGACCAGAAAGGATCTGATGCAGACAAAGTACGTAGCACAATCTTTTCTTTTTAAAAAAACAGCCAAAATAAAGTGATCTGACAGGCTTAAACAATTATTTTAAAAGTAATAATGGAAACTTCAGTAAGTACTGACATTTTCATTATCAGTTACGGCAAGTATTCAATAAACCAAACCAGCCGCTAATGTAAAATGGGAAACCACTAACTGTCAACTCTAAAGACACCAGTGTCTTAACAAAAAGACCAACACTGGAGGTGATGACCACGAACCCTGGAAGACAAGAGCCCCAGAAGTAAGCATTTGATGATCTTTTAGGAAACAAAGTATCAGAAGCATCATCTTCACAATGAAATTTCTAGATAGGAATTAGGGATTAAAGCAAACAAAGATCAAGCCTAAGTTGGTAAAAATCCACCCCACTTCACCTCAGAAATAAGAATTTGGAATACTCTGTTACAAGAGAACATCAGAAGTACACAAAAACCCATAAACTTTCTGAAAAGTGAACAAGAAAAGGGGATCAAGGAAGAATATATCCACCATGACCCTTGGAAAACGCAACCTCCCGGCCATTGTTCCTGTAGTACAAAAATCCATACAGATTCAGATACCACACCTCTAGATCTCAGAAATGTAGTTTAATCTCCACACTAACATACGCTTCTCATCGCTACTGCAAACAGTATTGTACATTATTTTAATAATTCCATCGTGCTGAAGACTTCTGTTTCTAGTATTTCCTCTTGTATCTAGGTCAAAAGGTCAGCAGCCTAATTTGTACTTCATCTATACAATACCAACAGATTCATCAAGTGTTTTTTTTACGTATCTGCAACCTGAGGCTGTAAGTATCTTCCAAACCTCACAGAATCAAATAACTGCTGAAGGTCAAAGGGTCTTCTGGAGCCCTTCCCTGCTCAAAGTAGGATTGACTAAAGCTGGCTGCCACACGACCATGTCCAGTCAGGTATTAACGATCTCCACACATGGACAATCCACAGCCTTTCTAGGCAATCTATTCCAGTGCTGGAGCATCTTCACACAAAACCATTTTTTTCTCATGTTTAAATTGAACTACTTAGAAATACTTTGTTATTTCAGCAACATGTAAATGTTTATCAAATACTTCATCCCTAAAATTCATTTGAATGAGAATATCTGCATTTCACTGCAGAAGAAATTTCAGCCTAGCCATGAATAACTCAAATCCTGTATATCCAAAGTTGTCTTACTCTGAAGCCTTCATGACAGGACATAAAGGAAGTATAATAGACAAGTAGCTTTAAATTATCTTTCTGCAACACCAGAGAAATTCTCTTAACTTCTAAATCACAGGAGTCAAATGAACATGGACACTACAGTGCTTTTACAGCAATATCCTAAAGACTAACTTGCATACCAGTTCTGGTGAAAGAAAAAAAGCAGTTAGAAAAAAGGCTTCAGAAAAAACGTTAAACTCTTTAGAATCTTGATCAGTTTTGGTAAAACCATATCCTTCTTGTAACTTAGCTCCATTAGAAGACAAGTGGAAATCATCAGAGCATCAGAACAACCAATAAAAATGTACCTTTGCCTGCCCTTAAAAGACTGTGAATTGTTTAAGGCTAATATTCTGGCAACAGTAGTTAACATGACATATTAAGTACCACTTCTTTTGAAAAAAACTTCACAAACATGGACTGTCTGATCGTTATGATTTCCATTTCTATGAGGCTTTAATTTCATCTAAGGGAAAGAAGCAGTCTTAGCAATCCAATCAAAAGATCTCTCTTCATTCTTTAAAGGAACACTAGTGCCTGATTTATTCTTAGTTGTGTCAGAGGCAACTTTCCTTTTCCTCCTCTACAGAAAAGTAATGAGGTATCCAGAGGAAACCAAACAACTACCTGAAATACAGGAAATCTGAATATGAATCTCTTTCAGCTTTATGATAGATTTTCAAAGAGAGAGCAAGACTTGTTTCTGAGCAACTGCCTCCATAGATTACCTCTTTAAACAGGAAAGCAAATGAAGTCAGAGGGATTCGGTATCAGTTCAGAAGGACTCAACACTATTTAGCCTGCAGCTACTTTGTGGGTATGACTGAATGTTTGCATCCCTGCCACATAACTGCTCAGTATACACAACCCCTTGTCTCATACCACATACTACAAGTATAGGCCTCACAGAAGCACATTTTCAGAAGATTATTCTTTCATACAATGACTCCATTAAAATGTTATTTTAGACCAGCTGCAAGAAGCAACAGCTAAAATTTAACATATTTTTGCATTTGGCAAAAAATTTCTTATATGTTGAGGGTACTTTTCTCATGTTTACAACCCACAGCATGCTGGATCAACCAAAATATTCTTTTTTCCTCCACCAAAAAAACCTGTAAAGCACTTTTCAGATGAAACAGTTTAAAGCCTACCTTTAGCTTTTTCCCAAGACACAGAGAAAAGCTATACCAGCTAAGAAATTAAGGCAGGAAAATTTCTAGCGACTAGCCTAGCAGATGCTGTTTAGACAGACATGCATTCTATTTCCTACTGCATAGAAGGAAAATCCATCAGTCCTGCTCATTGAAACTGTTAACACTACAACTAAACTACCTTGGAAAATTTTATTGTTAACAATCAGCATGTTCTGGGTCTCACTTCCATCAGGATGTGATCTAGATAATGCACAGGTAGCCGGCAATTATAGGAAACATTTATTACAGGTTTCGCTTCCACTGTTGCCCTTTCTGAGGTCCTGCTACCCTGTTTCCCTTTTGCCATTTCCTGTTGCTTGAAAACAGCAATCACAGAGCAAAAAATAAAGCTGTTTAAAGTGTAATGAAATTTAGAAACAATTAAGATTAGAAAGCTTCCGGGAGAAAACTGCAGTGGATAGTTTAACTCAGAGTAGAGTGAAAACACATATGATTGTTCCTTGTGATCCAAGGTGCGAATGAAGTATGTTACAGCAGCAATGTAGTGTGTTAAAATGGAGAGAATGCAAATAGAACCTAAGGCCAAAACAGAATTCCCTCCTGCACTTGACATGCATCTCAATACACACCAATGGAAGCAATAAAATTTTCTTCCTTTAGACTTCTTGTGTCAAACTCCCTTGGCCCTTTGCCTGCAGGGCTTGGTGGCTTTGGCATTATCTGAGGTACCGGCAGCTGCATCGCAGGTTTTGGCTCCACTCTTGGGGATGATCCAGGATCCTTGCCAACTGGAGTCACAGATCCATCTGTTGGACTTCGTTTTCTCTTTTCTGGTTCTTTAAAGAACAGAACAGTGTTGAGAGAAAATAAATAAATAGAGAGATAGATAGAGAGAAACATAAGGAAAAAGGAAATGAGAGTGGGAAAAGAAAGATGAGACAGATGGTCTCACCTAAATCATTAAGCCTGGCACTGAAACAGCTCAGTGCCACATTTGTTCCCATAGGTCAACATGGCTTGCTGATAGTCTGACACACTGGTGGAAACAGTAGAGGAGAAAGCCAGAATGCTGTTTTAGGGTGCTCAAATATCTCATTCCTGTATATTTGAAACCTAGGAATGTTCTCTGACACATTAACTGTACCTTCCCCTCTGCCAGGTTGTGAAAAATTAAACAACTCTGCCCAAACTGCCAAGAATATCACTTACAGAATATAAGTAAGCTCCTCTCACAGTGGAAAGATGACAAATACAATAATTTTCATGGGTAACATTAAATGAAACCAGTTAGGAAAGAAACAAACATTGTTGATGAGTCTAACAGTCAAAACTTCATACTCTAATATCTAAATCTGCCATTTCACTAGACCCTGTGATACCTTTGTTCAGTAGATTAAAGATTCTGCTATCAGCAACACAGTATGCATCATATGCAAACCAAACAATTTTAGGATTACTAGTTTATTACTAGACGTTAAATAACTTTAAGATAAATGCTAATCTCTATAAAACATCTCCTTAAATAACTAGATCAACTAATTGAAAACAAGTAAAACATACAAAACAGCTAAAATTTGACTACAAATTTAGATGTTATGCAATAATGAGAAAAGTCCTTCAGAGACATATCACGATTCTAAAAGTTTGCATCAATTTTTGTCTATTGTGACCTCAATTCATTTACTGGGTAAAGTCTACTTACCATCAAATTATGCTATCTGGTTTTTACACTAAAACCACTGAGTTTTACATGAGCCATTCTAATTTTGCTTAGAATCAGTGCCAGACTAAAAGGCTTGTAAATACCAAAATCAACCTACTCCCCACATTCAGGACTGTTCCACTAACACAGCCTTCATTACCTTCCTCAGCATCCTAAAAATGATTGGAAATGAACACTTGTAAGCCACGGGGCATATCTAAGCCAACTCGTAAAAAATATCCCTGAACACTTAACTATAAAGGATTTAGTAGATGCTACTCCTCTGCTACAATGAAATAAATAACTTTTTATCATTTGAGATTACAACCATGTCAGATATTAAGCAGATATTAAGCAGAGATGTAGCTTTTTGTCACCTTTTGCTATTTTCCTTTTGCATGCATTTTCTTACTTTGCATTAAGAATCAGATTCTTAAGAAAAAGATGAAAAATAAAGAGATATTTTCAGACTTTCCTCTTCAAGAGTTCTTCGTTGTATAAGGATTGTGTAATGCAAGGTGGTTGGTAAGATAGGTCTCATAGGGTTCCACCTTATAAATATCTCCCTCCCTATTCAGGTTGCCTGCAACAACTTTCCACGACAGAGTTAGTTTTAGGTGAAGGTCCCCACTCTCAGAATTTCCACTTCACCTGAAAAAGTTCCTGGTTTTGTATTTCACTGCAGTTTCCATTTTCAATCAAATATAAGTATGGCCATTATTTTGCATTGGTCCAGTTAAATGTGTGCAAAAAAGAAGAAACAGGCTTCAAGCTTTGTAAGGCTTCGGTAACAAAGGGACAGTTCTCAGCATTCTGAAAGTGTTGTAAAACCCCTAAACATCAGAAGGCACAACACAGCTAACCTTCACAATAAGGATCTTGTTTGGTTCATAAACACTGTACTCTCATAAACACCCTTCTTACCTTTATTATAGTAGTGAGTATGTGCTATCTCTAGCAGGCCAAAAACACTGGCCATGCCTCCCAGGCCAGCATTTGCATATGAATGCTCCAAGCTTAAGACTGTGCACTTCAGCAAGTCCAGCATGCCTTTATAAACCTTGCGGCTGATCTCCTGCAATGAAAATCCCATTAGTGTTTCTATTTCAGAAGTGAGAAAGCAATTCAATAACTTAAATTCCAAAACTGCTGTAACATCAGCTTTTAGAAGGCAATTAACAAAAACTTCCTACGAATTGAGCCTCAGCAGACACCGAGTGTGAGGACTCTGCTGAGTTCAGCACTGACCACATCCTGTATGACATCCTGTCGAGCATCTTCTTCTGACTGGATGGTGCGATTCAGCTTGCTTAGTACGAAAACACGGAGCTGCTCACTCTCCAGCAGACGTCGGACTCTCTTCATATTCAGCCAGCCAACACCCTGCCCATCAAGAACATTGTGTACCACCTCCTTCAGGAACTGCTGGTTCTCACTGAGAGATTTAAGAGAAGGCAAGGAAAAGTTAGCCCTCTGCTTACTTTGGCTTGCATGGGAAGAGAGATATGGCCAGGACACATATAGAAATACCACTGAAATGGTTTATTGCTTAAACGTTGTTAAAATCAGGGAAAGGATTTTGGCCATGTGGCAAACTGCAAAGAAGCACTGCTTACCAAAGCCTGCCCCTCCCTGAATATCCCTACTAATCTGGACTATGACGGAACTTGAGATACAATAAAAGCAGTACTATTGTCCAATTATCCCAGGAACAGAATGTATCCACAAGTGTGAAGGACTAGGACGCTAATGGCTCAGTCAAGGTGCAAACTGATGGCATGTAAAGTAACCACCCAGGTGCTGAGAGCGTGCACATCCAACACCTCAGGCTACAAACTGGCTGTTAAACAACATCAAGAGAGAGGTAAATCCGGGTAAGCAGGGTAGTGTTTCTTTGTCCTTAAAAACATGACTCAGCTGTGATAACTCCCCTCTGGGGAAGCACCAGAACAATTCACACACAGCCTGAAGATAGTTCTCTCTGCTCATGGGCCATAACTGACTCACCTGTGCTGATGTAACAGGCAGCTGTAACATCATAAAAGTTGTCAGACTCCTGAAATGATCCAGTATTACATCCACTGTAAAACTCCCCGCCTCAGGGGAGGTACCAGAGGCGTTCCCACCTCACCTAAGCCCAATAAAAAATGGCAGGAACTTCTCTCAACTCATGGGACTTTCCTTACTACCCTGGAAGGTAGTATTCTGGGCATTCTGAACTTCTTTCTTCACCTCCTTTGCCACCACTGGCTTTTTCCCTCACTACCCTGGGCTTCCCTTAATGGATCCAAACTGCAATCATCACTTCAATAAGGCTGGCACTCTCATCACCCAGAAGACCACAAAAAGAGGATCAAAGGGACTCCATCAGAATCTATGAAGTGATAATATTTTTTTCTACTTAATCTGCCTTCTGGTCACACTCTCTCTCCCTTCCTCTCTTTTCCCAATGTCCTTCTATCTCTACCTCACATTTACTGTTGAATAAAAATCTACTGACTTCAGCACATGGTCTCCTTTGCACCTTAATTTGGGCAGAGGCATCTCTCTAATAATTTTAAAGAACGTGACCATAACACTTGTCTCCTAAACCCAGTAGCCCAAAGTAAATTTCACTCTATCTGTGACTGCTACGTAAGAATAGGAGAAGAAAGTACAGGCATAGGTCAAGCAATGTTTACTTGCACCATTCTGAGTCCCTTCCCAAGGCTGAGAAAATCATTTCACATGAATTCATGGAACCAAACTGCTTCATTTGACTCAGCTGATCCCCTCAATGGTGCAATAAAACTCTGCTGACTAGATCACCTTGCCAGAACACGCCAAATTACAAAGAATAACTACTGAGTTAAAGTAGGAACCTAGAAAAACTTGGATCTCAGACAGAAGGAGGATACGTTTTGGAGCACAGAAAAATAAGTATGTGCGTGAGTCACTGCAAGATCATCCACACGGAATCTTCCCAAACAATAGTATGTACAGGTCTAGGGCCATAGAAAAGTACTACTTAGTTTTCAACAGCTACACTTCTGAGAAAACATTGGCCAAGTATGAGGCCACTCTAACTACACTGCACACTCAAAAAGCAATATTACACTCAAACTAGCAATGTTACCTGGAATTGCTAGTTCGTCCCTGAGGCGATGGAGATTCTCTCTTCACTGTTGGGCTGTGCTTTATGACTGAAGATTTTTGATCCACAAGAGCTCGTCTATTTCCTAAAGAGAAGGGGAAATAGGATGAGAGAAAGGGGTGAGAGTAAAACATTCTGATCCCATGACAGTAACGAACAATGCTAAAGTTGGCTAACACACCTATTTGAATCACGGGTAACAGACTTCAAACAAAATGGAAACTCCAAAAAAGCAGCAGCATATATCATATTCTAGCATCACACATCGGCAGAAAACAGTAATGGGAGTAATGCAGAGAGAAAAAGAGAAGATGGTAATGGGAGCAGGAGGTGAAAGGCAGGAAAAGTTTGGCTGCTCTGCATGCAGTTCCACAACAAGAACCATCTTCAAATTAGTCACTATATGTAAAAGCATAATGCATTGAGGGTGACTAGTATAGATCATGTGGTACTGGTTACCCAGCGAGAAAGGTAGCCCAAAGTCAGGCACAGGGAATGCTGGAAACTGTTACATCATGCACAGCTCATGCTGTAGGGAACCCACCTTCATTGCTTACTGGGCCAGCTTCAGTAATAATCTCCATTATAGTTTTTACCCCAAATACTGGGACACAAAATATACAATTAGTAGTGTACTACAGTATCTACATGCCCCACTGTCAGCATCAAAAGAATCCAGCTACCAGCTTCTTCCCAGCCCTCCCTCAAAACAAAACCCAGATGACACTAGAGCAGGAAGGATGCTTGAAAGCCAAGACCACAAGGGGCAGAATAACTTTCCTTAAGAGATAGTGCTTGACCTGAAATTTGGCATCGTGGAACCAATGTAATGCATCTTCAAGGACATTACTGCACATATTCTGTTTGAATGGCACTATGAAAAACATCTGCATCACCAAAGAAAAAATATTAATGGATGTGCATGAAATAAAAATTAAAAAGGAGGATGGAAAGTGGTCAAACAGCAGCAATGAGATGGAGTCCCAGCATCATTTCCCATTACAGTTAGAAACACACACTTGGCAAGAACACTGCAGCAATTTTATATCTGTACAACAGAGACAAAAACATTTAAAAACCACTGAAGTGCCCAGTGGGAATCCCAGTGAGCCAGCATGCACAGGTAAATGAACACAAACACACACACACACACACACTCTTGCACGTGCATTAAAGAGACTAAGCTGCTCCACAGAAGTACCATCCTCATATCTGCATAGTAACTTTAAAGGCCCTACCGGATTAAAACAGTCAAGAAAAGAACACCAAAGTGCAGAAGATGAGGCACAAAGCATGAACGTGGAATGGCAAACCCCATCACTGTTTTCTTCCAATGCATGGAATCAGTCATTAAGTTTACTCAAGGAAATAACCCTGTCAAAAATCATGTTTCTTATCCAGCACAACTGGACATAAAAACATAACCAAC
This sequence comes from Pseudotriccus pelzelni, assembly GCA_035584735.1. NCBI lineage: Eukaryota > Metazoa > Chordata > Aves > Passeriformes > Tyrannidae > Pseudotriccus > Pseudotriccus pelzelni. The sequence goes on from JAWMRA010000161.1 coordinate 23,829,548, forward strand.
TGGTAAAAGGTTGTCAAAAACAGCTGTGCAGAGTCTCTGCTAGTGTTTTCACCCTACCAGTCCTGTTACTCCTCATTTTACACATAAGGAATGATTACTTGTCTCAAAAACAAAGTCCAAAGCAGAAACACAAAATCCAGCTTTTGGTCTTTGTTTCTACAAGGTGAAAGGTCAGCAAAATATCATACCAACCTTCATCCACATCCCTTCCCAATTCCAGATTAAAGTAATCTTTACCGATAAAAGTGATGAGGAGGAAAAAATAAATGAAAAAAATCAACACATTAAAACAAAAGCAGTACGTTCTAATCAGATAGAATAACTCAAAAGGCAAAATAAAATCTCTCCCCAGTTTAGCATCTGAAAAGGTCTCAGCACTAAGGCACCAGCACATGCTCAGTCACCTTGTTTTATTACAGCTGGTACAAGGGTGACCAGGCTGTCTAACTCCCCATGGTAAGAGGGTCATTTCTCTAGTGCCCATTCAGACTATTAACTAGTGATACTGCAAACAAACAGGAGATGTTTTAATGAAAAGATTGTGCACACGTGCTAGGGATCAATCTTCACTCTGAGAGAGCTGAAGTATGGTTATAGTTTGATTTTCTATTTAGTGATCTGAAAAGACTACAAACACTTTGGAAACTCACGTAAACTGCAGTCTCCATGGGAGGATGGCATTATCCCCACTTCCAAAGGCAGCATCATTGCTCTAATAAATTACCTAAGGCTAGTCATGAAGATACTGGCAGCACAAAAGTAGGACCTACCTCTTGGTTCCCATTCTTTACACTAAGTACTTAAAAATAAAACAAAATACAAAACAAAACCAACATCCATAATGTATCCGTTAACTCAGCCTAGACCAGACACTCTCCCATCCCAACACAGCCCAACTGTTAGGAAGAAGACTGACTGAGAAATATCAAGACAATTTACTGTCTTGATCCTTCAGACAGGTACCACCCAAACAACAAAAATGCATCATCCCCAGGATTCCTGTTAGGGGTGAGACCTCAGACTTCCAAGTCACAAGAACAGTAAAGACTATAGAAGACAAAGGGGGAAATGGTTACCTTTCAGGCTGGGAAAAGGAGTATTCTTGTCTCTCCCAACTTTTGTTGGTAGGGCTAAGTTGGACAGACTGAAACTTGTGCTGTGGTTTCTGTACAAGCTGCCTAAGACAGAAGAAGAAAATAATGAAATGCCTAGTGCTCACTGCACACACACAACTTTCTGTAATTCACCATCTTATTCCAGATCCTTAATGATTAAGTTTTGCTTTATTACCCAAAGTCTCACAAGCATAACATGATCTCATTTACACTGCAACCAAATCTGTAACCAGATTATTCTAAACTGCACAAAAAACATAAGTTTTAGCTTTTACGTCACAATAATTGCTGTTGGATCTTTGAGTCTTAAACGTAACAGCAACGTCCATCTCTCCGCCTGCACTTAAACAGATAACATCACTTTAGCCGTATCTTCTAGTTTGATCCTCTTTTTGGGAGCAAAGGAATGACTGGGCCACGTGAGAAAACAGGCTGACAGGAGATCTCCAAACCATGTAACTCTGAAGTGAGGACTGTGCACTGTGTCTTGTGAAACACTGTAAATCTGCGACAGAACCATGCTTTGAAATAGAAACTTTTCATTTATTAGGAAAAAATGTACGTTCTACCTGGTACAGACAAATCTTAAGAACACGATAATGCATCACCATCTGGTTAGGCGTCTAAACAGCCTGAAAGCATCACATCTAGATCACAGAGCTGATTAACACTTCAAGTTATTTATTTAAAATGTCAGCGCACTATTTCAATTCGCTTTGGTTCTTTATTTTTTTCTTTTTTTGCAGGCTCATTTTAGTAACAGTCATTTTACCAGAACATCCAATATATTTTCCCCACTGCTGCAAACTTCTTTCACTGCTCCCCCCCTATAGTGCAAGACTCAACTGGCCGTGTCCTCTTACTAAGAAATCCTAAATTAGTTTTACATCTCTGCGGGGTTTTTTATTAAAATATAATTGAAAGTAGGTGAGCATGGTCAGGAAATTGAATTTGGCACCTAAACACACCATGTGGCAGCATGAAAGGCATAGTACTCTAAGATTTTTGTATCAACTTCGTGAAATTGCATGATGCTTTGCTTGAATGAAACTGAAAGAATTTCTCATCTGTCCCCTAAAGTGCCACACAACTCAAGGGGCTAACCACATAAACAAAGTCCTTCTTACTTACTTTATGAAAAAATCATAAAGCAGTAGTTGTCAGCAGTGTAAGATAAATAGGTCCTGTGGCTCCCCACATGACTTCTGGAGAGCTGGTAACCATCTGACAACCAAGTCATTCTCTTGACTAGCAATCCCTCTATTCCATCTCTCTGTATAATAACAATCTCTAATATAATAAATAAAACTAGCTTAAGGAATGCACTTGTACATACTTGCAAAAGACATGATGCCCCCAAAACCTTCACTGCTGTTGTTGGAGACAGTAGAGTTTGGGGAGCTGGCCCTGGAATCTGAATCTGCATCAGAATCACTGGCCAGTTTTAAACTGTTTGGCCGGAGTAACTTCTGAGACCTTTAAAGAAATTAAGTACAACCGTTATTAGCATTTCCCCCTCCCGTCCCAAATCAACACGTCGTATGATTGTGGGAGACTGATGGTGGTCTCATTCCCCATCAGTTTTCACTACTCTACCTGTACCTTTTGGGAAAGAAAAGAAAAAGAAAAACAAGAGAAAGAAAAAATGAAAGAACTGAACATCTTTGCATTCAGGCTTTTATTGCCTTTCAGGACGTGCTGAAAACTTGTTTGCAAAAAGGCATTGGTGGATTTGGGGCTGAAATGGTTCTCCTTTGAAAGCAATAACAAGAAAGCCCATTGTCATCAATCACTATACTATCTTTTCCCCAAAAGACAAAGCTTCACACAAAAAAAAAAATTGCTCAGCAGTTTTCAGAAATCAGTAGGTGATACGCTAGAATGTTCTACAAAGAGCTGATAATTCTCATAGCTCCTACTGCTTACATAAAAGCAAGGAACCGAGGGAACTGAGCAAGTGCTTTTACTCAAACCACAAGGGTTGACAGCATTTCACTATTAGATGAGAGTGATCAACAATACACTTCAGGTGCAAAAGACATTTGAATGAATGTTAAACTACACGAAGCAGATAGAAAACCCAGAAGTGCTGTACAGAAGGGCAGGAGACAAGGAGGACTCACTTGCTTCCATTGAGATTCTGGTTAAATCTTGGGGTGTAGCTCTCCTCCTGCTCATCATCTTCATCCTCCGTAGGAAAACCATACTGTGGTTCAAAGTATGGATTGTCATACTCTCGCTTCCTCACCACCCCTTCCGAGGAGCTCATGCTGCCAGCTGCGATGTCACTCTCACGACGATCCAAGCTTATCTTGGGAAAGCTTGGTTGCAGTGACAAGGAAGGGAGGTGGTTTGAAAATCCAGCAGCCAACTTCTCTTCTATTTCTGCTGAGTCTGCTGCCTCCTGTGGACCAGTCAAATCATTGATCTGTTCGCTAGTCTGCATTACATACAACTGAAGGGCAGGACAAGAACAATTATTTCAAACTGGGAAGTCTGCACAGTCCCTGATATTTGCTACTGGGCCCCCACCCCATCCCCACTATCTGTGCCTCTAACCTAAGGCTTTATATATACTGGAGTATTTGTGCATTGTTCTAGGGACTTAGTCCCCTGTAAACCAGATCTTAATAATAAGTGTTAGCTCAAGATAATGGCTTCCCACTACCATGTTTTGTGGTTATGCAAGCAATTCCCATTCTTCCCAACCAATTACAGATTCATAAGTTTCCGCACACCACTCTGTTCCTCTAAACACATCAGGTCTTTCCAAACTCTGTAAAAAGAATTCCTCTAGTCACAACCTGGACCATTTCTTTCTGCCAATGCTGCATGTTTCAATGCACTGGAAATTTTTGTACAGGAATGGTCTATCCCAGCACAAGAGGGTACGAGCAAGCTCCACCTCGCTCAGAAAGTCCAGGGAGAACATGCAATTTAATCTGTGCATGGTTTCACAGTCCTATTAGCTTTTGCCCTTCTCAGAAAGAACCATATGCATTCTCCCATTCTTTATCTCCTAATACGTTGATCTTGAGGCTGAACTCATCTCAGTACACACATGATTCGCTCCATGGATGACAGTGCTGGGGCTGCTACTGGCTGTAGTACTGGAACTTGAACGAGGCTGGTTGTTCTCTTGGGAGTTCTCACTGTCCATCATCTGTTCATCCATATCCCCTGAATATTCTTGAAAATCATCAAATTCCACTTCACTAGCATCACCAAGGGCTGCATGAGTCAGGGGGTCAACATCTGCAAACACATTATTTTTCATTAAACAACACTGCCTTCCTCAGCCTTTTGTCCAACTAACTAAAGATCCCTAGCAGATGAGTACTGTTCAGCAAGATAAACTTGCACAAAAATTTAGGTTGTAAAGGGCTTTTGGAGGTAACCTATTCCAACTCTCTGCTCAAAGCAGAGGTTAACTTCAAAATTAAAGTAGGTTTCTCATGGCTTTGTCCCACTGAGTTTTGAAAGTTTTCAAGGCTTGACATTCTACGGTGATCCTGGAAACCTGTTTAACTGCAATAAGCAGGAAGTGCTTTTCCTTATGTCCAAGCAGAGTTTCTTTTGTTGCAGCTTATGATTATCTACCTCCTGTCCTTGGGACCTAAGAAATGTTTTGGCACTCCTAGATTTTTATTGAAGAAAGTGAGAGTTTATGCAGTTTCCATACAAGCCATAGAGAACACATTTTTTTGTCTCCGTTAGGATGGAGTGATACATTAAAGGCAGGACCAAGAACCAATATGCAAGGGCAGCAAACAGCTCACACTCTGCTGCCCATATCGCACAGTATTTACTGGAAAAAGCAGGTTGTTTCCAGATCTAGTGAGACAGCACCTATTTCTGTTCTTCCTCCTCACTTTGGAGGGCAGGAGAAATGTCCTTTTTCAGTCTACCCCTGGATATTGAAGGAGTATAGAACACACTTCTACCTCAGAGCAAGACCTCAATAGAACAATACTTTGTTCTGATTCAGGGACTTAGGAGACGCATTTTTCCCAAAGTGCAGATGAATGGTGAAAGGGAACCCATGTGGACCTCGTGGAAATAAAGCTCAAAGTTACTCACTTGGGGTGTCACCATTAATGTCACATTTCATCATCTCACTGACAAAGTCACCAAGGGAGGAGTAGGAGGAACTTGAGTCGTCATAGTCGACACTGTCACTGCCACTGCCACAACAGGTGAGAAAGAGAGATGAGTGGCAGTATAAAAGCAACAGCAGGCCTGACATTTTAAACCTGTGAATTGGCACTGTCTTCATGGATAAATCTCATATTATAACATCTACAAGCAAATTTCACAAGCCAGCTTCATGAAAGGTCAGAGGATAAAACATAACTTTCAGATACATGAAGAGATATGGGATTTAAAGTCTGGTAGCAAAGTTAATGAGGTCATGTATAAGTGAGCAGAGAATAGTGTATTAATTCACAAAACAGGTATGTGTTTATGTAGGCCAACTTCAAGAGAATTGGAAATCACAAGTAAAAGCATTTCCTTTTTACACTAATGATAAAAGCCACTCTGTTAGCAACACTGGTGCTGTGCAGAATGTAAAATATGTGCAAGTCCAAGCCTGAAAGATCTCACAGACTAGCAAGGAATGAAGGATAATAAAACCAGACACAAAACTCCAAGAAAAATGGCCAAAAACTATTATAACAAAAAAGTTTCTTTTCATTTTACTGAACTCACAAGGAGGTTGCAGGCAGTGGGCAGTACTAACAACCTTTGCACAACTATGGGCAGGGAACAGAGATTTGAAAGAGCGGTAGGACGGGTGGGAGTATTTGTAGTACTGCAATAGAAATAAACAGAAAAGGAACAGCATGGAAGAAAAGAGATATCAGGGTGTGAGGAAATGCCAAATGTCAAGAGGCATACAGGTAGCAAAAGAAAACAGGAAAATACTTATGGAGAACCACTTTAATGATGACACTAGCAGAGGGTTAAGAGGTTTGTTGTGATAACAGAGCAGTGCAAAAATTTACTTCAGTGTCAGTACTTTGCCCAGACCGAAGAAATTAAACAGCAATCTGTTAGGCTACAGGGAAAGGCTGCAAATATGAAGTAGGAGGAGAGGTTCAGCAATTTGAAGTAACTATGGTGTGTTCCAGGGCCAAGTTGCCTACTAACCTGTCATCAGTGGGATCAGAATCTGTTTCTTTCTCTGCTGGGACATTCAGCGCTTCAGCCAGCTGTGAATTACTGTCATAGACTCGATAGTGGATCGGCTGCAGCTGGTGAGCATACCACTTGGGTTTGTCACCAATCAGGGCTGGGTCAAACATATCTGCACAAAATACAAGGAGAGCATTAATTGAACTAATTTATTGGTGTCAAGGGTTTCATTCACAGCGGAACTACCCTTTACTGACTCTTGTACAAAGAAAGGGACAGTCTCTAAGAAGCCTACAAGACTTCTCTGTAATCAAACAAGACAAAAGCTAAAATTAATTGGAGGAGTGAGTGGCAAACAGCAGAGCTAACTTGGTAGAAACACAAGTACACATGTAATAATAGAAAAATATTCTTTGAACTGAATTTCCCTCCCCATCAGGAATAATATGGTACAAAACTAAGTCCTTCCCTAGAATCTCTTTGCTTTTTAAGTTTCCACATTAAGTCCAAGTGCAGGAAAGAGAAGACCAAAACTTACTGTTATGAATTCTTTGGAAAGCATAGTTAGTAGGGTTGAGTGACCACTCTCCAAAGTATTCTACTGCCTGTGTTCTGGAAAGCTTATCTGCAAAAGGTGTTTGCTTCGGCCTAGAGGCAAGAAAAGAATTTGCCTGGAAGGCCACCACCGGTCGTGGGAAGAGACGAAGAGTGCGAGTATGCATTTGGAAACCTTGCAAAACATTTGGTGAGTTGAAGAATCTCACCATAGCAACTCTAAAAAGAAACAGAGGACAATGTATCAGATAAAAACACAGAGCATAACAGAAAGGAAGCCTTTGAAAAGTATGCAATAGGCAATCTTTCAAACCTTTGAAGAATGGTAACGTAAGTCTTCTTAGAAAACAGTTGTAAAAAAAAAAAAAAGAAAAAGAAAAGCAAAAAACCAAACCAAGACCAAGAAATCATTTTGTTCTAATTCACCACCTAGTTCACCAACACAAAGATCCACTCAGTGAAGGATATAATTCTCATATGCACTAGCTGAGGTGACAACTAAGTCTCCAGCTTTTTTTGTAGTTCAAGGCTTGTGATTTAAGCTGAGGATACAATATCGGACTGACAAATCCAGGTAAAGTGGATGATCTATAGGAAAATGCAAGAAACAAAACACCCCCTCAAGAAACACAGTTATGTTCGTGCAGTTAATAGATCTGAGATAAACACTGTAATTTCTGCTCTTTCTCCCCTCATGACGTGAAGTAGAATCTGCCATAGAACCTGGAAGATGCTGTGTCACCCACAGAAGTGTTTGTGCTTTTTTATGAAGACTCAGTGGTACCTTGCTGTTCAGCCTCACCTGGTAGCCACATCAACAGAGTCCACATCATTTCCATAGATCAGGGGGTTGAATTCTGTGGAGGGAGTAGACTGCAAATCATTCTGTGGTCTTCCCAGCAGCAGTGGCACCTCCTGCCCCTCCTGGAACTTCTCTAGATTAAGAATGGGCTGAGTATTCAGACTCATGCTGGCCAGGGCCTAATGAAGGACATTATGCACACATTCAGCAAGAACAGTTATTCAAGGAACAAAAGAAAGATCAGAGCTACCCTGCCCTCTAGGCAATTGCAACCATTGTGCATGCTCCATTAATTTGTTTTAAACCACCTCCTAGGCTGAGTCAACAAGTATCTCCAGGCCCTCCTTTATGTTTATTGTCATAATGATCTGTTCACTGCTCAAACAGTTCTGGAGCACGTCAAGGAGTAGCACAGAAGTTCACTTTGCTAGATCATTCATGACATGTAAACAGATAGTCCAAATTGGACCACACGTAGTATGGCTCTGCATACGACTTACTGTAGAGTTATTCTCCTCTGCAATTTAAATACACCTTGGGAACTAATGGCCTTGCAATTTGGCCATTCAGCCAGTGAGTTTGATATACCAGGACAGTGTGGAGACATCTTAAACAAACATCTTCCTGTACCCCTGCAAATCTCCACTTTCCATCTAATTGAAGTCTTCATCTCTCCATAAAGCTACTATCCTCTTCAGCCCTCATAAAGTCTTCAGGGATATGTGCTGGAGCAGCACAAGTGGTAAATCAGTCCTGGACACCCAGACCTATCCTAAATCTTCCTCGTGTATCCCATTTGCCCACTCAGGCTTCATCTTTTCATTTAAAAAAAATACATAAAACCAAGCTAAACAAACAAACAAAAAAAACTCCAAAGGAAAAGTGTAAAATGGAAAATTGAGGGGGAAAGAATAAAATAAAGAACCTTGTTGTCAGGAGTGAGCAGCTGTTTCTGAGTGATTGCAGTCATGCTAACCAGACACTGGAGGCAAGATGGAAGATCATATAATAACACCACAGCAGCCCATCAGAGCCAAGACGAACACATGACCACAGAGAAACAGATGGAAGGAAAAAAAAAAATCTATTACTACCAAATATCACAAATGAGAGGAAACAAAAGGGACCACAAAATAAGCACATCTTAGGAAACTGCCCCACCCCCAAACATTCGCATCTTGCCACTTAGGAAACTGGAAAGCCTGCTGTCCTTAATGATGCAGCTAAGAACCTCCTACTACAGTTTAAAAGCAGATATGCCAAAATTCATTCATTGGCCTTAGTGATGTGGGCCACAATTTTGTCTTGTCTACTTTGTACAGCAACCAGCAGTACTCCTCCTTTGCCAATGGTAAACTCTTAATGATAATGCCCACAGGAATACATAGGGATGTAAGCTGCATTTGGGTGAACATTGAGAATTTTAAATATGGCTTCAAAAAAACTGCAATTTGTTCTTGTGATACCCAACTTTACCCTGGTGAGAGAGTTTTGCTAAACAGCCCCTGAAATTGCAAGGGGGTGAGGCAGCAGTGGGGGAAAGGTTGTTCTAACAAAACTCCAGGCAACACATCACTTCCATCTGTGCTGACAGCAGGTACTGGGGTATGACAGAGGTTACACGCTTTGCTCTCATGGTCTACGAGGAAAGAGAAAGAGCAAACCTCATCACATTAGTAACACCTTTACCTTTAGATACTGCATGCAGCGTGCATAAGGAGAACAGAAATAAAGAGATAAAACCTGCTTGACACGATCAGCCAGGATGACCCAAGCTGATTAATGGCTTAGCAGGACCTGAGAGGAGAGACTGAGACCTCACACACAGATCTGTGAATGGAGGGGAAACAAAGATGATCATAGCTTGATGGATCAAGTCAGAGTTTAAAGCCCACATGGCAAATGTAAAGGAGGAATCTGGAACTTTCTGCACCAACTGGAAATAAGTTAGCCCCAAACAACAGTAAAAATCAGAAACTATCAATTGTGTACAGGGCCATTTCAGCTTTATATTTGCATTGCATTCTTATCCACTGTAACAGAAGAGTTGGGCAAGACTACATCTGCTAAGTTCTACTGAACCTGAGTCCTTTCCTCAAAGTGCATATTACCTGTTTCAGATGCTTTTTCAGCTCCGAAGCTTCTGGTTCTGGCAGTGCTGGCAAAGATTCCGCATTTGGGGGAACAATCACCTGGAATTAAGCACAGCAACAAACTAAAAATTCCCGATCTGCAGTCACTTCCAAAACAGAATCTCCTGAACCTCCACCACCCTAGAGACCAAGGAATAAAAGCCATAAAGTAAAATAATTAATAATTTAAAAAACACAATCTCACACATACACAGCTGCATTTCACTTGGATGTTCACTTCTCTACGGTTGTTTTTGTTTACAATATCCCAAACAGTGGAGTTACTTTATCATTTACCACAGAAAAAAGAGAAGTTTGAATGAACCCACACTTTCCATCAAGTAGATGATGGTTTACACATTTCCCTTCAATTAGCTTTGCTCATACCTCTGTAGAAAGTGAGGTACACAGCCCCATTTGAATCATGACAATCAAGGCTGCTGGAAGCCTCAGAACAAATTGGGTTTCTTAAGTAGGACTGTAAGAGACAGTCTCACAATTAGTCAAGAAAGCTTTATCATTCATTTGAGGATTTATCTTCTAATGACATCGCCAGACGGATTAACTGAGAAAGGATACCTTATGCAAAATACATAGGAACCTTGAGACACAATAAGGAACGGAACTCCGAAGTTTAAGATGGGAGTGGCAAAGACAGACCTAGGGCAGGCATCATTAAATTCTGAGTAAGTACACTGATGACAGTACACAGTTCCCCGGAAACAATGCCACAAGTCCTGATGAGTACCACTTACCCTGTTGGTATCCAGGTCAATAAGCCAAACATCATCAGGCATTTTAAAATCCAGTTTGTAAAGAAAGAAACTTGCTGGAACACCAATGATATAAGGCGTAGGGGCTAGAAGCAACTGAGAGAAAGACAGAATTTACTAAGGACAAAATCTGCATTTGATATTACCATTCTTCCCAAATATTTATTTATTGACTACGATATGTTTATAGCAGAGTACACAACACAAAGGCATTGATAAATAAGTAATAGCTTGCCACGTTTATTGTGGACCAAGAAAAAAAACGTTCAGAGTAAGAGCTTAACTTGAAAAGCAGCAAGTCACAGATTAATACATCCTCAGCTCAGACTGAGTCTGTGCCACTGTAAACAGGCACAAACTATATGCAAGGGCTTTACCCTTATGCTTGTAGTGGTCATTTGGTTTCAAAAAAATAACATCTGTATGAAGTAGAAGATAGATATATTTTTTCAAATGTATGTGGGAAACCTCAGGGGAAATTCAGGAAAAAAGCGAATCAGCAGAGGACAAAGATTTAAATCAATTATGCATGTAGCAGCTTGAGACCAGTGGCTTGAGAGGCTAATTTATTCTTTGAATCCAGAACGGTTGGTCACCTCCAAGGGGTGGTACAAGCACAGACCTGCAGCATCAGCTGCAGGGTAGCACTGAAGTAGTAAGATGGCCTGAATTCTATTTTTCCAAGCAAAATAATGAGCTCCGGCAAAGAGCCAACTATTGGCAAAACCCAGATTCCCAGCTGATATCTCTGAAAAGATTAAATTCCAGACAATTGTTTCTAAACTCTGAATCAAGAGCCCTCAAACATCCTTAAATATTACTTTGGACCCTCCCCAACAAATGTTAATACTCAGTGGGGGAAAGTAGGGGCAGGGAGGTGGTGGTAAATACTTGTCACAGTATTGTGGATCTATGGCCATTCAGTCCATCGTCTGTTTAATAGTGCTTTGAATCATTCTATTCTATGAGAGAGCAACAAAGGAAAAACATGTACCTGTTCTGCAGAGGCCATGCAGGTGGGAAGCAGAGGGATCACTGGGAACATGTACTCTAATGGGTAGATCATGGCCACAAAGGCCATCACAGACATTGAGAGCGCATTATAATCTCGGGACTGCAATACAACCTGCAACCAAGGAAACTCCCATTAGCACAGCAGCAACCATTCACTTCTAACACTTCCCTCAGGGGTATACAAGGATCACAGCCTGCAGGCTCCAATTCAATGGCTGTGAACTGGGTAACTCGCCATTAATCTGCCTGAACACAAGCTTCAGATCCTTTTTTGAGTAAGAACAGAACTTTTCAAGCCAGGAACTTCCGAAGAAAGTATTTCTTCCCCCACTCCCACACACAAATCGATTCCAGGAAATGCAGGGAGACAGCTACTCTATACATCCAGCCTATGCTGGTTTTGAAGAGGGCAGTGCTTCCTAAATACTTATCAAAAATCTACTCTTCCCTTCTTACCTTGTGCTCCAGAAGGATGCAGGTCAGCACCTGCAGGCAGGCATCCACTCCCAACAACTCCAAAGGCAGATGTAATGGAAAATCCACCAAGGTGAAGCGGGATGGATCAGGCAGCGCAAAGGTCAAAGCTGGCTGCAACTCATGTGGCAAGACTTCCACATCCACCCGCTTCTGACCAGCAACGGGCATTGGTGACCGGAGCAGGCGGTATATCCAAGCCTCAATCTCCCGTAAGTCATATAGCAACGCACTAGACTTTTCTTCCACCAGGAGGGAGCCTGTGAAAATCCGCCACATTGTATCCCTGTACAGGGAGAACAACAAGATTAAGATTCCTGGAGTTTCACTTAACAGCCATTCTGCAAGGCTCTTCCAGAAAAAAGGGCAGATCCACCAAGAACTAAAAGAGGCAACTAACAAACATTTGATCACACAGAGGAATGGAAGACAGGGATTTAAGCTTACTGACACAACCACTGTGGGGAAGTATAAATCTTTCTGTGGCAGGAATCAATACAAGTAAGTCACTTGAGAGTTCATTCATTCATTTAAAGGATTCAGTCAGGTCCAGATCTCTGATGGAATCTCATTGCCCTCATTCGCTTGAAATTCAGCAGACACGTGGGATACTTTCCTATCTCATACAGAATTGTGGCAGGCTGACTGTAGGGCTCTGCTTCCAGCAGTCCTAGAAACCTTTGCAAGAATGGGAATTAAACATGAGATAATAAAAATATGCCACACCCAAGATCTTCCAGATGTTCCAGATAAAATATTCTTCATCCTATCCTAAATTGTCCTGCATCATTCTGAAGAGCTAAATAACCCATGCCAGAAATGGAGGTATTTCAGCTAAATCTCTGAAAGCTGTGCAGAAAACAATTTAGGCACTTTAGCAAAAGAGGCAGCAATTTTTCCATGCCCTAAGCTAGCAATCTGCAAACCTGCAGCTCACAGACGGCCTGGCCAAAAATCATGTACAGCATTGCTCAGCACCTTCAGAGCTTCAAAACTCGAAACTGGGTCTAATGAGGGAAGCAAGGGACTTGTACACTTCAGCCATTAGTGCTGCAGAACAGTGAAGGCTGCAAACCTTCTGTACGCATTCTGCAAAAAACTTCAGCCTGATAAATATTTTCAGTTACTGCAACAGATCCCTTAGAAAGGTATGGGTTCAAATCAGAGGTTCTACCTTTCAGTTCAGAACTTAAAAAAAGTAAAGAAAAAACATTACGACACTAGCGGCTTCACAAAGGACGAATAATTAGAGGAATTTGGATGGGTCAAAATAAGGGCAATTTGAGATTACAATGAGTACATGATACCCCTCTCAGGAACTGTGACACTCTTCATCCTCTGCTCTTCCTTCAGCCACTTGTCATGCACAAGATATTGGGTTGTTAAGAGGCATGCTCCACCTTTGGACAGTAGGAAGGATTCAGTTTCACCTTTATTCTGCCACCACTTCAAAATTATTCTACTTTTCCAGGTCGCCATTAATAAACCACATGGTAATTCAAACCTGCTGCTTTACTTTTCCCAGAGACCTATCCTCACTATGCCTTCTCTAGCCCTCCTCATTCATCACTCAATTCTCCTCTTTAAGAATTCTGTCCAATAAGAGCAAATTTTTCATATAACACATACCACTCAAACACTGAAATACGCTACCACCCCTTTCAAAAAAACAATATGAGCTCACTGAGCAGAGGAAAATAATGAAATTCAATGCATTTTTTCTGCCTCAGTAATTATCAGACTAAATCAAGTGACAAAATAAACTTCCTTAATAGACATTTCCATAGGGGAGGGGGGAAGTTTTGTTCTGACAGAATAATTTATTCTCCATCAGTGGATTCAGATGATAAATCTGCTAACACACGAATCAGTCATACTAGCCCAGAACACTCTCCTGGAACTATTCCAGGGCAGTAAACCGAGAAATAGGTTACTGCTCTACGAACAGGACATATTTTGTGCAAAATGTAAAGAGCTTATACAGATAACAATTATAATCTGTCATTTTTTGCTTTTGACAAGTTTAATTTGGAGTGTACCGGGCTACTTAATTCACATAATGTACTATTTCACAGCCCTGTCCCTCTTACTGTTGAAATAATCCCCTCCTTCTCCAGAGTTTCATTTCATACTTTTTCTGTTCAGTTAGCATACCGGAAAGGCAAATATCATCCTGGAACACAGGTGCCAGGCACAGCAGCACAGATATACATCCTTGCCTGAAATACATATAAACATTCTTCCTTCTGTACACTACAGTGCAACAGTTTTTGTTACATACCCAACACTACAGTAGAACATACGTAAGATTAATATATTACATTAAATATACACCAAGTTCCTGTTAAGTTGCTGTTACCAACAACCATTCCCATATGTTTCCTAGACAACTCTCTTGTTTTTCCACCTCTCCTCGCTCTCCCTTTCTAATATTGTACTTTGACCTATTTCAGCTGATCCTGCTTCTCTAGTCTTTTCTCTCCCACACTGAAGTTCAGATTGTTTCATAAGCTCATTAAGCACATTTTCATCATTACCCTCTTGCCCCAAGTGGAAACTCTCTCTGTTATTTCTTGGCTGTTTCTAATTTGCCAGAGAATCAGTCTTGATGTACTTTGCCACAGAGCTTAAATGCCAAACAGCAGCATCAGTGCTCAGCTTCAGTTGTCAGAAGGGTAGTGCCTCCTTCGGTGTATTAAAAATTAAAATCATGTCAGGTTACATAACCAGACAGAGAAGTTTTAAAGACGTCATTATAAAAATTTCCTTTTCCTACCATGAACCTGGGTTAAAACAGTGTTTGGCTGCTTCTGCAACCATACCTGCAGCCACTATTTGCCATACAGGCAATTGCAGCCCTGGACACAAACAGTAGGAGGAAAAAGTTCTTTCTTCCCTCTCAACGTACCTCTGCACCCCACGAGGAATGCCCAACTTCTTGCCCAACAGTCTCTCACTACAGCAGTCCACAAGTCTCTTGAGGGTGTAGAGACACTCACGAAATGTGGAAAAGAAGGGATAATGACTAAGGATGCACAGAGAAGTGAGGGTGCTGTTCCGAGAGCGATGGCCGCCTTTGGCCAGACGCTTACTGCGCGGTGACCGATTCACATCAGGGGTAGACTCTGCACTTGGAGCCTGCAGCGAAGAACCGCTCTCTGAACTCTCAGTGCCCACTTCCTCTTGGGGTGCTGATGCATCCCCAGATTTAGGGACCTTCTGTCCCTCCCGACCTCGATGTCCCCCTGTGCCTTCTCCCTTCTCCTTGGGTACTCGCTTCTGGAAGGAGCGGTAGAAGTTGACGCAGATTCCATAGCGAATTACACCTGTATCCTTGTCCGTGAGGGTGAAGACAAAGGAGGTGTCATCACGGAAGCTCATGCGTTTTTGCCGCACACTCAGACATCCTTCCGGCTGGCAGAAGAACACAACATCAGGCGGTAGAGGAAAGTCTGCGTGGTCTTCTAGAGGGTAACGTCGCAGCAGTTCGGGAGTCTGAGCAACACTATCACTGCTTGGGTGCCTACAAAAGAAGCAAATAAAAAACGGATACATAGTTGATTAATACCAATAAAAATCTTTGTGAACTTCCTACTAACACATCAGGAGCTTGCGGGCTGAGCTTCATCGTTGTTTCTCCTCTCCCCTATCAGTCAGGGAAAGTGCAGCTTCTCAGTCGCTACCCACAACGCTCAATCACTACCACAAGGCAGAAAGGTCAAGTAAAGAAGCCTAAGTCTATACCATCACTATCAAGGCCCAGCAAGAAGCCTGTTAAATTTGACTGAGAAAAGGACTTTCAGGAGTATGTTGTTCCCAGGAGAACTTTATATTGTCATGTTTCCCTGACTCTTGACTTTCAAAATTAAGTTAGCTGCACAGGTGTCTGGGCAACATCTTGGTAGGAAATACAGTGCCCCTCTCCAAATATCCAGTTAGAGGAAAAGCCCCTGGATTTCAGCCATTTATGAACAAGATGAAAAATTAAATGAAAAAATCCAGTATCAATTCCTAATTGGGAAAACAAGAATTTACAAGGAAAGAACACAAATGAATGGTAGAGTGATAGGGACCTCATCCTAAAAAATTCTCATTAAAAAGTCCTAGCAACCATGGCTATATATATTTCTAGCTTTGATTTTCAGGTTGGACTTAAAGTGTAAGTTGCTATAAAAGCTGTGTGATACCATGTGGACCTATTAACACTGTGGTTCACTAATCTTTGTATCACAAATGACCAATGGAACACAAAGACAGAAAGGAAATACTGCTGTTGCCTAATTTTTCACTAGAAGACCAGATTCTTTCAAAATATTAACAATTTTCCTACCACTACTTTTCCGTGAAAGTTACTGAATAACTGCCAGACATTTAGAAGGAGATCCATATAGTGAAGGAAGAAAAACTTGTCCCCAGAGCAACCTCTCTTTGGTTTGACCTCTTTGCTATAGTCTGGTCTCTCATCATTTTCTAAAGTAATTAGCATTTAGTATCATGCTTACTAAATGGAAGGTAGGATGGCTCCACCATCGTTCCCCTCTGGGATACGACACCAGACATTTTCTCATTTTGATACTTTAGATTTGCTTATTTCAAAATACTAATGACACTTGTTTTTCTCATATAATAGATGTGAAAAAAACCAAACAAGTAGTAATGGAATGTTCCTAATTTATAAAAGAAACTGGTGCAGATAGCTCTGCTGACTAATTCTCCCAAACTAATATTTTATTACAGAAAAATTAAAAATGCTTTCATAACGAAGCGTAAATTCCTAACAAGATTTATACTGCCTGTATAGTTAAGTACTGAAATACTGTATGAAAAGAAAAATGAAACACTAAAAAGCTTTTATATCCTAGCAGACATAACTAATGCATCATCTGCTGAAGAACAAACATCAAATAATGCTGATAGAGTTTAGAGAGCCCATTTCACAGTAAATGACAAAAAATGACAAATCAAAACAACGAAATGACCAAAAAAATTACATCAGTGAAGTACCAGTGAATATATCACCACTTCTTTTGCAGTAATATTGGCTACAAGGACAGGGTCTTCTCAGACATTGAGAACATTTGCATCTAATAAAAGAGAGTAGTTCCAAAAGACATTACTATTTGTGCACAGTGGATAAAAAGAGGTAACGGTAAAGGCCACATGGAGCTCCTGAGGACTTTGTAGTAGAATCTACTTCAGTCAGCTCCATCTCTTATCATAGGCATTTGCTGAAGTGCCTAATGAGACAACAGACCTCTGAGCAGTAGCAGTTTAGCTACCTTGGGCTGACAAAAAGCAAGAGAACTGTAGGAGTCCAGAAGTGATACTAGTAAATTTCTAAGTGAGAACATCAGACACTATAAATGTCACTGGAGGAGGCAATTAACATTTCTTCCTCCTTTTTCTATTTGGTGACACACATATGGAAAACTTGGTTATTTTCCTGCAGACACTAGAAGTAATTTAACTATTAAATAATTCTGTCCATAAAATGCAATAATAAAAATAACTATTTGTTAGGATTATGCCATTTCCTCCACTTAGCCTATTTAAATACCGCATTCAAAGTATTCTGAAAAGAAAGCAAGAGGTAAAGCAACAGTCTGATGCACAAAAACCACTGATATTTAGAAATGAAAGCAAAACAGACTTTGGGATACACCCATTGAAGAGACTCACAGAAAGCAGCTGCATAAACTTTGAATAAAGAAAAGTAACATTTACCGAGCACCTGCGTGTTTGACAAACAGAACACCTATCAACCCCACATTTCATACATGCTTTAAGTAAATAAGCATAAAATTTTATCTATTGATAGTTAATAAGACTTTAAAAAACCAAAAGCATTCATGTCATTCCTATGAGGATTAAATATGTATTAGAGGGAGAAAGAGCCAAGTAAGGCAAGTTCCAGATTTATTTTTTTTTCAAGCTGAATTTACAGACTACACTTCAACAGCTAGAAAA
Source organism: Pseudotriccus pelzelni (assembly GCA_035584735.1). Classification (NCBI taxonomy): domain Eukaryota; kingdom Metazoa; phylum Chordata; class Aves; order Passeriformes; family Tyrannidae; genus Pseudotriccus; species Pseudotriccus pelzelni. The sequence continues at coordinate 23,847,516 of JAWMRA010000161.1, forward strand.
GTGGTAGTATTTTACTACTAGTAGTAAAATTAGTAGAAAATTAGTATTTTTCTTGCATTTAGCATTCAATGTTTTCAATTTGTGAAACCCTCTGTCCTGATGACAGTAAAAGCAAAGAACTTCAGACACACTGGCTACCAGAAAGTGATATATAAATTGTCTTTTCTTAGTCACCTTTTGCAGACCCTGGAAAAGAAGTCTAAGGACCACAAATTAAAAACCTTTGGCTGCACTAGTATCTTTCAAAAAGTGCCCTGGCCTAAGTAGATGCTGCCCTTAGGATAGCATTCTGCGCACATTTCAGACAGCACTTCCTCACACCAAGCAAGGCTTCATCAATGAATGTGAGGCTATTTAATCCCCAAGCAAAAGCATTGCTGAGACTTTTACATTACCTGGCTCCAATGATCACAAGATAGTCCAGTAAGCGAGGGCAGATCCTCTTTTTCTGCACCATTGTCCTTGATGCGCCTCCCTATGTCATCTCAGTGAATTTCTGTTCATCGATCCAGTGGTCAGTTATCCCGGCAGTCGTGATCAACTGCCTCGGGGAACAAAATCTGCTGGAAACTATTTGGCAAGTCCAACCTATAATCAAGAAAAGCAAGAGTGTCAAAAGCACAATCAGGAATATCAAATACACATAAGCAACTTCATGGCCTTAATTACATTCCCAAAAAGCCTCAGTGTTCTGTGCAGTCATGGCCATCCACAGATTTCTATCTTCCAGCGTACAAAACCACAGCACAAGCCCACAAAAACAGAGAGAGCTGAAAAGCACACAAGAAAAGAACGAGAGGATCTCAAGAATTACTGGTTGGTGTCGATCATCTCAGAGGCCTTTTCCCACCTAAATGATTCTATGGTTCTGCTCTAAAGGAAAACACAGACAAACAAAGCTGCATCACTTCCAAAGAGCTATTCATTAAGTGGCTTGCGTGTTGTTTAGGCAAATCCATGACATCCCTGCAGTCCTTGGGAAAGGAGCTTCAGTTGGCAACACTGTACAGCTAAACATGACTGAAGAAAAAGACACAGCTGTGTGGTAAACAGGAGGAGTAACATCAAGAGAAGGCCAGTTTGACAAAATGCATCTCACCGTCCCAAACGTGCAAGCGGCCTACAGCAAGGATGATCTCCACAACCCCCAATGACTGCGCTAACACTTTTTCTGTGAAGGTATAGAACATTGCAATAGCAAAAGTGCCTCTTGTAAATCAGACTGTTTCTTTTGCTAACTTTGTTCAATTCCATTTATTTTGTGCATCTTCACCACTCACTCTTGATACGCGTGTCTCCTACAGCTGATTTCTCTCCCCATTTTATAACAGAAAGATCCTCTTGGCACAACTGGTATTTTACTGCAGCATTACTACTTGTCAATAATTATGCTTAATAGATAGCCAGAACTCAGTAAGCACTGTAAAATCATTCTTTCCAATCCCACAATTCATACTTCATAGAATTCACGACAAAGTGGGAAAAAATTCTTAAAAAGTAATACAGTTCCACATTACAACGTTCCCTATGTGTGTTTGAAAACAATCTGAAACCAGGAATTTTCTGAAATGGAAAGTTCTCAGAAACTCCAAAAATCAGAGACGCTGAAAGTATATTATACTACAAGCTTACTGAGCAACCCAATGAAAGTATTAGTAAAGTTATTTTATACTCAAAAAAATTTGAACTGATTGCCTTTTGGGGCATATTCAGAGTAAGGTTTTGATTTCAGTTCATGTTTCCATCCTAAGGCTATGACAGAATTCAGAAAATTATTATTGCTGTACTAAAATATTTCAGTTCTGCAGCATAAAATTTATATTTTATTTGTATAGAACTATAACAGATTTACTAACAACCTGTAAATCTCAGCAAAATCAGATTATTTTCTTGATGTTTCTCTCATTAATTCACAACCACAAGTTAGCTAAAAGTCCTGTAACTGTCAGTACCTCAGAGTCACATTCAAAGTCTAGTAACATATTTTCTTCCCAGACCTTTATGTTCGAGGAACAGAGTTGGGGAATTTTATTCACTAGTTTTCCAAATACCAGTAAGAACACAAACACACACACACAAAAAAGCATGTATGTCACTTATAAAGAAGGAAAATCATACTAGTCAGTAAGTATTAATTAAGGAATAATAAACTGAAAGAAACTTTAATGCTCACAACACACACAAACCCCACAATTTGTAAAATTTTGCTGCACAGTTTTAGTAGATCCTCAATTACAGTTACTGTAGGCTCCTAAGTGACAGCACTATGAATTATCTTCTCTGAGCAGCAATACTGTCATAAATTTTCTTCTCTGAACAACAGACAAAGTACAGATACAGGAAGCAAAGTTCCTGTTTCTTCATTTTAATGACATTACTGAAAACATTGTAGAATTTGCCCTGGAAAAGCTTTTGATCCTTGATATTCTACAAATATTTTGGTGTAGATTAACCCAAGAGGAACAAGATGGGATGATCAAGTAGACCTTTTTGTTTCCAGTTTGTTTTGTTTCTAAATACCTTTACCCAGAACCCTTTAAGGAACAAACTAATCAGTCACAGATACAGGAACAGGAATAAGTTACCACGATGTAACCCAGAAGTATGACTTTGAGGAAATTCTGCTACTCAGTGATAACCAAACATGTTGTTCCTCTATAACAGAGACTACCCTACCCCTCAGTGAAGGTGGAAAAAGTAAAATATATTTACAGTGGAGTAAAAACATGCAGTGACTACTGAGTAACAGAGAGACTACAAGACCACAACCTTAACTTACCTTTCAATAACAGCATTAAAGAGTATTGTATTAGTATTTGTTGGAACCCACCTCCCTAATCCTGGCTGGAATTGGACACCACAATTGATGATCTGTATAAAGCAACACAAACAGGCTTCTAAGTCCTGCCTCCTGTCCCCTATCTGCCAAAAGCTTGCTTTCAAGCCACTGTCATTCCCTTCCCTGTGCTGGCAGAAATGTTCATGCAGCTACACGGCGACCCAGATTGTGGAACAGATATGGACTAAAACTGAACCTTCCCTTTTCCCTTGCCATTTTTTTGTTTTACTAGGTTGGGAGTTTTATTAAGTTGGTTCACCAAGTGGCCCCACAAATGCTTGTGCGGGCAAAAAAAAAAGTAGGACCAAGTAGCTAGGGGAATCTGGAAAACCTGACTGAACATAATACGATCACAGAGCTACAGACAACATCTCTACAGGCAATAAAGAGGTAAAGTAGTGTCTTTCTCAGAGATTTGCTATCATCTCTCCTCTAACTTCTGGATTTTACAGACTAAGTACATTAGGACAGAAATAGATAGAAACAGATCAAACAACCAAGAGATACTTCAATTTCTCCTCTTTCATGTTGGCATTTGGACCTGAACTGAGATATTAACTAGACTCTGAGATGGTACAAGTTTTGACATATCAATGTCAAAACCTCTTCTCTCTCTCAAGCTGCTTTAAGATTGTTTTTTCTGAAAAGGTTTCTGCGGTGTTTCTCTTTGCAAGCACATTGGAACCAGGCCTTTGAAGGCTGGATCCTCCAGCAGCACTTGAGTAGAGACTTTCTATAACTTCAGCTCAAGAAAAGAAGAAAAATAAAGAAGTGAAGGCCACCACAGAAACATATTGCACAAACAGATCACATATCAGACAACACCATAATTTTAAAAAGCACTTATACGGATGATGAACAGGTTGGTGAGAACTAACACTACCCACCCACTGCAGCAGCTGTCAGCAATACTCACGAGCTAAGAAAAGTTTGCACAGTAGCCTAGATGTAAAGACAAAAGGCCAGAGCCAGCATCAACTCACAGCCTACCAGTAACTCAAGATACAAAAGAAGTGTTCAAAACAACAAACATGTCTATTACTGGCACTACTCTGCATTTCAAAATTCCCAACAAAACACCCACGTTTTAGGTTGTAGCACAACTTCTTAGAGGACAATCTGTATGGCATTTTGGAACTTAAAGTCCTCCCAGAAATACAAGTCTATATAAACACACACACGCACACTCATGAAAAGCACACCACAGCATGGATATGGCAGCATGAAAGAACCACAGCAGACTTCTTATCAGTTTAGAGCCATCTGTGTCAGACCAATAGCCTGCATCAGTCCCAAGAGACATGAATCATGCAGCAACTCTGTTTCATCTATCCCTTAGAGTCTTCAGCCTTTTCTAATTGTCTTTTTATTGTAGACACAAAGCCAGAGGAACAAAGTAATTTAGTCAAAGAATAACTTGAATACAACAAACTGCTAACACAACCTGGCTCACTGCATTTGCTCCGGCTGAGATGGAGTTCATTTTCCCTACAGCAGCTCTCTTAGTGCTGTGCTGTGTGTTGACACACCGATGTCTTGGCTACTGCTGAGCAGTGCTCTCACAGCACCAAGACAGTCTCTCCAACATTCCCCCCCTCACCAGTAGGCTGGGGAGGGGACACAGCCAGGACAACTAACCCAAACCTAAGGGATATTCCATACCATATGACATCTGCTCAGCAATAACAGCTAAGAGAAAGGAGGAGAATCCCTTATTTACAACATTTGTCTTCCAGAGCAACCACTAAGCCTGCTGAAGCTCTGCTTCCCAGGAACTGGCCAGACATCACTTGCTTATGGGAAGTAGAGAACAAAAGTTTTTGGGTTTCGTTGCTTCCATGAATGTAACCTTTGCTTTATTAAACCACCTTTATTTTGACTCACAAGGGGGTTTTTCTGTCTTATTTTCTCACCCCTGTCCTGCTAAGGAGGGCAGTGACAGAGTGGCTCAGTGGACAACTGGCATCCAGTCAGGGTCAATCTACCACACTCACAGTCATTTTCGTCACACGGAAGATTCCAGCTCTGATGGGCCTTACACAACTGTAGGACAGTCAGCAGGTACTCAGATCACTGCTTGCAAAAATGATACAAAGACAACAGATTAATTTGCAACGGTCCTGCTTTCCTTGCAACTCTTTCATACTTTAGGATGCTACCAGAAAGGCTTCTCCTTCCATTATCTCCCACTTTCATCTGGTATAAGGATTATACTGCACAGTTTACCAGTAGGTGGCTACCTTTAGAATATGTCAGCATTATACAATTCAATTTGCACACTGACTGAGTAAAGAACATACAGTGGGACATGAACTTCTAAGAGAAAAAAAGAGGAAATCATGGAGGAGACAGAATAAATTACAGGACAGAAACCACATGAATTATGGTTCACTTTCACCTGGTGAAATACCAGATTTCCAGCCACACCCAAAAAGAATAAAATTTTTAGTTCTAAAATGTCCTTGGAACACCTTGAATTTCTGTTTACTCTCAGCCAAGACAGTCTGTACTTCGTTCAGATCTATAGGCACTATGCCTGACCTTAGCCCATTGTTCACTGTGAACTCAAGATTCATACCAATCGGACTAAACTGAAAGCTGAAACAAACACAAGTAGGGCCAGAAGTTTCAATGCCTGCTTTTGGGTTGATTTATGTTTCCTTTTCTCACATCACACACCTTTACCCATCTGCTAAGCTATGAGAAGTATGTGCAAATCCCTCAGGACCAGACAACCTGCACACAGGAACTCAACTCACCATAGAAACTTGAATCAACATGGTCTGAAGCACAATATGAACTATTCATGGTAGCTTTGACCTGTCTTTAGACATTTTAATAAACTTTATGGAGTCCTTACCACTGAAATTTTGGTTATTTCTTCTTCCAAGTCTGTTTCAAATGATCCCAGCCATTCTCTCTGGTAAAGCGCACACTATTTTTGCTTGTACTAAGCTTTTAAAGAAGTAGACAAGCAGTCTCTTTTCACATGATCCATTTTCCATTTTCTCTGCTTAACATCTATATTAACAGTAAACACTGCTAATAGTTTTATACTTAAAAATATGCAACATTCTAGGAAGCTCATTATTCCCATTATCCAGATAATACAGTGCTTCTACTAACACAAGAAACACAGACGACAGCACAAATGAGAACACCCCCACTTCTCCAGAGCCTGACAGAACATGGAACAATTTCTAAAATCTGATCTGGATGGACTTGCTATACTGGTGCAGCTGCTTTATGTGTGTTGCCATCCACCTTGGCAAGTCAGTAGTGCATGCCAACCCTGTGACTCCTAAAAAGATACCAGCACCTCGGAAGGAAAAAAAAAAAGAAAATAATTTAAAAAAAAGAGACATTTTCAAAGCAATGCAAGCATGTCTAAAACAGATAATGGCATATTTATCTAGTATGGTTAGTCTGCAAAACAGGTGTGGTTCTGCAAAATGCCTAGGGATAGTTCCAAGCATAAGAATCACACAGTAGAGAACAGCACTGCAGGCAGATTCTAAAAGCATCCTCCTTGGAGCACATGCACCACTTCAATCAGTAAGAGTTCCTTATGGACAAAATGGCAGATGCATCCCAACTGTTTCCACTTTCCATCTATCCAAAAAGCTTGAGTAAAAGGACAGAATTAATTCGATTAAAGAAAATTAAAGAATTAATTGCGAAAACAGCTTTTGGTAATACAAGAACAGTTTCTTTTAAGTTCTCCTGAATAATTATAATAATTTAAAGATTTCTTCCTACTACATAACATTATCTCTTTGCCTTCTGAAAACAGTACTGACACAGCCAAGCACCTTTAGCCTCCACATCAGTTTTCCAGAGCAAAATGGAGGCAGCGTGGACAGGGATGCTGACAAATAGACTGAACATGACCAGAATGAGTTCACAAACAGAAGTATCATGCCATACAGAGAGGAACCTTTTTGCAGCATTACAGAGTGAAGCTGGACTGATTCAGGTTCTCAGTTGCTATAGTGACAGATTTCCCTGTCCCTGCCATATGCTGGCCCTTCAGCGTTGCTTCCTCTCACCTCCCTGCTTCAGCCAAATGCTTGGCTAAAGCAGCCTGCTGTACATGCAAGATCACGCAGTCACCACACATGCACATGCTGAGAAAACAGACCCACAGGTAATCTGATTCAGATCAATCACCATAGCAACCCAATCTTTTAGTCCCTAGATTTTAGCCTGTCGGGTATATTTATAGAGCAGCTGCAGTGCTCCACCCCCTCTGCTCCACCACCAAAGCTCCCAGCACTGCCCACACTACAAACAAGCTTCACCCAGGCACAAGGACTGCCTGGAGTGAACACTGAAACATACCCATCCTGGCACCCACAGGCCCCCAAGCTAGATGACAGCGTAGTATTTGCAACACGCTAAACAAAACGCCTCGCAGTCACTGAGATTTGCCATATCCACGAATACTAAAAATATCAGAAGTCGTTATTACCCATGGAGAGCTGAGTACCAACCACAGCTGACAAGATCCACTTATCCAGGTACCCACAGGACACTTCCACAGACGTGCACTGCAGCTGCTCCTTTGGTCTCACACAAAAAGGATGCGCAAAGCGTGCTAACACACAGTCCTAACAGGAACTTGCAGAGAGCAGCAATCGCAAAGGAGTGGTTCCAGCAGCCCCTGCTCCACAGAGGCAAGGCTGTACCTACCAGCAGGTATTTGAAAACCATGCAGAAAAATCAAGACTGAGGCCTTGAATAAGCAACAAGAGATAAGTATGTGAGAAAGAACAGTATGCAAATACTGTTACCCATTTTATTCTATTTCACTCTTGGGAAAAACCATCAACAATAAACTAATGTAGGAAAAGCATACACTTTTACAGTACTCCATTTCCTAATAGCAAGGGGATGACAGATTTTAGCCTCAGCCCCAGGCCATTTCAAACACTTCACTTTACGTTAAAGACCTTATCCTCCTCCCCTTCTTCACTGCCTGGAATATCCCTTTAGTTATCCTCCCTGTGCAGGATCATTGTACAGGGCACACAGAGCACCACTCACTATAGAATCACAGAACAAATTATGGTGTAAAAACCCTCTGCCAATCTGGCTGGTTCTCCTGCTCTACATTGTTTGAATTTAAACTCATCTTTTATTTAAAATTAATCTCCAGAGATCTACACAAGAGAACAGCAACACAGGAGCTTTGGCTCTGTGTCCTTCTCTCTTTCCAAGTCTGTCCTTTTCTGTCCCTCCTTGTGAAATGTCACCATCACAAAATACAAGAGCTTTCTAATCTATTTCTACCTCATCAGTTTTTCATTTATTCTCAAAAGTAACAACCACTCAAACAGTTTGCAAGCAGTAGGGGTGGGGAGGAAAGGAAGGGCAAACCAAAACCTACACAATGCCCCCAAACCAAATTAGCCTCACACCTTCTGCAACCACAATAGCATTACCTTCTTTTCCAAACCAGAACTGCTTTTGGCTTGAGCTTTGAGTTAATAAACTTTGTTGATGCTTCTGACTGCAGCTTAGACCCCAGCACGCACAAGATGCTTCCACTCCCAACCCTCTGCCTGGTTCCCGTTTGAGAAGCAGGCCACAGTTCCCCTAATCCGGGCACCAGAAGGTTTTTTCCAAAAGCCAAACACTGCAAATGTACAACCATAAAAAATTAACAGGAAAACAACAAAACGTGACATTTGAGAGAACTGCTGGATGGAGCTGCAACTGCTAAATTATTCAGTGCTCTCCCTTGCTACGGCGCCTCCCGAAACCATGGTAAGCAACTCAAGGCCACGAGACATTACTCATGGCACCACCACTACCAAATACAGGCAGATACAACTCTCTTTCCTGGAGATAGGTCACACAGGGACAAGTGACAGGCTCACTGGGACCCCAACAATAATTCCAGCCATTTGTAAGACAGAAAAAGGGGACACTCACAAACAGTGTGGAAACACTGAAATATTGCTCAGGAAAATGAGAACCAGAAAATAAAGTACTTGAAATAATCCAGCTATTTGGCTGTTGTTAGCACCATGGAACTCAGAGCCTCAAATCTGTTTTGCCAGGTATTAGAAACACTCAGCCTGTCTCCACACGTGTACCACGTGCCTTCTTATTCCTTCCTTCTACATGCCTTCTCCTTCTCTTCATCAACACCGTGGAAGGTCAGAAATTCCTACTCTCAAACCAATCCTACTATTAATTCTGGTGATAAATCACAGTACCAGCTGGTCAAAACTGAAAGGAAGTACAGCCCATTTTTTAGTCTGCAAGAGTGCTGGGATGTGAGAAGCTCCTGTTTGGCAGACTCATCCCCACGTAAACACTGGGGGAAGCAAGCTCAGAGGGAAGAAGGGACAGGAACTGCCTCAAGCAACTGTTTGAGCCAGCAAATGACAGAACAAGGGGTCCCAACTGGACGTTCTTAGATATCGACGATCATCACGGCAAAGGAAGGAGGGGACACAATGCCTGCTGGCTATGGCTGAAGACTAATGAGAGAATGAAGGTAGCAACGGAGTGCCCTGGAGGACAGAAGAAGCGTGCCCAGCTCGTGGCTCCAGCAAAGCACAGTTCAGCTGCCATCAGGTGGAAACAGACTTGGCAGCATATTGGCTCACAGTTTCTGGTGGAAACCGGGTTTGATTCTTAATCATCTGTATCACAAAAAGCACTCCTCTCCTCCTGATGAGGTGCAAACAAGCAGAGGGGCAACTCCCCATCTCCTGCTACAAGGGCCTTTCCAGAGCAAGTACAATACACCCAGGCAGGCACAGATCCAGGGAAGCTGGTGTCAAGGCTACAGGCAAGAAGAGCATCAAACGTTTTATATTGACAGTGGGAAATTCTCTTAGAATATACTTGGAAGCTGGACACAACCACAGAGTTGAACTGGCAGATGAGACAGAGAAATGAAACAGATTAAGAAAAAAAAGGCTGCTCTGCTCAAAAGATAACACAGAGTTCCTGGAGGTCATCAGATACCAAATTTGACAGTAGTGTATCTTTGCCTCTTACATAAAAAACAAGTGTTGATTTCCTGATTCTCACAAATACAACTGTTTAGAAATTAGTTACAAATGAAACAAAAAGTAAAGATCTGACAAACATTACTGGGTAAGTCAAAGGCAATATGATGACCAGTCCTTTCTTGAGGGTTGCTGCTGCTTTGGAATACTGAAGGCTGTGGAAGAAACAGAAAATCATGAAACTTTGTTCCTGGCTGCTATGCCAATGCATTACTTGTCACAGGGACCCAGAAACATAACAGTCTCTCATCTAACTGCAACGTGTGGGAACACAGCATAAGAACTGCCTCAGCTTAGGTAATTTAGGCATATGTAAGCAGCACTTCTAACTTTCAAATTACTGTAAGTGTCCTGCTAGTAGCAGGTATCTACAGTAAACAGAACCTCTCACAGTTTAGTGGTTTCTAAAAGCAGGGCCTCCCTATTTGGGAGTTCTTCAGTATAAAGAGATTTCAGAGCTCCTGACAGTACATGGGTAAGTTCTTCCAAGTTTTGCTGGTTTTGGGGTTTCAGTTGGTTATTCTAGTTCCAAGAGACAAATCAGGAGCATGTTTGTCAATCATTAGCAGTAATTCTCACATGGCTGTGACAGGTTTAAAGACCTCCAGTGATAGAGAATCTAATTGTGCTAAAATCCTTTTCTAGCTCAGACAACAGAGCAAAGACCAGCAGAATTACAGAGGTTCAGTTACAGAGAATGAACAACAGGTCAACATCGATTTTTCATAGATCTCAAGGTCGAGAAAGAAAAGCAGCAAAACATTCTGCCTTCAAAAGAATTGTCATAATTATTCTACAGATTAACAGACTATCCCACTAAAAAACACTCCTTTCTAATTGATGCTTCATGCTGCTCATTTTTATTTCACTTTGTGTCTTAGGTCGTCACTTAGGTCACTGACAACGCTTTTACTTCACAAAAATTTATACCTTGAGATAGATGGAGGCCGTTTAAACTGAGGAAGTGATATTAATCTTACATCTCAAGCTCTTTCAATCTTTTTTCTAAATCCTTTCCTCATTGCTGCAAATCCCTAATTAGAAGCTGTATTCTGTGTTTTCCAGTATTGCACTGAATAACTACGTCAAAGCTTTTCTGCTGAGGGACTGTCCGGAAATTTAATGGAGTATATCTTAAATGGAGGCCCAGTAGGGCCAAAGGACATTCACAGGAATTAATTTGGGTTGTAACACATGCATTTTCTGTCTCCAATTCCTTCCTAATGGAAAGTAAGTGAAACATTTGACTGTACTAACGTTTAACAAGAAAGTATCAATTACCATGTTGTGAGCTTGATGGCACTACCCACCTAGTTAAAAAATTACAGTGTGAAATGATGGCAAGACACTACATTTTACACCATTTCTTATCCACTCACACACTACATCTCTACCAGTATGTTTTCCAAAAACAAAATGTATCTGGAATGGAGTAATCAGAGAAAATCTATTTGTTTGACTGCTGTAAACCAAAAACTGTGAAGAGATTTATTCTCTTAGAATTTAGCAGTACTTGTGACTTGCTAATTTAATACCAGAAATTCTCACAGATATTTGTTTTTTTCAACTGGCTCATCACAGAAGATCTAAAACAGACTAGACTGAACATCTTGACAGAGGTATGCCCAGTATATTCTGCCAATACAGAACCTGAATATTCACTATGACTTGAGGTGAGAGGAAAAAATTATGAGCCTCTGTGCCCCTCACCCCAAGGCAGATAAAATAAAAGCCAACACTAATTTAGGAAGATGATAGGAACAAATGTTTTAGTAAGACCTGAAATTTTACCTCTCCAATTCCAAAATCCTTCTGAAACAGACTGAAGTTGGACCTCATTATATACACACCCTGTCTGCTTTCAAAAGAGTTACAGAATGGCTGAAGAAGAGGTTTGCCCTCTAGTATATTTTACTTTATGTTTTTCCATGAAAACTAGCAGACTTTTTTTTTTTTTCCCATTTGCTACACAGCCTTTGGTTCACCACCATTCATGGCTTTGGCACACAACACATACATCATGAAACTGTGTCTCGGCCATGCTACATGCTTTGTATGGACAGCATTCTTTCAGTGAGGGTATTATTTTCCTTTTTGCCTATCCATGAAATTGTAAATGTTTTAAAAGTAATAACAGTGTGGAAACTAACCCAGTAAGATTCTAAAGCTTACAGCTGGAAACCTGTTAATTTGGTAAGAACACAAAAGTCTAGGCTCATGATAAAACTGCAGCACCACTGGACAGGCATGTACAAGATTTATTACTGAGGACAAAGCTGTATTATTTTCCAAACAAAAGCATTCTAGAGACTTGCTCATGATTTTGCATTTTATTAAATACACAGTAAAATATTTAATGAGTGTATATTTAATTCCAGTGTCTATTAAATCCTGTCCGAGAGCTGTGCATTTTCTAACAATACAACGGTGAAGCAAAAGTAGTATTTTATAGCTGGAATGATCTATCAGTTCAGTGTTACATAACATGCTACGATGGGATGGCCAGATGAAATCCTGTAAAAACTGCATTTTTGCTATGTTGGATGTGAAGTGCTCTCTCTCTGATGTGACAGTATTGCAGATTTTCATTAGTGCTGAAAACAGCAAGTACTTCTTGTGCTCATCCAAAACAGTTCCCTAGGTTCAAGCAGCATGAAGTCCAAAAATAGAGATGCTTCCCAAATAACCTATATTTGGATGACTTTGGTTTGATTATGTGACCCTGAGAACACCACAATACATCTTCCCTCCCCTTGCTTCTGTCTACAAGCAGCATCCTTTTTACAGATAAGGAGCAAAGGATTCTTTTTGCTGCAAGGAGCACAGCAAGGACACTTGTGAGCACACCAACAGAAACGCTGACCCAGAGTTGCACTGGATGTAGAGAAAATGGCTGGCTTGCCTAGGGAGATCACAAAATATTGCCAGATCACAGTTCTAACCCATCTTCATGGGGCTACAAATTTATATTCTCTGTTATTTTGTGTATGTCTGAAAACAGTGTGGCATATGGGTGAGTTCAGGGGAGAAAGGGAGAGGAGAAAGACAGGCGACAAATCAGTTTCCTCCAAGGCTTATCATTTCTCTAAGCATTTCTTAACCGTGACTCCACACAAACAGTGACACAGACCAAGCTCTCTTCCCCTCCTCCGCCTGACAATAAAAGCGAGCAACACAGCAAGGTGGTGACACCCATTTCTAAAGGGAAAGTGCTCTTGATTAATAGGTGACTTCATAAGAAATTGCCTAGCATAAAGTGGATTTCCTATTCTATTGTCTCAGGGAGTAATTGGATCTGCTGTTTACAAACCAAGGAGTAAAAGCACCTTTCCAGTCACATTACCGCAGCAATCCCTTCAGAAGGCTGCACACCTCACCGCTTCCAAGGGGAATAGTCCGCCCTGCGCCTCCCTTCTGCCCTCCTTCACTATCCTGCCCGCTCCCTCGCGGCAGGGAGCGAGGAAAACCCGCCGGGAGGCCCGGCCCGAGGGCGGCGGGCCCCGCGCCCGCACAGCCGCCGCACCCCCAGCCCTCTCAGGGGCTGCCGCCCGAGCCCCGCGGCCACGGCGGGACATCGCGGCCCCGCCCGGCACCCGGCAGGATGGAGCAGAGCCCGGCCGGCCCCGCTGCCCGCACCGGCGGGCCCCGATCCCTGCCCGCCGCCGGCCGTGACCTTGCGGAAGGAAGGAAGGAAGGGCTCGCCGCTCCCGAGCATCCCCGCCGCGAGCGGCCGGGCGGCTGCGGCGGAGCCCGGGGCGGGCGGGGATGCCCCGCCGGCAGCTGTCCGGGTGCGGGTCACTGCAGGCAGCGCCGCCGGCTGCGCTCCCAGCCCGACCCACGCGTACCGGCGGTGCGGCAGGCTCCGCTTCTGACACGTGCACGCACCTCGCCGCCTGCGGCACCGGCACCGGCACCGCCCGGCCGGCCGTGCCGCCCCGCTCACCTGCCCCGCTCACCTGCCCCGCCGCCGCCGCCACCGCCGCTCTGCCCGCCCCGCCAGTTCCGCATCCAGCGCCAGCAGCGGGACGCGCCACCGCCGCCCGCGGGGGGCGGAGAGGGCGGGGCGGAGCGAACCACTCGCCCTTATGGCGGGGGGAGCCGCCTCGCCGGCCTCCCGCAGGGGGCGCTGCGGCCGCTGAGCGGCAGCCGGCGGGAATGGGGCGGGAATGGGGCGGGATGGGGGCGGGATGGAGGCGGGATGGAGGCGGGATGGGGGGGCGGTAAACTGCTCTCCCGAGCAGCCTGCCCGAGGAGAATCGGGAACGTGTCAGCCTCTACTTTCACCCTCTGTACTGAGCTACCTACTTGCTAATTTGCTACAGGCTTCATGAGATTACAAGAGAATTTGGTTATTAAAAGCTTGAGATACAGCTTCTTTAATTCCTTCCAAACTCCTATAAACCACTGTGCAAACAAATCCATTTATTAACAAAACAAACATTACCAAAATAAACTCAAAATGCAACCACAAGCACCACAACTAACCCAATAGTTTAAAATATTTATATATATGAGGTGCAAAATGGTGAAATAGTTGATTTGATATTCACAGCATCACCAAATACTGTCTATATGTCAACTCATGAATTTTCTACTTTTTACCCTTCAATTCTTTCCCCGATCCCGCTGGTGGGGGGAGTAAGCCAGCGGCTGTGTGGGGCTTGGTGGCTGGCTGGGGGTCAATTGTAACACAGAGCCAAGAAAAATCACAGTTTTCACCAATGCCACCCACAGCAATGTTATAGATTGTACCTTGAAAATCCCTCAAATTTATGTGCAGGTTTTCTTTTCAAATTAAAGAGATGCAGCTCAAAATAAAGAAACTGAAGCTAGAAATGAAGCTGTGGCTTCATTGCCATTACTCTTCTGACTGTTGACAGCCTCACTGTTTAGCAAATCCCTCAAGAAGGGCCCAGCCACCCTCTAGTCCACCCAAGGCTGATTTGAGTGCTCCAGCTCTGCTCACTACTCCCCATCTCACACCTCAGTGGTTTCCTATAAGCCTACTCCTTCTTCCTCTGGTTTAGTGGATTCTAATTTAAATTTTAGAGTAACTCAGAGGCTTCAGCAGAATAGCCTGTGGTGTGGGGAGCTGCTGAGTTGACAGTCACTTTCCTTTCCCATTGAGGCAGAGGATCAAGCACTTAGGCAGCAGCTAATGCTGGACAGCTCTCTGCTTCCCCATCCTACCACTCCCTTGCAGGTAATGCATATGGACAACTCTTCTGATTCATTCTCCTCTGAGTACATCAGAAATTATCCGTATATGAAGTATCAGCTAGGATCCATCTGAAAATCCACTCAACAGCCAGGGGCACGTTGGACTCCCATTTCAATTTTGACAAGCCACAATATGCAGAAAATGGAGTACAGCACATGGAATAAAAGGGTTACATTCTGACTGTCGCTTACAAATCAAGATGAAGGATGCTTGCATAATTCATGGTCTTCATGATACGCACTTAATACACTTCACATATTTGCCAGGTCTGGCATACAGCAAGGTGCGTATCAAGCTACAAATCTCATCCCAGAGGCCAAAAGAAACTGCCTGGGGTTGCACTGCTATTTCTTTTTCACCACTTCTTGCTTCTCTCCAACGTATACACTTCCTTTCTTATCAGCTTTGAGCTTGTTACAGCAAGAACTTATTCCACCCTCCTCCGAGCTAATGACAGCACATCAGAGAATGTCAAAATCCTGTATTAGGCTTTATTCTTTTATATAAACATTAACATTTCTCAAACAGATTAGTTAAAAATACAGATTTAAACAAGAATTTTTGCAATTGCAATGAGTTATAAAAAACAACAGATTATTTTACAGATTGTTACAAGTGCTTTACAAAGGTGCAGAGTGAAGGCCAGTGGCAGGGGACCAACCTCAAGTGCAAAATGGACACGATACCCTCACCACGGGCATAGCGCTCAGAGACACAGCCAAAAAAAAACAACAAACAAACCAAAAAACAGACAAACAAAAAAACCCCGAGCCATGTGAACCTATGCTCTTGGGATGCTCACCGGGCAAGCAAATAAAGACCCCTATGACAGAGAAGACTCATGAGACCAAGCTACCAGGATACTTAAGGTTACATCTCTGAGATCAGCCATAAGATGATGTTTCTTGGAAAGTAAGGAACATGTTTTACAACAGTATATTTATTTCTCTTCTGTCAGACAAAATATTGCTGTAAATTCTAGAATACTTATGAATGTGGATAAAACTTGGGGCATAAATCCAGTGTGGATCTCACAATGCCCGAAGGGAAGGAAGGATACAAGACCC
Organism: Pseudotriccus pelzelni; assembly: GCA_035584735.1. Lineage (NCBI taxonomy): Eukaryota > Metazoa > Chordata > Aves > Passeriformes > Tyrannidae > Pseudotriccus > Pseudotriccus pelzelni. The sequence continues at coordinate 23,863,671 of JAWMRA010000161.1, forward strand.
AAGTGTCCTTCTAAAGCAGTTGGCACTCCTCATACAGGAGGGACCTCCATATCCCATTATCATCCCTAAAACCTTGGAAAGACTTTGGCAAAAGGAAGACAACGCAAGTGGATCTGATTACATGCAATACTCCTGCAGCCCATGATCTGAGAGTTGTGCAGCCCATAGCTTATGCAATGCCCACATATTTCACTAAATGCAGTGTGTCCTCTCTCCTTGGCCAATACATCTTCACACCCACCTTGGAATACATACCACATGCTTCAGATTCTTGGAAGTTTTTGCGATCCTTCCACCACACCTACCTCACCTAGGTACCAGTCCTTCCCACCTTTCTTCTATTCCACCCCTAAAGATAAAATCTATGCCCTGATCTGTTTTGAACTAAAGTTTTCCAGCTGTTAGCAAATCAAAGGTAAATTGAACTGTCTGAGAACCATGAGATAAAACTGTGATGCATTACATTAAAAAAGTCCACTACTTTATGCCTGACATCCTTCTGATGTACAAACGTTCCCTACCCAGAAAATCTCCCTGTTACACAAAGGGCACTACATATCAGAGGAATCCTTTTTCCAAAGGAAAGCCACAATAAAGGGCAGCTCTAGAGATGAAGTCTCATAATAAAGAAATAAAAGCTACTTCTCTTGGAATCATTGTAGAGGGCAGCACATTCAAGAGATTTTATTTATAGGAAACCCAGTGAAACCCACAGAACATCCACACTGACTTCCCTGAGCTCCTCAGATCCAGGTACACTGGGGACCCTGCAGAAGCCTTTCCAGCTGGGTTACTCTCAATAGAGAGCTTTTGGCAAGTTCCTGCAAATTCATTTTCATAATCAGTGAGAAGAGGATCAAAGGGCAAACCTTCAACATATGCTTAGAGAAGAGAAAGACTCTGAAGAAAGAGGAGTTGGGGGGCAGGGGGAAAGGTCTTCATTTCTACCGTTTTCGAATGTTTCACGTTATTCCTTTGGGGTATGGGCACTACATCAAAACCAACCCCTCCATGTGATCTACCCCAGCTGCCTCCTGCATAGTCTCACGACAACATTGAAACCCCGGGCTCATCACTCCCTGCATGCCTAGCCCAGGGTTCAGTGCTTTGGAGAGGGGAGGCTTGGCTTCTCATTAGCAAAGGCTGGGAGATGGCATTATGTCAGCACGTCAGCATTCTGGGAGCATGCGGTCACTCATGCACATCCCAGATTTCTGAGAGCAGAGGAGGGAGTTTCTTGTCCTGCAGCCGAAGGGCAAACACCTGTTCAGAGTGGACACTGCTTAGTGTCCGAAGACTGACCAGCTTCATTAACATCCGTGGAAACATCAGGCGGTCCTGCAGAGTCAGACAAATAGACAGCTGTTAGTAAATTCACACTAAAACTTTTAAAAAGAAAAAAAATACCACAACAGATGATGTATTGTAACGACAATCCTGACTTCCTCTAAACCCAGCATTCACCACGAGGCTTCAGCGTGGAGGAACACAAATAGTACACCACGTCCCAAAACTCCAGACTTTCCATGCTGGCTAAACAACGGAACATGATACAGGACAGCAGGCTGTGACAGCTCACAAATCCTGCATTTCCAGCTGCAGAAAGGACGAGCACGACAGTACAGGCAGGAAGAGACCTGTTAAAAACCGTACCGCAGGAACTGTGTCTGCATAAACACAAAGTCAGCTCTCATCATCACTGGAGATGTTCTGTCAGGCACTTACATTTGGTCTGTTGATACAAATATAAGAATGAAGGGCTTCCACATAGGTGTGCTGCAGCCTCTCCACCAAGGACTGGTCCTGCACATTCGGTCGGTCTGCCAAAAAGCAGGTTAGAAGTAAGAAAATTGCCACAGACAGCTTTAATGAATTTAACATCGCTGCCTAACTCAACTCCCTCATGCAGTCTCTTCCCAAAACCTCACCAGCATTCACCCAGCACAGCTGGGAGGTATATCCATGACTGTAGCAGCTATGTCAATTGTCTGTGACTGCTTTTTCTCAGTGACACCTACTGCACATCGGGTATCCGATCTGACTCCTACAGAGGTAGAAGGTTGGAGACCAAACACACTTACATAGTGCTGTTTGGTCTCACATTCCTGTCACAGAAGAAATGAGAAGCTGTTCTATTCAAGAGTGATTGGGAAAGTCTCCACAGCACGTGAGCCAGTTAGAAAACAGGAAGAAAGAAAAAAACTAATTAATTGTTCAGGTCACAAGACCAAAGAATGGAAGTGGCTTCTTGGCAAAGCTCTGTCCTGGCCGAGAGCAATACTGTCTCATGTCCAGAGTATCTTCACTTGCCCACTAGATGTCACTCATGCTGTGGGACCTGCATCACACCAGAGAGGTCCCAAGGACATTAAGGGGACAATTAAATACCAACCTCTAAACAAGGAAGAATAAATCCTGACCGATTTTTCTATACACTTTTCCAGCAGAGGGGAATTTGCTTTCTTCTGGAAGCAGCACTATAGAATTTAGAATATAATGAATAACATGCTCCCTTTATCACTGAACTCTATATACTCTCGATTACTCCTCTTCTGCTTGTGACGTTCCTTAACTCTACTTTCTTTGCCCTCTGACTCACTACTGCAGCTCCTCAGATCTCCTTGGCTTTTTACCTGCAGAGAAAATGTTGATGGCAATTAAAAGTGCATATTCAGCATCGTTAAGCTGTAGCTCATTCATTCCCTTTGAGAACTCAAAGATGGGGTTAATGAACTCAAACTGCAGACCTGAAACGAACAGAAGAGAACAAGGTGAGGCAGTAACAATTGTCTCCTTTCTCTCCCTCCCATTGAATAAGCTGCAAGAAACCCACTGCAGTACAGCAGGGAGTGGGGAAGACAGACAGGCAGGGAAAAACCCTGATGTTATGTTCCAATGAAACCTCCTTTCATATCCACTCCTGGTGAACACCAACAACAGTGGCTGAGGAGTGGGGTTCTACCTATAAAATTACACTATTTCTGGGTTTTCCTAGAGCCTTAAATGCCCCGCAGCACATCACTAGGCAACAGCTAAAGGAACACAACATCATTTATCAGATAAGTCCATCAAAAAGTCAGAAGGCTACAAGTACAACATCTACACTTTCAACTCTGACACCATCACCTCCTTCACATCCAGTAGCTCTCATGCTTTCAGCGAAAGCTTTAATACCGTGATCCAGATTCATCTGCAGTCTGTCTGAGCTGAAAACATACAGTTCCAAGAAATCTGAACTATGCCATTTCCTTCAGCTCAGAAAGCTGGGAGAGCTGAGGCAGAGCCTGACTTAGGCTTCCAATCACCTCGTTTGATAAATGCAGTCAGGCAGAAATGCACTGATATTTATTGCCATAACATACAGAGATCACTCTCAAATCAGGTCTTTTTGTGCTATGTAATCATGCTGAAAACTTCAGGCCTTTCCCCCCAGAAATATTCAAGTGTTTAATTTCCTGCAGTACAACTGCATCAGAAAAGGAGAAACAAAGTAGAGGGAATCTTTCTGGCTGCCTACTTTTTGCCTTCCTAATAACCTAAAAAAAAGGCTACCAGGAAGAGCGTTGAAAACGAAAGTTATATATAAAAGCCATCTCAAGTATAAATGGTTAAAGAGCTACTCAAAGAATAATTAAAAAAAAAAAATCACATGAAGGACAGCTGAAGTCTTGCTTTTATACACACTTCCTGTTACTTCATCTGAAATTACAGACACTCATAGCTCCTGAAAAAACAGACTTCAGAAATCACACCACCCCAGACCAACATATACTGGGATGATAAAACATCTGAAGCAATGTGTGGGGATCTTCAGTGCACAGTATAAACCTCATATTAAGTGAAATGTAATCACATTAATGTCCTCACTCGAGGTGTGTATCCGGATTAGCAAGTGATACACACTTGCAAAGGAGAGAAGACTGTGGTTCGAAATGCTATGATCTGATACAGCTCTATGACCACATCTCTACCAGCAAGGAAGTTTACACCAGCTGCTAGCCCTAGGTGGACATTTCCTACTAGATTTTCATCCTTTAAGAGTCCAAATTTTCCCAAGCAGGTTCACATCTGGAAAAAGACACGAACTCAGCTAGTATCACATATTAAAAGCAAAAAATATATGGCTTTTGGGGCTATTGGTCTGGTCCTCTTCTAAGCTTCTCATCTGATCCCACATACTACTTCCAGCAGTCCACATTAAAAAGGAAGATATGTAAGAACATAGGACACAGGGAAGGAAGAAACACCTGTCTAAGGCACCACCTGCTTTGGCGAAGTCATCCCGATTATAGCTCAGGTCCTTAAGAAAGGTGATGCTCTCAATCTCTGGATTATAGCGCCGAGATGTCTCCAGCAACATCACCTGAAACCAGAAATAGATATACTTGATTTGAAAACAGGAAAGAACGTTACAACATCAATAATTCGCTGAGTGTTATGAGCATCTTTTAAAAAAAAAAAAAAAAAAAAACCCAAACAAAAACTCTCCAGTTTCTCTCAGAGTGCTTAAAAATTCCAAGATAAACTCTGCTGCATCCTTTGTGGTGTCTGTTTCTGGGAAAGGGGAAGTTCCTGCTTACGGCTACCAAGGCACTTGTCTCATTCTCCTCCATGACCCTTTGCCAGTATAATCTGGCACTGCAGTAATGGTCCCATAGCTGAGGTCCTTCAGTTCAAGATCCCAAAAAAAGGGACGGAACTAGTTCTCCATGTGGGTAACTCCAAATTCTTTCATCTCTGCTACCATGTATTGTGGTGGAGCCAAACTCTTACCTCTATGGTAGATGTCTTCAGTAAAGCAATCTGATCTTCCCTGGTGAGCTCCAGGAAGCCAGGTAGTTGCTTGGCAAAGTCCACAATCTCTTGCACAGAGATAATTGCAAGTTCTGTAAAGTGAGCAAAACGCTGCTGCCTCGCTTCGCGGTTATTAGGGTCAGGAATCTGGGGCCACGGCTGCGGGAATGGGAAGAGACAGCACTTATAAATATATAGAGATATACAGAGAAAGACAGAGAGAGAAAGACAGACAGAGAGAGAAAGATAGACAGAGAGAGAAAGATAGACAGAGAGAGAAAGACAGAGAGCGAGATCTATATGAAAGATTAAGCCACGACAGAAAGATGAAAAGATGACATGAATAAGGAAAGAAAATAAAACAACATCAGATCATCTTTTGCTATTCTTTACAGAGCTTCAGTCTACAGATGCAATGCCTGAACTATCGCTGTTCTCTCAAATATTTCACCCAAAACCCAAGTCCCCAAACTTCAACTTTTCTTAATTTTGGTAAACTTGTAGATTTTTTACCGTCACTTTGAGCCTGTCTGTGAATGAGCGCTGGTTGCACTGCTGCTGAGCAGCCACAAGCTTTTTTATCATGTTCAGCTGTTCCGGCGTTAGTTTGTGGGAAGGGCTTGGCGGATTCGGAGGGTTTGGACGCACCACAACTGTCCGAGCCTGATCGTCTTCCTGCTTCTTCAGTTTCTTCAGTCGGATCTGTTCTTCAGACAGAACATCTAAAGCAGGAATAGCCTATGATCAATCGTAGAAGCACACTGGAAACTACACTAAACACAGGGTAATGTGCCGTGGATGGAGAGGTGGAGATCACAGCTGCCTGAATCTTTCATAGCAGTGTGTACACAACACAGCAGAGTGATACTGTTGTTTTTTCTCCCTCTATTCCCGCTTCAAGTTGTTCTATTACCTTTCTTCTAATCATACCATCATGCCAAGTGTTCACAAAGGGCAAAAGCTCCTTTCATGATGCCCTGCAGATCTCAAAAACAATAGCGACTTTCCCCTTTGAGCAATTTCCTAAAACATCACGTTATAACCGATTCCAACAAGTGCTCCTTTCACATACCATGGTGCATCCACTGTCTGTTTTACTATCCTGCTGTTATGCCTTATTCCAATATTCTTAATTTAACAGCTTGTGTCATTTCACCTTCCCCTTCAGAGGTCAGAGCCAGTCCTGGATGGAGTTTGAGAGTGAAAAGATAATTTGCTATACAGGCCATCTGCAGCAAACTGTAGAGCAGTAACCTACTGCAAGATGAAGAGTGAAAGAACAGCTTTCCATAAAATGCACTGAGGACCAACCACAGGTCCTTCAGGAACAGGGCTAGAGGTCTTCTTCAGTCGTTAAGTCAAAGGAGATGTCATTTGGATGTAACATTGTAAGGAACTGAACAAATCAGAGGCATCTGATTTACTGGGGGCTAATGGGGTCCACCTGTCACAGAAGGGGAAGCACATCTTCACTCATAGGCTTGCCAACCTGTCAAGAGGCATTTGCACTAAAGTTGCCCAGGGAGGTGACATTATAGAGGGGGTCTTCTTACAAGGTCACCTGACCAGAAAACTGAGTGGAGCAAGCCCTCTATAGAAAGACAGGAATGGCCTCACGTTCACAAGTCCTGGTCTTTTTGGGAGATTTCAACCACCCCAATATCTGTTGGAGAGACAACACAGCAGAGAATAAGCAATCCAGGAGATGTGTTAATGATAACTGTCTTCTCCAATTGATAGAGGAGCCAATGAGCAGAGGTGCTGTGATGGACCTTGCTCTCGTCAAGGAGGGCCTGCTGGAGAATGTGAAGCTCAGGGGCGGCCTGGACTGTAGGTGATCATGAAATGGTGAATTTCAAGATCCTTGGGGCAACAACGAGGGTGCACAGCAAGCTCACTGGCCTGGACCTCAGGAGAGCAGACTCTGGACTCTTCAAGGATCTGCTCAGTACAGTACTACAGGATAAAATGCTGGAGGAAAGAGAAAGCCCAAGAAAGCTGTTTAATATTTAAGGATCACCTCCTCCAAGCTCAAGAGCAATGCATCTCTAAACCAGAATGGCATGGATTTGACACCTGGTGGATAAGAGATTGGCTGGATGGTTGCATTCAGAGAGTTGTGGTCAATGGCTCAATGTCCAAGTGGAAAGCACTGAGGAGTGGCATTCCTCAGGGTTGGTACTGGGACCGGCACTGTGTCGTGCCGTACTGGGAATGTCTGTGTCAGTGAGACAGACAGTGGGACTGAGCACACCCTGATCAAGTTTGCCAACAACACCAAGCTGTGTGGTCGTGCTTTACACCCACACAGAGAAGGGATGCCACCCAGATGGACCTTGACAGGCTTGAGAGATGGGCCTTTCGAACCTCACAAAGTTCAACAAGGACAAGCGCAAGATCCTGCATAGGGGTCAGGGCAATCCCAAGCACAAACAGGGGCAGGGCAGAGACTGGATTGAAAGCAGCCCTAAGAAGAATTGAGGATGATTCTATGAAGAATTCACTGATGTGAATGTAGAGAAGGTTTGTTGTTTCTTTAAGCCAAAGCTGCAAAAACTATCTGAAAGCTACATCCAAGAAAATAAAAGGAAACTAGCAGATATACCTGGATTCAAGGGTTATCTTCCACAGAGTCATCCTATGAGTTAATGATGACCAACAAGAAGCAGAAAAGGGACTGGTTGGGGAAAAACCTCTGCATCTTCAAGAACAAAGATAAATAAACAAAGCTTGACTTACAAACAAGATTTTAAAGCTGCTGAAAGATTCTTTGGCCATTTTTTAATGCACAGGTAACAAAGACATATAGCTGCTACACAGGAAAGCAGGGTCCAAAACTGAACAACTATATACTTGCGCTTCTTAAATGAATCATGTTAAACATGAAGACAAGAACTGGAGAATTACTGTGAGAGAGTACTCTGGGATTGGAAGGACAGACAAACAACATAACACATTCAAGCTGAGAGGACCCTTTATTCCCAAATTCTAACAGAGGAGATGCATGCACAGGTACACGCACACAAAAAATTTACAATTCTAACAGCAAAGATATTTAATACAATAACCAAAATAAAAGGGAACTATAAGATTAGAGAATGCTAGTCACAGTGTTAGTTTAAGAAAGGAAATAATTAATCCAAGTGATTACAGCCCCTCATCTTGGGACTCAGATGCACAAAAAATTATAACTGGTAACTTGTTACTTGGCTATTACTGAATCTTGAAAACTGCCTATCTGCAAGCTTCTGCACCACGATAAATTCAAAGCAATCTAACTTACTTGGTTTGCCAGGAAGGAACTATTTAACCTCATAGTTCACACTGGCTTAAGAACAATAAACTGGACATGAATAACTTCAGTCTGGGAATTAGAAGAATGTTTCCAGCAATTACTAGGGGGAAGTTCTGGAATGACCTTCCAAGTGAAACAGCTGGAGGAAAAAGCCCTCTGTTTCTGTCAAAATTAACACAGGCAAATTTGCAGTGGGGATTACAGCACTGACAAGAATTGCCAAGCTCTTAATAATAACACTTTTGACCTAATTTTCCTGATCTGTCTTCAACACAAGACAATGAGTAAATACAGAAACTGAGGCTCTCTCTATCTACCTGCAACAAAAGAGAAGCAAAGTGAACAGGCACTCCTACTACATCACTTTTCAAATACATCTGTTTTGTAGCTCTCAGGAACAGGGGCAAATGAGGTATATATCAAATATATAGCAAATGAGCATCATAATGCTGATACAAACCAGTGAGACAGATACTGATGTGCTGTGTTTCATGCTGGAAAAACCAAACAGCATGTTTCCTTGGTGTAGCATTATTTTATAAGATGTTTCTGAAATACCCCCTATTGCTCACTGTTCTGCATGCTGGATGTCAGAAAAGGAGACTTCACACAGATCTATCATTAATCAAGTATCCATTCTGCCGGTCTTGGCCACCAAAGGGATGAAACTTGGATGCCTTGGCCAAGGAGAGCTGTTCCTGACATGTGAGCAGAAACACTGGTGAATATTCAGGAACAACAGCCTTATGACTCGTGTGAGAAAAACAGCAGATTTCACTAAAGGGAGCAATGAGATCAGCTCTTGCACAAACACAGCTGCAGTACTGTGGTGCTGCCCTTGACCTCTGTCGCAAGCTCACAGTAGGAGGCAAAGGAAAGTGCCTGTTGTTCAAGGAGCATGGTGACCAATCTTGCAGTCCTGATCACAGGACAGACAGAAGCCTGAGTCTACTGATACACTTGACAGCATCCTGAAGAATGTGCGAGTCCTTCCTCTGCTCTCACAGTCCACAAGTTCTTACAAGGAATAAAGCAAGGCTGGGGCTCTCAGCACACCAGCGGTGTTCCATTAACAGCCTCACCTCCCCACGTGACCCCTGCTAAGCTCTCAGTGACTTCCCACACACATTCCAACACACAGCCCGCTTGGCTTACATGTCCCCTCCTTCCCAAGCATTCACGCTGCCCCCTGCTTTATACACATGGCCCCCCCAGGCCCGCTCCCACACGCCTCCTGTACCAACGCCACCATGCCCCTCTGCCCCATTTCCTGCACTTACACTGCTCCCTCATGCCCGCCTCCTGGCACTTGCGCAGCCGGCACTCCTGGCACTTGCGGCGCATGTACATGTCCATCTCGCACTTGCCGCCGTTCTTGCAGACGTACTGCGCTCCCTTGATGACGCTGCGCCGGAAGAAGCCCTTGCAGCCTTCGCAGCTCAGCACGTTGTAGTGGAAGCCAGAGGCCTTGTCCCCACACACGCTGCACACTTCATTTCCCAGCATCTTAGGGGCTGGGCCCTTCTTCCGCTTCAAGGGGGGATTTTCTACTGAAATGAACAGTACACAGGGGGAAAAAAAAAAACCAAGAAAAAAAAAAAAACACACACCACACATGAAGGAAGCATGTTTGCAGCTGACTGCCACATTCCTTAAAACAACCAATATCCTCACTCCCACCATCTCCCAAACACATGGATGAAAAAATCAAGTCTCCTGTTTCACACACTCCCCTTCTGGACAAGCATATCTTCTGCGACAAACTACTGACATAAGCCCCAAGGTTTCACCTCAAATATATACACAAATACAGCTTCACACTTGTTCCTCTCCAAATCAGAGTGGAAGAGCCAAAACATGTTCAGGCCAGATGCTCTTCTGCACTTTCCAGTTACAGTTAAGTTCCCAACGTGAGAAAGACCTACAAAAAAGTTGAACTGAAGTCCAAGATTGTGTACAAAGTAGTTTCTTCAGAACTCGCCTTCAGTTCTCCTATTTCTATTCTCTGCCATACTCATGCACAAGAATAAGGAAAAATGGTTCATCAGTCTAATTGTGACAAAAAAACAGTGCTGAAACTGTGACCCTACAAAAAGCAGACTGATCAGACAACCCCTGTAACTGAAACACTTGGGGAAACTGTTGAGACAAAACACAGCACCTTGTAGAGTGTATACACAGGCAAGCAGCACACTGCACAAACTCTGTGAGCCTTTGGAACCTCAAAGCCATTATTTCTTCTTCAAGAAGAGTGCTCCCAACTCCTAAAACTGAAACACTCTCACAGTGACAGTTCATTTACCAAACCTTTTTATTCTATCTGAAACACAGGCCCTGCACTACTGCTTCACATTTCAGATGGTCTTATGCAGCAGCTCCCAGCTCTTCCTACATCATTCTGACAGATCATAATATTAGCAGCGGCTCTGCATTCTGAAAACATCTTCGGTTTTCTCCAATGCATCTTAAATTAAGCATTCCAGCCTACTAACTATCTCTCTTCATTCTGTATAACTCTAGACAGGCCAACATCTAACATTCTACACAGCTGACAGTGCAGGTATTATTCTGTATGTCAGATATTACACATTCTTCTATGGCAGCTGTTCATAAAGATTACAAGCAACATGTGTTGTAAGTCTCCAGATTATGTTTAGATATGCCTGGAAAGCCTTTACACTGGAATTAATGCATACAGACTGGTCTGCAGGACAAGGCTACTGCATTTCCTGATCAGCATCAGGTTTACAATAGAATGTCTCATTTTTGTACCTACTGTTCTAATACTTCTAATCCTTACTCTGATTTACACTTACTATTCTGCTCAAGTTCCTGAAATGGTAAACCATTTTAGGTCAGTCTCAGAAATTATTATTAGTGTTCCTCACTACATATTAGTTTTCAGTCATAAGTATCTTGGTACTGATTTTCAATCCCACTGACTTTACAGAGGCCTGGAGGTCACTCATTTCAGCCTGCACTTCTCACTGGACAGCAACAAAATGTCACCAGAAAGGTTAAATTTCTGATATTCTCCTTTCTTGTTCGACTCACTCAATATATTACCAGTTACTTCTTCTCACACAATATATTATCAAGAGGAAATTATGCAGTGTCTATAGTTATTTCAGATTATTTAGTATAAATATATGCAATGGCAAACTGATTGGTAAAATAACTTTTCCAAAGCCTTAAGTGATGTTCATACGCTCCTGAGGAACAGCAGAGTAATCCAATGACTTCTACAGATGAATCTGTCCACCTTGTGGATTTCTTAGCTGCCTTTAAGACATTACATAAACGTCTTATTACTTTTTCTATGACTGGTTTATTGAGACAGTTGGCTTATTCTTTGATCTGTGCAAATTATTTTCCATCTCTGAACACTAAGCATTTTAGTTATATAGCTGATTATTGTAATTTTCTGTAGTTAAAGATAATACAAAAATAGCATAAGATATATCAAGCATGAATGCCATCTCTAAACCTTTAGCTTGGAAGATATCTTATTTAATATTTTTTTCCACATTCTGTGACTTTCTTCCTTGCCTTTTTGTAAGGAAACAATCTATCAGTTGTTTTCTTTTCCTGTCCTCAAATCCGGTTTAAAGACTTTTATTGGCTAATATATCACCTTTTAACTACTCCCTTTGTTTCTGCTCTACTGATGAGCCCTTGTTCAATGTTCAGATTTCCTCTTTTATTTATATCAGGGATTGCCCATTGCCTCACTACTGAGCAAATACATTTATTTTTCTTATTTTCATTAAGCTGCTGACACTACGCACTTGTGCTTTCCTTTTTTTCATGTTACCTGTCCAGAGATGCTACACTATGTCATCTTACAATTTGAAAGTGTAGGATTGTGGCCATGAGCAGCGATTTTAATTACAAAATCTCCATTCTATTTCCTGACACTCTTTAACCTCAGTTAACCTAAAAAATATGCACAGGAAACGTCTGCTGTCTTCCCGTTATACAAAGCTGCAAAAATCTATCATTTCTTTGCACTACCTATTCTCGTTGGATTGTCACCTGCAGTAAAACTTTATTGCTCAGCAGCTTTTGATAAGGTTAGCAAAAATTCATTTTACTGCCATAAACCTAGCCTCTAAAAGGTCAAATAAGCAAAATATTTATCACCTAGATAAAACCAGTTGTCTTCAACTATCAATAACTGATTCTATTCTTAGACATTATCTCTTAGCGCCTCAAGCACAGCAGAATTTGCCCTAACATTTTGCCAACTATTAATTCTGCCTGCAGCTGAAAGAATGGGTAGCCTTCAGCTTGCATGGATTTACTAAGAATTTTTCCGTACCTGCATGCTCAGGGGGGTTCTCTGAGCCAGGGAAGAGCGAAAGCCCTTCCTCCTCCATCTCAAATACACTTGCCACCCTCTTCCCATGATCCTGTGTGCTGAGTTGAGTGGGACCCATGGAGGCCACACAGGAAGGGCTCACTGTAATCTCATCGCTGCAGCATTGTTTCTGCCAAGCAAGGGGCCGTAGGCGTCTTTCTTCAGGGTCTTTAGTTTTTCTCTGCTACTCAAAGTCAGAAAGGAAGTACCTGTGGAAAAAACAAACAGATGCAAAAGAGGCAAGAGTTCAGCTATTGAGATATTAACTTCCAAAATCTATTAAGGGCTGGACCACATGCAAGCTTCAAGATTTCATTTCCTTAATTGGCTTTGTTTTATCAATGTTTATACTCTTGAAACACAGTATTTGAACTGTGGTAAAAGGTACAAGATTAGCACATCCAGGTGCAAAACTATCCTTTTATTGCCAAAAGATTTATCAAAGCATAAGAAGTCTTCGCTAAGACTGCCAGGACACTTCAGCCCTGACCTCTCCAAGTGTGTAAGAGGGAAATTCCAGACTTTATAATCAGTGGTCTTTGTTAAAGCTTTTAATAACAAACAAATAGCTGATCGCTGCCAGCTGCCCTGGATTTTGTGGCATGTATTGCAGAGCATATAGAAAACTGTACAAGATAATTCTGATGTAATTATCTAGCGGAGACTACAAACACTGGAGTTCCTTATTACTATCAACAGCCAAAGACTGTGAAAAAGATCAATGATGTACCAAAGATAAGATGACAAATCCTCCCTTCACTTACAGGAAGAAATTGAAAGCCAGCATCATACCTATAGCAAATGACCATGATGCCACCCTCAGTAAATAGATTCTCCACCAACCTACTGAGGATAGCCTTTTCTGGAACTTACAAACCATACTGAAAAGCATCTTCATTATACAGCCCAAACTCCACTACAGAACCTGAAACTGCAGAGCAAATCCAATCACTTCTTCCAAAAATCCCCACCTGCACAGAAAAAGGCCCTACTGGTTTAACTACACAGAGTCAGTGAAACTGATGCAAACTGCTAATGTAAACACCCCTAATCTGATTGAACATGCATTTGATCAGTTGATCTTAACTCAGTGATTTACCAATGCAAGCTAAAGAGATTAACTGATTTAAAAAGCAACTACGTGAAAGGCCTGTACCAGTTTAACTTGAGTGATTGAGCTCACGACTGGAAGCCTGTCACTCCCTGAAAGACAAGAGGTGACAGAAAGCTCTGCAACAGCTCAGATACAAAAGTATCAGGTAATTAGGGGCATGCCTCACACGCTGCAGTGCTGACCACCAAGAGGCAGAGGACCGTCCCTTCTTCCCTCCTGGATATTTGGAGCAGACCATGCAACTTTTCTTAGAATGCCAAAGACGAGGATGAAAGCAATGCTTCCACAAACCAACCTCCTCCCAGTACTCTAAAATAGTCATTAAGTATAAAAGCAAGTCATACTGTCAAGCCTGCTGAGCTCCTGCCATCTCCCATTACACTGTGGATGCAGGTGTTAAAACCCACAGGGCACATTAATTCACGTGACCTTTGTAAATACAGCCTCAGACTGTATAAGCAAGTCAGAGCTCCCTCCTCCCCTTTGGTGCACGCAGCCACTGAATTGCTGGAGAAAGAAAGAGACTATCTAGGATAAAAGCAGTGACAGCAAATATGAAACTCAAAGCCATATAAAGGAAGAAATCCTGTCGTGGGAGCCTATAAATGTGATTTGCAACCAATTCAAAGAGACTCATGGTTCTCAAAGGAACAACCAACTTTTTTTTTAAAAGACTGCCCAGAAAATCCCGCAGCAGCTGAAAATCTTGGAGAGAGGCACAGAACATCAGATGGAGACAGGAACTTCACTGAAAGAAACCCAAACCCGACTCGTATTCCCAGTCCTATGTAAGCTCCTCACTGATGCCAATATCAGATGTCTCTGGATATGTTCGGGCATGAAACAAGAAAGGTAAGCATACTGCCTCTGTACATCTCCACATTCCTTTAAACCATGCAACAGACTCACTCAAAGATTAATTATTGTACAGAATGAATCACCAGCAGCAGTACCACAGCAATTTTTTCAAAGGAAGAGTTTGATCCCCCAGCTGAGGAACTGAGTGACAGTGCTCAGGCCCCACCACCTTCAGTTCAGTGACCAGGTCTTACTGCATCCCAGCCACAATGACAATGTGTTCCAGATAAAAAAAACAAACAGGAGGGTACAGTTTGATGGAATTTCAAAACTGTGTGATCCACACAACCGTGACTGACATTGGAAGACTCAAATTGCCTGTCAGCAAGACACCTGGAGCCCAAAGGGGTGTATCAAAGAGAGAGCAGACATCCTGAGAAGTCTGCAGCTACCAAGAGGGAAGGGTGTATAAATCCACATGCACATCCAGGGCGCAGCAAGGGGTAAGGTCTACCAGCCACTGTCTTCGTGCTGTAAAACAAACCCACGTGTTCCTGCTTCACACACCAGCCTCCAGCCTTCCCAAAACAGAATGGGCCTGATAGGAAAGGTTGCTTGTCTTCTCTGCTCCTAAGACACAGCCTCTTTTGGTTTCGTAGGTGCAGTAACAGTTGCAGGCTGTGGAAAACTGATCTAACTACAAACAGCAGCATTCTGGCGCTAGGTAAAGAAACCCAAACTACCATTTTTCACACATGCACACAAATGAGAAGTTGTATGACTAGACCCCGGACTTAATGTTCAGAGAAATGCACGAGGATTGTTTTCAAATGACGAGAAATCTTGTCAAGTTTTGTACTAAGAATCCTGTTATTAGAGATTCACACCTCCTGATCTGCACGACCACTTCAACTACAAATGCAGAAAGGTGATGCAAACCATAACTGCAAGAGGGAACACTGTCTTCTTGACACAATCTGCTGTGCTGTCTCCCACTGCCTGTCTCAACTCCTTCGGTTTTAGAACCCAGGACTGGCCAAGTGACAAAAAATGAAGCAATCACTTCTAACACAAAGTCTTGAACAGAGGAACCTAATGACCAGACATATTCCAATGAGGAAACACATGGAGATGAAAGGGTGAGGGAAGCAATTTTCTGCCAGCCCTTGCCACCCATGTATCAAATATGACACTAAATACTTCTGAAATGTGCCGCCACCAGCCTTGCCCTACTCCATTTCTTCCTCCTTCCCTTCTTTTCTGAGACAACTGAACTCAGATACTGATGGTCTCCAGGTCAGCACTCTTGCATCAGAAAGTACTGCCTTTTTCAGAGACTAGGGATGGCAGCCCGGGCTCGTGCACCTCATGCTAAATGCCAGAAACATTCATCACTTCCTCCAGCAATAGTCTCATCCCATTCTCTCAGCTGGAGTCCTCTTCCAACCCAGATGAAGCACTTATGCATTCTTCTGGAAGCCTTTGATCTGATCTGTCATCAACAGACACAAAGCTATAGAATATACCAAACTCCTGTCCAGCATTCACTGAGGATAAGTAAAGGAGATGGCATTGAGTAGCACAGCACATGAAGAAACCGAGTAAGCCAGCTGCAGTTACTGCGACACTTCCCCTAAACAGCGCTGTCCTCTCCCTGGTGTTCCTTGTTTGGTGCCTTCTGTGAGAAGTTTAACGATCAGGAATCAGATCAGATGTAAACATATCTCTGAAGAAACTGCACTATGGAACACAAGAATAATCAGAGGAACAGTACAATGAGCCCTGTACCTACAAGTACTGGATGTTCACATGAAACAGCAGATGTCTAGAAAGTTTGTTCAAGTCTCTGGGATCTTTCAAAACAGGATTTACTCATCACGGTCCTGACCCTATAAATTACAAAATCCAACAGTGTTCCGCCAAGGGAAAAATATATGGCTATGTTTCAGTTCTGTAATGAATCACAAGCATAAAGCTTTTGCTCTGCAGCATGTCAGCATCAGCAGGAGAGACCTTACATTTGTATACATATGCTAACATGACTGTGCTTGCTGTGTGTCAACAGGACTGTGCCTTTATGCGTGGGCCTAATAGGCTGTTGGCAAACAAATGCAGCTGACAGGAAGGACTATCTTTCAGAGGTAACCAAAGCAGGGATATAATTTGGTATTTTGGATTCTGAATGTATTCTAACATGCAGTAAAAGTGCCAGTCCCCAATGTGAATCATGCTCTGAAAGCTGGGCCCACAGTAGCGCATAATGGCCTCCAATGAAATCAACAACTCGCACAGTGATGGCGCTACCTTGGGTATCAAATGCTGGCTGCAGATCTAAATGGCCAAGGAAAAAAAACACCCATTGGACTGAGATTTTACAGGACATACAGCACCAGCACAGAACTAAGCCCCTTGGGAGACACCACTGTTCCAGTCTTTTCATAGGGAGAAAACATATTTTGTGACCCAGTGCTCTTCCTATACTGTGCCTGGTGTAGCAGCCAGAGGCTTTTCACAAATCTTCCCTAGGAAGCTACCTTGTAGCTGTCTCAGAGAAATAAAGATTATTCCCAGCTCATGTTGGCTCATTCTTCTTCACTCCCTCTGCACCTTCACATTTCCCTAGAAATGCTGGAACAGATAGAGGGGCTGTGAGCAGGACAAAAGTACACATATAACAAGTTTCAATTAGGAAAAAGTTGAAAGAGACACTCATACCTTTCAAGACCAAAAAATAATCTCTCACTTTGAAAATTAAGTAATATTACATGTGAAAACTGTCAAAATTTATGAGGAAAAACAATCACCTTCAGGTTGACAATGAGAGGGACAAAACATGAAAATGCAGGGTGTGCAAAGCAGTGCAACAGGAAACCATAAAGAATGATTTTGAACAGTATGTTTACAAAGAATGGAAAAAACAGTTCTGCAACTCTCAGGGAACAGACTAGCTCTGTGCTCCTGCTGTAAATCCCTCTCTACAGAGAACTGAAGGGACACAGTTTGAAATCGCATTATCCATTTTGATCTCTCAGAAGCATAAAGGTAACTACAAACTGGAAGGAATCTGTAAGCCACCATCAGTCCCAAGCTGACAAAGAAAAGCTTCGGCCTCCTGATTGCTTTCATTTGTTGTCCAGGTAAGCTTCAGCTGACCATGAGCAGCTGCCCAAGCTTGTAGCACTGGTCTGTGAGCCTTTGAAGTTGTTGCCACCTCTGACAATTATGCAGAAGAGTCCTACAAGTCACTTCTGCCTGAGCAGCCTTCTTCCCAGGGATGGGCGGGTGCATTCTGCTCTCTTGCCCTCACCTTAAGGGTCTTATTCCCACCTCTCCCACTCTAGCTTTGAGTTTCAGAGCCTGCCTTCCCCACCCTGCCTTACTTTGGCTTTTACTCCTGCTGCTGACCAACTCCTTTATTACCCATGACTTTGCTGACTTCTGGCATGGCCTTTGCCCATGCATTTGTCTCGTCCTTCGAACTGGATTCTCACTGCAGCATCCAGCTCTCACTGGCTTTAGTCTGGTCCCAGCACAAAGCATGCTGTTTCCTACCCAGGTCAGGTATGGAAACCATGGCAGAGGTCAGAGAACAATAGCAGAAGTGACTAACAACTGAACAGATTAAAATAAACGAGTGTCAATTGGTTGGAAAGAGTACTGAGAAGAGAAGCAGAGAGGTGTAACAATGGTGTTTGGCTGAAAATTATTATTCTGAAAGATGGTATGCCTAAAGGAATAGAAGGAAACCAAGGAAGGGAAAGTCAGGCTATTACAGAAAAACACCCTAAAGGTGAGTCCTGGCAGACTGGAAGGAAGTCTGCATAACTTTCCTTCCAAAATTGGCCCTTATATTAAAACCAAAATGCAAAGAGGTCTGTGGGCATTTCTGAATCTGAACTTAATAGGACTGAGGCACTCTTAACCCACAGAATACCTATTATAAACAAACAATGGCAGCAACAAAAGTTCCAAGCCAATTCCACCCTACATCAGTCAAGAAGGAACACAGGACTGAAACAATTGAACAAACAGGTTAGCAAAGTGAATTAGGATCATAAAGCACAACTGTACCATCAAACAGAATACAGTAATTCAGGGAGAGAACAAGCCCAAAGTACTTTTGCTTTGCTCCACATAAAAAACCCAAACTCACTCCTCCGTGATCTGCAGAGTACAAGATTCCATTCCTACATAGTTCGTGGATCCCCCCCATTTTGGGAATAAGTCTTCCCAAATTTTATATCAGATGATGACAGAATGTGCTGACTCCACTCCCACCAGGGGACCTACAGGCTCTGCAAAGCAACTCCTCACCCCCAACAGCAACTGTTTTGCAAGTCAGCTCTCCTGTTCACATGCCTCGTCCAGCAGCAGATGCTCCCTCCCCTCTCACCTGCCTCTCTTTATACTTTGCCTGGCAAAGGCTCAGGTTTTGAGTTTGTCCTTGCCTACCTCCCGGTTTCTGCATGATCAAAGAGTGCCATGTCAACACACAGAGCGAGAGAAAAAAGAGAGCATAGTGTGACCACTTTCAGGGTGGATAAGATCCTGAAATGGGCTGTGCCTTTATGTTTCCTCCCTCGCTCTCTCCTGACTGCCAGATGTCCTTGGTTCTGCAACTGAGAGGAGGAGAAAGGAGACAAGGTTACTGGAGTTCATTCACACTGCACACAGGGCTGTTCTTGCCTCTCTTCCTGTTTGCAAGGAAGTATCGGTCCCTCGAACAAAGGGAGGGAGAAAGAGGCAGACAAGTGGATAGAGGGAAAGGGAGAAGGAGAGGGAAGGGAGAAGAGAGGGGAGGGGGGTGGGGAGAAGGTGGAAGGGCAGGAGGGAGGGAGGGAGATTATGGTAAGATGATAGACTTTTTCCTGGAAATGAGTAACAAGTGATATCAGGAATGATGTGGCCACCTTGCTGCCATGAAATTCCTTTAAAAGGCCATTGACACAAGTTCCCTTGAACCCTGGAAAACAACATAACCCCGATCTGAGTAACAGATCTCCAACCATTCTATCCCTTCTAGGCTTTCTATTGTCACCTCAGTTTTCAAGCTTCTGGCTAACCTAGATTATAAACACCTCAAGAATGGCAGAAACTAGGGAATGTACCAGCTTACAGCAAGGAAGATGTTACAGTAGCAGCATCCCACCGTCTTTCCCTCCCCTCCAAGCCATCCTGTAAAATGACAAGTCAGCCTTCCTCACTTTTGTCTGACCAGGTGAGCTGTGAAACCAGTGTCCCGACACGGGAAGCAGGCCAAGCACCGCCACTTTAGAGCAACACCAACTTCTGCAGCACCCATGGGATAAACACGAGCAGAACTTGCTCTTTGTAGCTGAACTGCAATAATTCCCCGTGTCTGACCATGAATCCAGCCCACCGACAGCTCGACACCACTATCACACCGACCTTCAGATGGCAGGAAGCACAACTGAGGCTTTGATAGGGGGCTTCCAACAGGAAAAATCCCATCTGTGCTACACCCAAGAGGATGGAACATACAAAGCAGAGCAGCTACCCCACTCCCCTGCAGAGAAGCAAAGGGCAGCTCTGTGCCACTCCTTGGGAAGAGGAAGGGAGGGGATCCAGCCTGGAGCCTTGTCCACAGAATATGTTTGTCAGCATCAACTATAATAGCAAATTTTCCCTATGGAAACTCACTTTAAAATAGGAAGAGCATTCTTTTGTCAATACCACTCAACTCCTCCAAGCAAATTTAACTATCCTAGCAGCAAGCTTTTTTTCCCCCTTGCACATCTAAATGTATCTATGCAAAGGTGGTTTTGGTTTATGCGTCTGTTTTTCTTTCTAGGGCCCCTGTATTGGCTAATGATGTCATTCTTTCACACTTCTAAACCACAGTACCAGATGCACACACCAACAAACAAACAAACAAGAAAAGAATAAAATCAAATGTGAAGTGTTCCAGCAACGAAGAAAACTTCCTACTGTAAAGCAATCTAACTAACAAAATCCCCCTTCAATTTGGTAAATTAAACTTGAGGTGTTTACAGCTGATTACTCCTGCTGCTGACCAGCTCTTACACACCCTTCATGCAATGACAGCACATCATGTCCTACTTGAAGGCTGAAAATGTGATCTGACCCCACCACCTTAGTATCTTTACAAATGCTACTGCATGGCAGCACGGAAAACATGCCCACAGACTCAATTTCTTTCTGGAGACCTTCTCTGTATTTACTCGGCCACCAATATCTTGTTCTAAACAACTATATATAGCTTTGCAAAACATAAGTCAGGCCCAGAGTTTAAGAGCTTCTATCACCTTCCCAGAGAACAGGGTTTAAGAGACAGGAAATACAGAGTGTCATCGAGATCAGAGGTAACGGTAATAACCAACTAGGTCCAAAAAGCTGTTTTTTTGAAACAAGGCTTGCAAGGAGTTGGAGGGCTAGAGCAGCCTCTTCAGTCATCCCCAACTTTCACCATAGCACCGCATTACAGAATAAAAACTACTGTGGATCCTACATTCCTCTTTTATGACCCTGAGTTCCACAGATGCTACAGTCCCCCTTCAGGGGACACCAGTCTGACTCACAACAGATTTGAGAAGCCATCCCAATACGATTTCCAAAGTGAAGCAAGAGATCAGAACTTAAAAAAGAAAAAAAAAGAAAAAAAAAAAGAGAGAAGAATGAATACCCAAAATACCCTCCTGGTAGTGGAGATGCCAGGGAAAGCAGCTAAACCTAGTCCATAAGGAATAAGAGAAACTACTAGATTATGTCCAGAAAAGAGCACTGCAGGCCTTTTTTCTGTATGTAAAAAATTATAAATAATCCCACAACGTACTATTCACCTGACTGTTTCCTTAAAAAATAATTTAACCTCCACTGAACTATGCAGAAAGGAAATAACATTTCATGACCCTCGTCTATTCTAGCCAAGCACCTTTTTTGGCTGGCATCACAAAAGGGAAATTTGCTCAGCTCCTCAGACTGTCTCAGCTCATCTCTTCAACAGAGGACCCCAAACTGCTGTTGACTCCTCTGAGCAGGAACAAGGCACAGTCCACTCTCAGCACTGAGCTATTAAAGTAGAAAAAAAGCAAAAAGAAGCAGCTGCAGCATTTCACCAGGAAGACAAGATGACAAAGGATACAAAGCTGTGGGATGTATCACAGCAATGCCAAAAAGAGAACTTAAAAGCCCTCAATTCATAATCCCTGTCCAGGCCACCTTCTCTTTTAAACTAGTCTTCTTCATCCTCTACCAGGTATGAAATTAGAGGACATGAAGAATAGAGGCAAAACAGGAAAGAGGAGAAGGGAGGGCTGCTTACAGTGCAACTGTTTGTTCATTTTTCCGATATCCTTCTATCCTCCCACCCCAAGTGTACTTCCATCAGCATGCTGCTAACCGATACAGGATTGTTTCTGGGAAACAGCCTTTTAATAATGTATCTATACAGCACTTTGTATCCAAGCACCATCCCACCTAAAAGCATCAATCAAAATAAATACTACTCCTCACAGGCAAAACAGAAATACAGCACTAGATTGCAAAACAGGCAGGAAACTCATTAATATTCCCTTAAGGGCAGTAGGGGAAAGCACCAATTTCCATTCATAGAAGTATCATCCCTAGATGTAGCACAGAGGTCAGGAAGAAATTACAGTGCCACAGAAATACCCATATAAAGAACAGATCGGAAGGATACTGGTACAGAGTTTTAAATTGCTCCAGAGTAAGCTTGACTGTTAGTCTATTCCACTCAATCATTAAAAGGGATGTATCTTGGCAGGTTTTGCTAATACTGCTTTTAGAAGAACGGGGAGAGAGATGCAGGGGTTGCAGATGTATATATCCAAACCTAGACCAGCCAGAAGACTGCAGTAAAGCAATAAAGATCAGAAGAACTGCCAAGAAACACAGTGAAGACCGGCAGAGGAGTGCAGGTCAGAATAAAGGACTATTAAGGGCTTTGTTGCAAAGTAAACTTGTCCTGCTTTTGACTACTATTCTGGATCCTGGCCTGTATGGGCTATTTCTGATTTTGGGGGTCATTGCAACTGAACCCTTAACAAGGGCACAGTAACAGCAGCATAATAAGGATTTTGGGGGGTTTAATAAACCCACCAGGCAGAAACTAGGAGGGAAGGGTTAAAGGTATGAAAATGAGAGAAAGAGATTCCTGTGACAGGAAGGAGCATGTGAGAGGGCGTGTGACAGGCTGTGTAGGAGAATGTGTGTGTAGATCTCATTCCCTCTGAGGCTCTTGGCCAAATGTGGAGCTGAACTTTCTGCAGACTTTGTCCTGCCAAGTCATGTTCCCTTCTCACACTGCCTGACATCACCACAAATACTCAGCTGGAAAACAGTCCAGAGCCGGACAGAGTCCACTGCTCAAACACCAGCCAGTGAAATGGCTGCACTCACGGCACACCCACCAGTGGGAAACCAGAGCCACGGGCTCTCCTCACAGGTTATCTCCAAGCACCCAGGAGGCCTCACCCTCATCCATGCGGAAAGAGAGCCCTACCAAGGCACAGAGACAGTGGAGGTGCAATGATTTCCTACTGCCCCAATAACGCAGCCCAGAACAAACTGAAAGTCTGCACAAAGGCTTCAACACAAAAAAACCAAAAGAATGTAACCATCAGGACCATGTGAGTCTGTCACAAGCATCACGCTGTAAGGAGCCCAATCCATTCCCAACTCTGAAACATTCCCTGCCACAAGGAGAAGGAAGCCATCACACATGACCCTCAGACAAACAAGGAGCCAGGGATCCTGCAAAGACTGACACTCCAGTGGGTCTGTATGAAGCCAGCAAGCAAACATTACCCCGTCAGAGCACTCATGTCACCTTGACTTCCCAGAAACAAATGCGAATCCAAGATCAGGGCTGGAAAATGTGAGCACACATACAAATGCGTGGGAGTGGGCAATGGGACTAAGACAACAGGTGGCTCTATTTCTTATTTTGATCCTTGTATCAAGCCAGAAGGGTGTGGATGGCCTGCCGATTCTGGGACACTGCTAAAGGCACCACCCAGAGCAAGTATCAGGGAGTAGCAGTTGAAGATGATACTGAAATAAGGGAGGACAAAGTCTATGGTCTCTTCTTATTTTTATTTCAGCCTTCACCCCCAGGCTGCTGCTTAAAAGCAGCACAATAGAAAATGCCCTCAAAGTACAGGTGACAGGGAGAAAACTGAAGTTTTCCTCAGACAAAGGCTTCTCCTTTCTCCACTCTGTTCTATTTCTAGAAGGACAAACAGCAACTTGGGAGCTTTCTACAGACCAAGAAAAAATTTTTCTTCAGCCTCATATAGGCCAGAAAATTACATCCCCTCTTCTCAGACACAGACAGATAACAGAGATTACGTTATATGATGTATTGCTATTTTATCTCTTACATTTTAAAACGCTCCTCACAACAGGAGTTTCTTCTTCTTTCGCCAAGGGATTCTGACACCTTCCTTAAGGTGGGAGCAGTGCAACCTTGCCTGTCCACATGCTACAGAGACTTTAAATCATATCCTTACCTCGGGCTTCCTACCCAGACCTGCAGATGCCTGAGAATCTGTCCACCTCATCAGCTTTAAACACTAAAGCCCATCTTTGGAACTTCTTCCTGGCTCTTTCCTGGGAAATAGAATACTATTCCTCTCCTACAGAAAATGGCCAAGGGTGGGAAGCAGACAGTCAGGAGACCAGAATGACAAAGTTGGTATTTGAAGGCCAGGTGACAGTTTCTCCTTCTACTCTCAGAGCTTGCAGCTGGGTGAGCTGCCCTGCCTCGGTGGCACTTCTCATGCAAGCCAAAGCAGCCTGGTGAGCGAGGGCTGCCCACAGGACTCTGCCTGTGCACGTGTGCCTGCACGTCAAGGCATGCACCATCACAGCAGGCCTCAAAGGCCGCTCCGGTGCACGTTCACGTGCCCACACAAAGTTGCATGCGAGTTTCTGCCAGTAGGTGCACAAAAAGCCACTCGATGTGCCTATCTAACAGACTGACCACGTGAAACCCTGCAGGAAAAGTCACTGGCAAGGCATGTGGAGTCCTTTGGGGGCTGGCACATTTCTGCATGTATGTCCCTGGCAATCAAGATACACTACAGAGCTTCTGTAGAAGCCTACCTCTTTGCCCTCATTTCATAAGGGCCCTAGAAGAGACTATGTAAATTCCACGTTTTCCTTTAAATGAATTTTACACACAGTTTTCAAGGTTACACTTGTTCAGTTTATTTTCCAAGTTAATGGCAATTTATGATAAAGTCCAAAACAACCAGTTAAGCAAACAGAGGCACCCCCTGTTCAAGCAGCACATGGCTGCTGGATGTTTAAAGAGTGTCATTCCTAAACTCAAGAAAGCCACTGAGTCTGCAGA
The DNA here is from genome assembly GCA_035584735.1 of Pseudotriccus pelzelni. Lineage (NCBI taxonomy): Eukaryota > Metazoa > Chordata > Aves > Passeriformes > Tyrannidae > Pseudotriccus > Pseudotriccus pelzelni. The sequence continues at coordinate 23,888,389 of JAWMRA010000161.1, forward strand.
ACCAGAATTCACTGAAGTACAAAACAGATCTTTCTTAAAAAAGGCAGAAACATTAGTTTCTTCAATTCACTTATAAAATCAGTTCACTCAAAGCTGGGGGAGGCAGCATGAAACGGGTGGGAGGTGTCTCTCCCAGTCTTCGAAGAAAAAGAAGACAAGGGACAATGAGTTATGCTCATTGTAAGATCTAGAAGGACACAATGACTAAAACCAACCAGTTCATTCCGCTAAGTACAGATAACACTACCCTGACAGAACAAGTCAGATATAATAGCACACACTCCAGCAAGTATATTTTCTCTTATGTATGCAGTGCATAATATGTGTGACTAAAGTATAATTACAAAAAAGGGCACACTTGATTTGACCTCTTTATTCAAATGCAGTTTTGTACAAGTCATGGAGAAAATCACCTAGTAAATACAAATGACCATTTTGTAATGTAAAGATTTACTGTGAAATAATATCATAAGTGGATGCATGGAGATACACTGTATCATCCTGTTTCACAAGAAGTAGTACTAGGTGAGCCTAACCAATTAGATTAAAGCTTCCTTTTAACAAAGTATCAAATGCAAAACAAAGCTTAAATGAATTATTTAAATCACTCACATTAATCATGATTTATATCAGCAAGTGGGAAACCTCGATTTAAACCAATCAACTCTGCTTGCCTCATAGCTGCAGTAAGACCAGCAGGCCAAAACTGTCCCACTCCCTGGAGGGAGACAGGATACAACTCCATGCCCTGGAGTTGGTTTCCAGAAATTTTACGAGTATATTTGCCAATATTTTTTTAAAACCCTAAAACAAACCAGAAAGCCTTACATTCCAGGAGACACCCACTCTCTTGTCAATCATGTGCTTCAGCAATCAGTCTGATACTCACCTAACATCTTTTCTTTACATCTCAGAGAGGTTTCTGTGAGTACACAATACAACCTGACTCTGCAGCATGGCTTTTAAATTGCTTCAATTCTCACATCCTACCAAGCAGTTCTCCTACTTAATCCTAGAGACATTAGTTTTGGCCTGTTCAAAACATGACTTAGATTTCTCATGCTCTAATGTTTTCTGTTAATTCCGTCAGCAGCTTCCCACTGAAACATTTATCTGTTCCCCTTATTAAACATACTGGGAAGGTCTGCAGTGCTCCGTTATCCTCCATTAGCCTTTGCCCTCCCCAAATAAGATACTTAAAGGCTTGACAGTGTACACTTCAAAATTACTTATGAAATTATGAAATTACATATTTCATAATTACTTATGAAATTATACTGAAATTGAGTATATCACCTTAACGTTTGCTTTTTGACACTCAGTTTTTGACACCCAAATTTTACCTTACAGGAAATACGGTTTTGAGATCTCCAGACCTAAAGTACAAGCTGCAATAGCTTCAGGGGTGTCTCCTTTTTAGTGAGGACACGTGAAAGGAATTTGTCTATGCTCCAGAAATGGAAAAGAGGTATTTTGTCCTGAGCAGGAACTCACAGAACAAAAACAACACAGGAGTGCTAAATACCGTTTTTAACTGATAAATTCTGAAGGTCTGATTGAACACAGACAGCCTCTTTTAACAATATCATACACCCCAAGTAACTACAATACAGCTTCTACCTGCAGTAACCACAATGAAAACGGTAAGACAAATGTACTTGTATATTAGCAGAAATATGATCTAATAACAAAGTTTCAACCTGTTTGCAGCCTAAATGCAGACTTGTACCTGTTAGCAGGAAGCACTCCCCTAATTCCCTCCTAAGATTAAGTTCTTTTCCCCTAAGACAATTTCCACAGCCAAGAGAACGCCATTCTGCCTTCCTAAATTATTAGGCTGTAAGGAAAACAAGGTAACTTACCTTACTGCAGACCAGCAGAACATTTTCCCCCAATGAAACAAGGTATCTTTGTAGAATCATAAAACGGTTAGGCTTGGAACGGGCCTTAAAAATCACCTAGTTCTACCCCCCTGCCATGGGCACGGACATCTATGATAGGCTTCACCTCAGTTGTGGAAGACTGATGTTTCTCCAAGACTGTCAGGTGTGTCAATCTTATTACTGGTGGGGGAGGGAAAGGAGGGAGACTGACAAACAATCTGATAAGCTTTCCTATTCAACATGCAAAGACCCACGCATCTGCAACAATGAGACTTTCACAGCAGCTAGTTCCATAGCAGAAAGCAGGATCACCCTTCAGTGCATCTAAGACAAAGCACACAATATTCTGTACTCTTCCTTAGGCAGAGCAGCAGATGGGATCACTTCTGAAAAACAGCAACAGTTAAAGATCTTATATTCTAAACTTAAAATTTTAAAACCTGTCAGTCTTGATAGTCATACAAATCACAGACCAGATCTAATTACAAAAGATACGACTTCCGAGCCGTGAGACTGTCACCGCTCGATCAAACATTTAACAACAACAAAATATTAATCCTTCTGTTTACCACACAACAAGCACATGGAGTGGCGAGGACTAATCACAGAGAAAGGAAGAGAAAGTCATAGCAATCAAACGCACTTTAACACACTGGAAACATGACTCTTCCTGCAGGTGTGAGATGCGGATTGAGCAGGGGACAACGCAACAAAAATGCTTTGTTACTTGTAGGGCTGCACTCCTGTCCCACACACCCTCTGCCTGCCTCCCTCCTGCACAGCCAGCTGGTAAGGGAAACATGCTGACATGGCACAGGGAGTTGCAGCAGCAGTAACTGGAAATAGCCAACGACTGTAACCCAAGGCACACTGCCAGGACACACTAATTCTGCCATAAAGTTTCCTGTCTCTATTTTTTTAGATTAGGCAATATATATATATCTATACAGTTCCTGCTATGGTACTTCTCCCTGCATCCCTTCACAACATGAGTAGCTGCAAGCTTCCTCTGGCAGCTACAGAACCTCCAAGCATCTCTGCAATGACCTACGTTCTGTCCTGCCTGAGGCTGGTTTGGGTTTATTTCCCCCATCTTTTATTTGAAGAGGTGGAAGAAGGTTGTTAAATATTTTTACCCCTGCTTTTCTCCTGCAAAAGGAGATGCACGAGCACATGCATGTACGAGAAAGAGGTATCACTGCAAGTGCTCTCAGAAGGGGTCACACCAGGAAGCCACAGAGCCACTCCGCCCTCAGAAGTCTTGTGGCAGCAGTATCTTCTGGTGAACGTGCCAGAGGTGTGATAGCAGAGCAGGGCAGCCAGGCCAAACTCCACCTGGTCCTGGCACAAAGTGCACCACATCCAACGCCCTCCTTCCACAGCCCAGATGAAAGAAGGGTTGAGCTCAGCAACACTTGGCTGAAGTTTTCAAATAGTTTTTGTTTTTGTAACTAAAAGGTAAGATACATTTTTCTGTTTCTACCCCAGCAAGGGTGTTATGGCTGAATTAAGACTCACATAATTAAAAAATCAAGACCACCATTTACTAAAATAAGGAAATACAACTTTTCCTTCTGTTTGTCCTGAAGTATAGCTTTCTCTCTGACACCCAGGGACAGCAGATACTCCACATACCTTGGAAGAAGCAGCAGATCTGAGAGAACTGTTCCCTACAGACAAACATAACCTGCAGTCATAGCCAGAAACTGTCTGACACACAGTGATCCAAACGGTTAGTCAGAAACGTGACTCAGTGTCAGAGACTCCCTCAAAAATGCCTTGTAAAGGAAGGGCCCAGCTGTCCCTTTAGGAAAAAGAAAAGAGGGGAAGAAAGTCTCAGGAGACAGAGCATTTCTCTTTGACCAGTGATCCACGGTTTGCTTCCAGTCAATACCTGTCTTGACAAATCTGTGGACCTTAGCACCCTGAGTGTCAGTGAAACGGCACAATGAAGAGTAATCACCAGCGTTAGCAAGGCTACCTTTCAACAGCACCGTGCAAACTGACAGCCGTCCAGACAAGTTTGTGTCCTAGAAAACTCGCGATCTGGGTTGACAGGATGCAACAGGTGAAACGAAGAGCTGAGCGGAGGAAAGCTAACAAGTTACCACAAAGCAAGTAAACATCTGACAGCACCTCCGGAGACAACAGACAGAAATCCGGGCTCTTCAGATGCACGATAACAGCCCGAGAAATTGACACCCCTACCCAGACGCCTCCGACCTCCTCAGCAGAGGGACCCTCTCCGACGGCGCGACCGCGCAGCTCCCACCGGCACAGACCGCGCTCCGGACAGCGCCGAGACACCGACCCCTTCCCTCCCGCCCGCGGGGCTCGCTCGGGGGCCGCCGCCAGCCCGGCCCGCACCCCGCCAGGCCCCGGGCGGCTCGACGGGACGGGCCGCCGCCGTCCCCCTTCCTTCCAGCACCTTCCAGCGCCGCCCGGCCCGGGCCGGCCCGCCCGGCAGCGCGACGCGGACGGGCGGCGCTACAAACCGGCTCCGGGTCCCGGGGAAGGCTGCGGCCGCTCGGGCCGGCGCAGGCCGCGGGGCGGGACAGCGCGGCCCCGGCCCCCGGCCGTGAGCCTGGGACACGCTTGGCGGCCCCGCGGGCGGCGGAGGAGCGCGGCCGCCCCCGCGACCGGAGCCGGCGCGATGAGTGAGTTACCGGCGCGGGCCGCGGCTCCGGGCGATGCGCGGCCGCCGCCGCCGCCGCCCCCCGTGGCGCAGGTGCCCGAGCCGCGGGCGGGAGGGGCGGCTCGGCTCGGCTCGGCCCGGCCCCGCTCCCGGCGTTGTTCCCGGCTCCGTTCCCGGCGCCGCGGCGGAGCTGCCGTGATGTCACGCGGGACTGGGTCACGTGCAGGCCCCGCTCCGCCCCCGCGGGTCCGGCGGGACGCGAAAGCTCCGCGGAGCCACCGCCGCCCGGACCCCGCGCCGCTCTGTGCCCGCCGCTCACCGCCCTCGGCTCAGCCCAGAGGAGCGGAACGAAACCACCATGACCAGCAGCAGCAGCAGCAGCAGCACAATCGCAAAGCAGGTGCCGCAGGAACTGCGCGCACTCCCCCTCCGCGGAGAACCTTCTCTTTTCGGCACCCGCCACAAACCTCCTCACTAGTGCGGTATCAGCAAAAAACCCAACAACGCGGCTTCCTGCTCTCCTAGAGATACGAAATAGAATTGGTTTAAATTCACCGAGCATTCGACCATGAGCAAATTAAACACGTTATTCTGCCCAGCTGAACTTCGTGTATTGCACCAAGCCTGCCCTGACATAACCCCTGTGCTTCATAAACGATTTGGCACCTGTAAGACCTTACACACAACTTCTAATGCTGCCAACTAGAGAAAGTTTTAAGCAAATAAACACGTACAAAAGAGCCGAGTTTTAAGCCACTGGGCTTCATGACTCCAAGATTTCTTTGCAATCGCGAGGGCCTTGTTTCCTTCTTTTCTTAAAAAGGAGAAAGCTGACAACCCCACTACTAGGTGGAGACGAGCACTAAATATCACTAAATTAGCTTAACTGCCTATGATTTCCCCCTCTATTTACACGGCACCTACTGGATCCTCGGCCAACGATCCAGCGGACGCACACCCGGCAGCAGAAGCTGGATTTCACCTCACACTCTTCTAATTCCACCAAGCTTCGTAAGGAACTACCAAAACGGGGCGAAACCCGCCAATCCTGGGCAACCTCTTTGCCAAGAGCCAGAAGCAGCAGCAGGTTTCCACTTCCACGCAGGCGTCCTCAGGCTGACCCGAGGGCACCTTCCTTACTCCTGCCCACGAGGAGTTCACCCAGGCGCGCGCGGACGGTTGTCAGAACACCTTGAAACCCTAGCGTCCTACAGCAAAGCCGCGGCGAGGGAAGGAAAGCTGCGCTTTATTCGCGGAACCGCAGCGCGGTCGACACCGCCGCACCCTCGCTCCCGAACCGCTCCTACCGAGCGCCTCCGCGGCTGCAGCCCGGGACAAAGCCTGCGCAGGGCTGACAGCAAAGGCCGGCAGCGGGCTCGGCTCGGCGCGGCTCCTCCGCGGGCCGAGCGGGGCCGTCCCGGCCCGGGATCCTCCTCCCCGGGGGCGGGAGCGGCGCGGGCCCCGCCGGGGCCGTGCACTGCCAAACCGCGTCCGTGCGGGCCCGCGGGCCCGGGCGCCGGGTTCCGGGCGGTGCGCGAGCGCCATGGCGGCCGCGCGGGGCGGCGCTGTCCTGCTGCTGCTGGCGCTGTGCCTGCGGCCGCCGCCCGCCCGCGCCCGGAGCCTCCGCTTCGTGACGCTGGTGAGGGGAACGGGAGGCGGCGAGGGGGCGGCCGGGCCGGGTCGGGGTGACCGGGCCGGGCCGGGGTGACGCGGTGCCGCCCGCAGGTGTACCGGCACGGAGACCGCTCGCCCATCAAGGCCTTCCCGCGGGACCCGTTCCAGGAGAGCGCCTGGCCCCAGGGATTCGGGCAGCTCACGCAGGTGCGAGCGGGTCGGGGCGGCCGGGCCGGGGCCGGGCCGGGGGCCGGGCCCGTCGGTAACGCCCGGTGCCGTTGCAGGTGGGGATGCGGCAGCAGTGGGAGCTGGGCCAGGCCCTGCGGCGGCGCTACCGCGGCTTCCTCAGCGACACGTACCGGCGGCAGGAGGTCAGTGTCGGCCCGGGGGCAGCGGCGCTCTTGGCCGCCCCAGGGTGCGGGTGGCTTCTTCGGGAAGGGAAACGCCGGCGCTGGGCCGCCTCTCCGAGTGTTTTCGTTCCTTAGCCCGTTCCCAGCGCAGGAGGAATAAGAAGAGGGGCCCGAGCGCAGGCTCTGTGCTGAGCCTGGTCGCGGGGCGCGGATCGGCCGTGTCTCAGCGCTGCCCTTGCTGCGGGAGCGAAGGCAAATCCGGCCAGAGCAAATCCAGCAGCTGCAGCACCGGTGGAAGACTGATAGAGCCGCCCTCTCTGAAGTCCAGAGAACAAAACAGCAATGCTGTGTTGTAGCTGGTACTTGTTTCTCACTCGAGATTTTGAGACTTTTTTTTTGTCACAGCAGATGACAAGAATGCAACCCATGTAGGCCCCGCCCTCCCCAGTGCACTTCAGGTACAACTTCACCAGTCTGTACATTTAAGCAGTAGTTACTGACCAGAAATGACCCTGTCATTTGCTTCCACCTGTAAGGTATTGACAGCTTCAGTCCCCTAAAGCCATTAATTTTTCTCTCTGTCACCAAATGTTGCCACACTTTGTAATAGTTGAGAAACTGCTACGTGTCTTTTGGAAAAAGTTACATAGCCCTTGTGGAACCATGTACTGAGCACAGGGGAAAATGTGAAATATCAAAAAAAGTAAGGAAATAGAACCACCACCCCCAAGTACCCCTGCTGGTACTAAGAATCCCCATACCATTTTTTGTCTTTGTTTCTCCCCTTATAGGTCTCCCCAGTGAGAACCCAGCTTGACATAGTTCAGATTACATCCCTTCTTTGACATTTGCTTCATCAACAAAACTTCCAGCACTGGCTGAAACACAGATCCTTTAACCTTCCTCAGTAGTTCCTTTCCAAACATACTTCACTCTTATACAGCTTTTGTGAGTTGAAACTATTTTTGTTCTCTTGCTCGAGAAGGAAAAACAAACCAAGGCGTGTGCAAACAAGAGCTGTTCTGCTAACCAAGCCTGAACCCCTGCCTGAGTTGAGCAACCTCCCATGTAAGAAGTGTTGCCTCTGGGTGACACCATATGATCGTTTGTCACCTGACTCAGCGACAAGCTGGAGCCCTGGCAGAGGGTGCTGAAGAAAGCATGTACACCCAGGGCTTAATTGTTTTTTTTACAACACTTCAAGAATTAGATCATTATCTTTTAAAATATTACCGTTTTATTTCTTCAGAATTTACCAAGGATGAAAGCACACCTGTCTAATGACTGCAGGGTCATTTTTTTCAAGCCACAGTGTAGAGGTAAAAGTGGGTAGAAATTGATGTTGGAGAAAAGACAAGTGGTTTTTTTTTCTTGTGACTGTTAAGTTCTGAGATACACTTCACGTAAGAGGTATTACAAGTATTTTCTTGTGAGTGTATATATTTTTTCTTACGTTTCTCCTAACATTTTTAAAAATCCCTGTCTTTACATTGTACTTCATTCTTTGGGGTTTCTATTCTTGTTTCAGATTCAGCATGCTGTTTTCTAGGACATTCTTTTATGATTTCCTGTTGTGCCTCTTATTTTATCACTGGTTTCTCTCCAGTCTCCCCTTAACTGTTTTCAGTACACAGATACCAGAATACTAAAGTTTTGCCATTTTGACCTTCTGAACATTGCTTTATTTTTCTCATTTCTCTTTTTTTCTGGCTCAGATCTCTCTCTTCTGAGCTCTGGAATTATAGGTCTTGGCCCATTAATCCCAAGAGCCTACAATTATCAGATAAAATCCTAGCTCTCTCTTTTCTTCCTTTCCTAGTCAGATCACTTATTTTCATTTCTCAAACAGAAAAACTGAGGTTGGAGAAGCCATTTTTTTCCATGGGCACAGCTGGTCATTCCTAGAACTGAGAACTGAATGCAGGAGCTTCCCTCAGCCCTGCTCTGTAAATATGGTGTACTTCCTATCCGTGCCCATTGCAATATGCATCTCTGTCTTGCTCTTCTCTGACTCTTCCTCATATTCGGACTCCTTTCTATCTGTAACCTCTGCACAGTGCACCTGGCTATCCCACTATCCCGACCGGACCGCTCCAGGATTACAGACCAAAGTGTCTTTGTGTCTGTCCTTAGTTTCGTACAGGCTGACATCAGCAGACTTGGTCACTTCAACTCTTGTTCTCCTGCTGTCCCTGAGCAGCTGCGGGGCACTTGGCAATGCTCCACTACAAGTGTACGGTCCTGTGCCCGAGCATCGCCACCTACAGTAGCGTTACTAATGGTGCGTGTCCCTGTCCTGGCAGATCTTCATCCGCAGCACAGACTGTGATCGGACACTGATGAGTGCAGAGGCCAATCTGGCAGGCCTCTATCCCCCAGAGGGACAACAGATGTTCAACCCTAACATCTCCTGGCAGCCTATCCCTGTGCACACAGTGCCTGAGTCTGAGGAAAGGGTAAGTTCATCTCAAAGACATGTATGGACTACTGAAGTAGTGTAGTCTCCAAAAATATTTGCTACCGTCTTGATTCAGATTGTCTTGAACTTCTCCTGAGACCTACCCTGCAGAGGCTTTTCTGTTCTCAGAACAAGATGAGAATTCAGGGGCTGTGTTCACTCACCATGTCCGGTGCAACACCCCAGCAGACCACACACGGTCTGGAGTATGTCAGCAGGAAGCACTGAAGATGTTTATAGATGCACCTGCTATCAGGGTTCCGTTACAACTGCACGTGTTGTCTGCAAATTCTGTACTTCGGTGTTGTCGGTGACCTGCCTGCTCTTGTTGTCTCTGCCCAGCTACTGAAGTTCCCTTTGACCCCCTGTCCACGGTATGAACAGCTGCAGACCGAAACACGGCATTCAGCAGAATACATAAATAAGACCAAAGAGAATTGGGTAAGTGATTGTTTGCATGAGATAAGGTGGTCTTAGGCTTGTAGTTAAAGTATTATCATGTCTTTATAATCAGAGCTTTGAGAAAAGGGTAGAGATACCATGCATGTAATACAGTATGAGATGAGAAAATTGACGGCCTTTCTCTTTTCTCAAACCTACAGCAATTCCTGAAGATGGTGGCAAATGAGACTGGGATCCGGGATATCTCACTCGAGAGTATATGGAGTGTGTATGACACACTGTTCTGTGAAGTAAGTTTGGCCATCATCTTACAGCCACTGGAATTTGGTCTTTAGAATTCACTGGATTTGGTAGATGTTATTTTGCAAAATCCCATTAAACAACTTTTCAACCTACAGTTAGAAGTAAGCTTCTAATTTCAGACTAATAACAGTTCCCACTCAATAGAGGCATGTGTTAAAAATTACCTATTTTTGCACCCTATAACCTCCCACTCTGTAACTTAGATATATATAATGTCAGGAGTCAGAAAAAGTCCCACCTGCTCTTGAAAGTCATTAGAAAATGACTGCAATCTGAAATCCTTAGATCTCTCTGGACAAATCTGAGTCAACTAACGTAGAAATGAGATCTCTGCAAACAAGAGAAGCGTTAACTTTATGATTTAAATTGGGAGCTTAAATTAGGACTATTCCTGGTGCTACCTCTGTCACTTTAAATCAGTCAGTTTTCTTTCTGCGGTTCTGTTTATGCCATCTCTAAAAGTAAACAGTGCTCTCCCAGGTTAAGTGGGATTCACCTACATCTGTTTTTTGACCTTTATTATAAGGTCCCTTGTCAGAGAAAAACCCTAGAGACAAATGTTACTCTTTTACTGTCTGGGGTGGTGCACCAAACTCTATATTTGCATGTATTTTTGCTGAAAGAATATCTCATGAATGCTTAAACAAAATCAAAACTTGGGTTAGCTCTTCTGTGATAATGCAAATGTAAAGGTCCCGTATCCAGGAGACTTACAGCTGTTACACACAACTTTCTTTGTGTATAACTGTACAGCACGATGAAGTAAATTACATACATCTTTCATGTCAAAGTAACAAATTATGGAAGATGCAGTAAATCCAAGCATTTTGACACTGTATCACAATAATTCTATGGAGGTGCAAGACTACTTTGCTTGCTGGCAGTGTTATACAGTGGTATGTGCTATTTTGGGGGTGTAACAGATAAATCAGCACTTTGCTGTGTCAAGCAGCAGCTTGGGTTGCTGCAAGCTAAGAATATTTCAGTCCAGAGCTGCACTTCACTATGTGAATTTGCCCTTTGTGTCACAAACCCAGTCTCCTGTCTTGTAACAATCACAGTGAATCAACTTTTGTTGGTAACAAAAAAATCCTGTGGTCAGAGAGATCAAGAATTTAAAATCTTCAAGAGTCACTTCATGAGCTTGCAAATGGCCCAAAAGGCCAGCTGAAAACCACTATCATCCCCAAGAACTTGGAGAATAGCTCACTGTCCCAAAACAACCAGAATGTTTTTAGGGAAAGGGGTTTCACTCTCAGAACTATACCCTCGGGCTGATTGGTCTCTTCAGCTGCTTTGGTTTTCATCCTTTTTTCTCAGTCATGCAAACTGTGCCCTGAAGAGAAGGATTGTTTTTCTCACCTGAGCTAGTAGATTCATTCTGCTGCCTGGCTGGAGACAATAAAAAAATTCGAGAAATTGCTGAACTTACCAGCTATTTATTCTCTTTGTAAATTAATGAAGAACTAACTAAATATCTAAATTGCTGATGGGAATTTCTCTGAACCGCTCAGACAGAATGGGCCCTTAAGGATATTCAGCCTCATCTTCTGGCAATCTAATGGGATATGTAACAGAAAATTGTTCCAAGTAGTGCTGGGAAACCACAACTGCTGTTTGTCTGCCATTATAACTAATCCTTTCTTGTAATGGGTTGGCCACAAAGCAAGTTCTTCTCTTGCTTCCCAGTTTTCTGGCTTCTGGGGTTTGAGTACAGGGCTTTATCGGTGGTGCATCCCATTGTTACGGCCGCAGAGCACTTCCTAACTTTCTCCAATGCCCTTCAGTGGCCCTCAGAACCTTCAAGGAAACTACTGCAGGTATACCAGAAACTCCGAGTTTGTGTTCACTCACTTCTCTTTTTTTTCCCTCTTTGACCACATGCCATCTGCAGGGCAGAATCAGCCACATGTAAAATTAATGCCCTAAGATTATTGTATCAGTGTTAAAACATAACCCTGCAGCTTCTAGATTGTAAACTTTATGCTTCTCATTATTAGTTTCTGAAACAACATTAAAACCCACGTATATTCTTTGCATGCAGCACAGCAGTGCAAGGTCAGAAGCATAAATAGGAAAGGGGCATATTGCATATTTAAGAGTACAGGAAATCAGTAGCTGTATGGGCAGCTCTCCAGACACCCTCCCATTCTCTGAGTAATGTGTGATCCGTGCTACCTGCAGATGAGTGTTCTGTTTCTCTTTCTAGCAAGCCCACAAAATGGATTTGCCTGTATGGGTGACACCAGATGTCATGACGCAGTTGAAGCAACTAAAAGACTTTGGTTTTGAATTTCTGTTTGGGATCCACAATCGGGTAGAAAAAGCTCGTCTGCAAGGTGGTGAGTGCACCAGGGAGGGAGCCGCCTCCTGCTCTGTCTGGCTTTTGCCTCTTACCAGCTGTTCTCTTTCCTCAGGGGTCCTGCTGGATCACATAAGGAAAAACTTAACCAAAGCAGCAAATGTTTCTGCCCATCAGAACCTGAAACTACTTGCCTATTCAGCGGTAAGTCAGAGCTAGGGTGCTAGTTTATAGCCATCTCCTCCTGCTCCACAGGGGATTGGGGCTTGGTGATAGTTTTAACCCTTTCTAGCTTCTGTAGAGCCTATGCAGTGATCAGGACATGCATCTTTGCCTCTGGCTAGATGGGAGGTGCAGTGTCTTGCATCATTCTTCTGGGGCCCCTGCTGTGGGCTTTGTTCCTTTTAGCTCAGGCTTATGGATAAGACTGGCAGACTTTGGGGAACCACTGCTGTATTTACTTAGTAGTTGGGTAGATGCTTCAGAAGCATAGATACAGTCATTTCCCCTTTCCAGCAGCCTACTGACTGGAAAGTCAAACATCTCTCCCAAACTGCTCCCTAGAGATTAATTCTTAAAAAACAATGCAGAACAAGTATCTCTGTGTTTCACTTCCTCCCCTTCCCCCTCTGTCACAAATCACTGTTCTGGCAGTACAGTTCCTCTCCCTTTCTCTAGATGGAAGTTACAAAGGTGACGTCCCTTCAGCGCCGGTACGGTCTGAGCTGCCCTGCCACATCCGTAAGGGTGACTGATTTGGTTTTTTTCCCTCTTTCTCAGCATGACACCACACTTGTGGCACTGCAGATGGCTCTAGATGTCTACAACAGGATCCAAGCACCATACGCCTCATGTCACTTATTTGAACTGTACCAAGAGGATGATGGGTGAGGGCTGCAGTACAGTTGTCTGCTCTGATTTCACCTCCAGGGTTAGATACCTAGGCCAGGCTCCACCCTAGGGGCATGCGGTCTTGCTCCTAGTGGCAGACTCTCACGAGGAAAATTTATGAGAGTAAAGGAAAGGGTGTGCACACTGAGTTTTTGGGAAGGGATAGCTTAAGCTAGAGAAAACAAAAAAACATCTTCCTGTGTTTTGTTTTCAGTAACTTCTCCGTGGAGATGTTTTACCGGAACGAGAGTGGGAAGGAGCCTTTCCCTCTGACAATCCCTGGCTGTGAGCATAAATGCCCACTGCAAAGATTCTTGCAACTCACAGATCCTATTGTTCCCCAGGACTGGGAGCAAGAATGCAAGGTAGCCAGTGGCATCCATGACACAGGTGAGCCCAGGCTGCACCAGAGCATGGCAGAAGGGGAAAGCTTGGACAGTACCATGCTGACCACTTCTTTTCTCCCTTGCAGAACTGTTCGTGGGTTTGGCTGTGTGTGGATCCATTCTCCTTCTCCTTATAATCCTCCTCTTGACTGTACTCTTTCGCATACAGTCTCAGCCCCCCGGCTACCGGCATGTTTCCAATGAGGGAGAAGAGCAGGCCTGACAGTTGCTTCAACTCCTTCCCCAGCAGTAGCAGAGGGCTGTGTTGCCCCTAAGAATGACTGGGCACCTTCACTTACTGAGCCACCTTCTATTTTGGCCTTTGCTTCCCAGAACAAAGCTGGACTTGATTTTTGGATGCTTTCTAAAGGTGACGTCCCAGACAGAAAGAACTAAGCTACTCTAGTGGAAGTTAACACCTTAATTTTTAAGCCAGTATACTGTGTGGTGCCCCTGGTCCTCATACAGCTTACCTAGTCCGGGATTCCCAACGTGGCCAGTTCAAGTTTTCCTCCTTTCAACTGATTGTAAATGTTACCACTCATCATGACTCTGGCAAAGAATCTTGGGCCTCCAGCAGCTGCCACATCCAGTTGCATTTCTCTTCAGGGTCAACCTGTTTTGAGTGCTTTTCCCTTACACCATAGTGCTGCTGATGGTGGGAAGGCTGGGCTTGGAGCTGAGGGCGCAGCTCACCAACGATGCACCAAGATTCATCTACTGTCCATGCAGAGGGAACTGCTGCAGATGATGGGAGACAGTGAAAGTGTTTCTTGAGGTTGCTGCCAAGTGGCTGCTACCAAGTAGTTGCTGCTGGCAACTGGTCTTTTATTCCCTCCTTGCCCCGTGGCTCAAGAGAGGACTGGCCTGAAATCAGGGCAAGACCAAAAACCTGGCAATAGTTTCTAGGATTCAGCTCAGAGTAGAATCATAGAACCCAAAGCTCGAAGAGCTTCATGAGAGAGAGCAATTCCTCCAACCATAGCAAACCCACACTCCATTTCTTGAGCAGTGTTGGCTCTAGAAAGGAAAGTCTCCGTAGATAAGAAACCTGGGTTCTAATGATCCAAAGTTTGAATTTTACTTCCCACCTCTGAACTTCAAGTACCTATTAAAGTATCCAGTACTGCAGGCAGTCCAGATTTCAGCCCAAGGAATATGCTTTATTAGCAGAATGTTTCTATGCTGCAATTAAGAGATGTAGCAGAGCTGTTTACCTAAGACTAGATTAAATGCCAAGTTCTATAGTTTTTCTTCCGATCTTCCCTACTGGATGGACAATAATCAATCAAAAAAACCCCATTAAGGATCAGAGTTGGCAGGTGACTGGATTCCTTTATTTGCCACACTTTGGCATTTTGTCCAAAGCGTGATTCTTTCTCTCCTGGCTGGCCTTTCAGAGACTGCAGCTGCTGCAGGGGCTTTCACGCCAAGTGCTCACTACCTGCCTTGTAGCTTTTGGCAAAAAATGAGACTGCAGCGGGCACCAGAAGCACAGGCTCTTCACATGGTGATGCTGCACATTCACTTCCCGCTTTTGCTTCCCTTTCTGGTGCAGTTCCCTTCCCCTCTTGGCGACAGGAGCCAGTTCTTAGGTTACAGACATTTCCTTTTCTTGCCCTAAGGAGTACCATGGGGACTTTTACCCACACCGTAATCAGCATCTGCCACCATGGGAACTCTAAATCAGCAGAAGTAGCTTGCTGTTCTCAGCGTCTTCCTCACCTTTTGGTCCGCTGAAGATATAAACTAAGTCTCCTGCGCAGCAAGACAGTCATTAAAAAAAAAGCTCCTGCCTGTGAGAACAGGCACAAGAAAGGGGTAATAGAAAGTGCATTTCAGAGGACCAGACCTGTTATTTTTAAAGGCACCAAATTTTGCACACACAAAGGAAATGTTTCTATGATGATTTAGACATTTTGACTGTGAATGACTTTCTGTAATTGTTCCGATACATTTCATTATTAAAATCAAATTCACACTGAACTCTACTGCTCTTCTTCTCTAAGAGTTCGTGGGGCTAGCACCACCCTGCTCAGTGTTGGAAAACAGGCAGAACGTACTGCAGCATATCCTCTCCCAAAGGAATTCCCTGTTTCACAATCCCACGGTATAGCACAGGAAGAATCGAGATAAGCTATTTTGGACTGCAGTAACTGTGCAAAGATAGAGCTGATAGTGCATCCTGCCCTACTTGACGGGGTCCATTGCAGACCCGGTGCTGTGTTCTAGTATGACTACAACAGTGGTACTCCCATCACTGTTTTAGGTCTCGCAGCCCTCTTGCAGAAAGGCCTCAAACTTCTTCTGCCCTACAAAAGCAGTTCAGCAGAATACTCAAGACCGCCACTCTGTATCAAAGAATTTTAGTTTAGTACAAAACTTTATTAATACTGCAAAACTATAAAAGTGAACATGGAGAATCTGCGCAGGCCTGGAGCCCATCCCATCCATCAATCTCTGGGACAGCAGCAAGGCCATGGGCAGCCTTGTAAACAAATTAGAAAAAGCAAAACTTTAGACTTTAACAACAGTCTTGAGATTTGGCTCTGAGCAGGCGTGTTTGGAAAAAAATCCTCTTTTCTGCTTTATAACATTTAATCCAACATTCTGAAGCACCTGGGTGAAAAAAATTACCTAATGGGTGGCAAGAAAGAACTTTGAAAATAGAAACTACAGAATCATTAGGCCCAGCTCCATACTGCCCTTGCAACCCATGAGGCAGGTAGACACCTCTGACATCATGATGTTCTTTGTGGTCCAGTTAAATAGCTGCAAGCACAGAACAGGCTAAGCCTGCGGTCTTGACCAACATTTTCCAAGAAGCTTGCATGTGGAAGAGCTTGGTGTTTCCTAGGCTACCCCAGCTATCCATCACCTCAGCCTTGTAAACATTCTACCTTTTCAGGATGTTAATCCTGATAGTAAATGGTTTCTCAACTCAGTTGGACTGGAACAGGCTGGAGACCCAACCATGAGCTGCTCTACAGCAGACTACAGGAAATGGTAACCTCTGACAAGTGATGACAAGCAGATATGGCAGATTGGAAACAGTAACTTCAGCAGGATTTGAGAACATCTTGGAAGTTTTCCTAGTGCCTCAGAAAATAAGTGGTAACTCCATTTGCAGGAGGAACCAAGTACTGACACAACTTTCTAGAAGGGGAAGCCAAGAGGATTAGGGAACCAAGATGAGATCCAGGGAGGAGGGACAAAGTCTAATGCCCTATACAGGTTATACTGCCCATTGGCAACAACTGAGTTTGTACCCTGGGATTCAGAAAGAATCAAAATACTAAATCACTTCTCTAGATCTTTCCCTTTTCGCTTTCTTCCCTTGGATTTAGAATCATTGGTTTTTGTTCTCATCTCCTCCAGCTCCCAAGACAATAACTTAGCTTTGAGTTTGCTTGTGCCAGGATTTGCCTGCCTCTGCCCTCCACATCTGGGTGAACTCCAGCTTCCAATCCCCTGTTCTGTCATGGCTTTCAAAAGATGTTCTTGCTTCTTAGCCACCATCTCCTCCCGGCTCCAAATCAGAATATTAAAGCCTGAGAAGAAAAATTAAACACTGTACATTAGAAATGCTACATCCAACACAATACCTTAGACTATGTCACTTAAAAGTCAGAAATTCAAAGGGCTTTGTCTGTTCTAAGGTATTTCCAAGTACAGAGGATGCAAAAATAGTTATTACAGATACTATTTTCACATAGCCATGGAAATCTGACCTAACTAAGAAACAGAAGTAAATTCTAATCTCATCTGTCACAAGTCTTAAGACTTCAATCTATAGCCAGCTACCATACAGCCTGTGAAAAACAGTAATCTTGGCTCTGAAGCCTAGGAAATGAGATAAATTAAATGAAGGGAAGGGGTACACCCTAGTAGAAAAAGGCTTTCTGCCCTCCATTGTTTTCTTCTACTGTTTCATGGCCGGCAGGTGGCAGTGGCTCCCTGCTGCCAGGAGGCTTCCTGCTCCTCTAGACTTGATATTTTCAGAAATGTTTCACATGAGATGACCTGTTTTCCAAGTGCAAAGGTGTAAGACTGAAAAGAAAGTCTTAATCTATTTTTCAGATGTAGGAATTTATAGAGGACTACTGGCAAGTGGGATTTGGGAAATCCCCTCTCACAACTTGCTTTAGTATAGAGTAACAAGGCAACCCTTTTCTGGGACTGGAATCCACCCATGCTTAGTATCCTGGGTTCTCTTTACTTACCCGTGCCAGAAGCCAGTGTGTCTCCCATAGGGTTAAATTTATTGAGCTGAAAATGAAAACACAATCACAGTCTGTAAAAGCATCACTGCTTATGTAACAGTCATAAGAGCACCACAGCTTATATAACAGCAACAAACCATCTGGAAAACCCAGTGTTCCCTAGGAGCATCCCAAAACCCCCACAGATGATCATGGACCAGCCCTGCTTGAGTCAGCAGCTTTAGCTGGCAGCCATATCGCATGACAGCATGAGTCTATCACAAGTTAAGAGGATATTGTTCTAGTCCCTAACCCATACCTCCTTCCCCGAGATACAGCCGTGTTCAGTGCACAGCCACCCTTTTAGCTGCAGTGCTCAACTCACCGAGATGATACCACAAGCGTTTGGATCATGCAGTTGACAAACCATCTCTCCGGTGTTTCCGTCGAATACATCAACAGTTCGTAGCTCATCCACTGTGTACTCTGGGAACTTGGGGTCTGGGTAGCGACCTACGACAATGAGGTCATAGCGAGGGTGCCATGTTGCCTAGTCGTAGAGCAGAGTGATGGAGAGCTTAGAGAAAGGGACAGAGCTCAGCACTGACACCAGACAATGACACTGAGCAACACTGCATACATCCCACCCACAGCTTGAGGAACAGTGCTCCACTGGAAGTTGTAAATACCGACCCACAAATGTAGTATCTTGACCAGTAATCAGATCATTTCTGATTTACAGCTGGATGCTAGTACCGAGCGTGATGCTCCTCTGAGACTTAACTCACCTTAATAGGTGTGAGGTGCTGAAAATGCCTATGTGGATGTGGAATCAGATGCTGTGGCTTGGTCCAATCTGAAGATGAGTAAACCCTGATTTCATTGCGCTGGTCTGTGCTCAAAAGCTTTGCACCATCTGTTGGGCTGAAGTAAGCTAGGAGAGGGGACAGTAAGGCAAATTAAAGGTCACAATGCTGTGACTGATACAAAACTGAAAAGTCACATTTCCCTGATTGAAAATTGATTGCTATTTCTTTAATAGGGATTTGAATATGGCTATGTCTCTCAACAAACAAGGCTTTACTTGTCTCAAACAAATTCAAGGCTCTTACGTACAGTAAGCTGAAACCTACAGTGCGGAGTTACCTCAGAATCATTAGTCTCATTTCAGAATCACAGAAGGAAGAACTTTGCGAAGAAAGGAACATGCTCATCCAAAGGAAAAGACAGTGGAATAATGAGACAGTCATCTGCAGTTTGGACTTCCATGAACTGGTAAAGTTGCATGCAAGAAACAGTCCTATGCTTTGCTTTTGTCAAAGGATTGCTCTAATAAATTCCGTTTTCTAATCTCAGCCACTGCTGATGCTTCCAAACTCACTTCTCAAGGTACAGTGCCAAAGTTTGTACATCAAGGCTTAAGAACGTGCTGCAGCTGCCCTATCCACCTCCCTGCCTCTGGCCACACATTCCCAATGCCCTCCTCCCAATGCAACCTGGAATCTGAGTAAAACCTCACATTGCCACCACAATAAAAGCTGAGCTAAGTGGACTCTCTGCAGACATCCATGCAATGAAACCCTTATTTTAGCTTACCTGCATTAACAGGTTTCTCATGAGGAAGCACATGAAGACAGCTCATTTTGTTTTTGATGTTTCTGAGGTCCCAGATTTTGACTGTCTGATCCACAGATGCTGTGGCCAACAGCCACTCACATCGGGAGTTGAACTCTACATGAGTCACTTTCTTCCTGTGCAATTTCAGCTTCCAAATCTGCAGCAAACAGAAAACCATGCAGAAAAAAAATGACCGAGGTCTGGAGTAAAGAAATGGAATAATCTACTGGAAACAAAAAAGGAAAATAATGACCTTGGGAAATAACTGTTTAATTCTAGGAGAACTGTGATCCACCAATTTATTACAGATGTGAGAAAGAAAGATGCAATCCCTGGTTCATGGAAGGAAGTATTAGTGCCACTGTACAAAGCAAGATCACATCTGGAAGACTTTAAGCTGTGCCACTTGCAGAAAGATTAAAACAAAATGGAACAGGTACAGAAAATATGCTGCCAAGATAACAGGAGGAAGCACCTCCTTTGTGTAGAAGACCAAAGAACTTTGCTTTGTTTATCTTAGTAAAAAAGGTGAGAGGAGATATAATTGGCTTCTAGAAACGTATCAGCAAAGAAACATGAGTGTAGCTCAAATATTTCAACTAAAAACAATACATAAATATAAACTGGCCATCAATAAATTTCTATGCAAAGCCAGAGGATTATTTTTAATTGAAAGGCTGAAGCTGACCCATACTCCCTAGAATAATCTCCCAAGTGCAAAAAGGACTGTCACATTCTTCCAGGGGAAAAAAAAAAAAAAGGAAAGTAAGAAACTAACCTTGAATAAGGGCAAACAATGTGGAGCACTCCTGACTCCACCCACTAATTTACACAACTGCCTTGTGTAGTAGAGTGGCAAACTCTTACAGATGTTACCCTTATAGGCAGGAGAGATGGCAATGCCAGTTTGACAGTACAGCAGGCTCTGGAAGCAGGGTCTACTCCAACTGTTCTATGTTTCTGTACCACTTCAGTCTGTCTCTGCCTGCCCTCTCGTGTCTAACAGCAGGAGTGCGACTTCCATCCCCACGTTCACTGCATTATGGCTGTGTGCCTACCCCTAGGTCATGGAAGGACGTACATCAAAGCAGTATCTCTCAAATGACTCCCATCAGTGCACTAAGTTTCTGGAAGTGTGACGGTTGTCGGCAGAAGGTGCTCACGTTTTCCCATTACCCTATAATTACTCTGGCCAGTAGCAAATATCGTAAGTAAGGGATAGCACAAGACACAGTCCCTGTTTGGCATTTACTACCATTACATTCAACAATGTGAAAATGTCTAATGGATGGCAGAAGTGGAGGACTTCGCACTACCCAGACAGTGGGTGGACTCATCTCCTGAGCTGCTTGCTCCTCTTTTTGGGGTCCCTGTAGTGTAGGAAAGCACGTGAAGATGCCCTTAGAGATGATGCTGCATGGAGCCATACGAACCTCTTCACCAGAAGTGCTGAGCAGGACCACATTGCCCACATTATCACCTGTCACCACTGCACGGCTGCTTGCAGAAACATCCACACTGCAGTACCAGCAACTAAAGGGAAAGACACAAAATCAGTGCTCCTGCCACAGGAAAGTGAAGGTAGTGGAGCTCTGGTTCACATTTCATCCCTGACAAGGGAGACTGCAACAGATTGTAACTGCAATCTCCTGCCCAATAGTGTGGGCCTGAGTATCAGGAAGGACGGTTTATCAGCAGTGCTTTCTGTTGGTGACTGAATAGGAAATAACTTCCTAGTCATTTTTGAAGTCCTCACTAGGTGGAGTGTAACATATGGGACAGTGAAACATAACAGAGGCTGAAGAGCCACTTGGTGCCTGGATGTGAACATACCTTGGGAAAGATCAGAACACCCTTGGGACAATAACAAATGTGCAGAAACAGCTTTAAAATTACATTTTCCACAACACACTGAAACAGCAGTAAAAACAAAAGCTTTTTACTGAAAAGTTCCATATCAACCTGTCTCAACTTCATGCTCCAGGGAACAAAACTGAATAGAAACCTATCTGATAAAGATGTAGGTCTTAACCCCAGCTCTGCTGGGAGGGGAAGGGCAGTGATAATAAAGCTGGGATCCTCTGGGAACTTGTTGTGAAAACTTTACTTGCAAGATAAATTATTCTAAGAATTCAAGGCCATGGAAATGAACACTGTGAGTCTCAAGCCTCTAGAAGAGCCACAGGGTAAACTCAATAACCTGAAAGATGGCACAGGAATGTTTTGTGGCTTTCCTATGCTACCTGAGCTGCTACAGACAAAACAGACCAGTGACAACAATGAAGAGAAGGAAGTTACCCTGCTCTTCTCATCTCACATTTTATAAAGTGAAAGGCTGTCAATATCTGCAAGATACAAGATGGCATCACCAAAAAGCAACACCAGAAGATGCAGGCAGCACGCTCAGCTACTGTAAAAGTGTAAGTGCCCTGTGCTGCCTTGCCTGTCACCACCCTGCAGTGCTAGGTCAGGACCAGGACCCTGTCTCCAAGCTCCCTCACAGGACTAATTCATACCAAGAGTCTCCTAACACTTGCAAAGATGAAGATGTTAGAGATCTCAAGAAGCAGCATTAACCCCAAGAACAGAGATTCAACCTTGCAGTGCCCTCTTCTCACCAAACATTATGGTGCTCATGGCCACAGTCCGGGGCACGAGAGATCACCTGCACCGCTCTGCTCTCAAGGTCCTGCAGACTTAGGGTGCCATCACCTGATGCCACATAAAGCTTCACTGCCTCATAAGGGCTGAACTTGATGTCTCCAAGAGAATCTCCAGCCCCTTTCTGAAATACACACAAAGCCAAGAGGCATCAAGGTTAGAGTGGAAGACAAAATCTTCATACAAGTCACCTCCTGGAACGCACTGCCAGTTTCTCTAGGTACAAGCACTGCTTTCAGGCAGAGAACATACATGAGAACTTTTTTTTCTAACCTGCTTCCAATCTGGTTACATACATTCTGAGCCTTTTAAGTTTACCCTTACCACACTGGGCTGCAAACCTGCTTCTGTTATGGGGACAGGACTAATCTTCAGTGAACCACCTGGCTCAAACCAGGCTTAGGAGATCACAAGCAAAACCAGCACCATCCCATGCATAAACCACTAAAAAATCTCATGACAGCACGGCCCCAAGCTTTCTTATAGAGACTTCGTCACTAGTTACCTACAGGCTGTATCTGGTCTTTCTCAAGGTACCAACAGGCAGGATCAGACTGCTGCAAAGAGAAATCTTACTGCTAACCCTGTGGCACAGGAATCTTGTGTCATACTGTTATGTTGTTTTCCCCCAGCCTTTCTATTGCGGAAACTTGGAAACCCTACACAATGACAGAAAAGAAGAATACTAGCTGGGATTCCCCAAGCTCTTTGATACCCAAGTGCACTCCATCTGCTGCTCAAAGAACAACTACTTAAGGTCTCACTGTAAATAATAGACTTCAAGAAGCCAATGAATACTAAACAAAGGCCCAACCCATAGAGCCTGCCTGTCCTCACAGCAGTGGAAGGAGGATGACGTGCCCTTTCAAATCCAGGCATCATTGCTGCAACAGGCATCCCACTGGGATCCTTGTGTCCCAGCACCCAGTTTATGTCTCCTTGCTCACCTGGCCAGTCATCCCAGCACTACCTGGGTTCACCTTCTGTGCTATTACAAGGTTGCAGGTGAACAGCCAATTTGGAAAACAACCATAAAAGCTGCCACTCAGAAAGAATTACGTGGGGAAAAGTAACGCAGAAGCTAACCCAAATTCTCTCACTTACCTTTAAGCACTGAATGGAAGTAACTAATTGGAGAGTTGAGGCTTCCTCACGAGTCCACAGGAAAAGCAACAGTCTGAGAAGGTAATTCTTAGAGCTGCCTCTAACAACTCATCTCCTCTTTTCACTCATTACTAAAGGAGCCCAGACTCTTAATTTTGGTATTTTGGGTAAGCACCAAAAGCTAGGTGGAATGAATTGGCATGATCCTTATGGCGTGCACTGCTTGAAGTCAGTGGCATAAGTGGAGAAGCACTGACAGAACTATGAATTGCCATGTAAAAACCACCTGACAACAAGCAGCACTGCTAGCAGGTGAAGAGGTTATAAGGCCCCTAGAGCACAGAGTTTTGGGAAGTTTTAAGAAAGAGGGCTGAGGAAATCCACTGGCACCCCCACTCTCTCATGTATAACAGGAAGCAGCATCAAAGAGTCCCTCCCCTTCAGTGAAGAAAAGGTCTCTCCTACCCACTACCCCATTTCAGGGAAAAATAAAAAGAATAAGCCTCCCTGAAATTCAGAGAATAGAAGACATATATGTGGGGAAGAAGCAGCCCAGCTCTCACATATTCAAGACAAACATCTCTCTCTCTCTCTCTTTCTCTCTCTCTCTCTCTCCCTGTAGTGCTCCTGCCAGCAGGACACAGAGGCCCAAAGCATTACTGTGTTCTTACTCCCAGTCCTCGGTGCTGGTGAAGACCCGGACAGTATTGCCATTAAAATCCTGCAGGGTGGTAGTGCCGGCAACTGATGAAGTGTACAGCTGACTAGGGTTAAAAGGGTTAAACTTCATTCCTGTGATGGCCCCTCCAGCTCCCATCTACAAGGAAGGGGATGAACAAAAGAAAAATCCACTGAGTGATGGGGAAGGAGAAAAGTGTGTTCTGTAAGTCTGCATTCACTGCTATGTCTACAACAGCAACAGTGAAACACACCACAGTCCTCTAAACAGGCAAAGACAACCATGTCTCCCATATGACGGCTGTCTAGACAGCTGCCCTCCTGGAGGACAAATCTGCAACTCCTTCAGTCCCCAGGCAATGTATTCCCTTGCTGGCTTGCACTTCACTATTTACAAAAAGAGAAATATGACTCTGGAATTTCTGGAGAATAGATCTCTCAATGTATATCTATGTTAATTTAGAAAGGCAGTAAAAGTTACAAAGTCTTTCAGCCCCTGTTGGAATGGAAGTGGCTGAATAAAGCAACAAGGGGGTTTGCCAGCTGTATAAACCATTCATTCTACCTTAGTTTCTCCCTTTATCTAAAGGCACTTTGTCTCTCCCCACTCAAAGATGTTTCTTCATCTGACACAATAAAAGGTGAGCAGAGAAAGATCGAGACCTAAGGCAGACGGACCCTCTCTGCCTAGTTGTTTCTGGCATCCCTTTAAGATAACTGTTTTGCCAGTTGCTGTATTATTTTTCCACTGAGCACACACCAAGTATTGCTTCATTATGAACTTACTCACCACGCCTCAGTTCTTCCCAGTGCTAGAACAGTCTGGGACATAGAAACAGACATGCTGTTGCATCTCAGTCCTGCCCCATAACTGAGTACTCTGAAACCCAAGACCCTGATGTGCTTCTCACAACAGACCTTAGTGTTTATCTGCAGTATTTTGTGGTACTCCAGTTTTCCCTCCCACCCATTCCACACACACAGAGGCTTACCCCCTTTATGAAGCAAGTTTTAGTAAGTACTTCATAGTCCCAAAGGATGATGTCTCCACCTTTGGAACCAACAGCTACTGTACTGGGGTGTGTTGGATGCCATTCCAAGCATGTCACTCTCCTGTCAAAGGGACTTGCTGTTCGAAAGAGGCGGTATGAGGCAAGAGAACGCAGAAAAGGCAGCTGCAGACACTGTTAAAAAGGTAAACAGAATTATGACTTTTGCAGGCATCCCTGAGATTCTCTGGATGATGAGTGCTAACAATTTCTAATTGTCATTAGTGTTAGTACGTTCACACAAAATTCTAAACCTCTCTGTAAAATGAAGAGAATGTGCTGAACCCAAGGGAAGCAACCTGTGACCACACAAATCCTCATCAGCCACAGCACTCAGAAAGCAACAGAGACTGAGAGATACCATATTTTAAATGATGTACAGGGTTAGGAGACTGTGGGCTGAGCTAAAAAGGTGGAGTAATTAACAAGGGAGAAGAACATGCCTCCACACCACCTAGAAAAGGCTCTTATGATTATCTATGTCTTTACTGACCATCTCAAAATGTTACATATCATCCAGAGATACAGTATTATGGTCCTCCATCCAACTTGTCTGCCTCTCAACTACACAGCATAGGAGTGAACAGAACACTTGAAATAGGGACTGAGAAACCATGACAAATCACACTGTTGTTCAGTTGAAAAATAGGTACTGCTAGGATGAGCTTGGCAGTTTATCATTTGGATACTTAAAATGCATAAATCATCAGGACAATAAAGCCAGCCCAAGTGCTTCCCACCCATGGATGTTACAGAAAGAGTTAATTTTCAAATGAAAGGTGTATGGCTCTGGAAAACAGTAAAACATTATGGACTTGATGGACTACATCTGTGAAGAGATAAAAATCAACACTAACCCTGACAAGATTAGCAAAGCAGAGTGGATAGAAGAATAGTATGACAAAACAGAGCAGCATGCAAATGTATCACTGTGCAATTACTCAGCTGGTAGACTGGGCAAGTTTAAACGCGATTCAAGGAAGCACTGAATTAACAGAGGATAAAATGTAGATGACAGGGTTGGGTCAACCAAAAGGGAAAGCTATCTCAGCTCTTGCATTTTACACGATTAAGAAACACAAGGGTGCATCAGACTTGGAGCCACAAACTGTAGGAGGAGAACTTTTAAGCCCCTTTAAGTTTTCCTGCTTGTGTTGAAGGGTTTTTTTATGTAGGGAGTTGAGATGTCCAACAGGTCGTGAAGGAGACACTCCTCACCTGCCTGAGTGGTGCCCGAATGGAGCCTCCCAGCATGTTCTGATAGACGTAATGAACAATGCTGCGCTGCTGCTCCAGCTGATGGGAAAGGACTCTGTTGTTTTTCACCACAAACCCACCTCCACTCCAACCTGCCAGGGAAGAAAAGAGTAAAACTTACTGACAGGCAACGCATTCACTTAACAGTATGGGAAGACATCTGCATTTGCTGCTACATCCATGAAAAGCTTCAGCTACAAGAAAAAAGTCTCTAAATAATTCTTACATATCTTAAGGTACAGCAGCTTCTGCAATTATGGAGTTCCAGTGGTTCACATAGACTGCCAGAGTTTTGTGTATGCTTCCTCTTGTTAAACCTTCCTTCTCTTTGCCAAAGATTTATCAAGGACAACAGAAGAGAACTAAAGCAACGCCACAGATGGGTGGTGCCATCCCTCAGACAGCATACAATTTGAATGGTTCAACCCAAAGCACAATGCTGCTATCCAAAATCCCAACAACTTGTAAATATGCCATGGGAGGTGGTAAGCCCCTGCATCCAGCAAAAGAAAGGTCAGACATGTGACCAGCATAAACACCTGAAAATTCCCCAAGCATAGCAATGTGAGTTCCCACCCAGTTCCTGAAATGCCTGCTTGTGAATCAGAATTTTCTATCTGCCTCTGCTGGAGCCCGTACACTCTGCCCACAGCACTGCGAGTTTTGTTTTTGATAATAGACTTGCTGACGCCACATCACTGAGAACCTTTCTGTTCAAAGTGGGTTTTGCTGAGAGTACAGCTTGTTTCTACATTTTGTTCATGTTCCAAGTTTTTATCTTCAGGGACTTTTATGTAAAAACTAGATCTGTTCAGTCCCACGTCTGTAACCTACTCATCCTCACAGCAATGGTGTGTAACACTCCAGGGGATCTAGAAGTGAAATGCATTTCTTAAGAAACATAAATGCAGTTTTCATTTAAGGATATTTATTTAAATAATAATAAAAAAAAAAACAAACAGAAGACTAAAAACACATGGATCATTCTATATGATCAGAACCTAAATTAAATCTTTCTTTGATGCAGCAGTGGAGCCCAGAAATGCACAGGTGTGAAAGTGAACTTCTCTGTTCACATGCCAACATAGTGCCAACATTTGTCACATCTGCTGAAACAGGTATAGAAGTATTTATATTCTAATTCATGTTTTTCACAGAAGAATTAGTATCCTTCTTCAGAGGTATTTTTTCAAAATTCCATTCTACAATGAAGGATAATTTGTTAAGAAACAAACTTCAGACCTTTTTAGAATTTGCTGGAAGAAATCCTTCAAAAAGGTTGTTCTAAGTGCAAGAAACAGAAACTGTTCTATATGGCTCAGGGGAAAAAAATGTTTTTTCCAAACACATATAAACTGGAACACAGAATTGAAAAATTCAAATACAAAGGTCTTCATCTTTTTTAAAAAGGGTTAAGGGAAAAATATGATTGGCCTCATTTTTCCGAAGTAGTAGCTACATCCAAATACCTCTGAATCTTACAGGAATGGCAGATGCTTACTGAATGTGAAAATCAGGCCATGAAGTTACAATAAAATCATGTGGCTAAATTAACTACAGAAGATGCTTTAACTATCCACAATTACATACAGAACTCCTTTCAAAGAGTATTTTGTCTCCACTGTTCACACTGCCAACTGCTCCAAGTTTGGACCTACAGACCACAGAGTGGAAACGTTTAAAATCGTAGAACCCCTGTATCTCTGTCTGTTGAAACGCACTTCAGTATTTTCTGGTTCCTTAAAGCCAAAATTGTACAGAAAGTGTGTAGTATCTCCACACAAGGCAGTAGCCCCAGTGATCTTCTAAACCATTAATGGAATTAAAGGTTTTATCTGAGAAAAGGAGGCTGAAGGCAGACTTTATTGCTCTCCACAACTACCTGAAAGGAGGTTGTAGCAAGGAAGTCGCTTCTCCCAAGTAACAAGTGATAAGACAAGAGTAAAAGGTCTCTAGTTGCACTGGGGAGGTTTAGATTGGACATTAGGAAAAATTTCTTCACTGAAGGGGTTGTCAAGCACTGGAACAGGCTGCCCAGGGAAGAGGTTGAGTTATCATCCCTGGAGGTATTTAAAAGACATGTAAACATGGCACTTAATTACATGGTTTAGTGGCAGCAGTGCTGGGTTAACAGTTGGACTCGATGATTTTGAAGGTCTCTTCCAACCTAAATGTCTCTATGAAAAGTCCTTGCTGTAAGTAAAGTCAACTTCCGTGATAATTCAAAGCACTAAACTTTCCAGTATATTAGAAATCAATCCCATCTCCACATTACATCAAAAATCTTTAGATTTTGTTACCTAAGTTACATACTAAAGGAAAAAACTGCACATGAGGACAAGTGATTAGTAGAAATTCTGTCAGTTCTAATCTAAACATATAAGTAGAAAGTGTTCCTGGTTACTCTAGCAAAAGTTAAAATACGCAAAGAATCGGGAGAAAATGCCAGTTAGACTGCATGCTGTAGGATATCAACCTTATGACTACTAAACTGCAGTAAGAATTGCATGAGAGAAAAACAATCTATTACCAAGATTGGTCTGTTCTACACTAAAGCAGATATCTGGTAATAGAGGAATGCCACAAAACTTAACCACCCTCAAATGAGCTCAAGTGACAGCATCTTCAGCAAGCAGGCTTTCGCCAAGGGGTATAGAGCCTCAAAAATTAAACATGCATGCATGCACACACACTCACTATACCGAAAATTGGAGGATGTTCTACCCCAATACGTGCCCACCTATCACTTCAATATATAACACATCTGAACACTCATGTCTGAACACATTTCTTGGCATTCTCGCTCTTTAACTAGTCAAAGCCTATCATTTACAGTAAATCTAGTAGAGAGAAAACAGTAAGGATCTGAGGAAATGTTACCGATTTTCCCTGGGGGTTTAGATGTTTTTCTCACAAACAACCTCTTTGCTTGTGTCTCATTCCCTAGTTTCTCATAGTCCAGTTTCCTCTTCCCAGCTGATTTTGCCTCCTCTGGCCAATGCTGATACACCCTCTCATACTCCTTGTCCTTTGGCTGGTTCACTGGAGCCATCCTGTCTGATCACTGAAAGCAAACAAAGCATGGAAGGTAAGACTGCCATACACTTCTAACTAGAAGACAGAGAAGAAAACTGGAATGAAACATATCCCAGTGGTCTGAAAGTATTGATTTTACCTGTACCCTCTTTCATCCGTATGGCACTGGCTTTTTGCTGTGCTCTGCTGAAGAGGGGAAGAGGTTCAATAAACTCTTCTTTGTTCACATATGAAAACTAACGTATCCTAAAGCACCAGAATATGTTTTGATAGATGTGCTCCTACCAAACTTTTAAGCCTGAAACCCACAGATCTGCATAAAGTAAATCTGTGAAACCGCATAATATCTTAACTTTTTCAGTAGTAGCTGACACAGAGCTCTTTAGATTCAGCTTTTATGATGATGGCCTGGGCTGATTGATCTTCCAACAACCGGTCTCAGAAGGCAGTTCCAGTTTAGCGGCCACTTTTACTCACAACCAACACCTGGTATTTGGACTGGGCTCCCGCACTGGCCGACAACCACACCTGGGCTGCCCTCCGACAGCGACGGGATGGAGCCCCTCGTGTCCGTGCCGTGCCGTGCCGGCCACAACGCCACCAGGCCCCTGAGGGAAGGCGCGGGCCTCCTCAGCCTCCCTGGCAGCCGGCGGGCGGTGCGTCACACGCATCCCCCCGGCGGATCCTCCCCGAAGCACAGCCAGGGGCTGATCCCGTGCTCCAGCTGAACTTATTTAGAATTCCTGAATGGCTGCCACGGCTGTATATATTTAAATATATGGCTACATATAAATATAGCTCGGCGAGCACCCCGCAGGCTTCCCCAAATAGCGCCCACCCGGAGGCTCCGGGCCTCGCGGGACGGCCCCACAGCCCCGGCCCGGCCCGGCCCGGCGCCCCCGCGGCCCGGCCGAGCAAGGCCGCCCCGCTCTCACCTGCGCTCCGGCAGCCTCGGCTCCCCCGGCGCCGCCGCGGTTGGCGGGCGGCACCGGCCCCTCCCCCGCGGTTTCATAACCGGGGCGGGAACGGGGGTCAGCGGCCCCCGCCCGGCCCCGAGCACCAGAGCCGAGCGCGGACACGGCGGCCCCCGCCAGCCCCTGCCAGCCCCCGCCGCTGAGGGGCACCGGCCTCGGCAGGGGGAGGCCGGAGAGGGCGCGGGGTGCCGGCCCGGCCCCTGCCCGCCTCCACCGCCCTTACCCCTGCCGGCCTCCCCGGCGATCAGCGTGGGCAGCAGCTCTGGCTCCGCTGGAGCCGGAGGGCACGGGAGTTGGCTGCGAGGTGTCCTTTGTCTGCCTGTTGTTTTGGTGCACCACTCAACAGTCTTACATACCTTATTGGCTTCTAGAGCACCAAACTGGCTTATTAAAGCTGTTTGGTAAGGGCCCCAGATTCAGTAACCAACGGCAACTAAAAAACGATACTATTTCAAAACATAACTTACACAAGAAAACGCACCTGGTGTCAGAACCCAACAGAAAAAAAATGCACTTCAAAAGCATATAAAAAAAGTCACGTCAAGAGCAGCTCGGAGAGTACCAGACCTCGCATGACGAGAATGGGGAAGGAAGAGCCCTACCAACACAGCGGAAGGTACCAGCACTTCCCCTCCACCTGCAAAGGGGCCATGTTGCGTGGGGAACCTTGTCCCTTACCTCCGGAGTCGTAGCGTCCCAGTGCCTACACTGAGTCATTAAGATGCAGTCACCCACAGCTGGCTATGAACACAGGTCCTAAAATATCTGTACATAGCCATGCCTGAACTGTGGGGCTTTAGGGTTTGGTTTTGAGTCTTGGTATTTTTTGTGCTATAACTATAGTTACCTATGCATTTTCTCACATATTAGGAAATGCACAGAAAAATAACAGAAAACCAGCAAACGCCCAATCTCTATGTTTTTTCTGTTAACGGAAACAAAGTTGTTTTAGTTGCTGCAATCCTGTATTAGAATGCCATACACAAAAATGATAACCACTGACAAACACAACCTGGCTTTGAACATATATGTCAACCCAATCATCAAGTCTTAAGGTCTTACCAGGCACTTCTCTAATACACTCCATTCTTCTTAGAACTGTATTTGTTAGCAAAATACAGCAAGAGGAATAACTGGACACAGCACTTCCCTTCTTGCTTCTGAAGCCTCAAAGGTTTGATTTCTGAGAAGAAAAACTAATATAGAAAAAAATTCTTCCTACCTTGACAGTGATCAGCACTTTCTTCTATAGGTCTATGGAAGTCTTCATCATAGGATTCCAAATGATGCTGTTATTTAACTTATCTCCAGCAAAGATTTGCACTTCCTGTCCCCACTCCATTTGTCTCCCAGCAGAATTGTCCCCATGCGGAGTACACACAGAGTAACTTACATATTTCCCTATTGGAGCTATCACAGTTAGCATTTTTCACAAGTGGAATGGAATAGAATAGAGTAGAATAGACTGTTTCATATGGAAGGGACCTACAATGAGCACCTAGTCCAACTGCCTGACCAGTTCAGAGCTGATCAAGTCAAAGCCTGATATTAAGGGCATTGTCAAAATGCCTCTTAAACACTGACAGACTGTGGCATCAGCCACTTCTCTAGGAAGCCTGTTCCAATGTTTGACCACACTTTCAGTAAAGAAACGCTTCTTAGTGTGCAGTCTAAATGTCCCCTGGTGCAGCTTCAAACCCTTCCTGTGCATCACTGGATACTAGGGAGAAGAGATCAGCACCTCCCGCTCTACTTCCCCTCCTCAAGATGCTGTAGGGAGCCATGAGATTACCCCTCATCCTCTTCTCCAGACTAGACAAGTCCAAAGTCTGGACACATTCAAGGACTTCAATACCTTTAAATTGTGGCCCCCAGAATTGTACACAGTACTAAAGGTGAGGTCGCATGCTAAATACAGTGTTTGTATCGAAGACTAACACCAAGTTTACTTTCTCTCTAGAGAATCACCAGATATTTTTGTAGTTTTTATCCACTAAGAACAAGAACAGCAGACAGTATACAATTCATCCCCAGAAAAAATGCCCCTGGCATCCCACAGCTCAGTGTCCATACAACACTCTGAACAAGCCAGAGAAAGATTAATTTGAGAAAATATTCTTATATGTATTTACAGTCTCACACTCTTTGAACTACAGTATGCAGCAAAGTCAGAGGAGTCTCATTCTGTGTGGGCAGGATATTCGACTCATTTTTATGATGCCTTTTGTCTGACGTACTAT
Organism: Pseudotriccus pelzelni; assembly: GCA_035584735.1. Taxonomy (NCBI): domain Eukaryota; kingdom Metazoa; phylum Chordata; class Aves; order Passeriformes; family Tyrannidae; genus Pseudotriccus; species Pseudotriccus pelzelni. The sequence goes on from JAWMRA010000161.1 coordinate 23,920,431, forward strand.
TATGTTGAGGCTGTGCCCCAGTTGCAGGTTGTGGTTCTCTTCCACAGAATAAAGCCATCTTGTCACCGGGTCTGGTAAAGCTAAGCTGTGGTTAAGATCAACTTCATGGTATTGGTCATACCATTAGGTGTCCTCCTTGTTGCCAAGATTTTTGTCCAAAGCACAAATATTTTTGGCTACTTTAGTTTGTCTACTGATGTATACCATTACAGCAACTAAAGCTTGCCGTGCATGTGAAAACAAGCCTATATTCCACTAAAAAGTAGGAAAAAATATATAATCCTAAGCAGATAGAGAAAGAGTAGCTATCACCTCTTATCCCATGACCATTGCTAAGCTGCACTGGGAAAACGAACAGAAGTATTACAATTGTTATGACATCATTTACCTGAGCTCCCCATCTTCCCTAAGCCAGTCCAGCCTTAGAGGCAAGGCTTGCAGCAGCCGTGCTGTGGAGTACCCTCACCTTGCCATCAGTATAAGCAGCAGCCGGGTCCCAAATGGATGTTATCTATCTTAGATGCTCAGTATGTGCACTATCAATATAGAAATCGTCATGAAAACATAGTAAAGGCTGGATATAGAATATTAATGCACGAGGTGTTTGCCTTTTCTGTACTTTGTTAAGATACATTAATTTGATAATGGAATGAAAAACTCAGAACGTAACTGAATTAGGGAGTACCTGTGCCAAAGACTTGGGCTTGGTTATGTTTTAGTAAAAACAAAGTTGTTGCTTATACGCTCAACTTTGATTAACTTTGAGGACAAGATAAGCATCTTTCCTCAATTTCTGAAAGGATGCTCATGGTCACACCACAGCCAATGACCTGCCACAGGTGCCCATCTTCCAGGGACCACACACTGAGGATTTGCCTTAAAAGAATTTAAGTGGAATGGTTCCCGATGTCCACTTTCCAACACAGCAATGTGAAGGGCATCAGTACAGTTAATTTCCGGGGTCTTATGAAACCTGGAGCAGTTGTAAAGAAAAAACATCCAAGTACTGCTCCAGAGAAGCGGAAGTACAGATTTATGGCATGCTCTTTCCTCTCTCCTCCTCCTGCAAGGCTCTCAGTCTTTCCTTTCTCCACCAGTTGAATAAACATCACTGTAAACCCACAACTAGTCCTTGGAATTGTGTCCTAAGTCACTTGGAAGAAGCCAAGAGGAGGCGGGTGCTTTTTGTAACAGCCCTGCCCCAGTGTCATGGTGAAATCGCACCCGGGGGCAGACATTGGAAATGCTGGCAGGCAAACTCCCCAGCATTTAGAAACAGCTGGAGTCATCTTAAAGGCTGTGAGGGCTTAAAGGTCCAAATTATTCAGATAAAGGTTTTCAGAGGAAAGGGAGAGTGACCGAAAACAGGATCGGGCTGAAAGATGGATGCCAAGCCAAACCGAGGTGAAGCCAGTCTTCAAGCCCAGGAAGAGTGACCCATGCCATGCTCACAAGCAAGAGCACAGCACTTCACTTGGGTTGGAGCTGGCCTTGGGGAACCTGCTTGGGCCTCCTGCTCCAGTACACCGGAGGCCGGCTGGCCGGCACAGCACACAGGGGAACTAACTTAAAGCCCCAAAGCCAGTGGGCAACACGGACAGGAGCTCAATTCCTCACGGCAGGACCGAGCGGGCAGCTCTTCATGGGGCCGCCACCTTCCCGCTCCTGCCGCCCACCACGACCGAGGCCCGGCCGCTCAAACCTCAGTCGGCCCCCTCCTCACCCCGGGCCCAGGGCCGACCCCACGCCCTCCTCGTGGCGGGGAACGGCGACGGGAGCCGACGCTGCCCTCCTAGCACCCCGCCCCGGCCCCACCTGCCTGGACAGAGCCCGCTCCCGTTAATTGGATCAAGGGCCCGGCGGAGGGGGCGGGGAAGCGGGAACTGTGTCGAAGCTGCTCCGCGCCGCCACCGGAGCGCCCCGGGAGCAGGGGCCGGGCCCGGGCCCGCCCCGCGGGAGCTGCTGGAGGCGGGGCGGAAGCCCCCGTGTCCTGCGGCTGAAATAGGGGGAGGGCTCAGCCTGCGCCCAGCCCAGGTGGCCGCTGCCCGCCGAGCGTCCCGCCAAGTAGCGCTGCCTGCGAGGTAAGCGGTGGGGTGACCTCTGCTGGGGCTGCGGGCTCCGCTCCCTCGGGCCGGGCAGCTTTCGGACCTGCGCCCCGTGGGGTGCCGGGGGTCCTGGCGGCAGAGCCCATCCCGGTCCCGCCGCCGCCTTCCCGCGGCGGGCAGCGCGGCGCGGGAGGGGCTGGCGGCTGCGAGGGAAAAGTTTCCTCATGGAAAGGGGGCGGGTGGCGGAGGCGGTGCCCGGCTGGGCGCTGCCTGTGGGCAGAAGGGGACCGGGAGGCAGCTCGGCCAGGTTCGGCTGGAGGCGCAGCGGAGACCCCCGGTAGGTACGGGGAGGAGCGGCGCGGCCGGGAAGGGCGGCGGGGCTGCGGTCCCCGACAGGTTGTTAGCGAGGGGCTAGAGAAGCTCCCGAGAGAGCTCCGGTCCCTCCGCGTCCCTCGCAGCCCGGCCGCCAGCCCAACCCTCGGCGGGTGCCCCGCCGCTGGCCTCCCGGGGCCGGCCCGCCTCTGCCGCCGCCCCGTCGCTGGGGGCTGCCGAGGCTCCCCCTCCCTGCTTCCCTCCGCAGCCCGCGCCTCCGCTCCGCCGTGGGGACAGGGGCCCCTTTGTGCCGGATCCGCGCTGAGCTGCTTCCCACTCTGAAACAGGAGCCGCGGGCGCTGGCAGCGCTGTGGAGAGCGGGGATAAAGAAGCTTCCCAGGACCCCCTGGGGGAAGGGGCCCGGGCTCGGGGGGGCTGCACTCTCTTGTCTCAGGGGATCCGTGTTGCCGGTCTGTGAGCCGGACTCCTGACAGCCGGATTGAGGGGTTCGGCAGGCGGGACGCTCCTGCCCTTGCTCATTCTCTTCGTCCCTTCTGGCTGCCGACAGCAGGGAGGGGAGAGGAGAGCGGGGGGCAGGCACAGCAGTGCTGCCTGCGGCTGTGTCACTGGGCCCTGGCAGGCTGCTGGGGTTACCGTGTCCTCTCCAGCCCAGGGCAGGAAAAAGCTGATAAACATGGAGGGTGTTAGTGGGCCTGAACATCCAGTGCCTGAGAAGACAGTCTCATTTGTCACTGTGCACGGGAGGAGGGTTCCATGATCTCTGCAAAGCTATTGATAAGTGAAGCTAGCATGGCCCGAACGCGTTAACCTGTTTCACCACTTTCTGTGCCAACTATGTGTTCTTCGCTTGCTTCAGTTCTTCAGGCATGCAGAAAGCTCAGAGCTTGGTGGTGAGGGCGAGGTTAGCTGACCACCTCTGGATACTTGTTCCTGGCCCTAGGAAGTAGTCTGGCCTTTTTGTTCACTCTTTAACCCTGGAAACGTATGCTCCCTACCTCCTGAAACTGGAGATGAGCCTCTCTCCCCTTCAAATCAACTGCCAGTCTAATTTGCACAAAGGAATTTTTGATATGATGGTAATTGATTGCCATATAGAACCAAAGCAGAGCCTCCCACTCCACCCTGGAACTGAATGTCACTGGGAAGTCACTAAGCCTTACAGTGGGTGACTCAAGTCATTCTGGGGGCGGTGTGGGAGCAGAATGCACAACTGCAGCATGTGGGCTAGAATGACAGGGTCCAGATACTCCTTGCTCCAGGTGTGAGCTGGTCTCTGGGTGGAGTCAAAGTGGAGCTTCTCCCATGCATTGCATAACTGGACACATTCTTTCAGGCAAGGATTCACCTTTCTCTGAAGTGCACACTGTGCTTTGTGTGAGGTGGAGTGAGTTCTGCTTTGCCTCTGTTTTGTGTAATTAATGGTATTTCGCTAGAAGTTCCCTAAAATATTTGCTAGATTGTCCTTTGAGTTGCAGCTTGGAACAGAATGAATGCGTGAGCTGGATCAGCTGCCTGCTGCTTTCCCTATTCTTTGCCTGCTCTATTGTATTGCTTTATTGGCTCTTTTATTTCTTTTCTTCTGACCTATGAGTTTGAGCTTCTCTGGCTTGCCTGCACTTGTTCAAGTGAAGACTGTCTTCTTCTCAGGCTGTAAAAAGCAGTAACTTCAGTGTGTCGGCTACATGTAGGCCTGAGAACAACTGCCCACCTGTAACTCCATTATCAAATGTCAGCAGGTGAATAGGACTGTGTGTGACTGCACTACACCAAAATGCTGCAGGTCACTGGCAGACTGTAACCAAGTCATAAAAGCTTGAAAGTCTTGTGGACCCAAATTAATTTCTTCACAGGACAATGACTGGTGGTTTTAGTCACTTTAGGATTTTGTGGCTTATACAAGACCTAGCCTGAATCTTCTGGGCTTTCCCTGGACAATTATGAATTTTTAACAACCAAAAAAATATCTATACACATACATATATATACATTCGTTCAATAATATAGTCAGGTATGCCTGTAATGTGACTTCTTAGGAGATGCAAAGCTGTGAGAACACATTGGTCACTGCAGCAGGGGTGATGTGAGCTTCTGTCAAGATCTCATATCAACAAGCATGGCAAATACTGTATATTCTTTATTCTGGCCATCTGGAGGGCTGGAGATTATTCAGTTGTTGTTTGATCTATTTGGTCTGTGTCGTGGCTGACATCCAGGGATTGAACTGGGGACCTCAAAAGCTAAAAGTATCTGCTTGTAGCCTGAGTGGAAAAAGCTATGCTCTTGATCAGCAAGCATTGGTAAACTGCCTCTATTTTTGCCATCAGCTGATCAGTGATGTGTGAGTTTGGGCTGCTCTTGAGAGTTCATGGGGAAATGCCTAAACAATAGGAGAGCTGTTTAAGCCCTTTAAGGACCTCTTATCTTTTTAAAACAGACTTTGTGATCAGGCAAGCTACTTTATCACTAGTCAGTCAGTGTGATGGGTGTAGAGGGTACTCTGTGACAGGCAACCGTGTCAGATAGATTAAAAAAAAAAAAGCCTTAATATTTTAGTTTGAGGCCATAGTGGACGGGTCAGAAAACAGTGGCTATTGTATCTGGAAGTTTTCATGAAGAATTTGGGATTTTGCTCTTTGAACAATTACAAAAGAACTTTGCATTCGTGGAGCAGTTAAGAAGCTGTTCAAGCGGTAGCTTTTTGCTACTCCTTGCAGCACTGTGACCACTGTAATTTAACATCCAAACGCACTCTGACTGTTTGGGCACAAGTTTTTCCAGCATAACAAAGTGTAATATCGGTGCAAATAGCCTGGTGCATCTTCTGCTATAATCATCCAGCTTTGTTTCAGTGACTGGTACATTAGTTTCAAGTTCCTTCAAGCTGAAGTGCGGGCTGAAGCTGGGCACTGCTGTAAGGCAGTAAGTGTGACTGGCATTCTAATCATATTTGAGCCTTCAGTGGTTTCTTCTTGCTGTGAATGGCATGATGGGAAAGAGCCTTTCAGACTTGTGGTAATCGGAATTTGTGTGTTAAATCTAGTGATTGTCACTGGGCACTGTCGTTTGCTGAGGAGGCATGTGAGATCTCCATGGTACCAGGGGCTTGGATCCAGAGGCATCAGGCTTGTGTGGGATTTTATCGTTTCTTAGAAGGTGATTGTGGTAGGACTCTGTTTATTGCAATGTGTCAGTAAGCTCTTCCAGACTAGAGGAGTTAAAATTGCTGCAGGCAACCCATAACTAAGTGTTAGCAAGTTTTCAGCCTTCTTGTCCTGTCTGTACTATGAGCTTGTCCAACCTGCATCTCTTCTGTCTGTAGGAAGATATGGTCCTTACTTCCTGAGCTCTTGGGGACACAGTCAGTCTTTTCAGTTGCCTACAGGTGATTTTCTGCTGGCAGTAGCTTCTTCCTGTCCCTTAGTACCCCTGCTGCCGAGCCAAAACTCTCCTGCTTCTGAGAGTGCTGGGCTACATCAGCTGCAGTCCTGCTGTGCAGAGCTCTGAAGTAGCCTTGCTGCCTTCTCTGACAGGGGCAAGAAGCTTTCATGAAGGATTGGAAGAAGATGCAGCATATTTCACTTCTTGAATGATTCTGGATATTTACGTTTTCTTCTTGATGTTTCCAGTCAGCTCTATCTTGTGCTAGGACTGCTGATTTGTGGAAACCTATGTGAAAGCCTGCTCTTGGCTCCAGCAGGCTTCTATCCCAGCGCAAGCAAAAAATTGGGGTTTGATCTGCTTCAGGAAGCATGGGTGGGGGGAGATAAAGCCCACTGGATTGCTCTGTCGTGATTGCAGTTTTTTTAAAAGCCTTCCAGTGTTCTTTCCTCTCATGTCAGGTTGAGTCCGGAGGATCAGAAACTGAGATCATTCCTTTGGGCAGTAGGCTGAGAAAGCAGATGACATTCCAGTGATGCTGAACAGTTAAAATCTATCCTGTCACGTGTGCCCTTTGGGCTGACTGTCCCATTTGCCTGTGTTCTCCTGGAGTCTTTTGGATAACATCTGGGATATGAAGTAATTTATATTAATAGTCCTGTTCTTCAGCTTGAGATCCAAAAATCTATTTGAAGAGGCACCACTGATACCAAAGAGCAGATTCTGTGTAGATACTGTGAAAGCAGATAAAAGTTGCTCCGTGACATATAGGACAATGAACTTCAAGTAGATTGTGTGAAGTATTTGTGGCCTTTCAGTAGAAGAATTTCAGCCTTTCAGTGTTTAAAGGGAGCTTATAAAAAAGTGTGACTTTTTATATGGACAGATGGAGATAGGACAGGGGGGAATGGTTTTAAACTAGAGGAGAGATTTAGATTAGATGCTATGAAGAAATTCTTTACTTAGAGGTGGTGAGGCACTGGAATAGGTTGCCCAGAGAATCCGTGGATGCCTCACCCCTGGAAGGCCAGGTTGGATGGGGCTTTGAGTAACCTGGTCTAGTGGGTTGCATCCCTGCCCATGGAGGTGGACTTGGAACTAGATGGTCTTTGAGGTTCCTTTCAACCCACAACTTTCTATGATTTTATGAAGTATGAATCTCCACAGTGCAGGCCAGTTCTCAATGGCTTTCCTCCTTCAACTTTACTGTCTGCGTGAATCTCTAGCAAATCTGTCAGAAAGGTATGAGAGTGTCTTTAGGACTGAAATACCTACAAAGTGAATGATCTCCCAAACTCTTCTTGAACCAGGAGATGCTACAAAGGGAATCTAAATTACTGAATGTTCTCTTCAGTCCACAGAGCAAACAATGCTTTCTTTCCACATGCCTGGACCCATAAAAGACTATGTGAAATGACTTGGTGTAAAAGCTGGTCTACAGTCCTTCTAATTCATATGGTACTGAAGTCTGCCTTACAGTTGCAGTTGTTTCTTATGCTGCTTAGATTTTCCTGCAAGGAAGCAATTGAGTAAACACAGTTCTGGTGAAAAAAGGTGAACAAAGAGCCTTGCCATCAAAGTGGAGGAACTGATCATGCGTGGAACAGAAGTAATGAGAAATAGGTGCTGTGCATTACCTCATTCTTCTTTTTTACCATAAGAGATGTCCTAGTACTCAGTCTTACCGTATTCAGTTTTTACTCCCTTCTACAGCCTGTTTGGCACTTGAAGGCCTGCAGGGAACTGGATGAACTTCAGAAATGCCTTGATGATGTTCTTTCATGTTTTTGTGTATGTTACATGAATATTTGGAAGTAAAGTATTCACGTAATAACCAGTTTTACTAAATCAGCTTTTACCAAGTAAAAACAGAAATCTGTTTGATGCAATCATAGATAAAGAAATACAGTACTTTGAATTAATTGGCCCTGAAGGACAAATTTCTTGCCAACTCTTTATCTTCCATTTCCCCCTTCCTCAAAAGGCAGCCAGTGGAAAAGACAACTATTGGTAAAGCCAGAAGTTGCAGAACTGTGGATGGCTTAAAAAAACCACTGTGACTTCCAGATTGGGAGGAAGGAGCAGAGAGAGCTGGAGGTATCTGAGTGCTGTGAAGTAACAAACCATCAGAAGCTCAGTGTTAGCATTGAACTAACTAGCTTGTGGCTTCTCTAAAGGTTGCTTGATTGCATTGATTGAATTCTGCCTCGTTAAGACTTCTTAATGCATTCAAGTAAACTTGATCCCTGTTCTATCGGTTGAAAGGTGATTAAATCACAGAAGGAGAAGATTCCATTGACAGGGACATACTGGAGTTTGCTTCCTCCCCCCCTCACACCACCCCACCCCTCCTGCTGCCCCCAACTGCAGGAAACACCCCTGATCACCATTTCCCATTATTTCTGCCTTCTTTACTCAGGCTTGGATGAGTCTGGAGCATTTTGTTCTGTTTTGATCACTTCATATAAAGATCCAAACAAACCAAACTTCTTCCTTTAGTTGGAGTGGGTGGAGTAGCTCAGCCTGCTGTTACAATGAGTTACCTGTACTAAGTTACAGGCAACTGGATTATAGGATGGACTACTGATCTTGTTTTACCGGGTAAAATGTAGATTAAATCCTGGAAATTAGCATTCAGTGCAGAATGAGACTGCTGAGGAAGGATATAATAGCTTTGATTGGAGCTTTAAACACCTGTTTATCAGTGATTTAGGCAGAAAGAGCTTTCAGTTGTTTGGGGTCCCTTCTAATTAAAAGGGAAATGCTGACTTCATGTATTTGCTGGCAAGCTTGGTGTTTGCTTGCGGTGATGGATGCAGCAGGTTGGCAAGTACCCTGGGAAATATCCAGCCTAGAAACAAATAAGTGAAGAGGCTCAGGGAGTGGGACAGCAAAGATTGCAGGTTCTCAACATCTGCCTGGGAGAGAGTGGTAAGACAGGGAGTGAGAGCTGGGAAGTGGACATGCTGACCAGTGTGTGGAACAGGAGCAGTGCTATTCACAGGGCTAAGAAAGCAGGCCACTGTAGTGCTGTTCCTGGTAGCTTGCGTGTGTGTGTTCTCATTGAACTGTCAGCTGCTTCAGCTTGTAACTGTGAAATACAAAGACACAGCATACGTGTTTAGATTATTCCTGCAACCATTTCAAATAAAAATGAACATGGCCTGTTGCCCCATTGGAGTGTGGTACCCAATGGTACAACACTGATTTCCTCCCTCCTTTAACTCTGTATTTGAGATTATAATGATTTTTTTTTAATAGGAAGAACTATTGCGGGAAAACTTAGAACATACCTTGATAGCCCAATACATTCTTTCATTAACATTGTCTCATATTGTTGTGTTAACCAGGATAGATCTGTGTTCCTGTAATACTAAAGATCTCCTACATCATATTGGAAAAGAAAGCAGGTTTTTTCCTTTTCTTGGTAGAACAATTTCTGCCTGCTATAGCTATGTTAGCCAGGAATCTTAACCCTTAGATCAGCAGCAGTGTACTAGTAGAAGCCTGTCTTGTAGCCTTGGCTCTGACAGGGAATAGCTAATAAATGTGGAAAGTATTGAATTCTGTGTGAGCATTTTGAAGACAACTTGGGCGATGCATGGGGCATGTCTGTCATCAGTACAGTAGCTTGGTCTGAATGTGAAAGAGACCAGTATAAAGAAGCTGTGGTCTGAAATAAGAGAGTATAATGAAGCAGCATGTAGAGTCAGTAGGTCAGTCCTTCAAGTGGAACAGGATCTTCTCTGTATTTTAGTACTTTGGTATAATCCTGAAGACTCTTGCTAGTGGACAGCCACATGATTTCTAGAGAATCATTGTCTGGGAAACAGGCTTCTGTTACAGTCTTGCACACAGCTGAAGTGACCTCTGTGTGTAGTTGCTGTTCCGCCTGATGTTTCTCTGACCTTTCCCTGGCTGGAGAGATGAACTGAAATCTTGCTTGAAACTGTATTAGGCAGCCCTGGCAGGCTTTGGTCCTTAGGGAGTGGCTGGGAAACACTGGCTTAGTCCTTTTCCCAGTCAGGTGACTCTGCTGAGGATGTGATCACTGTACTAAGACAAATACCTATAAGGGAAGTTTTGGAGAACCTTTGTGTTACTTGGCATCCTCTCTAACAGTAGAGAAGAAGTGACCACTCTGGAGAAAGGTGAGTACACCTGTAAATAGCATCCTATAAAATCCTCCTATGTAATGGCAGTGGAGAACACATTACTGGGCATCATCCCAGTTACTGTTTCAGAGCTATTGGATGTGCACTTCCAGAGATGGTGAGCCTGGAAAGCACACCCTGCCCCATGCCCCATTTAATTTTCTCCATCAGGACCTTCCTAACTCTGCTGTACCAGCAGCGATCCAGTTTGTTACACTGGTGGAGTCATGTGGAACCTCCTGGCTGCAGCTCCATTCTGACAAGTTAACAGGAGGAAAAAACCAACAAAACTATTTCTTGCCCATAATTCTGTAAGGGGAGCCAGGCTGCCATCCTTCAGTGTATTTGAATTGTTCAGATTGAAACTTCAGATTCACCCTACACCAGAGTGCCCTGGAGTGAAAACAAGACCTTCACCACTGTCTGCTACACAGAAAAGTAACTCTGGGATCAAAGAAATTGCCTGCAGAAAGTATCACATTGCTGCTTTGTGGTGTTGTTGTCTTGAGGTGGATATTAGTAGCATCCCATTCCTTATTAAAACTCTGTCTTCGGTTGCCTTTAACACCTATATAGAAAATAGTCCATAATAAAAATGTGTCTCCGCCAAAGCCTCAATTACGAGATAAATATAGCTCAGTTTGTTCCTATGTGTGTCTGCATCCAGCATTTGCTGTTGCAGTTAGGAAAGGGAAGAGGAATTGGGCAGAAGGCCTTGTCTGTTGCAGTGTACAAGCTCTGTGTGGATGAATTCCAGCAGGGCTGCATGCACCAGCCTTTTGAGCATTTTTAGAGTTCAGAAGCAAACTTAGGAAAACAACTGCTTACAAGGACTCTCAGGAGGCAGTCAAACAATGCACAGAAGTGATGCCTTGGGCATTTGGAGACTGGAAGTATTGGAATGTTATGTAGATGGAAGAGGATTTCTGTGGTTTACCTGCCTTAGAGAAAGTTTTCAGGGGAGAAGAGCTATTATTTCTATCGGGTCTAGAAGTTTTCTTTGTGCATCAGGATGCTGCTACACAGATGTTGTGAAAGCATGAAACAAAAAGGCACACCTTGCAGTGCTTAATTGGATTCCCACATGTTTTTGAAAAGGAAGGTTTTATTCTAACACCTTGGTCTGAGGGCAGGGATCTGTGGTCTGAGATGCGTCCCTGACTGGATGAGGGGTGAGACTAACAACAGGGTTTAAAGGTAGAAACAGCTCTGTTATGCCAAGCCTTCTGGCATTTTCCTGAGCGGAGCTCAGAACCAGTGAGGCAGTCACGAGCCATTCCACCTCTTTGCAGCTAAAGAACAAGAGCCATTTTTTGATAACTTAACAGCAAGTTGATAGAAGGTGTGGCCTAATAATTATGTTGATCCCTAAGAGAGAGCAGGTATTTGGGGGAAGGAGGGAAATACCTTTTCTAACACTACTAGCAGAAATGATTGTAGCTCTGCAGAAGCCTCACTTGCATGGTTGAGTTTGCCTAGTATGGTTGGTTGTAGTGGTGTCTGTGATGTCCTTATCCGTAAACCTGTGGAAGTGTGAAATGAATAGCGATGTAGTCACTCTTTCCCTCTTTCTTCAGAGAGCTTGTCTTGCAGGAGCTGCAGTGAGGTCTTAAGTAGTTCTTAACTGTGAGAGCTGATAGAGGAAGGTACGGATAAACATTCCTTTGCCTTGCAAATATGATTTGCTAAATAGCTTCCTCTTAGCAGAGGTGGCAGTGGCATCAGCAGGATTCTTGTATGTGGCACTGACCCACATAAAACTCTATTTGATGCAATATAACTCCAGCTACGTTGCTCATACTGTAGAGGCTCTGCCAGCTCTCCTGAATCATTTGGTGGCTCTTGTTATATCAGGCTGTCCACAAGGTATTCCTGTCATCTCTGCTGTAAAACAGCCTCCGAGATTTGGCGTGTAGGACACATATACTTGCTTTTTCTGTCAAACTCTGGTTTTCCCTGGTCTCACGCTCTTGGTGGCTCACAACACATGGTGTTTCAGGAATAGCTAGGCATGAAGGGATGGACTGCCAATCTGCTTGCTCTTCTAGGGCTCAGGGTGACAGCAGCAGCTGTTCTTCAGCCTCTCTGTCCAGTACTAAGTACCTTCCCTATGCCTGCATGCAGATCCAATTTGATCTGACTGACATGGGTTCATGGAGTATGTAAACTCCAGAAAAAGCCTGGCAGAAAAGGGTTCTCCTTGTTCTTTGACTTTTGCTTCTGACAAGCTAGATTTTTCTGGACTTCTGTAAAGTCTGTACAGCTGCTATGGATGCTGAAAACTCATGTGAGTTCAAAAGCTGATTGAAGAAATTAATGGAAGAGAAATCTGTTGAGTGCTTATTCATAGGTGCCACGTCCAGCTCAGGAAGATCCTGTCACCAAATGGTTAGAGGCTTGGAGAGTATGCAGGGAGGCATCATTCATGCTCTGCTCTCAAAGCAAGGGAAGATATCTGCTTTTGGCTGCTGTCTACAGAGGCTGTGCGGCCACGATAAACCTTAGTCTGATCCAGCAGAGCTATTATTATATTTCAGAGCCTGTTGGTCTTAATGATAGTAAAACTGGTTATTTGGGTTTGTAACTTCTGAGAAAGTAAGCAGGTATGGCTCAAATTCTGACACGGAAACTGCAGAAAGAATAGATTCAGGTTTTGGAACGGTTTGGGGTTTTTTTCATTTTTTTTTGCCTGACTGTCCCACAAATGAACAAGCACAGAGTGACACACAACAGCTTTCCACATTTACCCCCCAAATTCTAGCACTGTGTAGTCAGCCTGAATTGGAAACCAGAAATGGAAGGCATGTTTGTGATTCATTGCTTCCTGATAAACTGGGGATGGGGGTGTGGTGTGGAAAAAGTGATACAGCCTTCATGTGTCATATATAATTGATCTGTGTCTTCATCAGGAGAAAGAAGGAAAGAAAGGGTCTGGGACAGTTTTAAATATCCTTTTACATAGCAATTTCAGGAATGTGTAGTCTGGTTTTATTAGGGACTACTGGGAAGCCTTAGAAGGTTTATGATGAGCTTTAGCCTTTTATCCAGTGACCTGGACCACGCAAAAGGGTCACAACTCTTCTCTCCCAGCCTCCCCCCCCTTTTCCTCACCAAAGGTCATTAGTCTGTTTGCAATAACCCATCTGCTTTTCTTTCCTTCCTTCTTTTTTTTACCTTCTTTCATTTCTTCTCAAAAATAGTCTTACTTTCTGACTAAAAATCCCACTTCCAGGTTTTGCAGTTTCTCCTGTTTCCTAACCTTCCAGCCACAGCTGAGTGGATATTGGTGACTGAGAAGGGATTTTTTTGCTTGTCTGTTGTTGAGTTTTGTTTTTTTTAAATAAATAAACTTTTACACTGAAGTAAATAGCCAGGGATGTTAATGGGAGATAAACAAAAATGCCTCATTCACCCCTTCCTTTCCTTAGCCTCTGCTTCTCTTTGCTCTGTCGAAAGTTGATGACAGTTGCCTATACCATAATGGCAAAATAAAGTATTTCTGAGTACTTCTGTGATGTGAACAGCTTGCAGAACCAAGGGATAAAAAAGCTCTCCTGATAGAGAGCCACATCCTACCAGGGCAGTGCTAGGTGCTACTAAAGGGACTCTAGACCAGAATATGCATTCTGGTGAGTTTTGGGTTTATTTTTTGAATGTAGAATTATCAAGTCCTTTGACCTGTGTATAAATCCTCTTCATCTTTATTTAAAAGGGACTGGAAAAAGTATATGTGTGTGTGTCCCTCTCTTTTTCTCCCAAAGCCAGCTATTTGTAAAAGTGTGTGCAGCAGTGCATGAAGGTGTGGCGTTTGCTGCACCGGACACTGTCCAGTGAGGGGGACCAGGCCCCACATAGGGTGCCTGGGGCATGTGCTTATTTTAGGCCTTTCTGGCCCAAGCTGTTCCCCGTGCTCAGCTGTTGTGATGCTACCTTTCCTGCACAGTGCTGTCATGCTGCCCCAGTGTTTCTATTTTAACTCTCTCTGGGGCTAGATCTTGTGACACAAGGATTTGGCATCTCTGCTACGTGCTGGAACTTGGCATCTCGGGAGGCACGCTGGCTGCAGTTGCTATATCAGAGGGTGCCCCTCCTAAGTGACTGATAGAAGGGGGACATCCCTAGGATTGCAGCGCATCAGAACAGGCATCATCCCTGTAAAGTGTCTGACCGTGGCCATCTCTGTCTCCTCCAGTCGTTTTTCACAGACTTTGAAGAGCCTGAGACATACTTGCCAGCTTCCCACTGCTCCCCTGCAGCATCTGGCTTTCAGCTTTGAGGTATGTAGTTACTGGGACAGCGGTAGAGTTGCATGCCCCAGAGGCATGTAAAGTGGCTTTGGGGCCAGCTGACCGATGGTGGGGAGGGAAGACAGAGACAGCTGCTGGTAGGGTGGAGGTGTTCATCATTTTTCAAGGTTTGCCCACCTGAATGTCACATCCTATTTAACGACTTGCTTCCGTGACTGGAATTCAGCACTTCCAGCCTTCTGAAGAATACTGGAGGAACAGCATTAATACACTTCTGACACACTCCATGGGATGACAGTGGGCAAACAGAGCCAAATGTCAGAAATTCTTGCAGTCTGCGTTGGGGTGCTTCACTGGGTGGCTCGTGACACTGAGAAGGATTTGCCGGAGGTGGGAGATGTGGACTCTTGACCTGATCTTCATCTGTGGGCTCTGTAGGCTGGCAGAATGAGCAGATACCTCTCTGGGGTGTGAGGGAAGCTTTTTATAACTAGGAATGTGCAAGAGGAGAAGGGGCAGCAAAGGCCACATATGCTGCAGTAACCTAGGCCTGGAAAGGACTGGATTTCTCAGCAAGTGATGGGCTTGGGTCTTTTCCTGTTACTCCTGCTCTTGTTCCTGCACAAGAACAACGCTGAACCTCTCCCTAAGGAATTCATAGCATTGTACCATGTCAGGAACAAACTGGCAGTGCAGGCTAGCACAGGGAAATGGACAAAAGTTCTGAGACAGTGGAGAATGAGATAAAGCTTTTACTTTCCAGCCTAGATTTTGAGCCTAATGCTGTAAGACTTGAGGGCAGTGAAAACGCCAGCTGCGCAGGGCTGTTTCTAGGGAAGCAGTGCTGGGTAACGGGCACATATGCTGTGCTGTTTGGCTGGGTATGCCCCAGCATGTTTCTGTAGTTGTGCTCAAGCCCAGCTCAGCTGGTGGGCAGCTTATAGGGCTCCTCCCCATTCAAGACATGCCTGCCTGCTGACTGCTCAGCCTTGTTTTCTCCACTCAGTTGTTGTAATCCCGTAATCCTGAGTCATACTGGGAAGCTGGAGTCATCTCCATTGACAAAAGACTTACTAAAATCTTTCAAAGCAGATTTCAAATAGCTTTATCTACCTCAGTTTCTGCTACCCTCTTGAGGGCCTTGGTTAAGAAAGGAATCTCTGCAAAGGTATCTGGTGCTGCTGGAGAGTGTCAGATTCACGAGCATCTCCAGTATCTGTACAGCCAAGGTTTAGCAAGACTGTCTTCTACAGAATCCTTTCCTAAGGTGTTACAGGCCTGCCAAGGTGGCCTCCTGTCTGCAGGGAGGGAGGAGGCTGGTTCAGTTCTGGGTATCTGCTGACCTGGCCCATCTGCAGCTAAAGGGGCAGTGATGCCAGTACTTGACTGTAGGGTAGCAGTTGGGCTTCTCCAGCTCCAAGAGTCATGGAGAACTGTGCTATCTTCAAAGGTTCAGCCAGTGCTGTGTTGGAAATCACTTTTCTCTCTTCTCAGGTTACCTGAAATCTGCAAAAATTCCCTGCTGCAAGAAAAAGGGGGTGATGTCATCAGAAGATGATGCTGGCGGGGAGGCTCCTGGAGGCAGTTTCTGGGAGGTAAGGAAGGATAATTGGAGTGTGAGGGAAGCAGGAATGTTGTCTTACCACTCATCGCCCATGGGTGGAATTAGGGGGTTGGGTTCTAGGTTTATGGGTGATGTTGCCCTTGGGAAAGGAAGGAAGGAACTGGGGGGAGGTTCAGCACCATGCTCCGTGTTACTGCAGGGAGAAGGTGACCCTTTCTTCCACAGATGCTGGGGAGCGAGCGTTCCTTGTTTAGCTGACACTGATCTGAGCTGTGAGAGAAGCAAGCAGAGCATCTCACTTCTTCCCTCAGTGCTGTGTCTGCCTGAAGAGAGTGTCAGAGGAGGGTCTGAACCCAGATGCTGGCTTCAGAAGGGCCCGTGCTCCCTCCTCATGCGATGACTGCGCTGCTGCTGTCTGTTCTGAAGCAACATGAAAGTCAGTGTGGCATAAACAATAATGCTGTGTGACATTTCAGGCTGGAAACTACAAGCGAACAGTGAAGCGTGTGGATGACGGGTACCGGCTCTGCAATGACTTAATCTCCTGCTTCCAGGAGCGAGCCAAGATAGAGAAGAACTATGCCCAACAGCTAACAGAGTGGTCCCGTAAGTGGAGGACCAATGTGGAGAGAGGTAAAGTTGGCAGATTGGACTGGGAGCAGGAAGCAATTATGCACTCTCTTCCTGGAGTGCTATCTCTTACTGAGGTGACACTGTTTCTGTGGGGGACAGGCTTCCCTTCCCCAGAAAGAGGGTGGTTTTCCTGTGTGTCTTTTTTTGCATGTACCTGTTTTTATAGTCAGTCCTCTGATTCACTTGGAGAGGTGTTCGCTGCATTGTCATGTGTTTAGTTACAAATGAAAAAAACCCCATTTGCTTAGTTTGGCAAGTCCTTGGGCAGTTCAAGTCTTAAATGAAGTGGCACATATCCTCTTTTGAGGATGACTTGGCTGTGTGTCCTCCTCCAGTCAGAGAATAACTCCTAATGCTGTGACTTAGTGGCAGTGTGCTCAAACTGATAGCATCTCACAAAGTAAGAGGAAACAGCAGAACAGATGTCCCAAAGGACCTACTGGTCTGTGGAGCAGAAGCTTAGCCTCAGTCATGAACTAGTGTTGCTATCTGTCAAGCTCAGGCAAGATCTGTGAAGAGAATTTTGTACAGAAACCTTCTCCCAGCACGGACTATCTGGGACAGCTGCGGCTGCCTGAAAGATGCTCATCTGTAACAGCCAGTCTAGATGCTGCCTGGTGGGTCTGTGGAGAACAGTCAGTGCTGAATTGTGCGATGGGCCAAAGTTAAGGAAGTGACTCTACTGGTAGATATATGTAGGAGGGGAAAAAATGCACATTCCTTTCTGTGGGCAGGAGGTATAAGAGCCCCTCTGGTGCTTGTTCCTGCAGGTCCGCAGTATGGTACTCTGGAAAAGGCCTGGCATGCCTTCCTGACAGCTGCAGACAAACTGAGTGAAATTCACTTAGCTGTCCGGAACCACCTGGCTGGTGAAGACTCAGATAAGATCAAGGCCTGGCAGAAGGAGGCCTACCACAAGCAGATGATTGGAGGCTTCAAGGAAACAAAGGATGCAGAGGATGGGTTCCGCAAAGCCCAGAAACCCTGGGTGAAGAAGATGAAAGATGTGAGCAAAGTGTGAATGGGCAAGGAGAGATTAGGGCAGTTAGGCTGGCTGCCTGACTGCAGAGCCAGTGGGCAAGCAAACTGGGTTTAGCCAGAGTAGCAGAGAATTCCAGAGAGGGAGGGATGTCTAGATGGGCTCTCATTCTTGTGGTTTTATAACTTCCTTCGCAAGTGGGAAGACTTTGGTAACAGGTTCTGTATTCCTGCATAGCAGGTGAGCACTGAAAAAGAAATCATTTCAAGGTAACTCTTCCTATTGGAGCACTGTTTACTAAATGCCAAATTGGCATTCCTAATAGTTTGCACACTGTAATAAATGTTAACGTGCCTTTTATGAGTATTGGAGGATCATTGTGGGCTGGATAATCACTTTCTCTGCATCCCTCTTCCTACAGGTGGAGACTTCTAAGAAAAACTATCATGCAGCCCGGAAAGAGGAGAAAACAGCCCATACAAGAGAGAACCATGCCAAGGCAGACTCAACTGTCTCACAGGAACAGCTGCGCAAGTTGCAGGAGCGTGTAGAGAAGTGCACTCAGGAGGCTGAGAAGGTGAGTGTGTTGTATGGGTGTGGGTCACAAGGATACTCCTCTCAAGGAAAAAGCAGTGGTGGTAATGTCATTCAGTGAAATGACTCCTGCTGAAGGAGGTGTGAGATTTCGTTGTCTGAAGTTTTAGTGAGCTAGACTGAGATTTCAGTAACTAAGGTCTCTGTCTTTGGAGTTGGGTAAGATCTAATTTGTAAGTGAATTTAAAATAAAAAAAGGAAAAATGTGTAGGGGATTTGGTGCAGGGAGTGGAACCTGTAGAGCTGAAGACTTTGCTACCAAAAGTAGCTGACTTGCCTGTCCACACAAGTGAATGTATGGAAGGTCCTCTATGGAAGACAGTAGGAAGGAACGACAGGGAACTTGCAAGAATATTAGGAGAGCAGTAGACTGGGATACCAGCTGTGGGACTACTTCTTTCTTTGGTGTGTTTGTTCAACAGTGCAGGGGGGAAAAAAACCTTGTCAATCTCAAGCCAGAGTAGGGGGAGCGTTGCTGGTTTGGTATAAGGGCAACACATCTCACCGCTGCTGTCCTCCTGTGTTGATACAGTGCAAGGATCAATATGAGAAGATGCTGGAGGAGTTGAACCGCTACAATCCCCGCTACATGGAGGACATGGAGCAAGTGTTTGAGGGCTGTCAGGAGGCAGAGCGCAAGCGATTGACCTTCTTTAAAGAGATGCTCCTGAATCTTCACCAGCACCTCAACCTCTCCACCAGTGAAAGGTACCAGCCCTGATACAGGAGGGAATTCTGCCAGCTTAGAGTGCCCTAGGCTCTGGTGAGAGGTGCCAATTCTGGTGTCAGTGAAAGGGAGCTGGCTGCTTGCATCTGCCAGGGTTTGTTCCTTCCCCTTTAAAGGGTATCTTAGCACTGGTGTTTGGTCCCTTTAGACTGACCAAATACCTCAGAGTGCTGGTATCTCTGAGGGCAATGCCAGGCTTCCCTGGGAGGATTTTCTGCCTTTGAACACTTCCTCTTTCACTACTGTCCAGTACTGTTCTGTGGGTGTGTTTCTATTCTATGAATTGCCTCCATGTTGCTATATGTAATCCCAGTCTGAGGAATGCAGCTCTGTTGCCTTCTGGTATCTATAGTTATTCCACCCATTTTGTCCTGAGTAGAGACCTTTTGTGAAATAATAACTGTAAAGCCCACAAGGTGCCCTTAAGTAGGGATTACACAGGGAAAATAGTTGCAGTCAAAAATGTTCTGTGCCCCTATACTTTTAAGTTAGAGGAAACAAATCGGAGCTACCTCCCTGTCTATGTGCAAGAATGTGCCAGGTTCTTTCAGTGCGCACTTAATGAGCTGTGCTGAGAGCTGGCACTTGTTAGCCAGTGCCACACCAAACAAGCCCATCCTGTTTGCCAGGCTGACTCTTCTGTAAGAGTGGCTGTAAGGGTGGCTGTGTTTTCCAAGGGCTGAACAGGTGCTGCTCTAGGATCCTTAATCCTGTGGGATTTGGGATCCTGTGTAACTGTGCATGAATTTAATGTCTTCCTTCCAACTTGGCTTTTGGGAAACTGCCAAGAGACTTGGTTACTGGTGGTTCTGTCTGTTCCTGGTCGTAGCTTTCATGCGTTGTATCGAGATCTCCACCAAGTCATCATGGCTGCAGACAACCAGGAGGACCTGAAGTGGTGGCGCAACACTCATGGGCCGGGCATGGCGATGAATTGGCCTCAGTTTGAGGTGATGTACTGTTTCTAAATAACTAGCTGCTTTACTGAAATTGGGGGATTATTAGTCTTGTGTTGAAAAGACCAGGTCTTTGCTCAGCAGGATGCTCAGGATGTTAAGCTCTTCTAAAAGTGTTGTTGTGTTGCAAGTTGCTTGCAAATGTCCCTTTGGGCACCAACCCTGCCAAACCGCAAATACTCCAGCCATCCAGCTGCAAGACTGAAAAACAGGAGGTGGTGCTCAGGCCTTCTAACAAGTTCCTGTGATCATTTCCTCACAGCTTCTTGTTGCACCTTGGGATTTAACAGAAGTGAGCCTGCTGTGCCAGCAAGGCCATTGGGCTGACCAGCTCAGCTGCTACTGAAGTATGACCTGGTCTTTTGTCCTATATTAGGCAGAAAAGATGCACAGAACTCTTCTGAGTGGCTTGATAGTGTTATTGGTTTTCCTTGGACAGGAATGGTCCCTTGAAACACAGCGGCAAATCACCAAGAAGGAGAAGAGTGGCAAGATGGCTGATGATGTCACGCTGACCAGCATTATGCCTACCCGAGATGGTGTTGTCTCACAGACCCCTCTGCAGACAAGGCAGAGGTAAGGGCAGAAGTCTGGGATGCACCAGTTAGTCCTGCCTAGGGTCATGAATGAATTGATTGAGAGGAGTGATCTCTTCCTTAACTATCTGCCTCTTGCCCGTGGCCTTGCCTGTGTCACTCTGGAAAAGACCAGGTAGAAAAGGCAGTTTGGGGTAGCTGTTTGGGTTTGGGTTGGTTTTTTTTTTTTTTCCAGTACATACTGCCTCACAAGATGCATTCCTTGTGAAGATCCTTGTAGTGACAAGACTTAGCCCAGTCAGGCTAATGTGTGATTCTGGGATGCATTTCCCTGATTCTTCTTCCTTCTTCCAGACAGGGTGAGAAGAGTTGGGAACTGGCAGCTTTGCCAGTTGGCTGTGGGTTTCCTAAATGCGGGCATCAGATTTTTATTGTTTTTCCCTGGCGTGGTACTATTACCTGACAAGTCTGGGTATAGCTGCTTCCCTTGCCAGGAAGCAAGCTGGAGAACAGGGAGAGTCTCAACTGACTCATCCTACTGTTCCAGTAGCTGTCCTGCTTTAAAAGGTGAACTCTCACCTAAATGAACTGAGCAGAGAAGAATGGGGATATCAAGATTTCTCAAGGCCACTACTGTATTTCAGTCTATTGGATTCAGGGGCCCTATTTGTCAATCTATAGGTTTTCCTATCAAGAGGAGCAGAACAGTCTCTTCTATGACACCCTGAAGGCACCCACTCATGTGAAGTTAGTATGGAACACAGCTTCTTCAGGGCTTTTTGGGTTCCAGGTGTCTGTCCTCTGCTGCTCTTCACTTCTGCTCTTGTCCCTGACACATCTCTTCAGAATGGGAAACATGGCTCTTCCTTTCTGTCTTATTCTTGGCTGGAATAATTGTGGACATAGCTGGGCGCTCCAGTTGGGACTGGCCTTCTTTGTATGAGAGGGTCTGCTAGAGCAGGATTGGATCATGAAGGGTGTGCATGTGTGAAAATACTTTGAGTGAGTTACCCTACTTGCCCTCAGGGCTGTAATGCTAGGATTCTTTCAACAAAATCTAGTATCTCCTGGGATCTGTTCACCCTCGCTTGGCTGTTGGGCTCTTGCACCCTGTTCTATAGCAGAGCAGTCTCGGGGGGAATCAGGGTGGTGCATGATTCAGGAGAAGGTGGGTGAGAGATGAATTTACTAACAGCCATATTGTCCCCTCTTGCCTTCCACTTACAAAGCGGAGGGAAGGAAGACATTTCAGAGTGGTCAGATGGAGACACTCCCAAGAAGTGCCTGGATGCCAACGGGCACGAGGAGGACATAAAGGTACCAGGTGTACGGGTACGAGCGCTGTACGATTACACAGGACAGGAGGCTGATGAGCTGAGCTTTAAAGCAGGTACGGAAGCACTAATCTCTTACTAACCTTTTGCTGTCCTCACTTGGGCTGACTGACTGAAATACTCTAAGAACTGGATGTCCCCTTGAAAACCGATTCTTCTTCCCTATTGATCCGATGCATTGCCAGCCCCTTGGAGGTGGCTGGTACACTGGGAAGTCCAGCTTCTTCTAGACTGGAAGACAGTGAGGCCACATGAAAAGAGGCTGTCTAGGCCTTGGACACAGTGTAGGGAGAGCAGACCCCAAGTGACAAAACAGATCCTTCTTCCTCGAAGGCATTTATTCTGCACTGTCTTGAGACTTGATGAAATGCTTCTCCCTTGTACCATTGATATAAAAATTTCATAGGTGGTCTGGATTGTCCTTTGAAGTAAACTCAACATAGATATTTTGGAAGAAAGCTCAGCTGACTGACATGCACTACTGAAGGCAGAGTTCAACTGGCAAAAAACCAGCTGTTGCTCTAAATGGGTATCTTGAGAATGGAGATCCTTGCTTGCAGCAGAGGATTGAGTGCTGAAGCAAACAGACCTTTTCCTTCCTGCACATAAATTGTTTTGCATGTGCCTTCTTCTCAACTTCAAGAGGACATCTGGGTCTTGAGAGTGTCTCTCATTGTACTTGTTCTGAGTTTTACATGGTATCTCTGTGCAACAGTGCTCCAAAATACGCTTGTCTTAAAAAGGCACTGAAGTCCTTCAGTAGCAGGGCTTGTGCTTGAGAACAATATCTGTGCTGCAGTGTTACCATTCTGGTAAAATTTCTAACACTAACTTGTGGCTTTTAAACTACCTCACAGTATAGGTGCTCTAGAACTTGACTCTGCTCTCTTTTCCCACCCAGCAGATGCAGTGGGGTATGACTTCTTAGGTTTAGTCATCTCCTTTCCAAAACTGCTCTGAGCAACATGCACCAGTAAGGCTTCAGCTTAACAGCAGTGACTTTCTGAGCCTCTGTGGGATGTGCCTATTGATGCAGTCAGGCCTCCCTTTCTGGCAGAAATATGACGTACTGGTGGAGAAGGGGACCTCTCTGTCCTTCACAAAGTAGATGTGGGATGGTTAAAAGCCTTTTCTGGTTGAAGTCTGTGAAATTAGTTGATTACATGCCTTGCTGTCTAAACCAGACATTCCATCATGGAACAGGCATGGAACAGAGCTTAGCAGTGTCTTTATGTTTCCTTCCCACTTGCCCACTAGAGGAGCCACTAAGAAAAAAATCTGAGATTTTTTTGATTGCTCTGGCTTGTAAGCATGTTCTGTGGGGCAGGAAAGCAGGCAGAACTATAGGGCACAAAAGTATTTCTGATGTTGAATAGCAGAAGTGAAGGCCTGTTTAAATTCCTTGGCCTTGGGGATGGTATCGATCACAGATACCGAAGAGGTTAGTAACTCTGGCTTTGATTAAACTGTATAGTACGATACACAGTGTTGATGAGGGGAGAAAAGTGGTGATTTAGACCAATAGGTCTTGCTTTTTATCAAGTCTTCTGAGGTGGGTGAAAATGCCATGCTGCCTTTCTCAAGGCTGCTTCCTAATGCCTGTTTTTACTTTTAGGTGAAGAACTAATGAAGATCAGTGAGGAAGATGAGCAGGGCTGGTGCAAGGGCCAACTTCTCACTGGCCAAGTTGGACTCTATCCTGCTAATTATGTTGAGAAGGTTGGATCATGATTGCTGCTGCCCTGCCAGTGCCTCACAGCCATACCAGCATCTCCTGCAGAGGTCATGGGGTCACTCTTAGCCCCAGTACACCTTTGCAGTATATCCAGCAACTTCTGGACTTTGAGGGCACATATTCCATGTAACTAATGCTTCATTTTAAGCACCTAGATATGTAGGGATTTTCTAAAAAATAAACAAGGATGAATTAAGACTTCTCTGACTGAGCACTATAGTAGTGTAGGAGTGCAGAAAGAAACAGATCCTTTTGACTTGCACTCAGTGCAAGGAGATAACTTTTCATGTAATTATAAAACAGAAATCACATTTCCTTGGCTTCAATGCACATACATCTATGGGGTGTTGAGGTCTGCCCTGCCCCCAGGTTTCCTGTTCAAGGAATTTTGGATATGCAGGGTAATAGGGAACTTCTATTATTTCCCCTTTTTAGCTCAGTCAGGCTGACTGGCAAAAATCTATTTATTCTCCCCCGTCTTTCATAAGTCTTCTGTATCCCTAACCTGCAGGCCTGTTGGCTTCCTTGGTAAGGCAGCTGGTATAAGTGATAACAGCTTTAAAAACCTGGATATCCCCTTTTACTGCCTTCGTATTTATTGGGATAACCCCAGGAATGGATGATAGTATAGCTGGGGGGCAGGAGAAAGAAGCTTCTATCTTGCACGATGTGGCTGTTCAGACTAACAAGTTTTAACAGAATTGTCTGGCTCCCTGAGCTAAAGTGGGCCTTGACACGTGCTGAAGGCTGGTTTTAACAAAACGACAGCCACACTGCAGTGCTGCTCTGCTTAGGACCCTACATCCACTAGTATGTGTTGGGGTTTCTAATGCAGCTAGATAATTTTGGCTGCACCTCTTTTCACGAACACTCAGTGCGTAGCAGAGACCCTCTTTTCCTCTCCTACATTTTCTTGACTTATACAGGGCTAGAAGTGCACTCCTTGTTTTGCCAAAGATACCCTACACTGTGGTAAGGGGCTCCACAGTGTGGAAGCTGCCTGCTGGCTGGGACAACATTAGCTATAGACAGGTAACTCCCCTTCTAGTCCTGAATTGCTGCAGTTGTTAAGTGCCATTCAGCAGGGAAGATGTATCAAACATCTTTATCTCGCCTGTCTTTCTGCTTTTGAAAGCCTCTGAGGCTGCTGAGACGAAGTGAGATCCTGATCCTAGTGCTCTGCATATTCAAACATAAGGACTGCTAAGCCCTAGAGTTTGAGAGAACAAAAAAAAAGGAAAAGCTCCCATTGTTGGAGAAACAAAGAAAAAGGAGCAAAGTGGCTTACTTAGTACATCTGCTTGAAACTGCTGTTGAAACACATTGTGAGTTTGTAGTAGCCTTCTGTAGTTGAATTCTTAGTCTGGCTTATCCTGAATGAGTAACCTGGTTAAGTCAGGCTTACAGAACTCAGCTGAGCCTCCACCAACCACATGTGGTGAACTGCTTCAGAGCTGTTTGGAAAATGGGTGATACACATAAAGTCTGAAGTCATAGGTGAGCACTGGGATTAAAGACCAATAGAATGTTAACAGCAGCTAGTAAACCAAAACGGACAAATTCAAACACTGTTAGTTTATGAGAGACTAAAGTATCACAAACATCTCCTTGCCTGCCTGATAGAGCAGAAATTAAGCCTTGTACAGCACACAGCATGCCTTGAAATGTAGTTTGCTGTGGGCAAAGAGATCACACACTAATGCTATTTAGTGTTCTTGTGAGACGGCAGAAACACAGCAGTTGAAAGGTTTTGAAAGTATCCCTAGCACTGTACTTCATGAGTGGGAGAGAGGGGCACAAACTAAAAGAACAAGGTTAAAGCGCTTTGTTCTGAATCTGTTACACCATTTCTGAAGAAAAAATATTTCCAAAAGGCAATTGAAGATCTAAGCAACAGACATTAAAAAATGCCTGCATTGAGCTATGAATTTACCTGTTATTCTGTGTTCAATATCTGAAGAAACCTCTAAGCTTATGCCTTATAAGAGGTGGTGGTGTATAAGCACTTGGATTTATTTAAAGATCTTTTCTTCCAGTTTTATGTCCCAGGTAAAGTGTTGTACAGTAATTGCAAGTGTGCCACTTGCAGATCCACAACAGAATGATTTGTTGCTCCTTTGTCTTAGCACACATGAATATGAAGACACTATGCCTGCCAGGCTTGTGAGATAACTGAGACAAAGTCAGATATAAAATGACCTGGGATGTTTTCTAGTCACTACTGACATTTGCTTGGTTAGACTGCATATTTTCAGACACTAATGTTTGACTTTCATGTAAGGTCAAAGTTACAAAGTAGAAGTAGTAGAAGTTACAAAGGATAACATGGAAACTTAACTTCCTACTGCTCTTCGGAGTTCAAGTCAGTCTGTAATTTGGGATGGAGTTAGGTGTGGCCAGAGTGTGCTAGAGGACAGCAATGTCCAGCAGACAGAACCTCTGATTACAGTACAAACAACCTGAAATTCCACAGGACAAAGTCTGTTCAGACTTGTTTGTCCTAGGAAAACATGACCACCTGATTATAACGGGCTGCTTGAAGGTTTCCAGAAATAGTGACATACTGCAGTTTATGTGAACAAGTCCCCTAAGGAATGTTTGCACATCATGAAGTCCTGCCAAGAGCTGAAGTAATGGACAGCAGACAACACACTGAGAATGAAGAATTGCTTGGCTGGACTGTACTTCATAAACTGGCATGGCACTTAGCCCTGGCTACCCAAAACCATCTGGATTAGTATAAGAGAGTCTGTGTAGTAAAGAACCAGCAGCTGGAGGGAAGTAAAAAAAAAAAAGAAAAAAACCAAAACAATGAAACAACCCACATCTAATGATCTTATTTTAAACTAATAACTCTGCCTGAAGACTTGGTTTTCCACAGATGCAAATGAGGTTTTGTTAACCACAAAGGCTCAAGTTGAAACTTGCTATCCATGCCATGCCAAAAGTTTTGTGTGCAGAGACGTGTACACGTGAACTAATTGCTGTGCCTGAATTCCAGAAGGCCAGTGAAGCCTGTTCTTCCCCCATGGTTTCTGTAAAAACATACAGATGCATCTCTGTGCCTGACAGGCAGCATACTGGAAAAGTATCTAGTCATATTTTATTTTTTAATAAAGACACTCCTTGTGGAAAGCTCATACATCTATGGTTAGCAGATAATTACTTTGGTTCTGGCATCTTCCTGGAAAAGAATTTTGGAAGTATCATGCAAAACTTGGACTTCCTGCTGATGATGAATTTTCTAGGAAGAGGAAGTTCAAGATTCTCTATGATGGATCACACCCATTTCCCCAAAGCAGCAGCTGAGCTTGCTCAACCCAGTAATAATGTTTCTGCCCTGTAGGCAAAATCTGGATGGCAGAGTCCCCAGGACAGCTGTGCTCTGTGATAGCAGCTGAGAGTTGTGGTCAGCGACCAACTCTGGGTGATGCTCCCACAGCCCTGTGCTGTGCCCTTGGGGCCATGGCTGCTTGAGTTTACTTTCCGTCCCACTTCCCCATCCCCTGTGTCCTTGTGGCTGTTTTGCTTGGCACTGAACACTGAGGCAGGTGCAAGTATGTGGCAATCCTGCATAGAGAGCCGTCAGCGCTGTTACAAACTGTCCTGCACTCCCTCTGCTCCTGCCCTGTTTGCAGACCCAGCCAAGGCTGCAGCCCTGGCGAGCTCAGCTCTGCTATCTCAGGCAGGTTCCCCCTGCCTGCTGTGCAGGCTGTGTGTGAACTGGAGCTGCCTCGGCTGCGTTTCTAGAGCTGCTGGCATTATGCTTATGGTCAGCAGGCTGCAAAAATCTTCTGCCTGTGAAGAAAGTTGGTGCTGGAGTCAATATGGGCTTGAACACTCAGATCAGTAGGTGATCGTTTCTAGGGTAACTCCACTGAGACAGCTACTGACAGGTGACAGGGCTGAACATGAGACAGCCAGTGCCACAAACTCCATCTTGACCCATGGAAATTTGGAAAATACTCACTGCAGGCTGATGGGAAAGATTGTGCAAAACAAGCAAGAATAGTAACGCTGCATGATACAAAGCAGCGTCTTCAGAAGGACCTTGCCCAAAAAATAACCCAAAACCAAAAAAGTAGAAACAGAGGAAGACTTGCAACCCTGTGTTGACTTGCTGCCCAGGTCCGGGCTACAAGAAGCTGAAAAACTCATGGGCTGCAAGAGAATGAGACTGTTTACTAAGCTACCTAAGTTCTTAGAAGATCAAAGAGGATTAATATGAGAAGATGAACAAATCCTTGCTGAAAGGGAGGGGAGGAAGGTAATGGAGTAGGCTCTGTAACTGGAAAAAATTAGCTAGTTATCTTTAGAACATCTAACTAAGCAACATAGCTCCAGTGAACTTCTCCCAACCAAATTTCAAGCCAAATCACCTCAGCTGCTTTCAGTACATCCATTTTCTGGCCATGTCCTCTTGTTTTTCATCATTCAGTTACCCTGCTTGCAGAGGTTCCTGGTTTGTCTCTTGACTTATGGCAATTATAGCTTCAGTTTGAGACTTCCTTTCTCAACAGGCAGTGTAGTGGCGCTCAGCACTTCTTCCTCCTTACTGTGGGGGCCTATAAGCTCTCCAGTTTCAGAGCTTGGGTCTTGCTAATTACAGATCCTGTGGTTCTTTCCTCCTTGTGTTTCCTTTCTATCCAAGCAGCTGGAAGTCTTTTTCCAGGTCCTGCACTCTCCCCCTTTGACTTCACTACCTCTTTCCTTCCTGAGTTTATTGCTCCTGCTTTCAGCAAGAGGCTGACACCAAAACAGTCACTGCCCCCAGCTGTGACCACACTAGCCCTTCTCTCAAATTCTGCTCAGGGCTTCCCCACAGGTGCCACACAGTTCCTAAGGAATGCTGCATCCACAATCTTATGGATGTTTTTTTCACCAGTGGCCCTGCATCCCTTCTACACATGAGGAGCTGAAGCACTGCTACTTCCTCTCGCTCCACACAAATCCCTCCTAACGGCCTGTTTGACAGTGGTGTTTGTACTCTGATAACTAGTTTTCAAAAGAGCTTGGTTTGCCTTGCTTACCTTCTCTTTTTGTCAGCTCTGCCTGCCTTGCTTTCAAGGGTCACGGTCTTCTGCTTGAGGCATGCTCCCTACGCTTGTTGGAGGGGCTGTAAGCAATTAGTCCCTGTACTAGAGGGATTCAGTTTAGAAAACTGGTGAGTGGGGTGATCTGCAAGGAAGAGAGATTACATGTGCACTAGAGAATTTGGAAGGGTTCTGTCTGATAGGTGGACAGCCCTGCTGGCTTTGAACTCAAGCAAGTTAGTGCCTATGCTGTGGACTGCCCTTGAAAGAAGGTGAGGTAGTTCAGGGTCTGCTCACTGCCCAGCTTTTCCACCTTGCTTCCATGTGGTGTGATGAGCATGTTTTCCATCAGTTGAGTGATTGTCCCCTGCCAAACAGCCTGTTCCCGGCAGGGACACCTGTAATGTCTACAAACAGGCCATTACAGCAAGGTCTAAAACTTGTCCTCAGATCCTGGAAACCCCAGGGCACATAGTCAGCTCACCCCTACTTTGAGGTATCCCCAAATCCTCCCAAGTCCAAAGCTCCTGCTAGGCCAAAGGTGATATTACCAGACATTTGCAAATAAACTTTTGATTATAATATTGGAAATGGAGTTACAAAAGAAAAGCCTGAAGACATACATGTATACACGCACACACACACTCACCCAGAAGCAGCACGCTCCTCCCCTGGCCCCACACTCCAGTTACCTTTTCCATCAAATCCCAGCAGTTTTGCCTGGCAGCCCAGCAACATCATCGGGCACAGCTGAAAGGGACAGTCCTCTCTTCCTTTCAAAACTCCTAGCCCTTTCCTTACATATTCAGCAATCGCTCAAGCAGGAGGAGATCAGCTCAGCTGTGCAGTGACCATGAGCACTTGAGCAGGGCTGGGGACACGACTCAGCCCACGGCTGCCTCTTGGCAGGGCGGGTGCAAGGGACAGCTTGTGCAGCAGGACCAGCCTTTCAGCTGCAACACAACCCCAAATCGGAGCAAGCCAGCCATGACACCGCTCCTCAGTATCTCTCAAGTTACGCATCCATCGCGTTCCTTAACTTATGTGTTTCTTCTACATTTGCTGGCTTTTCTCCAAACCACAACATTTACAAGACTGCAGTAAAATTGTGTAAGTTGTAAACCTGAACAAAATATTCACTCTACACATAGTCTATTAGCTCCTTATCTTAGATCCTGCTGGAAGCATTGAACAGAGTCAGTGTGTGGTGTGACTCCCTACCTCAGTGCTGTACTTGTTCCTAGGAAGGCAGCTACTAATTACACTCAGTCCAGCACACCAGCAGGCCAGTCACCCACGACTCAGCCATCTGCTTCCCTCACATCAATCCCAGCCTTACAGGAATGCAGGCAGTTTGCTGACTTGACAGAAACCTAACCTAACCATATAGAAAAGTTTCCATATGATCCCTGAAACCACGGGAAATTGGGAGCATCTCCTTATTCCAGGAAGGGACATCCCTGCTGAGAACCCATCCCTTGTTCTAGTGAGAGGAGAATGCTTTCTATCTGATTCTCCACTCCTTTATTCATGGCTACGTTTGCTCTTTCCACTACTGAAAATAACCCTGAAATACTGAGCAGAGCTCTCTGCCAGGGTTACTGACTATCCCTGAGGGAAATCATGGATTAATTCATGTCTGTAAACTGCTTACTAAGGAAGGGTGGGGGGGAGGGGGAGGGCAGAGAAGTAACAGAATGGTGTTAGGAATTGCTTCTCTGCCCAAGGTATCATTGTAGATTCCTGCTATCCCACCACTTAACACTGTGATGTATGGGAAACTATATCTCCCTGTTACTTTTTGGTAGTTTACTGAATTTGTCAGACCCTTTCCCAAATCATCTCATTCAGCAAAAGTGTGAGATGTCAATGGGTCTGAGTAGGAGAGCAGGACTCGGCCACCTCATCTCTCTCCTGCACAGTCCTTTCACTCATGTTCTTTGCTGGTCCCTCAAAAAGGGCAAGGTCCCTCTTTCCTTCTGCCACTCTGCTTTTAAACAGACTCACAGAGAAGCACTTTCTCTTCACTACTCCTCTTCTCTTGTTTTCAGGCCTGAAAGTGCAGGGCATGTTTGATGCCTATCACAGCACTTCACTCCTGAGTCTCTCCAGCTCTTTTACAGTAATCTCATGCCTTCAGATAACCAGACTTCTGTACTGCTAATGCGTCCTCAGTGTTATGGCAGCCTCCAAGAGCAAGCCTAGTCATGGTCCTTTGCTTTCCCTTTGCTCTCTTGGATGACACTGGGGATTATCTTTTACTAATAGAGGTGGGTAACAGCAAAGTGATCTCTGATCAGGAGACCTCATCAGGCTCAGGGTCTGGTGTCACAGCAGTCAGGAAGAAAGAGGCAGGTGTCAGATGTGATGTCAATGGACAGGGAAGCTGAGGGCCAAAGAGCAGGCTGCCAGATTGGAGCTCAGGAATTCAGCACCAAAGCATACGAGATGCAAAAGAAACAGATGCAGGAAATAGCAAGAACAGTGCAATGACAACACACGCTCAGGGGGAACAGTCAGCAGCAGGAGGTCTTTCCTGTAACTGACAAAGGCAACAAAAAGAAGCTGATTATTTCTCAGACCAGCAGCATGCTCTTCCTGTTGCTTTTATGGAAAACTGATGGACAGGATCAGCAGCTTTGCCAGGATCTGGAGCAACCAGTATGAACTGGAAGGCCTTCAAGGGACACTGCTGAGGTAGAGAATTTAAGTAACCCTGCTGTAGCAAGCCTTCCTAGGACACAGTGTAGTGAAGAGAAACTGTGCTCCCTCCACAGAGGAAGAGGAGCCTGTACTGTATCTCCCCACGTCCCCTAGCACAGACAGGCTGACACAGACAAAGTGTCACATTGACCTACTGGCCTCTCAGGCTGCCTTGCCTCTTCCTGGGCACATGCCATTCCCCTCTGTTGTGGTTTAACCCTGCATCCAAGTACCACACAGCCACCTGCTTGCTCCACCACCCACATCCCCCGTGGGATGGGGAGGAGAATCATAAAAAGGTAAAACTGTAATAATAATAATAATAATAAAGGAATTAAACCCAAGAAACACAAGTGATGCACAATACAACTGCTCACCACCTGCTGACCGCTGCCCATCCCATCCTCAAACAGTGATCAGCCCCTCCCAGCCAACTCACCCCAGTTTATATACTGGGCATGATATTCTATGGTATGGAATAGCCCTTTGGCCTGTTTGGGTCAACAGTCCTGGCCATGCTCCCTTCAAGCTTCTTAGGCAGCTCCTCACTGGCAGAGCCTGGGAAACTGAAAAGTCTTTGGCTTACAGTAACCACTACTCAGCAACAACCAAGACATCAGTTGTGTTATCAACATTTTATCATACTAAATGCAAAACACCAGCTACTAGGAAGAAAATTAACCTTATCCCAGTCAAAACCAGGACACTATCTCACAAGCCTCAGCTGGGGGAATGCCAGCATGAACAGACTCTGTCCCTCCTACCTCCTGTGTGACATCTCCATCACACAGCCAAACAGAGCTCACAAGAATGAAGCAAGTGGAAGAGGGGAGCAGCACCACGCAACAGCTGATGACAAGGCAGGAGCAAGCAGCTCAGGTTGAGGCAGCTCTAGCCAACATGAACACAAACATTCCCAGTGCACACTCATCATCTGAACTTGCACCTCTACGCAAGATGCAGCTTACACAGCCTCCACCCTGGCTCCGTAGACTCCCTCTCCCGCTCTTCTGTCAGGGCCCTGAATGCACTTACATGGCATCACTGTCCTGAGCAGCCTCAGCTCCGGCTATACCCAAACTCCCAGCCCATGGGATTGGGGGGGTTGGATGTGTTTGCATTTAAGCTCAGCCCAAAGCTACTAGTCCCTGTTTGAGCTAAGGTGGAGGAATAGTGGTCTTTGTCTGTGCCTTGTTGATCGTGACCTGTGGGCTTGACTTGCCTTGTCACCAGAGACATGCCTGGCAATCACTGGGCTGATCCTGACCCAGCACGACTGCAAACTACCTCATCACCACAAGCTTGCCTAGCTATCTCAATTTGTGGTGAAATACAGCTGCTGTGCTGGGTCTGCCTTGCTCTACATGATCAGGTACCGTGGCAATGGGCCATGGCTGGTGAGGGCTCTGGCCTGCTGGCCTCAGGAACATCCCCCTCACAGCTCTCCTTCTCCTAGTGTGCAACCAGCCCTTACTGCACCCTGACATCAGCTCTCCTGGTATGACTGCCAGGACAGCTGCACCATGAATGGCATTGGGGAACTCAAGTCTTTTAAAAATAGCCGTGAGGAAACTGCTATCGGTTACGTTCACCTGAATTGGTTCCCCAGTGCTGTTTGTGTAATCCCAGAAATGGGCATATAGGCACAATTAAGGTAGCAGCATAAGAGCAACAGAAACCTGGGGCTACCTAAGACACGACTGCTGCCAAGAATGATCCCTGTCACACTAGATCAGGCTTCACTACCCAGTTCAGAAACTCATCTCAGAGTAGCTTGAATCAGATGTGTTAGTCAGGAGCCTCTCATCTTACTGTATGTGCCTCCCACATCAGATCTTGCTCTGATCATGTAGTTAGAACTTTTCTGATTCCCAGAATACAAGATTCTGGTAAACCTGCAGGGGTTTTTTCCTGCAATTTTTTTTTTCTCAACAACTCTTGTTCCTGATTGCATTTCTATGTCCCGAGACTTTACATATCTTCCTAAGATCATGGTTCCTAGGTTCCCATTGCAATGAATTCTACTGTCTGCCTTAATATCTATGGATAATGTGGAAATGAGTGAAACGACAGTCTTTAAATTTAAACTGAAAGTTGTCCAGGTGTTAGTACATTTAACTGTTTCCTTTAGTGACAAGCTGGTGTTGCAGAGCAATCTCAGAGGTAAGGAAATCCCAACCTATTCCACCTCTATAATACCATCATACTGATTAGCCTTTGTTGTGGTTGCCCTTCTGAATTTCTCATTGCTTTGCATCTTTTTTTTTTTTTTTTGTTTGCTAAAGCATGAAATGGGCTATATGCCATTGACTTTTAGTTCAAAGCACAACCATATTTTTTCCTGTTTTTCTTGCATTATACCTGAATGGCTTTCTATTCCATACCTTCCAAGTGGGTAATACAGCAGTTAAAGGCCCTGATATCATCTTTGCTCTGAAGTTACAACTTCCCTATCTTGATTATTGCCATGCTGCCTTGATTACTGCACAGGATTAGCGAGTACTTTCTGAGAGGTCTCCCCTCTCACTAAATTGGGCTATGAAGATGGTGAAGGGCCTTTAGAGGAAGGTGTATGAGGAGCAACTGAGGTCACTTGGTCTATTCGGCCTGGAGGAGACTGAGAGGAGACCTCACTGCAATCTACAGCTTCCTCATGAGCGGAAGAAGAGGCACCGATCTCTTCTCTGTGGTGACCAGGGACAGGATCAGAGGGAATGGCCTGAGGTTGTGTCAGGGGAAGTTTAGGTTGGGTATTAGAAAAAGGTTCTTCACCCAGAGGGTGGTTGGGCACTGGAACAGGCTCCCCAGGGCAGTGATGACAGCACCAAGCCTGACAGAGTCCAAGTGTTTGGACAATGCGCTCAGGTACATGGTGTGACTCTTGGGGATGGTCCTGTGCAGGGCCAGAAATTGGACTCAATGACCCTTGTGTGTCCCTTCCAACTCAGGATATCCTGTGATTCGCTTCCAAATCACCGCTCACCTGTGCCGGTGTGCCAGGCGCGGTGTCCTGAGGTCGGGCTGCTGGAGCAGGTGCTGCCCGTAATCGCTGAGCTTTTTCCCCAGTAGCAGCTGACCCGCGGCAGGCACTGCCTCCTTGCTATTCTAAAGGCTCCTTGCCTCGGTCCGGGCCCGCAGCGGCCTCGAAAGGACGGGCACAGCCAGAAGGGCTCCCCCAGAAAGTGCCGGGTACAGGGCTGCGGGACCACCGTGAGCACTCAGAGCTGACGGGGGTCTCGGGGCGCGGAACGTGCCCGCTCGTGTTTAGCCTCCGGTGTGCGGACGGCGATGCCGTGACACCCGAGCAGCGGCGGGCCGGCACCGGGGTTGCGGACGGGCTGCTCCGCTCCCGGGGCGGGGACGGCGAGCCGGCCCAGCGCAGACCGGACGCGGCCGCGGCGCCGATTGGGCCCGGCCGGCCCCCGTCCCCGCGGGGGTGTCTGGGAAGGAGAGATCATGGCGGCGGAGCCGAGCAAGACGGAGATCCAGACCCTCTTCAAGCGGCTCCGGGCAGCGCCGGCAAACAAGGTAGGTGGGAGCGGCCGGGGACTGCCGGACCCTCCGTGCCGGGCTGCTGCCCTGCGGCCGCGGCCTGCGCTCGGTCCGGGCCCCGTTGTGCTCCGGGCCGCGCTGCGGCGGGTCTTGGGGCGGCCGGGCAGCGGCTCTCGAGGAGGGCCCGGGGAGAGCCGGGAGCGCCGGGCTGCGGCAGTGGGTGGCGGAGCGGCAGAGCCGCTGCCTCAGCCCGGCTGTCCCTCTGCATTCGCTTTAGTCGTGCTTCGACTGCGGAGCCAAGAACCCGAGCTGGGCCAGCATCACCTACGGGGTCTTCCTGTGCATCGACTGCTCCGGCGTCCACAGGTCCCTGGGCGTGCACCTCAGCTTCATCAGGTGCGTGGGGAGCGGGGTCCGGCCCGCCGTGCCGCTGGCAGGCCTGGGGCAGCCGTGCCTCCTTGCTGTGGGAACTGGCAGCGACTGGGAGAGGAGCGATCGCTTCGGGTTGTGTGTGGCTCGCTCGCTGGAGGGTCTGGGTCACTCGGCCCTTCCGAGATGGAGTTTCCAAAGCACCTCAAGTGGACCATCGACATGTTACTTTCGCTAACCTTGCAGAAATGCTGTCTGGACTTTGACGTGTAGAAGCAGAGAGGGGAGTGTGGGGTGTGAATCTTGCCAGTAAAACAGCAGTATGATAGTCTTTCCTGTAATGCTGAGCAAGGCAAAAAGAGGAATATTATTTAATCTTTTCTGTATCAACCCAGCAGGAAGGATGGTGTTTGATTTTCAGTTTAGTTCTTTTCGGTACTTATAAAAGTATTGAAGTAATATTTGAAGTAATAGAACTGTGACCTTTACTTGTTTAGAGAAAAGTTGGGTAACTGATATGAGACACACTGTGTCCCCTGACTTTACTTGGATGTTTTCTCGGTTGCTCTGTCACGTGTTTTGGCCTAATCTGTGGGACGGGCTGAATATGAGTCTCTACATGTCAGATCCCATGTAGAACAAAAGTTCTTGGCTGTACTTTCCTAGCTTGAGCTCTGCTCTCTATGCAAGCAGTACAAGTGAGAGATCCTCAAAATTTGGATGTTATTTGATGTGAAGCTGGGTTTTTTCTTCACTTTAAAAGTCCAAATTAATTTTTTTTACAGGAGCAGAGAAGTTACTGAGATGTTCTTTCCCCCTTTGCCTTGTATACTCTGGGATAGTAGTGACCATTCTTGGTCAAAGCTTGCTTTTGCATTTGGTATGCCTGCTTTTCACTGATAGAAATAATTGGTTCTCACACAGGTCCACGGAGTTGGATTCTAACTGGAGCTGGTTCCAGCTGAGGTGTATGCAAGTGGGCAGCAATGCCAATGCGGTGAGGAGCCTCTGTGGGCATTTTGCTTGGTTTCCCTCTTACTAATCCACACCCTCTGTTTCTTGTCCCTTTCCTTTGTGTGGCTTTCTCAGTACCAACCTCACCTGTTCTTTTTCTGGATAGCAAACTCTTCTGAAATGTGAAGGGGGGGGGGGGTGTTTGTCAGGTGTGCTTAGAGGTCAGACTGTGACCTTTGCATGCATTGTTTTCTGATGTGCAGTTCTGTCATTTTCCTGCACCTCATTTAAATGAGGCACAGTCTTCTTTAATGATAGGAGTTAATAATAACACTCATCAGTTTGAAAGCTCATGCTTAGCACTGTGAATCAGAATCATCCTTCTGTGGAGGATATGGGTGGTTTTCGTAAGCCTCTGGGGCCTGGAGTGAGACATCTTGGAGAAAGCTGATCAGTGAATGGCTGATTCGTGCTGTGTTCTCAGTATGTCATCCCCTGTCTCTGGGAAGCTTTCCTTTTCTGTTGAGTCTGTCTAATGCACGCTTGAGTATGATCTAGCAGTCAGGAGACTGAATATTCTTCTCTTTTCAGACTGCTTTCTTCCGCCAGCACGGCTGTACTACCACAGATGCCAATGCTAAGTATAACAGCCGAGCTGCCCAGATGTACAGGGAGAAGATCCGGCAGCTGGCAAGTGCTGCCATGGCCAAGTATGGCACTGATGTAAGTCTGAGCAGTTTGGCACTGTTAGATGGGTAGTGCTGGATGCTGAGTCTTGTTGGATACCTTCTTTTTTTCCTCTCTCTTCAGCTGCTTATAGATGGACTGAGCGGAGCCCCTGGGCACTCCCCTGACAAGAGTGATGCTGATTTCTTCACAGAGCACACACAGGTGAGAAGAACTGCCTAAACCAGGTAGTCTTACCAGCTCTCAAATAGCCAGCTGTTTGATCAGGAGCAGTCCCACTTAGTTTGGAAGGACTCTAAATTGTATAATTGATTAGTAGTTACGTGGAAGAACTAAGATTCAGTCATCTGTGTAGGATATAGTCACAGATTTGAACAGTCCCTGATGAGGCCTGTAATATCCATGTCTTTTGTTTTTAAGACCATCTTTACCTTCAAAGAATACTCAGAGCTACCAGCTACTCCCTGGTAGTGTGCGCTGTGTTAATGCATAGTTTCTTTGTACAGTTTAAGCAAGAACTGGCTATTCCTTTGAACTTCTGGTTAGTCAGCTTTTCAGTGCACAGACCTGGTGAAATGGTTTTGGGCAACTGTCTGCACAATGCTAGGCAGACCTTCTCAGGCAAATAGAGTAACGTGAGAATTGGCTGAGAATGGCAAATAGAGACAGTGGGAGCAGAGGCTTAATTTTTTCCAGGAAAACTCATTCATACTTTCTCCCAGATTAAAGCTCATCTCCTTTAACCTGGAAGTTCTTGCAGTAGCCAACTGTCCAATGATGCTGTCATTCCTCCTGTTCTTTCATTCAGCTTAGCTTTCATTTTTTTCTTTAACTTTTGTCCCTGGTAAGGGAATGTTGATTTGTTCACGTATTATTTTTAGTGAAGACATAGTCTGAAGTTTAGAACAAGTTTCCTTTGGCCTAAAATTGAATATGGGTTACCAAACCTGAAGAAAGTTCAGGATTTTTTGGTTCATTCATCTTCTACAAATCATTGGAATGAGCATCTCCTTGCAGTCTTCCAGTACCTGGGATGTAGCAGATGCCAGCCAGAATCCTGCACAGTCTTCCCCAGAGGTGGAAAAAGCAGCAAAGTCATCAGAAGGCAGTGAAGTGTCAAGTAAGTTCCTTGCTGAATTATTTTTTCCAAGGACCTGCTGTCATTTGCAGGAGAATATAGTTCTGTGCCACACTTGGAAGGGCTGAGCTTTTCCTTTGGTTCAGGTTTGAAGGAGTGGAAGTTTTCTGCACTCTGTGATGTTTACTAAATTAGTGGAGACTTAAAAAACACTGCTTTGTTTGGGATCAGTTCTCTGCTTTTCCTGAAATGCACACAAAACTGTTTTGTGGATTAGCCGCTCCATTTTCCCGATTCCAGGCATAATTATTTGTATAAACACTCTTCTCTATCCCTTGAATTGTGTGGTTCTGAAACTGACAAATAAATATAGAGCAGAAAACAGTTTGTAGGGTGAATGACAAGAAAACCAAGAATCTGGGGGCACAGCTGTAATTTGAAACAGCTTTGTATATTTCCCTGCAGAGTGGTTGCTTTCTTTTACTGTGTTAAGAACGCTGCAGAGAATAATTTGCTCTATGGAGACATAAAGTTGTTGTGCTTGGGAAATTGCATGTTTCAAGCTGTAACTTGATTTGTTTGCGGGGGCAGAGGAGCTGGAAGAGATGTAGTGAACCTGTGAGCACACTGGGAAGAAAGGTGTTGAGAATCAATCTGCTGAATGTTTTCTTCTGGTTTTGTGCCCACAGATCCCAGCCAGGGCCCATCTATTGACTTGTTGAGCACATCTCCTAAAGCTCCTCTAGGTAAGTAAGACTTTTCACCATCTCTTTGATCAGTGTTGCTCTTACACCTGCTGTTCAGTAGTAAGCTCAGTGGAGCTGAAACCAATGAGCCAATTTCCAGAATGTCTAAAGAAGCTTATCTTCCTGTGGAGCCAGTACTAAGTATGTTCCTGAACCCCAAAGCCAAGCTGCACTTTGCTGGAGGTTTCCTCCTCCTTCAGGTGATTGAGTTCAAAGCTGTTGCCTTCCCAAAAACATGTTTTCATTTTTTGAGCTTTGGACAAAACTTGGCATGTGCATATCTACAACCTGGGTGATCAAGGCCACGTGGCTGTGGCGTTTGGTTTTTTGGTTTGTTTCCCCACAGAACCTTTAGAGACAAATGAATTTTTAATATCAGAGTAATAGGGATTTGTATCTGATTCTCTGCTGCCATTACTGAATTGGCTGCACACAAAGAATCTAACTGGAGCTTCTTTCCTTACTGAGAGCATGCTCCTAGCCCACAGTGGGTTCATTCTGGGTGGAAAGCCTGTGTCCTCAAGTGTCTGTTCATTCCCCATGTTTTATGTCTCTTCCTCAGAAATGTCCATGTATCTATCAACACAAGGGGCTGCTCCTGCCAGAGGTAACTGGCTAACAGCTGGCCTGCACTGGCTGCTTGTGACAGCTCTGCTTGCCCCTTCTGTAATTCTGCCTTCAGTTCTGACTTAACTTCCTGTGCCTGGGGGGAGAGAATGAGCCAAAGCTTATGTGTGTTGTATTGGGATCTAAACCAGCTATTTCACATCCGTAAAGAGACCTTATTGACATTTCTGTTAAATGTTTTCTAACAGTAAAAATATAAACAACTCAAACAACCTCAAATCAAATGTTAGGAACAGCGAGTGGAAAACAGCCTGGGATAGTGTGAGTGTTTTGAATCCTCTTATTTCAAAAATTTATGGTAAGACTAGAAAAGATACAGGAAAGGCTGTCAGGAATGATCTATGGGTTAACAAAAGTCATGTGGCCGTAGAAAGTAAGGAGACATATGCAGAAGAAAAGCCCAACAACGGTGACAAAAGATTTTTGAGCTTGGAAAAATGTCTTGGGCAGTCCCTCTTTGCTTTTGTTCTTACCCTTTTCCCCAGGCATCTGCTGCTTGGCTGGACCTTGTCTGGTTTTACAAGTGTGGTATGCCCTCAGAGTGATAAGTGCAAGGTTTTGGGGAACCCTGTTGCTTCTACAGCTTGCTGCACTTTAGGTCCATTTTATTGTTGGAATGTTCATGTAAACATGACTTCAGGGGTCTTGCTGCTTTGTCGCTAAGGTATTGGTGAGGCACTGTCCTTCAGATGCCTCTGAAGCTGCATTTTCTTTAGTTTGTGTATGGAATATATCTGATCTTTCTCTAACTACCCTGATCCCTACTGGGTGGGGTCACCTGCTGCATAACACTCAGAGGAGCTATTCACAGTTCTTAATTCACTTACAAGTTTCTTCAGCAATGGACATGCTTCTTTAGGGCAACAGCCTGCAATTGTGGAGCTTCTAAGTACATCTTACTTAGCTGGGTGAAGGCACCCAGTCTTCTGATATAAAGTGCATGGTGTGCCCTGGATGCAATAGCAGCAGGACTGTGGTGGATGTTCATGTGAGTTGCTGTCTAATTTTGGCTTTTTAAATTAATTCACGTCTGCTTATTTGCTGCTTCCCTCCTCTTGCAGAACTTAAATCCTCCCTCATTGGAAAGAAGAAGCCAGGAGCTGCCAAGAAAGGGGTATGTCTGAGCTCTTGTTTTACGGAGAGGCATGTCTCATATTACTGCTGTCCTTTCCCTGGCCCCTGCTTTCTGCCCTTAACAAAGCTGCATACTGAGAGATCCATTTGGGGAAGGGAGAGCTGAGCTTGTATATTAATGCACAAAAAAAATTAGATTTAGATCATTACTGGTTACAGTCTGAAGTGTATGTGGCTGATCTATTAGTGCTGGCTACTGGTGGGTTAACTCTTGGGTGTTCTTCCGTATGTGTTGTGAGCTCTTTTGGGTCTGTAGGTTGTGACTACACAGGGAGACGGAAGGCCTGATCAGTGCAGCAAGAAGTGGGATTCACGTTTTCTTCTACAGTGAACAATCTAGTGAAGAAATCACAATTTTTTGTTCTGTTTTTCTAGTTGGGTGCAAAAAAAGGTCTTGGAGCCCAGAAAGTAAGCAGCCAGAGCTTCAGTGAGATTGAGCGGCAAGCCCAGGTGGCAGAGCAGCTGAGGGAGCAGCAGGCAGTGGAGTCCAAGAAACAAGCCGAGGAGTCCATGTAAGTGCCCTGTTTGGGATGAGTACCTTGCATAGATTAGGCAGAAGTAATATGAGGTTAATGCTGTTCATCCTGGGACTACCTAATGTGAGTACAGAACACACTGCATGATAGGAGGAACAGTAGCCATAAGCCAATATGGCCCTTGTAGCAGTGCACAAGTTATACTGACATATTTTATTAGAATTATTATCCCTGGAAGAATTTAGGGAGCAGATGTGCAAGTATTTTTTGTTTCTATGCACCTTTGGACAGGACTGAAAAAGGCAAAGGCTGAATGGATGGGTCATTCTCGTGGTGGGGAGGGAAAGACAGATGCTGCAATGCTTACAGTAAGGAAATCATGGTTAGCCAGAAGAAGAGTTGAATCTCAGGGGAGGTGAGATGAGAAAACAGGCAGTAGCTTTTGTGCAAGGATTTTGGCAGAGCTGTTGTGAAAATGGCTGTTTTGATGGGTTGTCAGGGTTACCACTTGCTTCTCCACAGTATGGGCAGTGAGGGAGGGTAATGAGCTAGTACCCACCATCCATACCTCTTTCCTTCAGAGTCACCTCAATGCGTCTGGCTTATCAGGAGCTGCAGCTTGATCGGAAGAAGGAAGAGAAGAAGCTTCAGAATCTTGAAGGGAAGAAGCGTGAACAAGCAGAGAGGCTGGGCATGGGCTTGTCCAGAAGGTACTTGGCTGTGGATGGCACAGGACAGACAGGTGTCTTGGAAGCACCCTGCTCTGGAGAAGTTTCTTGAAGGCAGTAGCTTGCTCTTGTAACAGATAAGGAGATGATTTAAAGAGCTTATTTGCTGGTCTAGATCTAAAAATGCTTCAGGCACCAGAAAGAATGGGCACTCTGCTCAAAGGTTCACGTACTCATTTGAGCATTTCCACAGATGTGTGCCCTGTCAGTGTCTAGCTCTAGAGCCTCGTTGCTTGGCAGATGTACGTACCCCTGCAGGATCCTTCCTTTAAAAAGGTAGCTCAAGACTTCTGAAGGAGCATAGATAAGTGGTGAAGGGGGCTGATAATCCCACAGCTCTCCCTCCAGGCTTGTGGCACCCGTCCCACTTGCGAAGGCCAGATTCAGTTTTGAGGCAGACTGGTTGTAGGGGCTGGATGCTGTCAGACCCATCAGCCCTGACTGCCTGTTTGTTGTGCTAGTTCTGTTTCACACTCGGTGATGGCTGAGATGCAAGTAATTGAGCAGGAGACGCCGCTGGTAGCAAAGTCTTCCCGCTCCCAGTTGGACTTGTTTGAAGATGGCGGAAGCTTCACATCTGGACCCCCCAAGTAAGACTTGGCTTCAATATAGTCTTTGGCTTATTCCTGAATTTTATGTCTGGCCTCAATTAACCTATTTTTGATAGGTACAAATACAGTCCCTTCTCATTCGAAGATGCATTTGGCTCACGATGGGAAACAGACTCTTCATGGGGTATGGACAAAGAAGAGGAACCTGAGGTGACTGTTTCCAGTATTCGGCCAGTTTCAGAGAGGTAATGCTTGCCACTGCTAGTGTACCTTGTGCTCCTTGGTGTGGGACAGAGGGATAAGTCTGGAAGCTGTGGGAGAGACGCTGCTGTGTTGCAGCAGGAGCCTTGCGCTGCAAAAGATAACTGGCACAGACAAGCCCAAGAAAAAGGGCCTTGAGTGAAAGGGCCTTAGGCACTTCTTTCCCTATCATATCCCTAAGTCTGATACAGCCTCTGTGGTCATCAAGTACTGGCTGTCCTGAGGTGGGGAGAGATGGTAGCTAGCACTTGAGGATTTCTTGATTTTCTTTGGTCAGATGGGGTCTGAGACAGAAGTCTGATTCTTTACTGTGTTGGTGAGCTTAAGCTGACATGTCTTTTCTTGTTTCCTTAGACCCCCCAGTAGGCGGGAGACGGAGAACAGGCCATCCATTGTGGAATCCAATGAAGCTCGGCAGAAGTTTGCAGGGGCTAAAGCTATCTCTTCAGATATGTTTTTCGGGCGGGAGGCAGATGCTGAGGTAGATACATTCTGTAGTGCTTATGCTAGTACAGCTCTGGCTTTACCTCCTCCTGTTTGCTCAGGTCCTACTTTATTCCCTTCTTTTATAACCTTTTTATTTTGTTTTCTGCTGCAGTATGAAGCCAGATCCCGACTGCAGCAGCTCTCGGGCAGCAGTGCCATCAGCTCTGCAGACCTGTTTGGAGAGGCTGACAATGTACACTCAGGTTTGTTGGCACTCAGTGGGTTGAGAAGGGGGTCAGGGTGCTTTCTGGAGCTGAGGAAGTGCAGGCTAACTCCTGCTGGTTCTTGCAGGTGGCGTGTCTATTGGAAACGTCCTGCCTGCAGCTGACATTGCACAGTTCAAGCAAGGAGTGAAATCAGTTGCTGGCAAGATGGCTGTCCTAGCCAATGGGGTGATGAACTCCCTCCAGGTGAGGTTACACTATGGCACCTTTAGACAGGCTACTGTCATGGTCAAGGACTTTCACAATAATCTGGTTTCTACTTGGAATTATCGTCGTCTTCTCAAATTATGAGGGAATGTCCCCGGTAGAGACCAGTCTTTTATAGCTGATGACTACAGTATAATAGCTGAGCAATTCCAGGTGGCCAGTGAACTCTACTTGGCCAATCTTACTCCTCTGCTGTACAGGACACCTTGTTATGTCAGATATGCCTTTCCCACATATTCCAGACAGAACTTAAAAAGTTATGGTCATTTTACCTTCTGCCTTTGCATGGTGTCCTGTCTAGGTAACCACACACAGCATTCAAATACCAAACACCCCAATTTCTTGTTATTGGTCTCTGGATTTTGCATGAAGGTGTTGTAGCATGGTGTCTTGTTTCCTTCTCAGGATCGTTATGGCTCATATTGATGACCCAGGGACTGCAACTCAAAGGGAAGCAAGCAAGAAGCACTGATGCCACCTTTGTTTGGAGTAAACTGTGCAGGACTGTCTTATTATCTGGGTTGGGTGGGGAGGGGAGAAGGTAACCGGAGGGAGTCAGGACATGGCTGTTCCCAGGATGCTTTCTGAATATCTCTGGATTCCACTCTATTAAAATTCAATGTGCCCTCATACCCACTGCTATCTACTAGCCAGTGGAGACAGGCCTTCTTACAGGGTTAACCTCACTGTTGTAAAAGATATGACAGGAACTCCTGGACTGCCCTCATCAGTGCTCCTGTCCTTCTTGGCCCATACCTTAACGCACCAAGTGACAGAGGAAAGGGGAATGCTGTTTTTCTGAACATCATATGACATGACTGTTTTTTGTTCTGCTCAGTGCTCCCAATCCATGGTGCTGTGGAGTCCTCTGTATTTGCAGGATCTGACTTTTGCCATGGTACAGTCCTTTTTACTGTCTTCTAAACCAGCATATATAGATGCAGGAGAAAAAAAAGCAAAGATTATTTTTTTAGCTTCTAACTACATCATCAGCAAGAAAGGCCCAGTTAAAGAAGTAAAGATATTTACTGGAACCCTGGTTATTTTGTTGCCCAGGTTTGGATGGAGGTCAAAGTACTGAGCCTCTGACATCACCATGAGATGCAGCAGTGAGTGAGGACTGTCATTTTAGTCCTGTTCAACTTGGTCTCTGCTTCTGACTGTGGTTTTAACAAGAGCATGTTTTTCTCTTCCTTGGACTATGGTGTTGAGGACTAGGTAATAAGAAAAGGGTGGGAAAGGGCTAGTTCCACACTCTTAGTAAAAGAAGAGAGGCTGAGGCTGTTCTGAAGCCTTCTCTGTGGGAGTGGGAAGAGGCTCACATGGGCTTTATTGAGGGGCTGTGGTAGCTGCTGGGAGGGGACGTGTTACTCAGCTGCTCTATGCTTATGTTTTTCCACCCCAGGCCACTGATGGGGTGGCCTTCCTGTGGCTTTGCTGCCTGTGCCCCGGCACGGTTCTACCATCACAGTGTCTGGGAAGGGGCCGGGGCTCTGGGGAGTGGCAGTGTTGCCACAGGGTGAGGGTGGGAGTTCATGGGCACCTGCATGGCCGTGAGTGCTGCCCCCGTGCTCAGGGTGATGCTCCCCCTGGGCCGTGCCCCAGGCAGCACCCAGAGGAGGGGCCAGGGCAGCCCAGAAGACCCAGATGCAGCAGAGGCCTGACACAGCGAGCTTTATTGCCGGGCTGTCACAGCCTCTTACCGAGCTGGGAGAGAACACACAGATCATAAATAATATAACTTACAATAAATAAATAACGCCTCCCACTACCTCCACAGGTGGGGCTGTGGTAAAGGCTGAGCAGTAGTTACACGATTAGTCTTAAAACAGCTCCAGCATGTGTTGAATCCATAGCATAGGGCCGGTACAAGCTTTGGGTTACCAGCTCCTGGTGGCCCATGTAGCAGCACTTTACAACCAGGAGGAGCAAGGAGGCTCCCAAAGACGCATGAGAAACTGAAGTTCCCCAGGAAAAAACTCGTCTGTGCAAGC
Organism: Pseudotriccus pelzelni; assembly: GCA_035584735.1. Classification (NCBI taxonomy): domain Eukaryota; kingdom Metazoa; phylum Chordata; class Aves; order Passeriformes; family Tyrannidae; genus Pseudotriccus; species Pseudotriccus pelzelni. The sequence continues at coordinate 23,965,396 of JAWMRA010000161.1, forward strand.
TGGGGCACAGGAGCTGGGCTAGACATCTGTGGAAGTCAAACTGCAGAGTTTGTTACCATTAACGCAATGCTACGCTACTTATTTTTGTAGTTGTAAGGGCTACATGATGCTGCTACAACAATGCCAGTATCTACAAAAAAACCCAACTGGATCTCATTTGAGAACTGCTTCTTTCTCCTTTAGTGCTTCTGCCCACCCAGCCCCAGCAGATGCTCTGTATACTTGCAAGCCACACCACCTGTGGCCAAGGAATTTAAAGACTCCCTCTCCTCCAGTCTCTCTGAAACTTACCATTCCAAATGAGCTGAAGATGCCGTTGGAGGCAGTGGGAGACCTCCCAGAATGGAACCTGGCACAGCAGCAGAGCCCGAGAGCACCATGCAGTACTTACTGCAATCTAGCTTATTTGCTGTTTTTGCTTTGGCCAGTCTTGGACACATGAAGGAGAAAGCACAGAGCACACACAGCTGGCATGGCAATACCTAAAGCGCCCTTTTCTAGGAACTTCTGGAATTTCTCTGCTTTTGATCCTATGCAGCCGCAGCTTTACTGGGAATAATTACAATGGAACACAAGTGCAGAGCTGCTGCTGGCGATTTAACCAGTCTATTGTCCAGGCCAAATCTGAACAGAGCTACACACCAAAACACTGGCAAGCGGTCTGTGCTAGTGGTCCCACTGCTTCAGCACCTGCTGAACTGTGAGGGAGAGCCTGGTGAGAGCATACCTGGCTGTTTCCAAAGGGGAGCAGAGCTGGCATCTGCTGGCTGGTCTTGCCTACCAGCAGAGGGAAGCATGACCCTGCCGCTGTAAATGGCTTCTGCAGAGGAGCTATTCTTGCGCAAATTTGGAGCTAGGAAAAACGGGAGCTTTTCCTGGGAAGAGATGGGTGAACCTGATACTGGGGACTAGCACAGCCACACACACACACACTGGTGACATAGAACTCTCTGTCAGAGCAGATGCTCTGGGAAGAGGTCCTGTTCCTCCAGTGGGTTCTGGAGAAACCCAAGATGGGAATGGTGCCCACCCTCACAACCTTCAGTTTTCAGAGGAGTCAGTCTCTTCATTGGAGCCTTCACTCTCAGCATCCATTTTTCGCCGATGGTGTAGAGGTTTCCAGGGTGAGTTAATCCTTGGTGAGTTACGGACAGGCACATTAGCTGTGTCCCCGCTGGAGCTGGAAGGACCGGACATGGAAAGCCCTGAAACCTGAGCTACCCTGAAAGAGAAAAGACAAATGCTAGGCATTTGGAGATGACTTGTCATCTCCAACCTTTACCATAGCACTTTAGGAGTGAACCTGGGAGGAGAACTTACAACTAGCACAGGGATGGAAAGATGTTCACATCACAGAGGGGGAGCACCTTGCACTGGTACATCCCAGACTTACTGTATGAATCTTTTACTGTTTAAATATATCTTCTGATACAAGCCTGTGTCCTCCAACACTCCTAGTTTTCACCATCCAAACAAAATTTCTCTGTTCATTAGAGACTGCTGCTTCCTCTAAATCCCTCTTTGAGTCACACACTCTCTGAAGGCTTTTCTAAGGACTTTGTTAGCTGCACCAAAGCACCCCAAAGAAATAAACCCTCCCTGCTCAGGCTGCTCTTTTAGCTCCTCTATTGTTTTATAGTAAAGCAGAGGAATGGGGACAGTACTTTATTACACTCTTCCACAGCATGCTACCTTTAATCTGTTGCTTTACCTCCTAGTTTAGGCAATTCCACTTACAATTTCTCAAGTTCTTGATCCATGGCAGGGTCCAGAAACAAGTCTCCTTTATCTGGTAAAGCCCCTGGGGAAAGAAAATCAATGAAAGAAAGTATCAGAGCAGAGTTAGGCTATTCATTCTTAATGAAAACCATTAAAGCCAAAGCAGCATCCCAGCTCTGGCCTGCAAGACAGAGAAGACTTTTTCGTATACCTATTAGACAAATGGAAACAATGTTGAGGATCACAGACAGCTGTAGAATGATGATCCATTTTCTGTGCCTTTCATACAAGCTGCAGCTGAGCTCAGTAAATGGGAGGCAGCCTCAGTAGTCTCACTTCTCACGGCCCTAAGTATTGGCAGCTTTTGTTGATTATACAAAACTACTGACTACTGACTGTCAGGGAGACAGCAGTCTGTCAACTTTAGGCCTTTGCTCATTGTCCTATATACCAGTCCCAAATCCTATCAGAGCAATAGATGTGGTGGTGTCAGTGGCACAGCCTGAAACATGCGCTATACCACCCAGGGAGATGTATATTTCTGTGCCACCTGCCTTTCTTGTGGTTCACTGAGGTTGGGGATCAAAACACTCCACCAATGTAAAGCTATTGCTTTCCTTGCAATTCAGCAAAGTCAGGCCTGACCCTGGTGCACGTTAAGTCTACAGGAGTAAGTGTGGATGAACTGTGCTCTAGCATTGCTTGTGTGGGTGTGCGCATGAAAGGCTGGGCCAGTATTTGGGTACCCTCTGTCAGCATAAGATCAGCATGCTCCTTTTCACATTAAGAACCCTATTCTAGATGAAGGATGTGTATAGTTCAGGACTAGAACAGCTGGTTGATCATTCTTACCTTTCTCTGAAAGGACACTGGCACCTGAGAAGAGCCCAGAAAGGAGGTTGGGACTCTTAGGAAAGCCCTCATTCCTAATTCTTTAACAAACTCCACTTTGCATAGGAGTCATGGGAGGGTGTGATCGGCCAGCACAGAAATGATAGGAGTTGCCTACCAGAGCCTGGACAGTGCCACTGCACACCAAAAAAACCCATTTGGTAATCTGTACCAACAGTGCCGTGAAGAATGCTCTTGTTTTTCAGTAGACGTGGGTGCTATATTCAATGCCTTTGGGAAGGGGCTTTGTTCTTGTTATTCCCCGTGGGGACACAAATCTGTGGTCTGGCCCTGGCACCTTTCCCTTGAAGGAGCAATGAGTGCATAAAAACTAGAACCAGTTTAGACCAGAACTGACTCCCCCATTTTCTCTGATTCTGGTCTTCCCCTCCTGCAAATGAAGAGGAAAGCCTGGCACCACAACACAGTGTCAGGAGGTCCAGGCTAATGTCCCAGCCTTCTTCCTTTCATGGGCTCAATTAAAAGAATAAGCAACTAAAGCTTAACTTGTTTCTGTATTTGCAGAATGCAGAGTGAGGTCTCTAGGGCACAAGAATTACTTGGGAGAGTCAGTAAATAGCTCTCAGAAAACTCACAAATCAACACTGACACTGGAGTTACACCGCAATTCCAATCTGCCTGGCAAACTCATCAGCCCTGCCCCAGCCTGAACAAGCTGTTTTAATCTCTACCCCTCTTCCTCAAGAGGGGCTGCTGGCTTTGTGAGACCAAAGAGAAGGCAGGCAACTTGACCGAAACCTCCTCTGCCTGAAACTGCTCTTGCTGAAGAGCTTTGGGGAGCTTGTGATCCCCTACAGACCAAAGACTATTGAAATCATCCTTCAGGAGAGATTAAAAGACACCAGGAAAAGAATCCTCCTTTCCTTGCCAAAACACTAGCACCTGTCAGACTTGTGGCTGCTGCCCCTCCTCTGAGAGAGGCCTCAGCAGGAGGCTGGCAGAGGGCCAGGGGACGGGCCCACATTAATGGAAACGAAAACCCACGCACTTTGTAGATGGCACAATGGCGGCTGTGGGCAGGATTTTTTTCCTTTTCATCTGTTTTCTTTGTGCTCAACTAGAAATGGATTTCATAGGGCAAAGGAAAAGAAAGATTTTGCTTTCTGCCATCCAGGCATCACCTTCCTCCCAGCTTCCTAAGCCTGTTTGCAGAGGGGATTGCAGGGCTGTATTCATGTACTTTTGATATATAATCTCCATGTTGCTGTGTAAGCAGCCCTGCCCCAGAGGACCATTAGCAGCTCAAATAGTTTGCTGTAAGAGGGGGCTCAGCCAAGGAGGGCACACTTTTACTGTACTCTGACACACACCTGCGCAAAAGAAGCAGCCCTCAGGCAAAGTACAGCTTTCCATTGAGTTCTGTCTTTGTAATATAGGGACTGGCACATACTCAGGCCTAGACGTAGAGGAAGAGGATACCTACTCAAATGCAGAGAGCCTACCCTTGATGGCCAGATGATTTGCTGAGTGCACATGAGTGAAGATGAGTGTTTGGGAACACACTCAGCCCCTCACCCCCACTCTCCTCATTTAAACTTACCTCCTGGATACAGCCTTGTCAAAAACAAAAAGCCATTTCTGTTCCCCTCTGCAAGAGGAGGAAGCAAGCAAGGCATATGGGGGACATATGGAACTGTGAGTCTGAACTGTGTATGGATTACATACTCCCCTTTGCCAATGCAAAGGGGGCTTTGCACTGCTTCCTTGCTCTGAACTGGCACAACATGAAAACAAGCAGTGAGATGCTGTGGTTCCCACAGCAGTCTGGTACAGATTTTTTTTGCAGTTTGTGTTTTATGATACCACTAGATTTTCAGCAGGCCATAGATTGCTCCTGGCAAGATCACACTGCCTTTAGGGAAGATGGGAATGAGCTGGGAAAGACTGGGCTATAAGCCTTTGAGCCAAGGAGGTTTCCCCTTTTCTTGTAGAGAAGAGCAGCCGTTTAAAATCTGTGGGAGTACAGAGGGCTAAAACATAGGATGGGACTTCAGTTCAGTATGGTTGACACCAGCCAGACACCTTACTTTTCTCCTGACCACTTCTGCCCAACTTTTACAGCCAAACATGTTAAAACAACAGTTCTGCTACAATGATCAGTTATTCAAGCGGCAAAACATTTCTATCTTAGGGCAGCATTTCATACCTAATTTTATCCTTGAAGAAGCTCCACAGCTTCAAGTAGACAGTAAGGCACAGTGCTATGTTTTTCAAGTTAATCCATCAACAAAATGATGAAAAACTTTCCCTTACTTTCTTCCTGACAGTGTAAAATGTGGGGCATAATTACAGAGGATATTCCACAGAAATGCAGAATGACTGAAAATCTACAGCTGAATCACTCACAGGAGTCTTACCTAGGGCTCGATTGATCCCCTGATCCTTTGCAAGTGCCACAAGGAATCCATAGAAGGTCATTCTCTGTGCATTACTCAACATTTCCTTCACAAGAGCAGAAGGTGGACAGCTAGGAAAAGAGAGACAAAGAGGTCATCTTGTCTTTTAAATGATCATCTTTTTTTTTTTCTAAGATTCAGTTCAAACTGGAGAAATAAACCCTTTTACCTATTCTAATACTGTCAAGTTGCCTTGACTCAGTTTAAAACAAATAGACTTGCTTATTGAGCATTGCATCTGCTTCCTGTTTGCTAAGCAAGATCTTTGAGCTGGGGTACATCCCTAGGAGCAGTCTTACCTGTCTCCATTCCAAGGACAGGGAGAAAAGCCTAGATTGCCTCAGAGGCACACATATCCCAACTCTTAGCATGTTCTTTCAAAAATCTTCTGGGAAATACTTTCTTTTAGAAGTCAACAAACTTTCACAGAATCACAGAAGCATTAAGGTTGGAAAAGACTTCTAAGGTCACCAAGTCCAACAGTTAACCCAGCACCACCGTGTTCACCTCTAAACCATGCCACATTTAAACATGTTTTGAATGCTTTCAGGGATGTTGTCATCATCCTTTTATCAGTGATAGTCATCCACGGGGCAGGAAAACCTCTCCAATGATAGCCTAAATACATCAGAAAACAATATTCAGGTGAGGACTAAATTGACATATTCCCTTCACCTATAATCACCTTAACCCCTGGCCCTGACGTATGAGAAATGTCGTCATAGCGATTCTTGCTCTTGCCCAACACTCCTTGAAGGATTTCATGCAAAATCACACTGTCTCACAAAGAGGAAGTGTTGAACAGTCAACAGTGTAGTGTCACCCTGGGAGATGTGGGTCTGGGTTGGTGATCCCTTAGGCAAAGGTGGTTACCAAAGCCTGTCTGAGTATTGAGCTACTGGATGAAAGGTTGGGAACGGCTCCCCTCACAGTGCTGTGCAAAGCCTGACTTCCCAGATGGGCTCACAGTACCCTTCCCATCTGAAGTTCTCAGGACATACAGGGAATGTAGAGATTTTCCTGTTTAAAACAACAAATCAGCCTGCCAACTCCACGCTTAGGTATCTACAGCACTGGAGAGCAGTTCAGGAGTAATTTTGGGGATCACAAATTTGGATTAAGCAGAAATCAGATGGAACTTGTGTCCCGAGTCATTTTGTGGATCTACGCCACGACCTTCTAGGAGGGTGTGTGCTTGCTACCTGCAAGAAACTATGAAGAAAGAGTCTGTCAAAGCCATACAGTAAGGTCCAGTATTGCTCCATCCTCTGCTGAACTAAGGCTAGTCTTGTGCCTGGGATCTGTAGCTGGAGACCACTTCCATCACAGGCTCAGGTACAGACTGGCAGTGTGAACTTGCCTAGATACTAAGGCTTCATACTCCATCCACCCCAGTGGGCCTTTCTTAGGGTTCAGCTCCCAAGAGCACAACGGCACTTGTTTATTATCTCCTCTAACTAGCTCATAATGGATCTCTCCTTGATGAAAGCATCAATGCAGAAATGAGAAGGAGAGCATAGACCCAAATCAATCCATTACTTCAAGAATCAGCTCAAATCCCATGTTTCATTTGCTTTAAGCTGTTCAACTATGATGTTTCCCTTCGTACTTCTCCAATGAGATCCACATGGGAGTTAGATGCTTGTTCAAAGTCCTATATTTCTTCACAGCTCCATCCTTACAAAGGGTTTCCAGAGACGGAGACTTCAAATTTGTGTTTTAGACTCCATTCATACCTGTATTTTGATCTGTCACACAAGGACTCCAGGCACTGGTAGAAGAGAGATGCCTCTACCCCTTCGAGTGGGTTGCAGTCATTTGGGGGTTGGCGCTGCCGATGTTGTCCAGAGGATGATGTTGGCACAATCACAGTATTTGGATTCTTACCAGCCAGTAGATCCTGATAAATGGCAGCCACACTTTCCAGGAACTCTGAAAGAGCAGAAAGCGACTTAAAACGCAGGGCTGTAATCAGCAAGCACCCCCCTGACCTACCAGAGTTTGAATTAAACTGTCATTCTGTGTTGTACGTAGCACCAACAGGAAATAAGCACAACTCTACAACATCCTGCATATTCAGATCAGATATTAGGCAGGCCCTAGTAGCCATTTCCATAGAAGTTGCTGGCTTCTTTCTGTCAGGATGTTTATGAGAGGCCACTCTGTTGAAAAAGATTCTTCTGAAGGGTACAAAGGCTAGCTAGCACATGGATAAAATGGAGTGTGAAAGCTAATGTCAAACACAAAACTAATTGGCAAAGTCTAAAATGTTTTCCTTCTCCATCTCTTGCCACTCATCATTTAAGAACTCATCCAAGTTGGGAGCAAGCTATATTGAACTGCAACAGGAGGAAAGGGAGCAAGTTAGCTAAGGTTCCAGGCTGTATCCCAGCTTGCCTCTGTGCTGCTCCAAAGTAAATATAATACAGGCTCTAGAGGAAGGGCCAGGGCAGGTCAGGGCTGGAGTTGGCAGAAAGCCTCTCCCCAGGCTCCTCATACTACCCACTGTTTACTGCAGGAGTCTAATTTTAAACAAGTTTGTTTATGGATGTGGTCAGCAGTTTACAAATCTAGATTCCATTCGGAGTGGTTTGCATGTGTGTGGGTTGGTGGGAGAGCGTATGACAGGCTGTGTGCGTGCATCATGCCTGAGTGAACAGGACAGGGATGGGATCTTTGAGTGTGTGTACACAAGAACAAGCTCTTGAGGACTCCAGTGGCATTTAAGTCCCAAGGGAATGAAATGTAATTCTGTGTGTGAGGTGGGTGGAGAGGAAAGTCAGGATGTCAGCAGGCCCTGAGGCTGTTGCTGAGGTTCTCCAGCTCAGTGGAAATATTTGTTATATCAGAGAAAAATTTTCCAAACACATTTTCTGTCCTTGGCTAATGGTTCCTCCCAAAAAGCCTTGTTCTGTCCAACCCAAAATCATTGTTTTCAACTGTTTGTCCACAATGAATTGTCACAGATAAAGTTGTGATATGCACAGGGGAAGTATATGTGGAGAAGTACTGAGAAAAAGAGATTTTTCCATTAGGAATAGCAGCTGAGTCTTAATTGTAGAAACTGACAGGTTGGATCAGACCAGCAGGCCACCCAAGTTTACACAGGCTATGCTCACCAGAGCTTCCAGTCAGTGTCTCCCAGTATCCAGGCCTGGCCCGTTTTGCCTCATCGAGGCCAATTGTGACCTACATCCATCAGAGGGAGCTGTTTCAGTGGGAGCACACAGAAATCCACGAGCTTTATGTTAGAAGGTGCAGTAAGCCAGGAGATGAGAAAGTGGCACACCAGCAGACCCCAGTGTTTGGGAACATATCTAATTTATGAAGGAAATGCTCATCCAAGTTTCTCCACTTTTTCTTCTGAACTTGAGTTTAAAAATACCTGGGGATTTTTATAGATGTATATATGTGAGTGAGCATTTGTAAAATATACACACACACAAACCAGTATTATTTGATTTGTACCTTTTCTGACAAAAATTTTAGAAGTATCCCATCTAGTTAAACCTCCAGCTGGTGGGAGAGGGGTAGAATATAACAAATGACCAACAATAAGAAGAATGTTCACATGCATTATCTGTTCATTTTCCTTTCCAACTAGGGGCTTGCAAGTCATACAACAAAGGTGGTTCTTCATACGACAGGTGTTAAACCTGTGCAACTCTTTGCTAAAAGGTATTGTGGAGGTTGCAATTTTATATGATTTCAAGGGGAGGCTGTAGAAGTTTCTGCGAGTGGAGTCCTCTGAGGGTTCCTAAACCTGTGGAAACTATATCAGTTCAGAAACTATCTGAGCTGAAACCACCTCATAGTTGGGCAAATATTGAGGGGAGGAATTGTATCAATTTGTCCGGTTCCTTTTGCTTTCAAGGCACCAGCTGATGAGTTTTTCCTATCCTGTCTCCAGCATGGCTGAATAATTTCCTTAAAGAAAGGGAAAAAATATTCCTACTAAAAGTTAATTGTTAGGCGTTAACATAGTCTAGATAAAGCTGGAAATTTATGTCTCAAGGCTAAGATAAATACATGCCTAAGACATAACAGTTGCATGTATCTTGTCATTCACAAAAATCTGGAACCTACTCATGAAGCCTGCTAATCTCTTGACATCAGTGATGTCTTTCATTAGTAGATTCTATTATCTACATATTTTCTGTGAAAAAACATATCTTTTCAAGTTTCGAAAAAGTGCAAGGATTGGGAAGCTGTAAAGTTGCAATGCTAAACTAGTGGGTGAAGTCAGCAGCTTCCCAACATTTACCTGAGTAGTAGAACTGGATCTGGAAAGCAAAGAGGAAATCAGAAAAAGACATCAGGCAATCCATTGCATCATCCATCAGCACAATCCTATGAAAAGATGAGAGAAACAGTTTAGCATCTACAAAAGAACTTAACTCTGTAACCAGGAACCCCAGATCTAAAGAAAGTGCAGCCATGGAACTGTGCACAACTGAGGATTGCCAGTGGCCCAGAAGAAGTTAGGAGAGAGGAATAGGAACACCCACTGCTGCATAGATATGGATGCCCTTATACCAAATGAAGGCAGCTTAAGAACCTGAAGCGAGGAGAAGATCCTGAATGTCAATGCTATCACACACTTCAGCAACAGTGTGAAAAGAGCACAGACATGGATGTCAAGCATTCAAAGCCTGGTGGATACGATGGAACGAATGCCGGCATAAAAACTGCAGGGCTGGTTCATATGATTATATAGAATCACAGAATATCCTGAGTTGGAAGGGACCCACAAGGATCACTGAAGTCCAACTCCTGACTGTGACTACAGACAGGACAGTTATACAAGTATTAAACTGGTGTAAGCAGAATGAGTCATGCTGTTTCTCTGTATACCAGAATTCATCAAACTGAGATTTTTTTTCAGATTCATAAAGATAACTACAGTTGCTAATTCACAATCTATGGTCAAACAAACTCTACTGGACTACAGAGGAAATAACACTGCACCAACAGCACCAATCAGCTTTCTATTTCCACACTGTGAACATCCTACCCTCCCTTCCTGATAAATGAATCAGTCTCTTTTCATATCAGGTCTATCATTTAACCATCAGGTCAAATTTCATGGCAACTGAAGAGTTCTTGAACAAGTGACAATGTCCTCTTTCTCCCTGCTAACTCCCAAGTGCATGCAGGGAGCTGCATGCATCCCTGTTTTGAAGCATACTTCTTGAATATGGAAAATACCAGCCACAGGCCATAAAGATGAAATATAAGAGACAGCAAAGTGCAACTCCTCTCAGAAAAAAAATCTGTGGATTTCAGAAGTAAGTTAGGGCAAAAGCTTTCATAAAAATGAAAACAAAATCAAGGATCTGGTCACTCCCGCTACATAAGGATAAAAAGGTCAGTCTCTGAAGTGGGGAAAATTAAACTCATCTATCAATGACAGCTTAGACTGTAAAACAGAAGAGCATACTCCACTTTGATGGAAAAAACCCCAGAGCATCCAGACAAGCTAAAGAAAGGCATTTGGTACTCCCTCTCAACTGTATGTAAGTTTACTAACTGTACAGTCAGTATCTGGCATATTGTGTCATATGAGGAGGATTGTCAGTTCACTCTAGCCAAAATACAGGTCATCTATTAGGACCCTTTCGAACACAGGGACAAAGGCAATCTATAGACCAACTCTGCAGCATCAGTTGTCTAAACACATTGCTGGGGAAACACTCCTCTGTCTCATATAAAAGACTCCAGGGAGCTGTGTGGGAGGCTGACCTAGAAGAGCATAAGATCTTGCAAGACTTCCCTGCCACTCAGACCAGTTCTGTTCACTGTGGCAAAATCAAACATGTAGAGCAGCTTGAATTAATTATCTCAAAGAAGAAAGACTGGGACTGAGAGGGTCCCCAGGAGAAAAACCAGTATTTAAAACAAAACCCTTTGAAGATGTCAAAGTGCTTCTGATTTATTTATTACATTCCAGAAGCCTCCTCTCCTCCTGTCTAAAGAAGCAGTAGCTTCAGTTCTTAATTCTCACTAATAAGCATGTTACTGAGATTGTCAGTGGCCACATCAAGGAAATGGCTTTGAAGCTGGCAGGCAGAGCATCTTCTCAGGCAATACTGCTCAGCCACTGGCATTTCCAACCACTATTTAAGCACTGGAAATGCAATTGGCCACATCACTGATGAGCTGCACTTCCTCCTTTGAAATGATGGTCTGTGTTCCAGATACCCTTAAAGCACCAAAGCTTTTCCCAGTGCATTTCTCCATCTTGAAGATGCAGGAGAGCAACAGCGGAGAGTTTTTCCACATATTTATCATACAGAGAGACAATATTACATCACCTTCGTAATACTCAGATCATTTCACTGGTTAAATCTAAAATTATGGTCAATGGCTGTGTTCTGCAGCACCAAGTCCCAGCCTCTTACTTAGAGGAGGGCAAGAGGAAGTAGGCAGAGGTATGAGAATTTGCTGGGCATTTTTTGCTGTTAAAGACAGCAAGGAGCCTCCAAGGAAGATTGTATAGCACATATGTAATGGAGGAGCATCTAAATAGAAGCAGGTGCACTCTGGTGCTGGGTTACTGACTCCACTTGGCCCAGGAGTTTGCATGCCGGAAATGTTGAGAAGTCTTTAAATCCAATACAATCATTTATGAGGAGATTGACTGCAGCTGGCTATTTCCCCACATAGCCAGCTGAATGAGCTCTCAAGAAAGCTGGGAGAGCATCATATGCAACATATCTGTACCTCTTCCCTGAATATCTGGCAAGGAGAACATCCTAGCTAAGGACTGTAAACTAGACAGCAGGATCAAAATTGAGGACAAAATCTGAAAGTCTGAACTGTAACTCAAAAGAGTTCACCAGGTATTTCATATTTCAAGGGACTTTTTTTTTCATTCTTTCTTGTCCAATTTACACTTTAAGCCCTTGGGGAACAGATGTATTTACAAAGTTAGTAAAGTTAGTTAGGCGACACTCAATGAATAGTGAAAATTAAGGAGGAACTTTGGAAAGGACTGAAAAAAAATGCCTACACTTGAGGGACTCTGGTTAAGGGTGTAGTGGTCTTTCAGGGTTCAACCGGGTTTGGCTGGCAGGAAAGCCTTGCTATGGTGCCAGACGGGAAACTTTACGGTCTACTGATTGTGGTTAAAATCTCAGAAATCCAGACTAGACAGGATGTCCCCAGGAAAAACTCTAGACCAGGCAAGTTGAAAGGACTTTTACCATTTTCTGCTACCATTAAAAAGGCTGACTGACACAATCTGTCTGAAGGCCAAGCTCGCTCAAATGAATCCTCAGGAACTTGGTTTATTTAGTGATACATGGAGGCAAAAATAAACAAAACACACAGAAAGGGCAAGATCTGCACTCTCAGATAATCTTTTAACAACAGGGGTACTGAATTGCAAGCCCCAGTGCCATTAGCACTGATCAGTGCGACATGAGATCCCACACCACATAAAACACCATAGGAGCCATAAACTACTCTGCTCCCGCTACTCAAATGTGGGTAGTGAGTTCCTTGCGTTTCTCTTACAAGGGAAAAGTCAGTGCTCAGGTATAGATCTTGAAATCATGGCATCAAACCACAAAGATCCCTTCATTTTCTTTCCTTCTGCAATTTTAAGATTTAGAAAGCCAAAAAGTGTCTCTGAACATCAAAGGTATCTTTAAAATCTTTAATCTGCTAATGGCTATAACTCTTTGAAGAAAAAAAAAATCCAAGAACTCTCACAGACACAGATAGCCTGGTTCTTTTTTTTGGGTATGACTTCTGCATTTGTGTAGCACCAGGAACAGAACAACGGAGCTCTCATGTGTCACGTGAATAAAAGCTATATCGTTGCAGCCTCTGTTCTTATGTTCTGACATTTCCCCATCTCAGTCCCAGTGTTTGTTATCAGTGCATAGCAACAGCTCCTGGACGAGCGGACTGCAGCGTGCTGTGAGATCATCTCAGTCATGCAGCACGGAGACTACAACTAGGACTGGGCTCTTCCCAAGAGCTCCAGTAATTACACAGGCCCTGGCTGTATCAGTGAATGCTGCGGCTACTCCCGCTGCTACTTTGTTTAATTCCTTTCCCAAGAAAATTAGCGACACAACCCTTGGGGGTGTGCAGACTGAAGGAGGAACATTGTCAGTAGGTTTGCATGTGACACTCATGCTTTGCAAGGACTCAGTCAACTGGTGCTGTAAGACAGCCTGCAGAGTTCACCCTTCTAACTGGCAGAGAACAAGGAGGACAATGGGAAATGTAGACAAGAAAAAGGACAAGAGAGTGAGCAATAGCTGTAGCAAAGAGAAAGACGGGTTAGAAACATGACAAGTTTTATGAAAATTGTTCAAATAGATTGTAATAGAATAATAGCAATGTGTGAGTAAATCTCTAGCCAGCCAAAAGTAGGAGTGAGGTCATCCCCACCTGAGCCTGGGTGCCTCTGTCAGAGATCTCATTTCTCTCCAACACCTGCTCCCAAAGACGGCTTGTCTGTCCCTATGGCACAATCACAACAGTGCAGCAGGCCCCTGAATGGGGCCTCTAGTTTACAACAGTCTTGTGGATTAAATTCCTTGACACAAACATCAGAACATGATGAAGTCTCCACCACATGCACCATCACAAATTCCTGCTCAGCTCAGCTGGAATCCTATGAAATACACACCAGCACATGGGACTGGTGCTTGTGTACCTCCATGAAAGGAAGCAACAGATATATCTGCTCCTTCTTTCTTAGTCTGGCACTGGGGGTCAAGCAACTGAACTCCAAAGGCCCACTGATCAGCTGGAGGGAAAAGTGACTCTCAACTTTTAGTTGTAATTGAACCAACACAGCTAAAACTGCAGTTCAGTTTGGATAGCATCACTTAGGAGCCAGGGAAGAATTCAGCGAATCAGCCAAGTGGAAGAACTAGCAGATGGATAACACTTCTCTTTTTCAATTTCCTTTCTTATTAAAATTTTCATGGGACTCTGATGCTAGATTACAGAATGATAAATAAAAAAATAGGACCTTTTCATTGTTTAGACCGTGAACAACATAGGTAGCAGCTAATATTCTGATTATGTGTCTGGACTTTATTTCCAACGTTCATATTTAGGACCATGAAAAAAGTTAAATTTCCATGCCTCCTCTGCTGAGATGGCTAGGAATGAAAGCATTTATTCAGTAACCTTGCTGTGATAATATATCTATGTGTGAACGCGCACACTCTTACTGAGATCTGAACTGACCCCCCCCAAAACAACAGATGCATGTACCTTATTACATTTTCACTATCAGACAGTTAATAATCAACTGCCTGGGCTGGACTGGAATCAGCAAGCACAATCAGTAAAAAAATTCCGTATCACATTATCAGTGCCCTGAGCCAACTATCCGCTTTTTGCCTTGCCTAGATTAAAATAAAATTTCAAACAGATTAACTGCCATGGTCTTACCAAATGTACTTTAAAACACTGGCAATCCTTCAGAAATTAGTACCATTTAAATGTGATCAACCATAGGAAGCTGGAGCAAGGGGGAACACATTTAAAGAATGGTAAACAGTATTTGAAATAGAGTTTAAAAATCATGTCAGTTAAAAACATATTGGCTAAAATTCTTTTATCTGCATGTAGAACCAGCAGCAGCATTCTGCACTGATGTTTCAGTCTCTGCATACCTTAAATATATATACCTCTTTTGCATTGTTAGAAAAATACCCTGTTCTTGAGTGTCTCTTTTCCCCAAACCTTAAAAGCTGAAGGCCCCTGTTCATACCTTGACCCACAGATCTAGCTCCTTAGTCCATTCGTGTAGGACTAACCTTGCCTTTAAAGAGAGGATGAGGACCCACCTTGCTGCTTTCTGAGTGAGTTCCATTGGGAAGTCAGGGCAAAGCAGCTGCAGCAGGCAGTGGTATTCCTGTGCCGTCAGCAAATCTGTAGGAAAAGAGAAGTGAGAACACGGTAAATCTTCTAAAAGCTGTTCCCTCCCCTTGCTTTCTCTCTAGGAAAAAACCCTCATATTCCCTTTATACTCAATTCAAGTAGTCTGGGTACTAATGACAATATAACTGCTCCCTAGACTCTAAGAGCTGGGCTCTTCAGATGGAGTTTCCAGCAAAGACAATCCAAAAGAGGCTTGATGAAGAGGAAATTCTAATGAAGAGGTTCCTGCAGAGAAACTGGTAACAGGTAGTGATTCAGTGTGAAAAAGGGGTAACCAAAACAGGGCAGTTTCAAGTGAGAACACAGTTTGGTTTGACTTGAATATAACCATGTGGAAAAAGAAATAATTTCAAAGTTGCTTAAATTTGCTGAAATTCACTGGCATGATGACATTCCCCACAATATGCTTGAAAATCATCCACAGAACATCTGGCAGCAGTAACAAAGGCAAACAAGGTTTTTGGGTTGTGTATGGAAGGCTATAGAGTATAAACCACAGACATTATTACTTTGGCGTTCGGAAAGGCAGCTGGATGGTCTCTTTTGGAATAATGTGTACAAATCTGGTCACTGTATTATAGGAAGAACAGAACAAAGATCCAAAAAACACAACAAAACCAATCAAATGATTCCTGTTTTATAGAACAGCTTTGTGAAAAACTGGTCAAGAAGGGCCTCTGTGGTTCAGCAGAAGGAGTCTAAAAGAGGTGACTCTTAGGGAGGCTTACAGGATCCCAAGGGAACTGAAACATACTGATGTCAAAAAGCTCTACATGATTGTATGTTCATAGTCCAAAAGGCTGTGGACTGGAGTTAAGGAGAAGACTAGCTGAACAGCAGCAATTTTGCAGTACTTCTATATACAGAAGAATGCAAAGTATGGAAGAAAGAGCCAGGGGTGGAAATAGAGCCAAGCAGTTGTCAGGGAGGGGATCACAAGGGCACAAGCATTAGGACTGAGGTACAGAGCATGAGTTCTTTTGCCACAAACACATCTCATTCAAATAGTCAACCTTGTTCCAGATGACAGCCACAACTTGGAATAACAGAATCATGAAAGTTGGAAAAGACCCTTAAGAGTACCAGCTCCAACAATTAACCCAACACTGCCAAGTCCACCATTAAACCATGTCCCTAAGCACCACATCTACATGTCTTTTGAACACTGCCAGGGATGATGATTCCACCACCCCCCTGGGCAGCCCATTCTAATGCTTGATAACCCTTTCAGTGACTAAATTTTTCCTAATATCCTATCTTAACCTTCCCTGATGCAACTTGAGGCCATTTCCTCTCATCCTGTCACTTGTTACTTGGGAGAAGAGACTGACACCCATCTGGCTACAACCTCCTTTCAGGTTGTAGGTAGGGAGCAATAAGGTCTCTCCTGAGCCTCCTCTTCTCCAGGCTAAACAACCCCAGCTCCCCCCAGCCGCTCTTCCTACGATTTGTCCTCCAGACCCTTCATCAGCTTCATTGCCCTTCTCTGGACATGCTCCAGCACTTCAATGTCCTTCTTGTAGCGAGGGGCCAGAACTGGACACAGGATTTGAGGTGCGGCTTCACCAGTGCTGAAATACAAGGGGACAATCACCGCCCCAACCTGCTGGCCACACTATTTCTGATACAAGACTGGATGCCACTGGCCTTCTTGGCCTGTTCAGTCTTGAGAAGAGACAACAGAGAGGGCACCTCATCAGTATCTAGAAGTGTCTGAAATCAGGGTGTCAAGAGGAAGGATCCAGTCTCTTCTCAGTGGTGCTGAGCAACAGGACAAGAAGCAACAGGCAGAGACTGAAACACAGGAAGTTCCACCTGAAAATGAGGAACAGGGACAGATTGCCCAGAGAGGTTGTGGAGTCTCCCTCACTGGAGATATTCAAGAGCCATCTGGATGCAATCCTGTGCAATGGGCTCTGAGATGACCCTGCTTGAGCAAGGAGGTTGGCACCAGATGATCTGCCGTGGTCCATTCCAATCTGACCCATTCTGTGATTCTGTGATCTTCCACAGGCCCAGCATAAGAATCAGCTTACAGGAAAACGGAGAACTTGGACAGAAAAAAAGCTCTTTTTGAAGCAGACACTTTCTCATAATTGACACTATGGACAATATGGACCTTTTACTCTTCAAGGCTTTGAATAATGCTTGGGTATTATTAAATGAATGGGTATTATTAAACTTCCGAACTTTGCTAAAAAGTCTACATGTTGGTCTGAAAGAGTTACATCACTTAGAAGCTTTGTGCAATACTCAATTTCCATTTTTCGTTTGCTTAAGTTCAAATTCCTATTTATGCATTCTTACACCTCTTGCTCTTCATTATTTTTTCTTTCGTTTGTCAACAGATCATTATAATAACCCTTTCTTCATACTGTATCTTATTCAATCTATTTACAGGTAACTACATTTATGTAAAGTTAAATCTGTTTACCTTACCCTCTACATCTCTCCCTACCTAGCGCAGTCATATCTGTTGTTCTGCTCTGATCCCCTTTGGATTTTCACAGTGTGGTGTCCAGCAGTGTACGAAGCATCCTTCATGCATTCAGAACAGAGAGGCTCTAGGAGGATAATCTGACCACTTTAATCAGCAAAGCCCCTTTTCATTGATTTCAGTTTTTAGCCTCCTCTTTTCTCCCCCTGAAGGTGAAGGAGTTTGAGGGAAGGTTTTTGTTGAAGGATGAGGTTTACAGAGAAAGTTGCACTTTGTTCTCAGTCCCTATGTGGGGACATGACAGAGAAAAGCAGCTTGAGAAGATAACATGGCCCTAAGCAAGCTTTAATTTTAAAACATAAACAGAGATCTCTCACTTGCTGGAAATAACATACTTTTAAAACTTATTCATGCTTTTTCTTCTCTCTCTTCATAGCAAGTCATCTCATCATACTTAGTCCTCTACCACTATACAACATAGAACAAAAGCAGAAATCAGCTCCAAAAGACTTTGGGAAAGGGTGGCGGAGATCCTCTACAACCGGCACATTAGAAGATGAAGTTTGTTGTCAATTACAGAGGAATTAATTATGGTTTCAGTCTTTGAGCAAAGGTCTATTTAGATGGGAACTGCACACAAAGCTGAAGTAGCGCAGACAAGTCCCTTCCCTAAACAAAGACGCCCTTTGCTTCTTACTCCTGGGGAAATGGCCCCAAGTTACTCTCTGAAGTACACAGGCCATAACACAACTCGCTCAGCATGTAGACAATCCAGGCGCCCGACCAACAAATCATATCAATTTCTCAGACTATAGTTGGGTACCTATTACCCAGGAAGTGGGATCTCCACAGACCTTAGGAGGTATCTACAGTTTGCTGTGATGACTGTTTTCCTATTCCCTACAGCAAGGTCAATGAAGACCATACCGAAAATTACGTTTGCCCATACACCACCCTGTCTGCCAAGAGCTGCTTGGAATAAACAAGGGCAGTTTGGGTGCATGACCACGTTGCTCCTTCCTGTCTCCAGGCCACAGCTGAGTAAATAGTGTTCAATGTTGCATGATGAAGAAAGAAAGAAAAGAGGGAAGGTACCAGTCAGAATGAGTGAAAACTGGAATCCACAACTGCTACTTTGGTTGCTACCACAAATTACTGCATCTCAAGTTCCAGTAACAAATGAAGCAAATCACGGAGTGTTTAAGTCTGACCCCACAGCACAGGGCAATGAGCTAGACGCACTCTGCCATGCCCTTGCAGTGGAGCAAACTCAGTCATACTGTGTGCTTCACGATGGAGATTGCAATCTTCATGTTAATCATGTTTATTTACAGCTAAAGTAACACTTTGCTCTTCTACTGCAAAGCAGCTAATAACAAATTCCAAAGTGAAAAAAATTTTAAAACAACAGCTCACTAAGAAGGAGCTGTAAGGCTTAACAGGAAGTACTTTTCACTGTTCAGCATAATTTTTGCTCTGCTGGTCTTCAAACACTTGCCCAGCCTGTCCTGCTGCTGCTGCCATGCCACTAGCAAAATCCTAACTCTCCCCTACAGATCTAATTGTCCTGTGAGTAGTTTATTGTCTTTTAGTGCCTGAGGTGGACTTTTCCTCATGTTTCAGAGGTATTGTGGAGAAAGAAGTTTGTCCATGTGGTACAGTCTTAGAAGGTACCACTTTCTGGATAAAAATGGCCTAGGTTTGAGAAACATGAAGGCAGCTGCTTCGGATTTCCCTGGCTTTTAAGGCACATATTAAGCTGTTTTTTACGTTTCACTTCTGGTTTGTATGTGGTTGACAGATGGCACCTGACCCGAAGTGATACAAACTCCAGGAATGCTAAATGATGTGTTTATGCTGCTATCAGTGTGCGTATGAAGAGTAGACACACCTGAGCTATCTTTATCTTTCACAGTGGCAGCAGCCTAGCCACAGAAGCCTGGAGCTCAGTGAAGGCTGTAAAATCTACCCAGGAAACCAATAAATATTTAGGACTTAGCCTGAATTACGGTCATTGCTGCTGTATCTAGGCTGCTTTCAGCACAAGAAATAGCTATCTACAAGGTTGTCACAACACTGTGACAACTTTAAAAATGCCCAGAGCAGTAGGACAGTGTTTACTGCAGCTGGTGTATGAAATCTGCCGCAAGAAGTCACATTGGTAAACTCCCACAAACACAAGGATTGCCTTGATGAATATACAGTAAAGCTCCCTATTCCCATCATTTTTTATGTACAACCAGTATCCGAGAAGACTGGAGCCCTGGGCAGTGTAGCTGTCCCCTTTGAATTATGGTAGGACACACAATTTCCACAGGTTGCTTTTCCACAGGCATGAAGTCATCCAAGAGTCATAAAGTCATTTACTACTCACAGAGTTGTAAATCAGTCTCCTGGAAATGTAACAGAGAACAGACTAATTTATTTTTCTTTAAGTGTTGGAAGAGTCTTTCCTGGCCTTCAGTTTTTTACTGTTTCTGGTATAAGTATCACATCCTTAGGATTCTTTCTATGTCTCTGCAAGATTACGACCTGGTAGAAAAGAACAAAAACAAACAAAAGCCCCTAAAAATAAAAGTGTGCATGTTCTTATGGTGTCTACAGGAGCTACAAGTTTACAAAAAACGGACATAAACAGGAGTATTGATAATACTGCAACTTCACAATGAACATCTGGCTAGTAGGCTGAGCTCTGCACATGTCTTGT
This sequence comes from Pseudotriccus pelzelni, assembly GCA_035584735.1. NCBI lineage: Eukaryota > Metazoa > Chordata > Aves > Passeriformes > Tyrannidae > Pseudotriccus > Pseudotriccus pelzelni. Next base: position 23,985,482 of record JAWMRA010000161.1, read on the forward strand.
TCACGAGATACCTTAAGCCTAATTTCCTCCATATATCTAGTGCTTATAGCAAACAGAAAGCCAGGAATTCTAAGAAAATTAATCCATAAGTAGGACCTAAACAGCTGTGTACACCCCCCATTTCTTCCTCATAACACTTTCTACTCTAAAAATAAAAATCATTCCTTTTCAATTAATCATTCATAAAATTTTGCATTTGGAGATTTTATGACGTTTCATGAAAAAGATCTGCTCCTGAGAGAATGGCTGTTTAAATAAGAATTTTAAACAAGACAAAAACATTCAAGGACTGTTTCTCTAACTGATTTGCTTTTCAACTGACAAGAACAGATATAAATAGAAACCAGACCCAAAGCGTGCATATGTCTAATTTTAAAAATTTATTTTCCTTTTTTTTAAAAAACAAAAAGCAAAGGAGCAGGTCACATAATTATGCCCATAGTATGAGATGGAAGCTCAAATAAAGCTAAACTACACAATAAAGAATTAGCAGTCACACGCTTTCCTCTTAAGTGGTATAAATATATTCATGTAAGACGTGTACAGCAGGATTCATTCTACTCTTTATGTGTACAGACAGTTTCTTCAGTTCTTAAATCATAGCCCTAAGAGCATTGGAAAATCAGAGGAAAACTGAGACTCACTTGCTACTTTTAAGCTATAGGAAAATGCTCTAGAAGCCAAAGATTGCTACCAGGTTAGACAAAAAACAACTTAATTTTTTAAGGGAAGGTTTTCTAGTGAATAGTTTAAAGAGCATAATGGTAAAATCAGTTTCATGAATCAGCTTAAGAATCAGTTCTTAACATGGAGTCTTGGACATAAGTAGCTTTAAATACTGTGGCTTTGTACAAATGTCTGGCTCAATCTCATATACTAGCACACATTATTTTCTTAATAACTGGATGCATTAACTCTGTCTTCCTGATGGTGAAGTTCAACATGCAGTTAAGCCAAACTAAAACTTTACTCCTGCTGAAAGGGGCAGGTCTCACTCCTCTCTCTTTTTCTTTCCCCTCACTTCCTGCTGGCCACGTGGTTCTGAACCACGCCTAATACCTGCTCTGATACTCAGAAGGCCTCTTACTGAGAAGATTCAGCCTTTTCCCTGGGCTCGCAGAAATACCTGATGAAAGCTCGTGCAAAGCAAGCTGTGGAAGAGCACAGCCAGGTGCAGGGAAGAGGGAAGGATGTGCATAAGGTCAGCAGAATCTCACCTCCTCAGCAAATAAAAACTGTTAGATAGGCTTAAGTAGTTCCCCGCTTAAGATTTTTTAATCCTTAAAGTCCAGGATTTATGCAAGGCAATGTCATAGGATTAATGATCCTCCTAATTAAAAGCAGGTTCAGCTTTATTGGCTGTACTTGCACCATACCTGCTATGACGGTTTGTGAACACTCCAGTATCAGACACAGTTAAGACAGAATTTTTGGCATCCTTACTATCCAAGCAGGCAGATGAGTTCAGGTTATTCACAAACCTACTCTTTCCACTGATACCATTTAGGTCCTCCCAGAAGGGATCACAGGACATCCTCAGGAAAGGATCCCAGAAGCCTCTGTGTCTGACATGACATGATATGACACGACAGTAAAAGCAGACAGGGTAACTGAAGAATGCACAGTTACTACAATTTGGCTCAGGATGGAGGGGAGGGGGGGATTCTTGCGTGGGGTGCAGGGTGGGGGTGTCTTCCACAGGGGTACTCACAGCACTGGCTGCACTCTGGATTGCCTCTCCTGACCTGTGAGAACACTAGCAAAATCCTGCCAGACGTAAGGGTGCTGCTGCAGGCAAGTAGTCTTCAAAAACAAGACGTTTTTCACTCTACAAAAGGAGCGTGGCTACAAACAGCAGACTTATATAGGTGATTCCTGTTGACAATAGGTAGAAAGACACAGCTTATGATGTGAAAAAACAAAGAGTGAAAGAGATTTAGTGAGATTTGCCTGGAACAACCTGTGTCAGACTCAGGACGAATATAGTGGAGGGCTAAGCAGACTGACCTGAACAGATTTGCTGGGGGAGTGCTGCAAGAGAGAACAGAGAGAGGGGATTAGCACTGTGGTTGAGCAGAAAGCTAGTTTTGAGGCACTCAGGTAAGAAGGAAAAGATTCATCTGCAGCTGATTTGAAGAATGAGCTCATTTGTTCTGGAGGTAGCCTGGACAGTTCATATGAACAGTGAATTCACTGAGAAGTGGATCTATTATAGGCAAAGCTCATAGCACTCTACTTTGAGCGAGCTAAAGGATTTTGAACGAGTAGAATCTTCTAGATGGTGTGATTGTTTTTCTGCACTTTGATCTTGAGCCCTTTTATCAACAAACCACTTGCCAGATAAACAAAAACAAAAAATGAATTTATACAGCACTGATCCAATTCTATCTCCAAGATCCTGTATCTTGCTGTTTATACAAATGTTAATCATCCTCTAGTCCCTTTCAAATTCCCCATAATTATCCTTTAGTATGAAGTGTTTCATGTGGCAGCATTTCTTCAGCTTTGAGTGAATGTTACTCAGGGCACCACGAGCTGTGCCAAAGGTACAGTCCAAGGCTATCATTTGGTGTGCTTATGTGGCTAACGTGGCACATCCACAAACTGGAAAATTTAAACTTTCATTAGAAACAGAGAAGAAGTTTTCAGCTCCCATGGTTGTAAAGAAAACATTCCAATATTGGAAGAGTTTAACTGATGCAGTGTGATATTCCTGAATCCATAGTCTGAAACATGACTCAAGTTTGATCCTTCCGGTTACTTTGGGAACCTTAATACTATACGTAATGCAACACTAAGGACAATGTTAACTCATTAATTTCTTGTCTTAATTCTAGGATGCAACTTTGGGTGAAGTCAGGGCTTAAAGAATTCAGAGGTCCTGACGTGTAAGAACAGCAAACAGTAAGAAAAGAGAAGCATCCATGACTTCTGTCACTATTTCCAGAAGTAGAAAAAGAAGACAGAAGATGACGAACAAAAGAGCCTGGTTTAAATTTTCCATTACATTGTTGACTACAGCAACCAGATGGTGGTTTAAACGGATACCCAGTTTGCTCATTGCAGCTTTCTTTAACATTTGCAAAGATAATTCCATGCATATTCCGAAGCACATATAATCCTAAAGACATGCTCATCTCATCAAGTATGATCCAAACAGACATTCAGCCTTCTCCGAAGGACATAGGCCTGAAGGAAAGAGGCTAGTTTTGTGGACTACAGTATGAGAATGTATGACTACCCATCATGTTTCAGAGGCATAGCAAACCCAAACCAAAACAAGACAAGACAGGCCTTTAAGACAGATAAACTATAAATAAGGTACCATTTCAGAGTGAGAGTAATTTATAACTGAGATGTTGTAACATTTGATAATTTTTGTATGTGTCCACTATGTATGCGTCCACTAATTATTTTTTCCTTTCCCTGCAATGGTACTAAAGATGTAACTAGCAGATCTCCCCAGCAATAGGTGATTTAGACTGCTTTTATCTTGTTCAACAGTTGACTTTTCCTCACTTTGAGGAATTTTCAGTCACTCATTGAGAAAATAATCAATCCTATTCCAGAGCTAATTGGTCTTGTAAACAATAAGGAGAAAACATTCCTCTTGGAGTTCTGGCCATCTGGGGGGCAGACTGCTCAACCACTTAAAACAGGACCCACAGCACTCTTCATAGTGAAGTACAGGAATGCCGGCAACACTTCACTGAAGGAGACCATCAACATTTCCCCAAGCTCTCAAACAGCAGCAGTAATCTTTAGACAAGATGTGGATCAGCCTCTGTTCAAGAAAACAAGTTGTCATTAAGCTTAAGATCTTCAAAACAACTGAAGAATTCATAGCTAAAAGTCACGAGATGGGCAGAGTAAATGGGCAGGTGGTATGCAGCTGTATCTCATTCAGTGCAGGACCTTACATACAACCCCTCCTCCCTCAGATATGTACTAGGACTAGTGACGATATGGGACTATGGCCAGTCCTCAGCTGCTGTTTGGTATTTCCTTTCTGCTTTCGGATCCCCTAGAAATACAGTTAGCTGGCAGACAGCTCATCCGTGTCATGCACACAGGGTCAGGAGCAGAAGAAAGCTATGACATCGACCTAGGAAGAAAAGGAGGTAGAGGATAAGGACACACAATGAACTATGGAAATGCTGCAGATTGCTGCAGCAATATCAGATCAAAGATCTCTTTGACTTCCAGTTTCTTTCTTGCTTACTTTTCTAAGAAACACCAGTGAAAGGTTCCAGTGAAACCAATTCCAGTAAAATCAGGTATTTTCAATACCTTGAATCTTCCATGTGTTCATATGGCACTACATGGCACGTAAAAGCATGAGGTGCAACAGTCAACAATTTTCTCAGAACAATGAATAAAACAGAAAGGTTTTGGACTTTCCTCTTTTAATGATTGCTTCGGAAGAAGCGTACAAGGAACAGTGCAGCTGCTACAAGCACACATTGGAAGAGAAACAAACATTTCAGCATAGTTTATATCACGATCAGGGATAGCCTTGTGTGTCTCCCCCTGTCCCTGCTCCACACCAACCCTTAGCTAATCCACTGCAAAGTTTTGAACAGTTAACTGCACCTTCATCAATAGCTGTCCTCACAGCTGGCACTCTGTTACTGCTTCTCTGAAACACGCCCATCGTGAGCCCCACCATGAAAGAGACAAGTTCAGGCAAGTGAAGAATGGAGAATCCCACATGCCACCAAGAGTGACACCAGTGTGCAATTACACAAAGCAGTCAACTCACTGTGGTCAAACTCAAGAAGCTGGTAGTGATACACAAAGCACTGAAGGTGTAGCACATCCTTCTCTGTGCTTGGGTACACCTGGAACAATTTGACTTAAACATGAATCTTCCAAGAACTGGAAGCCATTCATAGTCCTGGCCATTCCTTGACTTTACTGCACAGCATATTTATGTGTAAGTCTATGTATAGGCTATGAAGTATAATCCCAAGTACCCAGACTGCTGGCTACTTTTCTCCAATTTTCTTTCACAAATTATAATGCCTAGAAAAACAGTCTGAAAGGAAAGGGCACAGTTTTTAGGAGCCTCTGAGTCAACAGCTGAAGCCACTTTCATAAAAATAAGTATGGTATCTGGACCTTTGCTTGGGCAGTGTTGTTCAGTCATGTAAAATACTCTTACACACACCAATATTGAGTTTCTTTTACGAGTGTTAAAACTTAAAAACAAAATGAACTTCCAAGCAAACAAATCAATAAGAGAACTGGCTGGAAAAAGGTAATCTGGTTAATGACAAGACTGAAGAAATCATCATTAGTTATTTAGAAGGAAATGCAGTGGAGCATGTAAGCTCCACAGAGAATGTTTGGAGCCCATTACAATAACAATGAGCTAGATTAATGATTATAAATGACCACCACTACAGAACTGGTCTGAATGCAGAACAGAATGAATGCACTAAGAGAACCCGAAACAACAAGGCATCCAACTGCCCCTCTTAAGGGGTATGCTTTTGGCTAAGGTTCTGTAACATCTCTTGATTTTAACTCTTACAATACTCTAGTGAGCTGTGTGTCCTAAAAAATAGTCATAATTTTTTTGAAGATTGAGAAGGAAATAAGTTCGTTTTCACTGTATTTCACACAGAGAAGTACACTTTTAATAAGAATTTAACACAGATATTAATTTATATGAAAATGAAACAAAGCCTTTTTATTCTTTTAACATTTCTTTAAGCAAGTTCTAAACTCTGCCATTAATCCTGAAAGTTTTTCATGGACATCATGCATGTTTGTCAAAGTTTAACTTAAATGCCACCTATTTTACAGCTAAATACACTTTCGTGGACCATGTACCATGAACCACAAGAATGTTTTGCTGGAAGAAAGTTCAGGCAAATTCCCTAAATATTCCAGCATTATGCCTTAACACTGATGCTATGCATGTATTATGGTAATCAGGGAAGTGTAAGAAACTAGACAAAGGAGCAAGTTGTTGTGGAAAGAAAAAAGGACACTCTTGTTGCTGCACAATGCTTTCTAGAGGGGAGTAAAAGGCCATCTACTGGAAGACAAATATAGAGATGAATCCATATTGAAGTCCTGGCTTGTAGGAACTGAAAACAAAGTTCAGTTGTGCAATCTTTTTCAGCCCCATAATGAGGTCAGGTCCTTCAAGATCTTTGTAAGGATCTTTATGGTAGAAGCAATAAAAAGGAGTATCACTTAACTGATTAGTTGTGGGATAATAGCTTAGCATAGTGAAAAAATTATTTTGACCAGATAAGATATGCAAGTGATTTCTCCTAAAGTAAGCACGATCAGTATTCTGTGGAAACTCCCTGATGGATTGCTGCTGTGATGCAGGCTACTGAGAAGACAACACAAAGAAGAAACAAAACACAACCTCTGAAAGATGTAGGACTGCCCTTACTTGGAACAGAAGCTGGTAGGAGTCCTAAAACTCCAAACGCAGTTACTGCTGACTAACCCATTTAATGACACCAGTGAGATGGGCCATCCATAGTGAATAACACTGTATTAATCTCTACTAGCAGCTGTGGCCTCAGCTACAACTGTACTCTTTGTGGTTTGACTTATATTTTTTCATCTCCTATGCAACAATATCCTGACTGTTCAGCAAAAAGCCCATCATGGAAATGCAAGTATCATAAACCCTCAGAGTAGGAGTCAAGATGAAAGCTGCTCTTTAAGCATCCCTAGCCACTGAAGACTTAGAAAACACATGTTTCTTTTATTTGCTGCAACATTTGTCCTTCTTTTTCCATTCCACGTTGAGACTTATGGAGCAAGTCTGAATATCAGATGGTGCAAATCATACAGCAACACAGCTCTGAGAAGTACTTAAATGTAACGTATTTCAGCACGTTCTTGACTCAAAGGAAATGTGCTGCATCTTTCAAAGCAAAGCATAAAAGCTGAGGACCTATTCGCTCCATGCAATTAGAAATGATTCTTAATGCTGCCCTGATGGGAAAAAAATTGCTTCCTGGTGTTTATGGCAAAAAGAACTGTATCTAAACTCACTACGTTAGACGTAGCTGCATTTTTAGTAGCATTTTACGTGAAGTGGATGGTAAAAAAAAAGGGGATGCTATATGAATGTATTAATTCATAGTCCTCTCACTTTCATGCCACGTTTAAAGGTAACATCCATCCTTCCAGTTGTCTCTCAGATGAGTTATCAGCTGTCTAGATCTGTTTCAGGCTTTGCTGTGCCAAGTCCCCACCCACACACAGTACTAAGAGCTACGAAACTAGTAGTGCTAGCTTTTAAGAGATTCAAGATTACATAAAATTATTAACATAGAGGCGATCACAAAGGAAAGCAAAAATATCCCATCTCCAATGCTGTGAGATGTTCAGCAAACAAATGCAAGAGACAGCTCCTCCATCATTAGGAAATACAGAAAGTGACTCTCTGAACTTGACAACATGGGTCCATGTACCAAAACAAGACTTTAGTTAACAACTCCTGGAACTGAAAACAGGAGGAACAGGGGCCTTGAGGATTCCAGCTCATGGACAACAAACAATGCTGAAGTTCAAGGTTTCTAAATTATCTCTACGAAATGGGATATGTTTAGAAAGTCACTTTGCATGACATGTTTATCAAGGGGAAAAAACAAATCTTCTCACTATTTACTTTTGCTCTTTCCTTTTAGGAGGATGTTTTCTGGGGTTTGGTAAAGAACAAACAGATGAGTGCTGCAAAGGGAAATAGACTGAGAGTCTTTATGTGTATATCTCATTTTCATTTGCAGCTTTGTATACACAGCTGTGACCAGAACAGACTTCTGCTGAATGAAGGACACACAGTTCTGCAGCCACTGCCACAGCAAAAGGAAGATGATCATTAATTGCTTTGCAGTTAATATCTGAAATAACAAATTAGTGAATTATTTGGAAATTTAAGGAGCTTTTCTTCTGATTTCCTTTTCTTTTTGAACTGCTGTCTGTATCACTCTAAAGTCTTTCCATGAATACAGTGTAAATTTGAAAGCTTTTCAGTGCTAGACAGATTAGATTCTACTTTCAATGTCTGAGTAAAAATCTTAACTATTCCAGATGTTAAAAGGAAGCACTGAAAATACTTTTCACTACATCTCTTGGGAAATAAAAATAAAACTATACAACTACTGTGTTTTGTATAACAGGAATATGTGGGGATGCAGGAGTGAGATTGTGGCTGCAGCAATGTGGCTTCAGATATTAAATAGGAATAGCGACAGAAGAGTTTCGACTAAATAGAACTTATGCTCTGTAAAACAAATTGAATTTATTCTTTATCTTTTCAGTATTTTAGTATTTGTAAGTGTGAGTACTGCTGGTTACAAACATGAACAAGATTAGTGATAATGATATAATAGCAAATGGCCATATCTGACTCAAAAATGTCCAAAAGCTAAAAGGAAAAAAAAAATCATTGAATTAAGGAGTAAATTTAAACATGTGAAATAGTATCTAGAATTATTAAGCAGAAAGACAAAAAATATTTATTATTTTCTAAAAAGAGTGACAATGTTCAGCTACGTGATTGTCAGATTCGTCATAGATGGAACAGCACTAGCTGCATGTAGGATATTTGGGATGAATATAGTGGTCTAATTATTCATATCTGAAGCATTTTATAACAGCTTAAAAGTTTATATTTAACATTATAAGTAGAGATCTGTAATTCTTTTACGAACTTGGCTCTCATAATGCCAGTAAGCATTAATAGGAATAAAAAACATGGCATGAATGAACAATCCAGACAACTGAAAAGTTATAAAAGACTGAAAGTGATGCTGTCCCTAGAAGTATGGTATAACAGTTACAAGACACTAATACATTTGCATGTTTCACGTAGAAAATATACACCACTTTTCCATGGAAAGACTGAAAACAAACAAACAAAACCCTAAAAAGCACTGGCACTCTCATTTTCCCAGAAAAATTTAAGATCCCTTGGAGAACCAAAATGGTTACCCGGCAGGGAAAATCCAATGATCTGTGATACAGAGGCAAACTAACATAGACAAGTGAAATATGGAAGTGGCTGGAGGAATTCTAGAGCATCCTCAGGTGGAAGATGACAGTATCCCTTACAAAGAAGCCTACATACAAGGTTTTCTTTAAACACTTTTCACTAGAGAGACTTGGAGAACCTAGCACTGGCATCTCAGCGAGAATGTAAGCGCAGGAGCTACATATCAGTCAGACCAACAAGATGGTTCTAATTCAGGCAAAGGGACTGCAAAATCAGGAACACAGCACACAGTGAGAAAAACCGTAATTATTCCATCCTGCATCAGGTCTGAGACTGAAGAATACCTACTATTACACAAGGAAAGTTCAGCAGTTCAGCCGGTTTGGTAACCGCGACACTGCTTACTTCCCTGCTGACTTCCCACCGGGCACCTGGTGATGCTGGAGTGTTGCACACAATAGGGGTCTTGCCATTTCTTAAGACCATGAATGGAATGCTGAACGTACAGCTTTGCTTTTCTTGCTCTGAATGTTGGCTAGAGCAAAACTATAACGCAAAGCAACTTGTTTCCTCCTATTTACCTAAGACAGACACAATCTCATCCTGTTCTTATAAATTACATCCCCCAGACTTTTCACCTTGAAGACAGAAAACCTTGGGTCAAGAGAGACTCTCCGGTCACAGAATGAAAATGGAATGACAGTACTTAATGTAATTACAGACTCAGAGAAACATTACTGCCCATTCAGTACAGAACATCCACAGGACAGAGTCTTGCATTTAGTCAGCTACCCAAACTAGCTAGAACCTTCTGTAACACTAGCTGGATCCTTCAGTTATAGGTCTGGTCTCAAAATAATGTTGAAAATTTTCCTCATTAATTTGGCTGGGTAGATCATTGCTGAAAGCCTAAATTATGCATTATTGCAACTGAGCAGATGAGAAACAAATGAACAGAATCCCCAGTGAAGAGATCCAAGAGCAGTGCGAAGCAGACAGTTACTAGTGTTCTGAACAAAACCTCTCTTTATTCAATTGTTTAATATTTAAATTTTTAAAATATAAGGACACACGTGTTTCTATTTCTAGGGGTTTCCTTCTCTGTCTCAAGACTGATCTTCCCGTGAAATTGGAGCCCAACATTAGTTGTGCAGAAGGAAGGTCTCTAAGTGATAGTACATGATACCACATTTAACAGTGTTCCTGTGCCAATCTGCATAATAAGTGGGGGATGAAAAGCAATCGTTTTTCTTCATGTACAGCTCAGTGAGGACAGTTCCAAGCCTGCCACACAAAACTGCTTTAATAATGCAATCCAGTGCCTTTGATTTGAGGAACACGCAAAAGAATAAACAACCTATTAATCTAAATTTTCTCGTTTGCCTGAAAGTACAAAGAGGCAATGAACAAACCTCTTGGCTACATTAAGTGTACTGAAATGCAAAACTGCTTCTTTTCTCACCCTACAGTTACTCAGGAAGAAGCAGGGGGGAGAAGAGGGGAAGGAGGGAACAGGCAAGGGAAGTAGAAATGGTTGTAATATAAACAGCCCAGTTAAAACACAGGGCACAACAAATTCTGAAGGAGGCTTTCAAGTGTTGCCACACGAAGGCACTTTAATACAAGTGGATATGCTCAGAAGATGAGTGCAAAAGATAGCATTACTTAGTGAAGAGAAAGAATCCTTAGGCTAACCAGCTCTGAATTGAGCTGGTACTGTCAAGATGAAGGAACCCCAGTTAATAGCCTGACTAATGTGTTCAGTGGTTTTGTTTGTTTTGGGAAGCTTCAATACAAAATACAGGTGAACACTTTGAGTAATGTTAGTCTCCTGACTGTCTGCAGCGGTGTGTTTTGCTGTGTTATTCTAAGGTACTTGCAGTCAGCAGAGGTGCTTTCATTATCCATCCACTAATTTTAACATCTGAAGTAGAATTATTCTAGAAGCACTGTCAGTCTGACTCAGTCTGAGTCTGCTGTGCCCAAGCACTATGAGTGTGGTTGGAGGATATGTTTAGGTATTTGGCTAAACAGTTTTGGCAGACCTTCTTGGTTCCCCTACAGCCTTTTTCACAGCTTGAGAAGGGCAGACATATATTAAAGTTGCTTGTCAAAGCAACTTTGCTACATCTATGGTTTGAGTAAAACATGCATAGTTTCCTTCAAACTCTTTTCTGTATGTATGGAAAACTACAATGTACATGAGAAAGTCAGGAAAAAGAAAAAGCTACTTCATCGGTTGTAACCTCAGTGGGCTTTTGGAAAAAAATATAAAAAATATTCTGACAACTTTGGGATGAACAGAAGAACAGTAAACTGAGAAAAGGTTAGGACTTCTACCATAGAGGAATAAATATCTGACAGTTAAGCATCCATAACACTTTCTTTATGGAAAGTTCAGGAAGACACCACAAATACCTGCAAGCAGGGTGTTCTCAGTAAAATATAATTTGAGCCAATATACTAGTCATCTTTCTGCTTTGACTCCCACTCTTTCGCATGCAGTTAAAACCAGACAAGACAAATTTAGCAAGCTGTTGATAGCTTATGCTACAGCTGTAAACAAGGGATCTGAAGTTATATATAAATTTTTTTCTGACAAAGAGAAGTTTATGGTTTTAAGAGCAACTTTGGTCTGCTAGGCCCTTTATATACCATCAGGCAAAGCTATAATACAAACAATAAATTTTGTACCAGGTCACCTATTGAATAGGGCAGTCCTATTCTCCTGCCCACCTTTTATTCCTGTCTTCTCAATTATTCCAGCACAGATGCCTGTACAGCCCCATTGTGAACATGAAAAGAAACTGACTAAATAGAAAAGTAATTGCTTTTTTTCCAGGTTATTTTTTGTTTGAATCAGCTCTGTGCTGTCCTCAATACACAGCCAACTGCACCCCACAAAGAAAGGGAAGAAAATCAGGAGCAGAGAGGAAGGCAATGACTACTCCTTTCCCTCACCACTGCCAATCTCAAAGTCCTTATCTAGCCACAGGCTCAGTTGCCTTCCTTGAGAAGAAGCAGTTTCCTTGTAAGCCCCCTGGTAGAACAGCTGGCCATAGGACTCCCAGGAAAACTCTTCTTTCCACAGTGTCTGAAAGCAATGCATCACAATCCTCAGAATGCAATCCACGAAATATCCCTATCTTCACAGCACACAGGAGAGAGTGACAGACAATCCTTTAAAAATTACAGTACCTGCAATTAGAAAACATGATTGAAATCCATAATATTCTTGTTTAAAAAAAAAAGAAAAAAAAGTCAACGCTAGTTTAAAAGCAGGAAATTAATCTCTTGAAGGGTAAGCTTAACTATCTCCTGCATCACACAATTCTAAATCATTAAGGAAATAGCTTATGGTTATTAAAGCTAGAGGATTAAAGGGATAAATCATTCTGAATTTATCTCCTGAAGAATCACTTACAAGAGTAAAATCTTGAACTCAAGTTAGTGAAGGAGTGCCAGGTGCCTTCAATTATATCCTCCAGTAGCCACCATCTGAAGAAATTTAGGGTCATCTTAATTAAGGACAAATGAATCTCTAACCAGTCACTTTAGTACTCAGCAATGGTGTATAAGCCTCTGTTTTGTAGCATTCAGAGGCTGCATTTTATTAAACAATACTGGAACATCCCTTGCTCTGGGCAAAAAAGTCATTAGATGCAGCTAGTCCCACCCTCTCTTATGCGTTTGTATTTGACTTGGAAAGGTGCATCTCCTTCAAAAGTGCCATGTCTGCCTTAAGGTATTCCAGACAAGTCAATTTTCTTTCTGCATAATGGGAGTACATACCCTTTTGAAGTTTTGGGGTTTGTTGGTTTGGATTGGTTTTTTTAAAGAGTTACTCATGACTATCTGGTGGTTGAAAGTGTGATAATTAATTTTAAAATTACCAGATTAGATTTCTCTACAGACAGCAGGTTATTTATAGCTAAAGAGTTCAAAATTTTAAAATCCACCCACAGTTGGATTGACTTGACAACATAAGGTATCTTTTGCCTTTGCTGCCAGTTTCTATCACTGCTTAGAAGACTTATTCAACTTTATGAACGGCAAACAGCGTTACAGCAAACCGCTCTAAAATTTGAGTAAATTGAAAGACCTGCCTTTGGATCTTCACAATTTAAAAATCTATTTTTGCACTCAATAGAGTAAAATAAGGATGAGCAGACCTAAAATCATTTATGGAAAATAACCTTTTTAGAAACTTTACAGCATTGCCTAAGCACTGAAATTTTCATCTTATGTTCTAATTTCCTGTTTCTGAAACTGAAATTTTTCCCTGTTTACTCCTTCAGATGTTTTGGAAGTCATGCAAAGAATATAACAAGGCTCTGTCCAAGCCTTTACCTAATTTCATGCACAAGTTATAAAATGAACAAAGAAGAACTAACTGCTACGGGATTTTGTCAGTACCTGGAATACATGACAGTACATGGAATAGGAAGGCAGTTAGTATTAATCTATTTCATTAGCGTAAGATCCTGTTTATCTAAAAAAAAAAACCTCAAGGAAAAGCCATTTAAAAACTTGACAGAAATACAATATTGCAAATATAATAAAATGCTAAAATTAGGAATGTGTGGAAAACTACCTCGAATCTGTAATAAATCATACCATCACTTTGTCCATTATGAAACACTATTCTGAAGCATTATGCTATTACTGAGTTTTTCCTAGTTTCTTCATAACATTTATCATTCTTGCATCGTTCATACAAATTTCATTCTCACAGTGCTGGCAAACATCTTCATTGACACATTTTTGTGTTATACTTTATTTGGCTGAAATGTCACATATAGTCCTTTCCAAAAGGTGCACAGCCTACCCACGATGAAATTCAGATAGTAGGAAAGATTAAGTTCTCTACCAAACATCGACAATATTTTTACTACATTTCAGATATATTTCAACTGGAAGATTCAAGTAAAATTCATCTAGTATTAGCATAGGTATCTTTCAGACTCCTAAGTAGTATAAAAATAAATAATACAATGTAAAAAAAGGCTGCTGACAGCAGCAATTATTACTGAGAAGCCAGGAATGTGCAGAAATCTGAGAAGAGAAACAAAATGAAGCTCATAAAAAAAAAATCTGGGGACAAAAAGGTGAAGATAATGATATGCATATCAGGAGAAAACTGTAGTACTGTTAGTCCTCTTGACATTTTGCTACATGGGGGGAAAATAAAGTAGTGTTCAGAAAAGGTGTGTGCTGTATTTAATCTGATACATATCGTCCTCCTTTTTCTGCAGAATCCAAAACATCTTCCATTTCAATGATAATTTGCAAAGATGTCAGTAGTGGAGTGGTACTTAACATTAAAAAATTAAAAGCAGATGTTCATAATTTCTGTGAGAATTTGGAAAAGGGCTGGCTGACAAGCTCTTAGCACTACTGAGAAGTGATTTTCAAAGCCTGAAACACCTGGGAAATTTTATAGGTGTAGAAAAAAGCTGAAGTCACTTTAGCACTTAAAAACTATAAGATTGAGGCTTACATTGACTAAAGTGGCTACCTCACAAGAGCACACAGTATACCAATGAGTGCAAGGATGGGGTTAAAATAAGGCTTAACGTGCTGCCATGGGTTGAGATAATGTAGGCATCTGTACCATGGCCACTTTGATAGCACTCCCAAACAAAATATACAAACAGGAAATATTGCATTTTATCAGTTATTACTAATAGCTATCAAACATGGAAAAAAGTTTCTTGGTGAATTAAGTAATCTTTTCAAAGGAGAACACAAGTCTAGATCTAAAAAAGCATCAAATAACAGTTAGGCCTTGAAAGATACTACACTTTATACTAAATACTGTTGTTATTAAAAAGATTTGAATTATTCAAAACAATCATTAAACATATTAGCAGGCTAACCATTACATCTCAAAATAAGGATGAGGAATCACTACTTGGGAGATGTATTTCTCTTGGAAACCCCAAGAATACTCCCTTAGTTCTACATTTGAAAGCAATTTTTCAATTAATGGCCTAGGAGAGAAAAATAATTAAGTACAGCATTTGTGAGCCACATACAAACTGAGGAAACACTAAAAATTTAAAAGGAATGAGTAGCAACATGGGAAAACCTCATTGGCATAGTTGGCTCACAGGTAGCTTAGAGTATCCTCATATATAAAACACTGTGTCTAGAAACAAAGAATGCTGCGGGATCCATGTGGGTAAATGGTTTCTACAAAGACTAATGGAGAAGGTGACCACAAATGATCAGAAAGGTGTAATCAGGAGAATAATGTGTCCTGAGATGAGTAAACACAGCCAAGTAGAGAGGCTCACTTAACAGCACGTGACCACCCTGAAACACCTACAACTTTGGAATGATGGTGAGAATTGAAAAGGAGTCTGAACTGCTGCAAGAATGATCTTGTGCTTACAGAATATGCTTCACAGAGAGAGGCTCAAGGTGATAATTTCCTTACTCTTTATCAAAAAGAATAAGAAACTGATTTCAACATATGACTGAAACACTTAAAAGAACATAATTTTAGATCTAAAACATAGTTTTAAAAAAAATTTTCTTTAAGGTGAAGAAAATCACATTGTTAAAGACTGCCACAAGTTGAGGCTGTAGTAGCATGTTTAAGATTCTGATTTTACAGCCCCTAATGATATATTTCAGTTCAAAATCAAGTAAATCTTGCTAAATGTTGACCTCCAACAAAACAAAAAATTTCAATAAGCAACCCTTGCCCCCGTCAGGACAATTTCTTTCTCACTTGGCCCTTCTATCATCACAAGCAGTCTTCACAACCAACTGTTCTCTCAGCAGCAGCAGTGTGGAGTGTGCATAAGGGCCACTCTACCGCAAGCCTGCAGAATGACTAAAGATGGATCAGCTCTCCTGAGGAAGGTGGCTGAGAGCAGGCTATTTCCAGAAGCCCTCCTTCCCATGAAAACTCAGTATTCCATGGGGACCGGGCTGCAGGCCAGCCTAATTGCTCTGGCAGCTCCTGCAGCTGACTGCTTCCTCCTGCTATTTTTCCCAGGGGCCCTTCAGCCCCTTCAGGCTCACATGACTTAATCAAACCTGAATGCCCTTCTGGAAGATATGCAAATTATATTTCAGTCAGACAAAAGTGTTTTGGCTCAATACTGGTGTTACTAAGTGAAGTTTAATGATGTGCTACACAGGTCAGACTTCGTGGCCTAATGGTACTTTCTGGCTATAAACTCAACAAGTGTATTACTCTCTAAAGGAGGCTTTAAAGCAAAATATTAGTATATTCACTGTATTACCTAATTAAGCTTGGCCAAGTATCAATACAAAGCAATATGACCCGTATTTTAAGGCCAGGTTTGTCAACACTGTGATCTTTGCATTTAAAAACTGTTGATGATTTAAGTTCGGCCACGGTTGCAGAATACCACACTCTGCATTCCACCTCTCCTGTGACCTGGCACCAGCACATTTTAATGTGCTATGCTGGGAGAAAACTAACTCAAGCAGCAGAAGTACTGAACAGTTTGCTGCCAGTTTAGCGTGCTGAGACAGATCAGCACGAGATTGAACAAGTGCTGCAATAAGAAGGATGCAAGAAGGCAGTACCTCACTAGCCAGCAATTAGATCAGGTTATGCTGACATGATACTGCAGATTTAATTAAGGTATTAGTAAAGTCTCAGATGCACTCAATTCAGAAAAGACAACAGCTTCAGTTTCAATTTATCTTAGGCATAAGACTAGACTAGGTCTCTTTTCTTGTCTAGCTCTTACCACAAGAAACTGAATCACTAGGATAACCTTCTCCTGAATACTGAGCTGAAGCCTTTCCCACCGCAAAGTAGAGTAAACTAACTATAAATGTTTCACAGCCACGTGAAGCATGGTGGTTTGGTTATAAAGCCATTAAAAAAAAAAAAAAAGATTGTGAAGAAAGAAAAATTATATTGCTTTCAAGGTAATGAAAGGAGAATTTCTAAAAGAACAGGTTTCAACTTGCAGTATTCCTGGGCAACCCATTTGTACTGTGTGGTGGAACATACAGTCCTGTATACTCCATTTATTTATATTAAAGATACCATGTGGGATCATAAAATGCATTACAGGCAACAGCACTTAACTGAATATTGGACAACTCTACAGGGCATGCACATGTACTTTCTTGGTTCTCTTTCACCTGGTAAGATCAGCTAAACAAACCAAGGACACTAGAGGTAATGCTAAGATAAAGGTAGTATCAGTTGTTCTCGTTACAATTAAGGCTTCTGGGATAAAGTGCCAAGCATTTAACTGGGTGCAGGTTTGTTCTTTCTAAACAATAACGGTATCTCTACCTTATCCTGTCAGCCACCTGTCCTTGTATACATTACTAGACTTAATATTACACAGAACTCAAGATAATTTGTTGCTTATTTACAGCCACTCTTCTGACATGCTAATAAAGTGACACCAATTCTTCAGAGGAATTTGCTTTTCTTGCCAATGCATCTTCAGCAGACTCTGCCCTTGAAACAGAAGATTTCAGAGAAGGACTGAAGCCAACAAGACAGAATGCAAGGGAGGATAGTATGATATGAGAAGAATGCCTGTAATTTTATAGGGAGAAGACCCTGTCATGACCCACCTGCCAGTTATTTAGATGTTTAAACTGTCACACAGATACTGTGCAGTTCCATCAACAAAAGGCATACACTTAGATACTCAGTGGGCAGAAAATGCCATGGAACAGGTGCTCCAACCTGCCTATGTACTTGTAATTGAAGATGGCTGCACTTAGAAATAATGGAACATACTGTGCTTCCTCCCACTCCCTAAACATGGAACACATCTCGACTACAACACCTTCACCTCCATGCTAGACAAAGCCTACACAGACAGTGTAGTTACCAGGCAGTTTCTTCAAACTCACCTGTGACTCCAGTAAACCATTCTGGGATTGGGACTTTCCTTTTCAACAAGCAAAAATTTAAAATCCTTTAGAATTTTGCAACTCCTTCAAAACCAGTGAAGTAATTTGCTTTCCTTTTGTTGTCTTCCAAGCTCCTATTATGGTGCTTTTGGCCCTTTCCAAATCACTTGATGCTACTTGGAAGTGAGGGGATTGCACGCACAAAGCGATTGAACTACCACAATGTTTTATTGATCCTTAGATGTCTTCTGGCACTTAAGCATGGAAGTCACACGCTAAAACTGTAGAAGAGAACCAAAGGACATTTTGTAGAAGTAGCATCCAGATGAGGCTAAACCTGCAGGAGACGTATCCCTTCAGGGTCTTACCTGTATGGTAACATAACTGGGAAAAAAATTATATAGTTATACATGCAGAAATGGGACAACAAACTCTGTAACAACTTTCAAAGATATTAACTCTAATAGAATCTGAAGGAGTTCACTTAAAGCCAAAACTGAATTCTGTGAAAAGTCACCCAACTGATTCTCAACTCATCCCATTGAGTCTGATTCACGGTCAAAATTTCAAAGAAGTGTGTGTATGAACTGTTCATCTTCTGGTGGTTTTAGGAGGAGGAAGGGGGAAAAAAAGCAAGCTTGTTCATAATGACAGCCCATCCACAATCCTGCTCCAGCTCGTGAAGCACCACATAACAGTTTTCCCCTTCTCCTGTTTATTAATTTTAATTTCAGAACTATAAATTAGTCAATAACATTTACTGCCACTCACCCCCAAACTTCCTCACTTTCTGCTACACTCATCATCATAATGAACAAGCTAATTATGTTTGAGACATCCATCAAAAGCTACATAACCTACTCTGGTAGGTAGTTTTAATTTATAACTATCATGGCAAGGAGAGGTAAACTAATGTTGGTGAAAATAATTGAATAAAGTTTTTTAAAGTTATCCATTAGAATCACTTCTGTATTTTGCTGCCTACTTTTATATCAAGGTACACAGTCATCAAGACTAGAAATAGGTATAAAATTTCAGACAAACAGATTTTTTGTTTAACAAAACTTAGCAAACAATTGCAAGAATGAGCTGAAACACACACAGAGCATTTAGTAGAACAAAAATGTGCATATTTCACCAGGTAGGTTCAATTTGTACACTGAAGCTGGAATACCAGTATCTATTTCTTCCACAGCAAATTTGACAATTTTCACCTTCACTTTGTCACAGTTCACTGCTCATTCAGTTTGCAAAACCAATTGTCTGAGTAACTGTGCAATAAATCTAAATACAGAAGTGATATGAGTTAAAAATAAGCTTTAAAAAAAGTCAGTACAGGTAGTGAAATGGCAGAAGAACTCCGTACTGAGTATATCTGACAATCCCTCAGTTAGCAAAGGGAAAATAAATACTTGTGCAGAAAAATCAGCAGCCTACAGGCCACTCTGATTGCATTCAAGTTGCAAGAAGTTCTGTGTTGCACTTCCAATTACAGCAGATGGGAGCCAGTCTCAGAGGCTTAACTGAAGGTATTTTCTGTGAGATGCTTTCACTTACAATTCTTTCTCAGTGTTGTCACTTTTGCTTATCTGGTTTTGTTTCTCCTTAAAATCGTTAAGGAAGACAAATAAAGGTTGATTTTTCTTTAAGGCTCAAAGATAATATCTGTCAGATCTGCATTTAACTTGAAATCATTTCAAGTTCAAAGTGATCTGGAAAGGTTCTCAAGGAGTAGAAAAGTCACTCTTGGATACCTCAATATCTTAAAACTGCAGTATCTTGAAAAAAACTCTCTTGATATTTTCTTGAAATCATCTCTTTTGCAGAAATACAATCTATTTCATCCAGCATTTCTTTATTTTTACTACTATTCTCTCAAAAAGCTACTGTAATCTGAAAACAAGATTTTAGAATAAAACTTCTGCCTATAACTTGACCAATGATGTTCCTAAGTTGTAAGGATATGTTTGATGACACATCCCTGATGATTCGGGCTTCTTTACAGTCAATTACTACTACACTGCAGTTCAAAATTGATCATTACTGTGTAACTTTCGGAGTTATGTAAATTCCTTTAGCTATGGTGCCTCTAAATGATCTTACAAATCAAATAAATGAATTTCTAAGAAGAGTTAACTTAGTAGCAAGCAAATATCCAGTGTTTTGAGGCTGCGTAAAATATTAGATTAATTTAACATTTACCTAAGCTGCTTCTGAAAATACCTTACAGCCATTCCTTAGAATTGACTTATTAGTGAGGTCTGTGCCCTGCAGAGTAGTCATAAGTGAGTACAAAGTAAAATTCTTCTCTATCTATATTCCTATTATATAAAAAATGCTCAAAAAAGAAAAAGCAATTAAGAAGATTGATTTGCTGTACAATGTCACTTTCATAATCTGAGTTTTTACATTTTTCAAATGCTTAATTTGTACCAATTAGTAATAGAACCATACAAATATCCACAAATCAAGCACCAGGTGTATTTGACCAACACCTAATTTTTTATCAAACATTTAGCAAATGCTCACATACAAAGAAAATAAGAAAAGGGTCCAGGCAAGGCAATAAATTTTAACAATCTGGCTAAAATGAATGGTCCACCTCACACTCTGCTGAAACTATGCCAGATATGAAAGAGTGAAAGATGACTGTGTGCCTTGTATGTGACAATCCTCTGCAACAAAACCACAACAAACAGAGCCGCCACTTTCACATTTGCTCTCTGCAGGTTTGGTTAGTTTTCACATGAATAGATATTACTCCTGAAATCCAGTTCCGTCTATCATAAAGTCTTCCTTCCTCCAGAACTGATTTTAATATCATCCAAAGAACTGTTAGAAGGCAGAAAAATTCCCACAGGAAAAAGCTGCTGAGTCTGAACTGGGGAAGGGGGGGAAGGGAAGAAGAGAAGAAGACTGATATTACAGGCTCTTTTATGTTAAAGTTTTTAAATTTCAAAAGCTTATAGTTTTACTCCGTCTTTTTTCTGTATTTAAAGAAGAGTTAAATTATTTTAATGAAAAGAAGCTGCAAGCTTACATGCATTGGTCGGAAATTAACTGTTTATCAGCACCAAAAATGTGAGAGTTCATTAAGGCCTTGATTCCATCAAATTTGATCTATGAAAAGACCTAAGCACTTTCAGTTTTACCTATCCAGCCAAAACTTGTATGTCCAAAGATTACTTAATTTAATCCAACAGGTGGAACTCTAGCCTATAAATAGAAAAATGAAGTTACACTAAGATTAAGTGATTTGCCAAAGATACAGATTAACAGGATTAGGATTCAGGAGTTGCCAGTTTGAATTTCTCTGCTCATCCCACATTTGCTCCAGCAAACTAAGTACAACAAGGACAGCAGAAAAGAGAGGAAAATGCTTACATCTTCCAATTGGCTTCAACAAAATGCTTCAAATGCCTATTCAGCATCAGCTGTTTGCTTCCAGATTCCCTTTACATACACCTAAAGCATGTCTATTATCAGAAATGGTATTTTGAGTACACAAGAACTAATCTAATTTATTTTAAATCAGCATAAGACCTTATAAAACAAAGCTCCAGGCTCTGTGTGTGTAGAGAGATGTTGCAGATACATTCTTCTAACAGAAAGTCAAAAGAAATAGTGACCAAAGTTTTTAGTAGCTGTATTACTTCTTTAAAAACTGCTTCCTTTAGTAACCATGTTTAGTTGCTGCATCTGTGTGTTGTGTTTGTGGGGCAAGATTTTGGTAGCAGGGGGAGCTCCAGCGGTGGTTTGTGTGAGAAGTTGTCAGAAGCTTCTCCCCCATGTCCAGTGGAGCCAATGCCAGCCAGCTCCAGGATGAACCCACTGCTGGCCAAGGCTGAGCCCATCAGTGACAGTGGTAACACCTCCGAGATAAGACATTTAAGAAGGGGTAAAAAAACCCAAAAGATCTGCAGCTGGACAGAGAAGTGAGACTATGTAAGAGAAACAGCTCTGTAGACACCCAGGTCAGTGCAAGTAGGAAGGGCAGGAGGTGCTCCAGGTGCTAGAGAGGAGATACCCCTGTGGCCTGCAGTGGGGGAAGGAGGCAGAGAAATCAGGAGCGAGGTTGAGTCACTCCTGGTGAAGTGTTTTTAAGATCTGGTTTTCTCATTATCCTACTCTTGACTTCATTGGTAATAAAGTCAATTAATTTCCCTAAGTCATGTCAGTTTTGCCCATTACAGTAACTTGGGAGTGATCTCTCTTCATCCTTAACTCAACCCACAAGCCTTTAGTTATATTTTCTTGTCAATTGTCCAGTAGAGGAGGGGGATTGACAGAGCAGCTTTGGTGGGCTCCTGGCATCCAGTCAGGGTCAACCTATGATAATCTGTTAAAGCTGGCAGTGTTTACTTTCTGAGAAACTGATAAATAACATTTTACTAGACTTTTTCTTTAATATTAGTTCTGCAAGATGTCTTAGCTAGGATTCAAAGGAAACACTTCAAGAGATTACAAATTTTGTTTCAGTGACCATTGATTTGTTCCTTAGCTCCTCTAGTCTAGTAAGATTTAATATAGTATTCACTTTCCTTTGCTTCTCTTAGGGGATACTTTAAATTCAAAAGCTGTGGAAGATTGTTAAGATAAGAAAAGCATCATAGAATCAAAACCTTTCCTAAAAGGTTTATTGATGAGCTTTACAGAACGGTGAGTGCCAGAATAAAACATCACAGCAGCATTAGGAAGATACATTTTGCCAAGGGTTTAACCTACTAATCTGGAAAACAGCAAATGTTTGATAATTTTTATGCTGCCTAACTTCAAGCATCGAAATTAGGTCCTCAATGAAAACTCTGCCCTACCTAAACTCCTAATGCAACCAATAGAGAGAAAGATTCCCAGATAGTGACTCACGGCAGGAAGCCCATCTGAACTGTTCAAAACTACCCAGTGGATCAGGCACTCTCTGCTGACTACCAAAGAAGTGCATTAGATCGCTAGTTTAGGCATCAAACTCATTACTCACAGGACAAGACACAGTGGACACAAGCTGCAACAAGGGACAATCTCTGGCAGGTATTCTTTAGGTTTGGGTTTAGCTGCACCAGTGCACAAACTCAACTTTCCCATGCAGCAGCTTCTTTAAACCAAATGCCAAAATCCCACTTTGCTGGGTTTGAGATCCAAAGCTTAGCTCTAAGCCGGTTTTTCCAGATAAAAAGCAAGGCATAACATAGCCAGATCAGGTTCTAAGCTTCTGTGTTTTATTGTTTAAATAAAAGAACTCAGGAGGAGGCCCTTCACAGAACACATCTTAAGAAATCTTTCACTAGACACTACATGCAACTCACCTAGCAGACTGGACCTAAGGGGAAAGAACAGTGTGCTATTTTATACAGTGGTCCCTTGAAGAACAACATGCTTGAACAAGACTCTGCTTGTTAGTACTTTGAAGCTATGGAAAAACAACAAAAGATTGTAACCTTTATATAAAAGGGAAATAGTCTGAATTTACAATGAGGAAAGATGAATAAAGAAGATACTTCAGCATATAAAGTAGTTTCTATTTTGAGCTCCTTCAAAAGGGAAAATCTTTTTCCAATTTTACTTTAGAAGCCAGCAACTTCTGTACACCAGCACTGGTTTTCTGAGTGATACAGTCACCAGCTAAGTACCAGACTGCTTACGAGCCAAGGCTCTTTCAGACAGGGTATACATTACTACTGCACACACGTGAAATAACCTTCCCCTCCAGAAGAGGGAAGAATGGTCAGGAAAATTATACTGAGCATGCGGTTCTACACTAGAGATTACACACTGATGACACATGTTAACCAGACTGATTTCTATGTTGCTCTAAAGACTTTATTGAAAGAAAGCATGTAGTGAAGGAGGCCATAACATCAAACTTGAAAACAACTACAAATACGTGCTACATCATCCCATGCAGGTCATGCATGCTGGTCCACTATCCTGAATAAGGCCATGAGTACTCTCAAAACGTGTAAAAAATAAAAAAGATGACAGACTCTTACAAATAATTTATCTAAATGATACTGCTTTATACTAACGTGTGTGTTCTCCTACTTGTCTCACAGTAAAACAACCCTACATCTGTAACAAAAATACAAATTTAGCACATAAAATTGAAGTAATAATATCAAAAGGCCAGATATTTTTTACCTCTGACTATGCAGACTTCAGCTAGATACTTCATTTCCCTGTCTCACTTTCTGAAACTGTGAAATGAAAATGGTATTGTCAAGAATTTTAGGAAGCTTCATTCCTTAATGTCTGTAAAATCCCTGGAGATCCAGACAGCAGGTACATCCTTAATCACCATTTTAAAATTAAGATATCACATTTGAGGTTCTGTCCATCACAGAAGAAAGCCATGAAACACTTCTTAGTACCTGAAGGACAATTACACTTGCTCAGTCATTTCAAGCGTTTGATAAAAGAAGTTTCCAATCAGATTAGACAGAAAAATTTAAATTCTTTCAGGAACAAGCTGCAATATTAACTGTTCAGTACTCCAATCATGTTAACTAGCATTTGCTCTGCACTTTTCACAGCAAGGCTATCCCTCTGCCAGCAGAAATGAAGAAATACCTGTTAGCAGCATGGGGAATGGGGATGAGAAAGAGGAAATAAAGAAAAAGTTTGGTTTCTGAGATCAGATAGTGATGCAGAGACACATCAAAAGCTTGACTTCCTTTCAGATAATGTATAAGTTATTCTGGGAATTATATAAGGGAAATTGACTGAAGGGTAGAGAAGAACTTGGAATATGCAATACATTAACTCCAGCAGAAAGTGGAGGGAGAAAGTAGTAACAGACAACCAGATACCATAGCTGGCACAAAGAAATATTTCAGAGACAGATGATCAAAACAGACAGATAAATAATAAAAAATGGGCAGGTAAAGAGCTGACCAGAGGAGGGGGCACATACAGTTCACAAAGAGTTTGTCCTACAACACAGAGGAACTAAAGGGGAAGGGTTGCAGTTCTTTTCAGGACAATATTGCCTTTCCTGACTTCTCTCCTCCCTGTACGAAAACGAACATTAGTAACACTCCAGAACCTGATGTACTTGGACTTTCAAATCGGAAAAAACAATTCTTTTCAAGTGTTTGGTTTCCTTTAGGTTTATTACGCACCCCTCAGCCCACCTTGATGCTCTGGCTTTTTCAATTGAGAAATACCACATTACTCCATTACAAATATTATACAAGTTCTACTGCAGAATAAATACTGGTTTATTAAATTACCTGATGTAAATTTTGTCTGCTTCTAGGTCTAGACCTTAATGTAAGAAAATCTCAGAGGAGACAAGGTTTGACAAGTATCTCCGTGAGCACTAGAATTAGCAAAGCTTTTATCCTACAGATTTTTGAGTTTTGGCTAACTGACATTGAAGTCTAGGAAAGTGCGAACTTCTATGGAAGCTTTTCCTGTGCCTGAAGCTGTATAAGGTCTTTTTCTTTATACCTGAAAATCCATTTCATGAAGGTTTCAGAAATTTATCTACCTGGCAATAAGAAGGACCACAGTCCTGGATTTCAGAAGAACATGCTTTAATGACTTCAAAGATCACCTTGGAAGAATCCTATGGGATATGGCTCTAGAGAGAAAAAGGGATCAAGAAGAGCTCATTGATATTTAAATATCTCCTCCTCCAAGAGAAAGAAAGGTCCATTTTTTCAGCAGAGGTTGTGAGATTCATGCTTAGTAGGATCACAGAATGCAAAGCACTCTCAGATCAACGTATGAAGGAAGGTATCACACATTATCAGAATCATCTCCTGCGATGAATTCAAAAGGGATCAAGCTTAACTTATAAGTATTACTGCCTACATTTCATAACTCATTTGCAGATTACAGGTTTTCCATAGTACTACCTTATCACCATTTCACAAAGTAGTAGTAGTAGTATATCAAAGTCCTAATCATACATGCAGATCACTTCTGCTGATACTCATCTAGGATCCCTGAAAGTGGCATAACAGAATATACGTCAACAATCCTTTTCATCATACACAACAACTTTATACATTATTAAACCAACTTAAACCAGACTTACAGCTGTTTATTGAGGTAAGGCAACTTTAAAGTGATGTAAGAACTTCTGCACCTAAGCATGGCTGTACTGTTTAGCTAAACCAACTCAACATCACACTTTTAGTCAAACATGGACATACTGAATGGAACCAAGGCCTCAAAGCAAAGTGCAAAGTAGGGAATTCCTGAGAGGTTATGAATTTCTAGGAACAAATTATCTTGCCTAACAAGAAAGGTTGGCTGGAAGAGTTCAGTAACATAGTCACAGAAACAGAAATTTAGCTCATGTCGGTCCTTTTAACACCACAGAGAAAAATCAGTTACTCAAAAGAAAACTCAGTTACTCAAAAGAAACTCCGAAACTTATTTTATCAGAATAACTTAAAGTTTTTGTTAGTATAACTAATAGATGAAGTGGAAGAACAGGAGGTTAGAGACTGTAGTTGTCAACATTTACAATGAACAAACAGGAAAAAACCTTCTAGATATAGGTCAAGACTGCTCACCCCAACAGGAGACATAGAATGTAGAGTCAGGAGCACACTATATAAATCAGTTGGGTTAACTTGGGAAAGCTAGGCATTGAATTTGCAATGATGGAAACCATGAATAACAAGACCATCAGAGAGGAAAGTTATAAGAAGCAGCTGCGATTATAAAAACACAAAAATTTCTAGTTCAGGGATTTTCTGTGCAGCTGGACAACGATACTTAAAAATGTAGTTCTCACTTCACTTATACTGATAACTCCTAGTACCAAGGCTACATCAAAGACTTAATTGCATATGTGTAAAAGAGGGTCCTTACTCTTCTGTTCATGCTGAAGTGGAACACACATCCCTTCTTTATAGTGCTGTTCCTCAGATTGCACCTACATTGCTCACAACAGCTCAACACAGAGATGCCAGAGTTTATTACACAAGCATTGCATTACACAGCACAGACATGCACTTCAAGCCAACAGCATGGGGAGAAGTATGTTTTATGGTTCACTGAGAAGGGATGAAAATAATGCTTTCCTCAGTACAGGCACTTTCACAACTCAGGGAAGGTTGAGAGCCAACAGCAGGCTGAAAGCAGATGTGGGGTTCACAGAGACTCCTCTTACAACCCCTTTGCAGAAGGTCACAACCCCTTTGCAGAAGGTCACAGTATAAGGAACCAAGACAAAACAAGAATTTCATGTCCTTTCTCTACCTCTCTCTCTCCCTTTCGGCATCTCAGAAATATCATAAAGCATACTAGTTAATGAAACCAAAGCTCCCTAGACATTCTACTGGATGACTGCCTATGCATATGTAGTGTGCAGATCATCTCTCAAGACTTGTCACAAATGAGAGAAGAGATAAACCAATTTTATTTAATATAAGAAACATGGAGCATTCAGAATCCCAAACCAGGTTACACAACTTAGAACTAATTTTCTTCCAGGGAACTTCCCCACAATTCAGAATACTAATTATTCAGGCTCATATTGGAACCTAAAAAGTCTTAATTGAAAAAATTCATTTCAGTTGGTTTGAATAAAAATGCTGTCATAGGGATGGGAAACTTGCCAAAAGACTGCAAAGCAAATAGTAATAATAATTACCAGTTGAATTTTGGATAATTGCTTAGCAGAATTCAACAATAATCACTGCTTATTTAAATCTTTTATTCAACTGGGACAAGAAGCAAAGGACATATTAATTTAATTTGCCAATGACACAACCAGTGAAGTACTGTCAAAAGACACAAAATAGCCAGAAAGTATTAGAAAACAAACAGAAACATTTATTGGTTTTCAAAAAATGTATGTCTAGAGATATATCTCTGGAATATGAAATTGAAAAAAAAAATTGAAAATTAAGAAGAGCTGGTGTATGCTCAGAGATAGTTGAAAAGGAAATGTAATCCTGGAGGGAAAAACCAAACCCCAAACCAGATTAGATAAGGAGGATTTCCAGTGTACTACATTTAATTTCACAAACTGCATTGACAGAATAGTATGAACTTAATCCAGGGAGAGAGTAGCTGAGGACTTCATCACTGACCCAGTTCTATAAATGAGTACTGCAATGCATTTTAGATCTATGCAATGCAGATGTTTTAACTTTACAATGCTTGTAGATATACCTCAGCATCTCTAAAATATAATCCTTCACTTATTTCTCCCCAGCTTCAGAAACCCTTTGTCCTCATACTCCGGAGTAAGCAATGGTTCCAGGCAGAGCTATGTTGATAAATCATAAATAGCAACAGCTATAGCTCTAGGGCAAAGGAACTGTGAAGTGAATAAGGTTGAAGATCAATCATTTCAGCCAAGGCTATTTCACTGAAGAAGGAGTTTCCAAGGAACAGTTTATTAAAATTCACAGCTTAATTATCTTTAGGACATACTATGAGACCTTACTGACTCATAAAAAAATTCCTAAAATAATATGGTATAAAAATCTGATTTAGTTTTAATAACAAAAGGGAAAGGAAAGAAGATTCTGACATTTGCTGTGATCATCACGATGTTGTTCTATGCATCTCACTAAACAGAGATTGGCCAAACTAAAAATGGACACAGTGCAACAGCTTACAAGGGAGGGAATAAAAAAAGACAGAGGAATTTAATATAAAGAGTTACATGTGGACGCATTAGAATGACACTAGCGAAGGAAGGGGTTTTATAACCCCAGGAAAGTAATCTTGTCAGTAAAATGCATTAAAATAACATCTTTCAAAAATTAAATAGGAGAACAGTGGTCCATTTAGCTCTTCTCAATCTCCAGGTTACACGAATTACACGGATTGGATATTTCTTTATTTTTTGTTAGGAATCTAACCTTCCTGGCAAACTCAAGAAAAGCTAGTCAGAGAGACACCCCTCTCCTCATTTCATGACAGAGCTTATATGCTTGGTTGTGCTAAACCTCCCTTTCCACACGCTCCAGAGGTAGTTAGGCTTCCAATTTCCTAATTCAAGTGTGCAGAAGCAAAGAGGTAGCCATCACACCGTGTGATAAATGTGAAAGAAACATGGTAATTTTATAAGAAGATTCTATTTCAGTATGAGCAGTAACAGTACTTTTTGTCTGAAGGGGAGATTCACAAAAAAGGATCCTGCAAAAAGGATTCACAACCAATATAGTCCAACATACTTTCTGCTGCAGTTTTATGTTTTGGTGCTAGATCTAAGGTATCAAACAACAGCTATTTTTGCTGGAAGCAGTTTTAAATTGGGGGGGGTGTGAGGGCAGTGCAAAGAAATTAAAAGAAGAAAAGCTGTTGAAAAGCACAAAGAAAGCTGGGGCTCTAGAAAAAAAGCACCAATGGTTCTGACTGAGCTTTCTGTTCACTTCTCAATACATCAGGCCTCAAACAAGTTTCTCAGTGCAAAATTTCTCTAATTGGCTGGAAAGCATTTAAGGAAAAATCTTTTTAATTAAAAACAGAGAACCAACAAGACATGAAAGCCATGGGGGTTGGGAGAGGCATATGTTGACCTTATGAAGCTTCACAGCAGAACTCTGCAGGCGCTGGTTAAACTGAGAAAGCACAGTTTTAATTAAAGAGTCCTGAGGAACAGACAATTCAAAAGAGTAGGTCAGCTAGATTCCAAGAGGTCAATTTAAGCGTAAGCAGAGGCAAAACAAGACTTCTGGCCACTCTGCCTTCCTCTGGGAGAAATCTGTTGCTAACTGATCATTATGCTCTCTGCTTCTCAGTACAAACACTAGCTTATCCTCTAACCACCTCTGTGGGTGTTGCATATCATTGTACATATTAAAGGAGGGCACAAAGGGTTACAGAGAATGAGGTTACATCAGGCTGGCATCTGGTCACTAGCGGGGTTCCACAAGGCTCCATCCTCAGTCCAGTTCTCTTCAATATCTTCATTAATGACCTGGACACAGGACTCAAAGCAATACTAAGTAAGTTTGCTGACAACACTAAATTGGGAGGAGTCATCGACTCCATCAAGGGCAGAGAAGCCCCACAGAGAGACCTTGACAAATTACGGATGGTCAATCACCAGCCATATGAAGTTTAACAAGGGCAAGTGCCGGATTCTGCACGTGGGACAGGGCAACCCTGTTATTGTGTACAGACCAGGGAATGAGAGGCTGGAGAGCAGCACTGTGGCATCAGGCAAAGCATCGCTAGCCAGTCAAGGGAGGGGATTGTCCTACTCTGCTCTGCACTGGTGTGGCCTCACCTTGAATATTGTGTGCAGTTTTGGGCACCACAATAGAAAAACAAAATTAAGCTACTAGGGAGCATCCAAAGGAGGATCACGAGGATGTTGAAGGGTCTGGAGGGGAAGCCTTATGAGGAGCAGCTGAGGTCACACTTGGTTTGTTCAGCCCTGAGAGTGAGGGAAGACCTCATTACAGTCTACACCTTCCTCGTGAGAGGAGGAGGAGGGGCAGGCACTGATCTCTTCACCTTCTTGACCAGTGACAGGACTCAAAGAAATGGCATGAAGCTGAGTCAAGCGAGGTTTATGTTGGATATCAGGAAAAGGTTCTTCACCCAAAGGATGGTTGGGCACTGGAACAGGCTCCCCAGGGAAGTGGTCACAGCACCAAGCCTGGCTGAGTCCAAGAAGTGCTTGGACAACACTCTCAGGCACGTGGTGTGATTCCTGAGGTGTCCTGTGCAGGGTTAGGAGTTGGACTTGATGATCCTGATGGGTCCCTTCCAACTGAGCATAAACTATGATTCTATGATAAGAAGTTTTGTGAAGTGTTTTCACAAAGAAACCTCAGTTTCTTGACAGTGAATCACATTCATCTGTTTGTCAAATATGTTTCTTTCTAGTCCTGGTATCACACTCCATGTGCATGGAATCCCAGATACACTTATGCATACTTGAAAATAGAACTCTGCATCCTGCTAAGCTTCTAAGAGCAGTGGAAAATCCTGTAAAACAGATCCAGCATATCACCAAACAGAAATCCTTTTAAGAAAAAAAAAAAAAAAACACAAACCAAATCAACAAAAAAACCCCCAAACAACAAACTTCTCTTTACTTTTTGAAGTGTTACTATCACATTTGCTGAAGCTAATAATTGTTCCCTGCTATTCAGAGACAAAAGGAAAAATAAACCTAGTCTCCAAACAAAGAGAAGTATAAAGGGCAAGGTAACTAGAACCCATTAAGTAGCAGAGCTAACACAGAAAAACATCACCTAAAAGCTGCTACATCTCTCCATGAAGAACTACCTTCCAGTAGTTCAAAAGGATAAGGAATTAAGTAGAAAAGTAACATCTACAGTAATTTTCCAAGAGAAACAGTAACATTAGTGCATTTCAATTACTACATACGTGGTTCTGCACATACATGGATTCTTACATTTAGGTATTGCTTGTGTTCAGACGTATTTCTCTCTTATTGGCCCCTTTAAGAACTCCTGGCTAGATGCATCTGCTTGGGTGAATGACATGCACATTCCAAGTAAAGGGATAGTTATTTCAAGTCTGGCAGATAAAGCAGTAAATTTCCCTGCATCAAGGAGGAGCATCTAGCAGCCAGATTAACAAATCACTTGACTTATTTGTGAGATTTTGTCTACTTTTCTAATATCCCAACTAAACACTCAGAAGTACAAAGGTAAGGGTTCTTTTTGTTTGGGGGTTTATGAGCCTGTAAAAGCTTCGAAATTGCATTGTCTTACATCCTTACTATTCTCCCTTGCTTCCCTCCAGCCAGGGTACAAGCTTTGAGGCAAGTTATTTATTATGATGACCTATATCCCAGGGCTGGCATTTTTTATCAGGGATACCTTCCACAGATGGAGAAAACCAAGAAAAAGCCGCCACTCACTCCTCTTAAAACATGAAATTCAAATCTGGAATGAAATTTTAAGTAAATGAGAGAGGGGAAAACAGCAGTAAAGGAACAACTAAAACCCAGAACATCCTAGAAGACATGGAAGATGGTGAATGTAATATTTTTGACAAGGGAAGACAAAAGATGCCTTCATAGGTCTTCACAGACATAAATCAATGACAATAACAATGAAGAGAACAACCCATGGCCAGAAACAAACCCAGGAGAGAAAACTGGGGCAGAGCAGAACCTTGCTGTAAAAAACAAAGGGTATAATTTCATCTTTTTTGCACACAGAAATTCCATCGACATAAAATGGCCATCTGATGAATAACACTCCATATAGCTGACACGGGGCATCACATACAGAAATTCTAGTCCAGGTCTCAAAAGCTATATATGGATGTTAACCCGAGCTATATCGCTTCTAATTTGAGAAGCAGCAGGCTATTGGTCCCATGCTCTGTTGCACAGTATATGATAACCATAAACAGAATTTCTTACCAGGACTCTATAACTTACCTACCTCTTTGTGGTGGGTTGACCCTGGCTGGACACCAAGTGCCCACCAAAGCTGCTCTGTCACTCCCCCTCCTCAACTGAACAATCAAGAAAAATTATAATGAAAGGCTCATGGGTCGAGACAAGGACAGGGAGAGATCACTCACATATCACAGGCAAAACAGACTTGACTTGGGGAAATTAAATTGAATATATTACCAAGGAAAACAGAATAGGACAGTGAGAAATAAAATCTTAAAAACACCTTCCACCCAGTCCTCCCTTCTTCCTGGGCTCAACTTCAGTCCTGATTTCTCTACCTCCTTCCCACCCCTGAGTGGCATAGGGAGACCAGGAATGGGGGCTGCAGTCAGTCCATCACACATTGTCTCTGCCACTCCTTCTTCCTTGCTCCTATCCCCTGCTTCAATACGGGATCCCACCCAAGGGAGACAGTCCTCCACAAACTTCTCCAACATGGCACCCTCCCAAAGGCTGCAGCTCTTCACAAACTGCTCCAGGGTGTGCCCTCTTCCATGGGGTGCAGTCCTTCAGGAATACAGTGCTTCAGCTTGGAGCATGGAGCTCCCCCATGGAGTCACAAGTCCTGCCAGCAAAGCTACTCCAGCATGGGCTCCTCTTGCCACAGGTCCACAGGTCCTTCCAGGACCCTGCTCCAGCATGGATTTCCCATGCAGTCACAGTCAAAGAAAGAAATCCAGGTCTAGTTTATGCCTGAGTGTGGTAATAACCATATTTTACCCAACATGTTGCACAGGTTCAGCTTCTTAGTAAATTAGTTTAGTACTTAAGCGGTCATGAATGTGATGAGTTCCCCTAAACACAAGTATAACAGAAAAAATCCCATAGCAAATAAAACTGAAATGAAAAAATAAATAAAATAAATCAAGGTTCTATTCGATAATTACTGATAGAGAATCAGAGAAATTGGTTTAAGTGAACAAAAATATTGACAGCAGGTTCTCTAAAGTGACACATTTCTGTCTCTAGTTAATGTAAAAAGAAAATTTATATAACTGTATAAATATACAGTTAAAAATGCCATTATTTGCTTGGACTAAAAAGTGAAGCTACTGGACTCTAAGGTCAGAAAAATACACGCTGAACTCTTTTAAGGCCCCAACCAGAGCATAGTAACATCGACCTGAGCTTTTGTTCCTGCACTCACCCTTTCTCTTCCAAGTACCTTGGCGATTATATTTTCTTCCACAACCTTTTTCATACTCACATAAAACTACTAAAAGAGAAGGGAGATATTATGTAGTTAAAACTTTTCAGTTCTTTCCAACAAATCCAGGTGCCCTTGATCTGGCTCAAGTCAGATGCTAGATAAATGATGCGTGATGAAAACCTGCACGGAAAGCACTGCAGGGGGTACTTTCCATCAGAGAGTTTCTTCTCAATTTGTCAATAAGGTTTACCACTAACAGTCGCAGTTTTGGTGGTTGACTTTTAACTAGCATCTCTAACTCTCCTACAGAAATATGTTTTAGGAGTCTACACTTCATGTTTCCTAACCTGATCTCAAATCACGTATGTCCTCATTTCATACTTGTTAGTATCATACAATTAGCCTGAAATCTTTAAAATATTATCCCTGAACTAAAGTAAATGATTTATAACAAAACGAAGTACCTATCACTGGGAAGAAGGTGTTACAGACAGCACAGTCAGTTACTTCAGTAGTTAATTACAGATTTTGTCACGTTGAACTATGATTGTTTAATTTCCATAGATCTAAATGGCATATGTCAAAAAAGTCTTTATTCACGATCTTGCAAACTCTGTTCATCATAAAGAGAAGTGTTGCAAAGCCAAGCCAGAAGGTGAGGTTTTATCTGTATCTACGACATAGTTCTAATCTTTCCTGCAAGAAGAAATGAGGCTGAATAGCCTGCAAAAAAGTGAGGTTTATAGTAAAAGAAACCCCATCAACATTCATATTTGTACAGCAACTTTTAGTGTATTTGCTTAAAATACTAAATTAAAAAGTAAAGCAAAACATAATTTTAGTTGTATGTAGTTACATGAGTTTATTTTGAACTCTGGCCAGTTCTGTAATACCTAATATACAGAGTGCAGTATAAGAATAGCTAGACATGATAGCACAGTGCTGAACAGTTATTTTGGCATTGGAGCTTTTTCCTTGTGGGAAGAGCTGTGGAAGAGGTCACACAGTTGTCAGTGGTCCCCCTTCCACAGCCACCAGGATTTTGTACTATCATCTAGGAGCTGTGGCAGGACTAGCTCAGGCACAGCTCAGGGGACAGCATCCACCACCCCACAGCCCAACACCGCTACAAACAACCTCCTGCAGGGCTCCTAAACCAACCACTCAGTTACCCCAACTGCCTGATAATCTCAGCACCTCTTTCCAACCATCTCTGGGTCCCATGCACCAATCCCCAGCACATATTTTTCCCTATCCATCCCAATGCACAGGCCCATAGATGTCGCCCCTCTGATCTATAGTTGTTTGACATGCTGTTCTCTAACAGAACTAGCACTGGCAACAAGGTGCTCCTACACTATTTTATTCTGAGAGCATTTTTTAACCATTCCACAGGGAACTGTGATGGTGTCTCCCTACTGACAGTGTTAGAACATTAGAACACAGTGTGAAAGAGTTGGTATTTGTACTGCATTAATAGCCTAGCTAATGACTTTACTGTTAAGGTAACAGGACAGCAGCAGATGCTGCAATACTTGCCTCCATTTTTCCCCACTGTTCGGAAACACCTCCAGAAGGTCCGAAGAAAAGATGCCCTGTTATGAGGGGTGGCTTGAACAAAGCTGAACTCACGGAACAAGATGTGTGTTCCTTGTCTCACGCTGTTAAAACTGTGGAGATAAAGTCAAAACAAGAACATTAGAAAGCTGAACCAACATGAATGTTCTGGGAACAGCTAGAACAGTAGCAAGAAAACCACTGGCCATTACATTTTGTGAAACCAAATCTCCAAAGCTTATACCCATCTGTTCTCTGGAGAGAAGACTATTTGCAAAAACCACACATTGGAGCTTAATTATAGGAATTAGAGGTTTGTGAAAATAAAATTCATTCTAAAGAATCCCAGCAAGGGGTGTCCAAGAGACACTTATCTGAAAACGATCCATTGGGAAAAAGGCTGGCCAAGAATAACGGTTGTTCATCTGACCAGAAGATGCCCTTTCTTTTAGTACCATTTGAACTTCACTGTTATTCTCATTACAGTTTTCTGTAAATCCACACCCAAAAAAAAATCCTCTTTAACAGAAGCCTCAAGATTTCATTTCTAGGTTACTGAAAGTTGACAGTGTTGAATATATAAAACTTACTGCAGTTGTCATGAAAAGCTGACTGACACATCTCTAAATAACACTTTCCACTAGTGCATTTTGAAAAGAGTAGCTGGTCCATGTCCATTCGACATTCACGTTTTTGTATTTTAGAATAAATTTCTAAAATATGAGTTGTAAGCACTTTAGGCTAACTTATTACAGCAAACATTTGTCTTACAAAGGTTTCTCTGAAGTGCAAGAAGTTCTCCTCTGGGCATGGTAAAGCTCAAGATGCAAGAACAAAAGAAATGCAAATACAAACATTATATACCAAAAGGTATAATGACAGGGTTGCCTCAAAGATAGATTTTGCACATTCTGCTCTGCAGCATGCAAGTGGGACAAAGCTTTGAAACACTCCAGAGAGATCATTAAAAACATTCACTTGGGACAGCAGCTTAACTCGCCCTCATAGGAGAGAATTAATGCAAAGACACAAGTTTACTTTCATCACAGCATATCCTCTCCATAGGTAGCATCTCCACAACAGACAAAATCTGGTGGTCAGTGAACCCTCTCAGTCTGCAATTTTAAATCACCTCTTTAAATATAAATAGCTTAAATCACTTTATCCTTCCTAGTACAGAAAAGGGTTTCAGACTTGAAAGAGAATTATACCAGACAGAGTTGAGCAAAATTTTAAAAGTCACATATCAACTGGGGCTGTGTGTGTGTTCCTGTGTGTTTATGCGGAGAGAAACCAATTCAGTTTTTACAAAAGGAATCATAATTTCTGATTTTTAACGTCCTGGTTCTCAAACACATGCAAGAAAATGCAATTTTTTTGTCATGCTGAAAAGTAGTGCAGAACACAGTTTCTAGCCCACCTACCCAGAAGGAAATGCAACTCAAATAAAATAAGTACAATCAGCTTGTGATTAAGAAACACTCATGATTCTTGAATCCTGGAATTAGGAGAACTCTTTCTGTAAATATCATGGACAAATACAGTATTTCGTATTTATGAAGCATTCTTCATGCATCACTGCTATATGAAAAATTGGCCCAAGAGGTAAGATAAATAAATCATGTGCCAGATCAAAATACGCCAGAATTACATGACTATCACTGCAAGTAAAGAGTATTCATTACAAAGTGCTGGAGCTCACTGCCTTAAAGTGAGTTCAGAGTAAGGGAAAGTAATTTGCGAAAGGTCCCACAAGATGCTTGTGACAAAGCTGGAAATGGAATTTCAGATCTTTTCATCCCAAACCACAGCCTGTAAGATTTTTTTCATTTCTGATTTGCACTGTTATGCTGATGATTTGACAGGCTGATGGAGAAAAGGATACAAATGAAAAAGAAGAAACTTGGTGTAATAGGAGAAGGCAGCTTTCAGAAAGATAACATACATATAGGAAACATTTTAGAAGACAAAGAAGATGAAGGCACAGTGATACAATTACATGCACCAAATTATCCTGCTCTGAACAACTACAGAACATGCAACTTCTGGAAGCAGATCCTGGCACAACTGTAATGGAAAGGTCTGGACATGAAGCTAACATACTGTTAATTCACAGTAGACAGCCCTACCATATTACTCCTTGTTTCTAGTAAGTGAAAATTCAAATCACTAATATTTTCAGCATGGGATGGCTCTAAACCTACCAGGCAGAAGGGTATGATATCATTTGTTATTGCTTACTCAGTTAAAAGAGTGGGTGGATATGTTGGAACATCAGCACACCTGAAGCGCTGACAGCCAAGTGCCCCCAGCTAGCTGAGTAAAAGGATTTTGTTTAACTAAACAATGGAAAGATTTTTCCCAAAAACTCGAGTTGGAAAGCATGGGAGTCAGAATTTTATCCCAGTAAAGATGCTACATTTCAGACACCCCACTTTATAAGTTCCTTTTTATAAGCTGTAAAAGTTCAGCTCAAAGGAGCCAGCCCATGATGGAGCTATCCAGCAAGCAGCCCAATAGCAAGTCAACAGATCTATTCTCAGGCAGGGTTAGGTCTTTACAAGGCACAGGAACAGCATACATTTTGAAAAAAATATATGTTGAAATTCCTTTATCTTGGGTAGATGGGCAGTACCAAAACAACTTGGCCACCTTTTCTTTAACAGCTGCCCAGAGGTGAAGTTACTCTCAATGTGGCAAGCTTACAGGTAAACGCTTCTGGAAGAAAAAGAAATTATGACAACCTAAAGCCATTACAGGTATTCCAACAGCAGGTAGGGAGTATGA
This sequence comes from Pseudotriccus pelzelni, assembly GCA_035584735.1. Classification (NCBI taxonomy): domain Eukaryota; kingdom Metazoa; phylum Chordata; class Aves; order Passeriformes; family Tyrannidae; genus Pseudotriccus; species Pseudotriccus pelzelni. The sequence goes on from JAWMRA010000161.1 coordinate 24,023,183, forward strand.
GCAACACCTTACCTATGACTTTTCTATAAATGAGAACAGATGTCTTCTCTTCCTCTCTTCTGTCTCCTCCTCTCACGGAACAATTGATACCATTAGCAAAGTTAGGTGGCCAGAGCTTATCAGCACCCTTTAGGCATTTAGTGCAGCCATCTGCAAGAGATTCCTTCCAGAAGAAAGCTTTCAACAACTCTGCAAATCTCCAGGCCTCCTATTGCAAACCTAATGGTTGCTCCAGTCCTCTACATTACCAGCAAATAGAGTAGGTAAATTAAAACATTAACGACAGTTACTAATCATGTTATTTTGTTTGTCTTGCTGAAACCAAGACTACAAATTGAACTGAATGTTCTTTAGTTAGCACTAGTTTACTGTGAACACTCATACTTCACACAACTGCATCCTCCGTTAACAAAACAGCTTTTCCCATTCACTTGAGAGAATATCCTGGAGATAGATGAGAGAAGAATAATGCAAGGTTCTCACTTGATGGGAAGTTCTAAAGAAATTTTTACAGTAGGGACTTCAAGATATTTACTTTCTCACTCCTTTCATTTACATGTCCCAAAGCAGCCAAACCACAGAACAGTCTCTTCCAATGCCACTGCTGAGAAACCTGCGTCTTGCAGCACACCCAGACTATGCTTGTAGGATGGCACATGCACATGAGAGGAAGAAAGAAAGTTTTGGAAGAGGACTGGGATAAAACAGCCACAGCTCTCAAATGGCTATGCTGGGAACTCTAGCACTCAGGTGCTGCTTTTCTGTACAGCGCTGCTTTCATAAGGCTTTGTCTTTTGTGTAATTACATTTCGGCAACCTGCCAGAGTTCAGAAACTTTCAAGCACTCTTTTCAAACCTTTGGACTTCTAAATAGATTGTAAAAGTCCCAGGATGCTATGGTAACATCCCAATTGAAACCCACTACTGCACTTAGCCTCTGCCTGCTGAACTCGAGCAAAGCCAAATACACACAATGCAGAGAGAGCCTCAAGACCTCAAGAAGGACAGAAGAGCTTGCCAGGACCCTGCTGTCCCCTTAGCAGGTGCCACCTTTGGTTACCCTGCAAAGATCTGAATGAGCTTACAGGATCCTTCCTCTACTAAATGGAAAAAAAGGAACAATGACCATTATTCCTTAACTTACAGCATTACTGCTCGCATTTTCTATCAAGAGCATGAAGAACGAAGAAAATCACCTTGAAGGCTTATGCTGCTTCTTCAGCATGAACAATTTACACACGTAACTTTCCTTCCCAATTACACAGGTGCCTAAGTCATTAAAACAGAGTTGAGCGTCTTAGGCAAAAATAAGGTAATCGCAAATGCAAAGCTGCAATCAGAGCTTGTCTCTAGACCGACCGAAACATCTGTGGAGAGAAACAGCACAAGAGGATCTGCTGTCAACATTATGTGCGTCCCAGGGTTTGTTTTCTCTTCAAACAGGCTCTAGACTAGCCCTAGTCTGGTCCCACGGACTGAATGCTCATTTGCAGTAGGAACACATCTTCCAGTTTAGCTCCATCTGAAAGGAACCCAGGTCGTGAGCTCCAAGACTGCTTCAGGGTGTGAACCAAAGCACAGTAAGTAGGGATAATCAGGAGTATTAGGATTAGAGACTGTGGTACAATGGGTAACAAAGAATTAGCTCTAGCAATAGAAAATACTGAAATACAAAAGGCTTTAAACCCCAGGTCATATCTGTTGTTAAATCACTCATCCACACAAAGCATCCCCAAGTGACCAATCACACTTACCCCAGGGCTATGCTCTAAAAGAGCAAAGTGAGGTTTACCTTGTCTGGAAGGAGCCCTGAGAGGGAACACTTAAAACTGTAGGCAGCACTGGGGAAAAAGTAATTCATTGCTGTGCAGACTAAATTACTGCTTTACGAATGTAATTTAAGATCATTCTATTCTTCACCTATTGGTTTAAGCATGCTACGCTATTTGCAATATTCAGATGAATCATTGGACTGTTTCTGTAGCTATCCCTTGGAAGGTAGCACAGGACCATTAGCATTCCTCAAGTCAAAGCTGTTGTGTCAAGTGTTTTTTAAAATCCCACAAAAATTAGAGCTTGGGACAATGAAGTCAGCCTCAAGGAAATCACCAGCTTCCTCTAATGAAATTATCAGTGCTTTTTAGGCACTTCCTCCAAAATGTATTAGGAGTGTTATGACAAAACAAATGCTAAAAGTTATTCCTGATGACTGGCTTTAAGGATGTGGTTTTTTAGCAACTAGGCAGATAGGAAATCATTAACACTCAAAATTTTGGCAAGACTGTGTGATGTAACACTGCAAACACAGAGACTGGATTTTCTGAGATCCCTTCTGTCTCACCCATTCAAGTTTGTTTCCCCTGAAAGGTATGGAAAGACAGAACGCAGTGACACAAATTTTAATTTTGTGTTTTCAGACTTTTTGGTATAGGCTCAGGAATCTGTGTGTTCGTAGCAGAGTTAATACAGGTGGTACAGAGATTATCCCACGTACTGGTTTGAAGAAAATGAACGCCACCACCTGTGACACAGCTCAGAGTAGGCAGCGAACAGGCTTTCTTATGTTGCTTTGAAGCAAATCAAACCCTCTGAGACCAGTCTACAGATTCTGGAGAAGGAAAGGATTAAGTGAGTTGCTGTGCTTGCTTGTTATTACCCAGAAACCCTTTATCTTTTTTTAGATTCCCCCCATTAATTTTTCCTATGGTAGGTCAGTAATTTAACATCTCAAGGCTTCCAAATCGCAAGCTAGAATGACCGTACTGTGTTATTTGCCCAAGATTTATAAAAAAAATAAAATTAAAAAGACAAATGGGGGGGTGAGAATCTGTAAAAGCAGAGGCCTTTTGATCAGTGCAGCATCCTGCAGTTTGCTGTAACTCAAGCTGACCATTCTTATATAGTAGGAATTAAGGACTCCCCCTGCCAGGCAGAGCCCTATTAAAACACAATAGCTGCTTGAAAAGGGTAAGCAAGCTGATATGGATATAATAGGCCACATATTGGGGCCCTTTTCTACTGGGAAATAAAGCTTCTTCTCAGAGTTATGAGCTGGGAAGCCTAGTATTCAGGAAGATGGGAAAGGGCATACAATGGAAGATGGTAAATAACCCCGCACAAGTCCTCCAAGGTGCTTAAGGGAAAAGAAGCCTTCACAGATAAGCATCAATCAACCATGACTAGTTCTTTCAGTCTGGTCAGGTACTATTTCAGCCCACATGGTGTTTCAGGGAGTCTGCAAAGGCCTCACTGGTATAAAAGAGATTAAGTTTTTACAGGAGAAAACTGTGCAAGTTGCACATCACAGAAACAGCTGCATGAACACCATTATAACTATTTTTTATGGAGATCACTACAAGTTGCTACCCAGCCTCCCTCAAAAACCCCTGCCTTTTTCTCCCCAAATCTAAAACAAATACATAAATAATAAAACAATCCAGAAGTATAACTACCCAAACAAAACTGCTAACTCTCCAACTAATGTATTTAGTATTTGTTCAAATTGGTCCAACTTGACATTTTGGGGCAAGAAGAACATTCCTTACTGAAACCACCCTATAACCCTCTATATTCTGAGGGAATGGAATATTCAAGTACTCAATAAGCTTCATTATCATACAGCCATGATCTCCATTCGTTGTCTTCCTTTAATAACCAACAAGTATTTCTGCCCTCTCTGTCATGCTGGGGAATTCATTCACTAGCTGCAAGATGCTACAGAAACCATACAGTGAACCTGTGGCAAAGGTGAGAAGATGGTAAAAAGATGAAAAACTATTAAAAACACAAGCAACACAAGGTAGTGTTCAGATTTCCTCTAATCTAACAGCAGTTCCGAAAGTAGCTATGGATTTGACATTGGCTGCAGATGGATTTTGATATCAAAATGTTAATGTCCACAAAAAGAGGAGTATGGATTTGAAAATTATTGAGTAACTGCACCCATCTTGATCTGCTAAGATTAAAGTATACTGCCAAATGAAGGCAAACTGACTCCTTAAAGTCGAGGCCAAAGTATAAGCACAAGTAAGGGCCTGCTTGCTCCATTCTTCATGTAGTCTCCTGTATCTCCTACTGTAGGACAGTTCCATGTTTTATAAATTAAACTTTTAGTTATTTTACAAGGTAGCAGCACAATCAGGTTACGGCTGGGATGTTCCATGAAATACTGAAATATAACTTCATAACTGTTCCAAAGAGATTCAATACTGGTGCCATGCACACAGATCCCATACTTGCTCATTTCAGTCTTGGTTTGAGTGGAGAATTTCAGAAGAAGAAAAAAATTTACAACTAACACTCTCTCACCTATTCAATTGCCTTGGCAAGAACTACAGCACATCAAAGACTGAGCAGCTTCCAGTATTTCCATCATGGCAACAAATGAACCTTGACAAAATTCCTTAGTACAGATGAAGCTACCTCATTTGACATTAATGCTAACTGCATTCAGAGATTGCTTAGCTAAACCATATTTTGCTCACCACGACTGCTTGGTTACAGCACTGACCAGCTACAGTTCATCTAATTCATTTGAAGATACACAATAGGATTAACTTTGTAGGACATGAGGTTACTGCAAGTCTCTAAAGCTAATGTATTCTGGGATCTGTATGGGTTCAACACAGCACAGCAAAGAAAATCTCAGGTTCTCCAAAGACAGTCAGATTTCTAGAAACTAAACTTCTTTGTTTGTTTTTAAAGAAAAGAAAGATAAATGGTTTATCTTTAAATGTTTTTAAAATGCATTTTTCAGACTTGCAAGACTTTCAGCAGTTTGCTATTCATGGAGATGCAGACATAGTTAAGGGATTTTATCCTGTAAAGGATAAGGAATCCTATTATGGGATCTTATCATATCCCATTGCTGCAGGCATTTGCTGATTTTTACAGCTTGGCATATCCAATTTACGAGGAATGTTACATTTGTTGGCCTTGTCCACAGTGGAACACATATACTCTTAGCAAAACAATTAGAAATGCTTCTCAAGACATTCTGTGACAAAACAACATTCTGCAGCCTAAGAATAAATACTACAGTCCTTCCAACAACACAAAACAAATAAACAAAACACCCAACAAAAAAACAATCCCAGCTTCAGTTCTGGTCCATCTTTCCTTAAAGATATTTCTGGGAAAAATAAAGTGTTCCTCAAACTTACATTACTTTATTCCAATTTAATAGAAAGTCTTATAAGTTTAGACAGATGGAAGCCAAGAACTCCAAAAGTGATCTCCTATATATATAAAGTAGGCTAGACCCATGCCAAAGTGCTTCATTAAAACAAGAACTAAACCATGTGAGTAAGTAATACAAAGAGAGTTATAGCCAGTGATGAAGTTATCATGCATCCAACAGTGGTTCTCTTACAGCTTGAGACACCAAAGGCTTTATTGGAAGAAACAGTATGTTCAAAAAATGTATATTCCTAACAGAAAATGATAACACTATGCCTTGTAATTCTTAAGAATAATTTCAAAACCCCATATGTAATATGGAAAAAAACACTGATGTGTACCAAACTTTCTACTCTGTTAGGTTTTTCCAAAGCTGCTATTCTCCTGTGCATTTCTACTTAATCCCAGTTGCCAATTTCACATTACTGAAACAGTTTTCTTCAAAACATTTACAGAAGCTGCAGAAAATCCAATCCTTGCAGCATGTGACCAAGCATGAAGTGAGATTACTGCTTTATATACACATTGCAGATTGTATGCAAAAGACTGTAAATAGTCCCACTACATTTGTTGTGGATATATCAACATTTATCTTTCTCATCTTTTCCTATATATTCCAACAGTGACTCAGCAAGCACAGCTAAGCAGTTTTCCAGAATGATGGAGAAAGATGCTTGTCAAACAGTGATGTCAGCACTGAATACCTATTTTGCATCCTGGTCAGCTATACTACAGACCTTTTCTCAGTGGAAGATGGACAGTATAACATTGTCAGAGTTCACCAATTCTGACTTGAGGGCTTTTTTACTTTTGCAAGGACACAAACAAAACCACAGCAGAGATATGTGATAAGAAACTCAAGAGATTAAAAAAAGCAGAGTAACAGAGAAAATAAAACTAAACAAAAGACCCGGCGGCATCGAAAAAGGATGTAATAAGCACTATGAAATACCCAATGGATGAAATGAGTTATGGCAAAACAACCACAAAGAGAGCATATAACGAAGACTCTAAAGATTTTCTTCAGAACAGCAACGACTTCCATATTTTGTTGTACTGCCAAATGCAGACTGTGGGATGGACTGGGAAGTAGAAAAACTTCATCACAAATGCACAAAATAACGAAAAATTACTTCTCTATTACTTTCTAATTGAGATCAGACAGATCAATTTTCAGTATATTCGCGGATTTTGTCCTTTCCCCTCTCTCCCTAAATTATCCAGACTTGTTTAGTAATCATAAAATCATAGAATGGTTTGGGTTGGAAGAGACCTTAAATATCATCTAGTTCCAACTTCCCTGTCATGGGCAGGGACACCTTTCGATAGACCTGGTTTCTCAGAGCTCCACCCAATCTGACCTTAAACACTTCCAGGGCTGAGGCATCCACAACTTCTCTGGGCAACCACTTCCAGTGGCTCACCACCCTCACAGTAAAGAATATTTTTCCTAATATCTAATCTAAACCTACCCTGCTTCAGTCTGAAGTCATTCCCCCTTGCCCTGTCACTATATGCCCTTACAAAAAGTTGCTCTCCACTTTTCTAATAGGCTTCCTTAAGATACTGGAAAGATGCAATAAAATCACCCCAAAGCCTTCTCTTTTCCAGGCTGAACAATCCCAAAACTCTTAGCCTTTCCCCGTAGGAGAGCTGCTCCATCCCTCTGATCATTTAAGTGGCCTGCTCTGGAGTTGCTCCAACAGGTCAGTGTCCTTCCTGCGCTGGGGACCCCAGACCTGGGTGCAGTACTCCAGTGGGATCTCACTAGAGCAGAGCACAGGGGCAGAATCCCCTCCCTTATCCTGCTGGCCACGCTGCTTTGGATGCAGCTCAGAATACATTTGGCTTTCTGAGCTCCAAGTGGACATTGCTGCATCATGTCCAGCTGCTCATCCACAGGCACCCCCAAGGCTTTTTTGGCAGGGCTACTCATGACCTACTCATCCCTCATCTTGTATAAATTCACATATTGGAAGTCACAAAAGTCTGGTTTTAACTCCCAGCTGGATTCACATAAACATCACCAAATTTGTACCAGCAACATCAGCAATTATGATGAAAAGCAAAAAAAAAAAAAATTGGAAGCATAAACAGAATTATGCAATAATAATCACAGAATATTCTGAGTTGGAAGGGACCCACAAGGATCATTAAAGTCCAACTCCTGGCCCTGCACAGGACCATCCCCAAGAGTCCTACCATGTGCCTGAGGGTATCATCCAAATGCTTCTTGAACTCTGTCAGGCTTGGTGCTGTGACCACTTCCGTGGGGAGCCTGTTCCAGCACCTAAACACCCTCTGGGTGAAGACTCTCTAACATCCAACCTAAACCTCCCCTGACACAACTTCAGCAATAATTACAAATTAAAACTAGCCAGAGGATAGTACATTCAACTCTAGTCCAGAGAAAAATCACAGACACAGTTAACTCAGATAAAGTCTAAATGCTTGTACCATTTGCCACATTATTGGACTTCAGCTTTTGGAAAATTTCCTTTTTTTCCCCTCAGTATTATCAGCCATCAACACTGCCTGTATGCAACTGGCTTTACCTAAAGAAAGCTCAGCTTCATGGCAAATGTGAGGCCTTTCAATCTTCAAGGCTGTAAGAACCAATATAAACATACCCGACTACATAAGGTCTCCATAGAGTAGTCAGCCCACTTCTGCTGCAACTGTCCTGACAAAGAACACAAACAAATATGTAATTTCTGTGATGTAAAGGAATAGGGAAGAAGTGGGCAAAGACTGCTCTGCTACCCCAGTGAATACATACTAGGAGCATCGTAATCTGATCACACTGCCCATGGAAGTTTTGATTGCCTCTCTTCAAGGAGCAAGGGCACAGAGCAGTGTATAAGTGAAGAGTTATCTGTGGATAACTACCCTGTGCTGACAGGATGCTGATATCAAGTGCTAACATACATATGGCATGGCAAATCCTCCAGATTTTTCTGTCACCAAAACAGTAAAGTAAGTTTCCTGAGTGGAGTATATTACCACATACAGCATCACTGGTAAATACTGTCTTTAAAGTTCAATTTTATGTTACTCCTTTGCTACAACTCTTCCAAGAAAGTCCTGTTTACCAAAGAGATTCCTTTTGTTTTTATCCCCCCTGTATTGCTTTGCAACAGAGTATCTACTGACCTGTAAGATTCTCGAGTACCTGGGAAGAAAATACTACATTTTCTGATACATTGGCAACATGTACAAACTACAGTGGGAATCAGTGTGTTATTGCCATTAACACATGCATTTTTTCCAGCTGTTTACTCAACAACAGTCATCCCAATCAGCATATCTGTCAGGTTAGGACTTGTTGCAATGTTTGTTACAAAAAAACAACTCTGGGAAAAATCAGGAATTCATAGATCCTGTCTGTCATATGAAAATCCCAACGCTGTTTCTGCTGTCAAGTAATTTTGTAACTAAAAACATCCCACTTCAGGTGGCAGATCTACAGATTCCAGATGAAATTCACAGAATTTAAATTATAAATAAACTGATTTATCCACAATCCCCAGATCTCCCATAGCTCTCATACAAAATGCATACCCCACGCACAGTAGACAGGGGGTACTGAAATCCCATTTCTAATATGGACTGGGGAAACTTACATTAGGAAGAGAGTTTGCTCTTCTGACAACTCTTCTCTGTAGAGAATGCAACAAAGGGACTTTTACAGAAAGGCTTTGTGTCCGTTAACAACATTCTTAGTGGAGAAATATGTATTTATTTGTAGGTTCCCCAGAAAGATTTATCAACAAATTCAGTCCTGCAAATCTGTGTGGCAAAGAACTTTGAAAATGTCTCTCTCATAGTAATTTATTCACATTAGCTGCAAAATCTACTCCTCAGAGCTTCTGGCACAAGTGCTGTGTCTGAGTTCATATATTCATCCTCTTGCCACTGGTAACTGAAGAGCAAAGGAGCGGCAGACAGCAGTCTTATGCAGTGCCCTAGGGATCAAGGAATCCCAAGCAAAAGCCTGTCAGGAACCATCAAGCACATTATCCCAGCTGAGATTTTCAGCCCAAAGGGCGGCTCCACAGCTAGGTCGTTGACAGCAGCAGCTTGATACCGATCACATGGCTCAGTGCAGTCTTGCACTGAGCATAATAATTTTGTCTTTTTCTCTCCAGAGCAGAAGACGTGTAGGAATCCTGAGAGCATCTGAGAAACACATTAAATGGTTTTTTTGCAATTGCTCATAAGATTACATGAGAGAGAATATCAACATTTTATGTAATATCCTAAAAGAACTGTTACCTCCCAGATGCTACTGATTTGGTCAAAACACACAGAACTAACACCCAAAAAAACCCCAGCAACCAATGCCCCTCCCCCAAACAGTCACACTGAAAAATTCTAATGAATGGATCCATCTCTCAGAAAGGGAATCCAGCACAACTTGTCAAAGCCCTAAGGACCTTCTCACTACTGTTTGTAGTTTGTACAAACTTTGCTGTTTGTACTATAATCATACAAAGCACATAGACGACATTCTACAATGCTCGATGCTGTAAAGTACATGCAGCACAATATCACTTCTGTCTTGAAGAGCTTATGCTATCCCTGCAAACAAGACAAAACAAGTTACTCTGAAAAGGGGAAAGACGCAGAGCAGATGACAGCAAGATGACGATGATGATAAGGCCTGCATACACGGATGCAAAGAAAAAGAAAATCAATGGCTCTAAGCTAGCTCTAAGAATCTCTCCTTTTTATAAGCAGATAATTCAGCTTATTTCCAGTTACCAATTAAGGTTGTCTTCAGTGAGTGGCTTAGTTCTCAAGGGCATCCCATCTGTCTTGTTCCTGGCCCTTCCCCCTCTCCACTCCCCTAAGGCTACTGAGACTTTTTTTGAAGAGAAGGACATTGTTTACTCCATAGATTTATTTCTGTAATGTTGTATAGCAATAAAGGACTGAAAAAGCCAAAAGTTTTTCTGATATCAAAGCCTGTGTCTTTGCCAGAGAAAGCCAAGGGAGCAGTATCGTATTTGTTGCTAAGAAAAGAGTTGAACGAATTGTTCCAGCTAATCCAGACAGCAAGAGAAAATGAGGTAGTTGATAATTCTCATCATGTTAACATCTTCCTACTCAAGAATCTCAAACTACATAGCACTGGCAGTCCTGTTACTCTGAGAAAAGCAAATGTTCCTTTTGTAAAACAGGGCTCTACACAGTGCAGAGATGGTATTTTGAACTGCCAGGCACACAGCAGACCTAAAAGCGGTATCTGACCCCCAAGCTCCTCAAACACACACATCACAAATGCCTTCTCAGATAAATACTGTTAAACTGTCACACAAGAACCAGCAGGGGCATTCAAGTTAGAGCCAGCAGAAACATCCTTTACAGAAAAAGCGGATCTCAGCCAGTTTGCAGAGTCCAATAGAGTAGTGCTGCATCTGCAAGCTAAAAGCAAGATGTCTTTCTCAGTCATGCTCCGGCTGGCAGGTGGTCAGGAGACATTTCACCAGAAACAAAAGAAAAGAAGTGTTTTGGGATAAGGATACACACTCAAAAAAAATGCCCTTTCCTGTTTCTCCAGTTCATTTGTGTTCGGTTTATCAAAAAAAACCAAGGAAAGTGATGGGAAAAAGAGTTTCCTGACCAAGGTAAGTTATTTCTGGTTATTATTTCAGAGCTTTCCAGACAGTCTTGAACAGAGTAGCATATCTACCTGCATGCTGAAAGAAAAGTCTCAGGCAAAAGGTTAGCCTAGAGGAAAAGCAAAATTTACTGGTAGGAAGTATCTCTGTCTGTTTTTTTTTTTTTTTTGCTGCCTCTTCCAGTTGAAATGAAAAAAAGACACAGACTGCCTTTAAGATCCCAGGAAATATAAAGTGGGATGCTATGCACATTCCCTCTGCATGATCAAATGCATTAACGTGGGGGCCCTGGTTTTTTTCAGTATAGGAAAGATCAAGAAAACAGGATGATAAATAATGTATAGGAGGGACATGTCCCTTTAAGATATGTTGGCACAGACATTAGGCTGGAAGAAGTAAAGCAGCACTAGTGTGTAATTACACAGAGGGCTTTCAAGAGTCTGTATTTCATGGAGATTCAAAAGCAGAGCAGAGACTTCTCAGGCTTGAAATGAACAAATATCAGTAGCATTTCAGCATATCTATAAAATAAAGATCAGTCCTCAGAGAGGCATAATTTTACTTGTTTACCTAAAAGAGGTGGATTAATTGGCAGAAGGGTGATTGATCCCTATTCCTGTAAGGGTCAGGAGTGAGTCAGATGAGGGGAGCCTCAAGGTACTCCCAAGATTGAAAGCAGATGTCCACACGATTGGGACAAATGAACAATAGAATAAAGTGGGAGAAAAAACTATGCTTGAAGACTAAAACTGTCCTGTAAGAAAAAGTGTAGAGATGAAGGCCAGCCCTCTGCAATCAGCAATCCCAGTACTAGGTGGTGGATAGCAGTGAAATACATATCCAATTTTATTTCTCAGAAACAACTGGAAATACTCGTTGCCAGCAAAACACTTACTGCTTGATCCATATAGAGCTACGTGACCACATAATTTTCAGTTCTGAAATTTCACTCAGGTAAACTAATCCCAACAAAATTTTCTTAATTACCCAGAAAAATAGTGGTTGTAACTGGCTTAAGGACTTGAAGTAACTCAGAGTAAGGCGGAGCATTGCAAATGCATGATGGAAAGGCCATGGTTGATCTTCAGTGGTGAATCCAGCAGGAGAGGTCCATGGAACACCACTCTGTTGAACAGCATGCCCTCTGATAGAAGTTTGAAAATACCTAACACCCATCCTTGACAGACTAACATCATAATTTCTGAAAGGTTACAGACGTCATTAATTTACCCCATACACACTTAAAAAGTCCCAAGGTACTTGCTTGAGCCTGCCTGCTGGTTTTCTAAACCTTGGGCTTGGTCTCTAATTTTAAGTGAACATAAATCGATAAAGGACATTGTGAAAAACTGGATGCCCTAATACTAAGTCCCTTCATCTCAAATCCCTGCAGCATACTTCAAAACATGCACATTCCAATCCTTTTCCTTAGAAAAACCTGGAACAAGAAAAGCACTGGGAGAGTGCCCACAAACCTTCTGGAATCTCACAACTTATCTTTGAGTTTGAAGATGCTGAGACTGAAGATCAAGCTTATTTGCTTGGGAGAGCAGCACGGCCTTCAAAGCACAGCCTGAACAACAAATGTTGACAGTTGAGAGAACGAACAGAAATCTATTGGGCAGTGAGGGCTCACCACTAAGCCCTGGGAGCCACAACATATGACACTTGCATAAAAGGAAAGTTTGCATTCCAAGTCTACCTACACCCATATATCCTATCATTTATTCTCCACTCCTAATGAAGAACCCCACATTTTAAATCTTCACAGCTCTCCATACTACTAAGCCTATTTGTGCTTTGGTTCAGGGACACAGTTTGATCTGCTAAATTTCAGACATATTATAAAAGAAAAAAAAAAGAGAGAATGACTAGTTCTATATTACAGAACGAATGAACATGCAACCTTTTCCTGTCTTTCATGAAATCAGAAACTCCACAAAACACTCAGTGTGAAACAAAAAGCCATTGAAAAAAAATCATATCTTTGAAAATAAATGGGAAAAACAAGATCTCCAGCACTTATCAGAGAGTTGTGCTCTATGGTGAGAGTTTTGTTTATCATAGCGGTCAGAAGGTTAAAAAAGGCCCCGAAGTGTCAGCTTGAAATTAGGTGCAGACAAAATCCAATCTGGAGAGATGCTTGCATGACAATTTCAGCTGGTTATTTCAGAGCCACCTTGCCTTCAACTCTGATAAAGAAATCCTGTTGGTGGGTGGAGGTCACTGTAGTCACACTCTTTATCTTAAGCTCTTGTTTACTGACTATTCTCTCAGCTGACTAATGTCAGTATGACCTTCTGTGGACAGAAAGCCCACAGCTTTTCCCTCAAGAACCTTTTTGCTAATTAGTAGAAAGAGATTATCTGTGCTCATGTTCAGTATTTAAGGACTTATTTTAAGGGAGGAAGAGGCATTCTATTAAAGCATTCAACAGGACAACAATGACAAAAGGAGAAAAACAGTTCAAATTCATATTCAGAAAAAGAAAGAATGAGTGCTGCTGAAACCAGTATCTGCTTTTGATACTAATAGTCCTGATTAAGACAAGCAGAATTTGATTTTCTGTCAAAATGTTTTTAAAAGCTCTGTTCCCCAAAGCGATTGCTTCACATGAATGTTTGTAATAGAAAAGGTACTGAACTGTACGAAACCCACGCACGTTTCCGAAACATGCTCGGGCAGCCCTTGGCTAACCCAGTGAAATCCAGCATTCACAACATAATCAGCATGTGTCCAGCTCCATCCTCCATGTGCCTTGTCTTTTTCCAAATGCCCCCCTCAGGCTGGTCCTATTGGCAGTGTCCTGCTGTACTTACTATTCAGTGAAGAACCTGGCAATGCCATACTGACTAATATCTTCTCTGTTCTCCAGCAGCTGGCTCACTGCATCCTCCATGTATGTGAGGACATGTCTTTGAGCTGCAAATAAAAGACAGTAAGAGACAGAATTAGGATACAAAGAGCCTGCAAAGCCCAGAGCCAGACAAGCCCAGTTGTGCTGGGCTTTACACAACAAGCCAATAAGCATTTGCTCCCTCAATGAGAGTAGAGGTTTCTCTCTCCCAGATATGGTTAGTAAGATTCCTGACCTAAATCCTGCTTTCCTTTCTGTCTACACAGAGTTAGTCATTAACAATGCTGACCCTTTTTTAGAATCCCCTGAGATTCTGGTATTGAAGGGAGAGGATAAAAAGTTGTGAGACTGCTTCACTGGAAAATGCTCACTCAGGAGGAGTTCCTGATCTGTGTTCTGAGTCATAGCCATCTTTATAAACAGATCATCGAAGATGTTTCGATGGGCTGTTGCAAAGCTTTGGGTGTTCCCTGCCCTTCCCTCATTACCAAAGCCAAGTAGCTCTAAGGTTGTTCTGTAAAGGTTTTTTCCTAAAGGTGCAAATAAAAGTACATCTGTTTCCAAACAAGCATCAGTGAGTGTGGCAGGTGGGGAAGAGGTCTCCGTGCCAAAAGAGATTTATATTGCTCAATAGTCAGTCTCAAATCACTGCCTGCCAAACACGAGGGAATTTCAGAAGCGATGGATCTGTCACTATCCAACCACAGAATGCCACTCACTTTATAAGACTCTTGAGTAAAGGCAATTCAGTAAAACACAAACCATTTTGCTGCTTCTATAGGGGGCAGACTGTACAAATCAAGCACTTGCCAGGGAGGAAGCAGCACAGATTTGCCACTGAGTCCCTTTGATGTTTTTGGCTAGAAACCAAGTTGGAGCAACAAAGAGCCGAGTCTGAGGTGATGTGCCAGCACCAAGCAGTAGACTTTCCAAATCTACAACTTCAACAATCAGAAGGCAAGTTACAACGAACCCAGGAAAATCATTCCTAACCTGGAAAGCACACAAAGCCTGTTCCCAAAGCACACACCTCCATCCTAAACATGTACGCTACTGCATCTTTGCAAGTAGTGTCGTGTCCTAAAAGGAGCAGGAGAAATCCCTTAGGGAACATAGGAAAGGCAAGGGCTGTTCTTGCTCCTTGCCAATCTGCTCCAGACTTAGCAGCATTATCCCCTCACCAGCAACTGGCCAACTCAGACCCACACAAATATTCTTCAAACCATTTTAATTTCTGCTTAATATCCTGGTAAGCATCAAGGCTGCACCACTTGATTCACAGCATGTAAGTCCCTTTCATCTTAGTGTGGGGCAGGTGGACTTCAAGAGAGGCTCGGAAATGATTATTCCCAGTGGATACAGTGATTAAAAGTATGTATGAATATTGATTGCTATCAGGGGATTTCTCTGCCTGGAACACTTTTCAGGACAATGGTAAAATTGGTTTAGCACACCCTGGAAAATACCTTGCAGCTGATAGCAAAATGGTGAGCCAAAGGTTTAAAGATATTATCTGGCACTAAAAGATATAGGGTGTAGCTTTATTTAATTATTTTAATGTGAAGGAATAAATTTAATTTATGTGAGTGATTAAAGAAAAATAGCTCTGCGCACCTGTGTCCCCTGAGGGAAGAATGAGTCGTGCAGCTCAGTCATAGGCTCAAGATAGCAGCAACTGTGTAACTTGACTTCAGCCCATCCTTCCTCCCTCCTCTATTGCAGTCCATCTCACACTCCGCAACCGTGTTCCCAGGCCCCTCTTGAGCTGTCAGTGGTACCAGATCAAGCCAGGAAATGGTACTAGCAGACAGGTTTCCTCTCATCTCAGCCTGCACTAAACCTCTGCTCAACTGCAAAGCCATTCTCAAAACTTTCTGGGGAAGTACACACTGCTATATGAACCATATTTCTGTTATTTTGCTTCTTTAGAGTCATAAGCCTCTCTCCTAAAAACCTATCGGAACAGACAGGCACGGTCCCACAATGCTACACAGCACAATGGAGCTGACCTCTAACAAACACCTTTGAATCTGTTCCTGGAGAATAAATTAACTTCCAGCATAGAATTTTAGACATTTCTGTCACATTTCAAAATGTACAGAAATACATATAGGTCACTATTAAATACAGCAGCTGGTAAAAGAGTATTTCTGTTAAGCTTTTTGTTGCACAGCAGAAGGATCCTGGCAAAGAGCCTCTCTCCCTATTTCCCAGAAGGTGGGTAGAGGTGTAGGGGAGGGGAAAAAAATCTGTGAACAGACAAGCTGAAAGAAAATAGCACTTGCAATCCCCTTGAGAAGTCCCCCTCTTTGTCTCTTCGGCTGCTGTGTTGTTTTCCAGGTAGCACTGTTCACACTGCCAAACAAAATTCCAGCTCTGGCTTCCTGTTCACTGACTCCCCAGTTCCATGGAACGATGCAAGTAGTAAGTTTTATAACCCAACTAACTCTACCCTACACAGAAAAGTCAAACAAAATGTAATTTGCAGGCAGGTTTTAGCAAGCCAGAGAGGTAAAATAAAGTGCCAGGAGTCTGGTTATAGCAAAAGAATAGTTCCTTAATTTATACAAATGGTACTTTCCACAACAAACACTGGAATCATACAGGAACATTAACTATTTATGCAAGCATAGTCAAAAATCTGTGGG
This sequence comes from Pseudotriccus pelzelni, assembly GCA_035584735.1. Taxonomy (NCBI): domain Eukaryota; kingdom Metazoa; phylum Chordata; class Aves; order Passeriformes; family Tyrannidae; genus Pseudotriccus; species Pseudotriccus pelzelni. Next base: position 24,039,490 of record JAWMRA010000161.1, read on the forward strand.
GTTCTGTGCAAAATTACGAGATGACTCATATGTTTTAATACTTTTTGAAAATTCAGGGACAATGATGCATTGGTATACATATTGCTCATATTTTTGAGGCCTACTTTGCAATAATAAGGCAGCAAGTCCAAATCAGAATGTAAAGCCCAAATACTCATGCCACTGTACTATTACAGCTTGTTGTCTCTAATAATTTTGTTCCTGACAGAACTCCAGTATACTGCAGCTTCCACACAGGAAGTGATACATCAGGGCATCATCCTCAGCACTTATTTGTTTACGGCTTATTGTAACAAAAGCTCCCTATTCATACAAAACTTTTCAATGCAACCCATATTCTGTAAACTCTACTCTGGAATTCCAGGCAACTACCACAGTCAGTAAGCATGCCTGCCTCACTCACCTGGTAGGTGCTACTCTTTGCTCTCAGATTTAAGAACTAACAGGCAGCTTTCACAGAGGGATCTGACAGAATAAGTTCGCAGAGGCAGCCCGTAACCTGATGTTAAGTAAATACCTGTGAGCAGAAGATCTTAATTCTTATCACTAAAGCACTAGCAATGATGTTACACTTGGAGCCTCTGTCCAATCAGTACAGCTCCTCCAAAGCTGGATCCTGCAGCACTTAAGAGAATGGTCTCTGACACTGTCACCACCACACTCACGTGCTCACACCCCACCATCACTCACATGGCCAATGTTTAAAATGAATTTTGGAATGAATGCATTTTTGGCTCAGAATCAAATTCAGGGCTGAGCAGTGGCTGTTCAATTCAAGCTTGGCCAGACCAAGTTATACAAATCCGTTCCAGCTTACAAGTAAAAGGCACAATGAGGATTACATCCACAGTCAGTCCACAGTCTCATTGGACTTCTCTACAACAGATTAGACAAATCACAACTAATTCCATTTAGCCATAACCACACAAAATAATTTCACATACATATTTAAAATAGCAAAAAGTCTTTTTATAAGACACCAAATTACTTGTTTTGATTTTGTTGTGAGGAAAAAAAATCCACTAATTTATATGTTTTATTACAAACATGTAAGAACAAGCACTGATATTTTGAAAGTCTTGAAGGAAAATTTAATGCAAATAATATCACTATATAAAACCCTATAAATGCACCAAAATTCTCAAAGACAGAAATTCAAGAGGAAGGAAGGAAGGAAGGAAGGAAATACATGTCACCTTTAAGTCATGATACTGCATATATGTAATGGTTTTATTATCAGCAGTGTGCAGGAATGGAGAGGATCAAGACCTTGGAATTGTCACAGTACTGTTTGCATCAGTTACATGATAGCTACTTCAGCACACATTGGCAACTCCATCATGTTAACCATACTGGTTTTGCATATTATTTTCCCAGTTTTCCATCCCCTAATGCTACACTGATAAGAAGCTTCTTCTTCCAACAAGACTGAGTTTCCTAAAGGCAGAGAAGAAAAACTGAAGATTAGTATACCAGCACACTTACCAAGAAGGGATGCTGCCTGTCATACTTGAAAGGAATAGTAAAATATGGGATGACCAGGAGATGTCATTAAAAATTACAGCAGATGATGCAAATTAAAAATAAAGTGTGCCAAATAACCTGAAGAAAAAGTATGATTGGAATACAGTGGTAAAAGATGTATCACATCCCTTGTTTAAAGAAGCAGCAGAATAGAGCCGTACAGGTTACTTACAGAGGCAAGTCCTTATTTATAAAATTGTTATCAAATCACCTAATACATTACTGCTTAACTCTTCAGGAGAGATGACTTCTTCTGGAACATGAGCTGTCTATCAAAGCAATCCATTCTGTATGCACACAAGAGGGCTTTTAGGGCTTTTATTTTTATGGTGGGTTCATTCCTGGCATAACTGCATATGCTGAAAAGTCAAGAGCAGCAATCCCTGGATAATAAGACCAGCTTTCATTACTTATTTGCCTCCTCCTCAACTGAAGTGCTGAAAATACAGACTACTTGATGCAATTAATACTGTAATTCATTTCAGTTATCAGAAGCTCAAGAGCATAACGAGCTTTAATGAATCTGAAATATTTCTGGCATTTTTTGATCTCTGAGAGCATAAAGCAATAGCTAAATTCCCTTTCAGATTTTACTCTAAATTGGAGCTTATCTAAAGACACTGCTGTATTATACACATTGGAAAGGCACATCAATAGTAACACAAAATCAATTTCATGCAAATATTACCAAAACAATAATGATGCAAGTGAGAAATAGTAAGGATGCATATTGCAAGAACAAAATCACACGAAATCTGGAAGTTTTTCCAGCATTCATGGTCTTTCAGAATGCTCTTTTTAACCTTTCAGATATCCTTAGGGTCTTAATCTCTTCAGATATTGCTAAGAAATGGCCTGAGAACGAGAAGTATATATAAACAAAATAATCAACCTAAAAGCTGTATCACTGTACAGCTGCAGTTCCTTCCAGCTTTGCACAGCTTCACAATGTAATTTCCTAGTAACCCTCAAAAACAAACTCTTTTTTGAAGGACAGAACATGTAACAAAGTCCAAGTAGACCTTGTCATATCTCTGGTTGTCATACCAGAGATAACACTACAATGTGAGACATGCACTGTTACTTGGGAACACATGCCAAGTGGCTACACAGCACAGCTACAGCATATTTTGAGTGTTCACCATTTCAAAACCACTTTCAACAAAAAAATTTAAGAAATGTTTCCATTTATAATTTAATCTTGACCATAACTGAATATTTGTTTCAAGCAATCAGCATACTAGTCACAAGCCATGACATTGTACTCTTTTGGTTTGTGCTCCAGGGGCTGCACACAGACTGACTTAACTGCCCAAGTCCTTCCAGCAGACACCTCCTGCAAGATGCCACACAGCTGCCAGAAATCACCACCTCACCAAAGCAATCTTCGTTTTTAGGTTTTGTTTTTTGTTTTAATCTAAACTTATGCGGTGTAATCATTAACATTGTGGAAGTAACTGTCATTCCAGCTTGTTATAAGGTATTAAGTAGCCTAATGGTTCCCTATCTATTCATACTCAGAAGGACATATGCAGAAGGACTGTGTACTTTCCAGTTCTGGAACTCTACACAGGTCAGGATCAGGTTTCACCTGTACCTTTCAAGCTAAGATGGAAGTCCTGTGGAGCAATAGCAGGTTTGGGGATGAAACCTCCATCTTTTGGAGAAAGTATTAGATGGAGTCTAAGAGGATTCAAATTTAACTAATATTTCTAGAAGCAAACTCACACACATCAGTGGGGAAATAATTAATCTTCCACATTACTGTTCTATCTGTACAACAGAACAAGAAAAAAAAAAAAGGGCATTCTCCTCTTTTTTTAGACCATGAGTTCTTTCAGCCAGACTGCTTCATACCAGCTCATCAAACTTCCTGCTGCTAAGAGGAGACACAGTGTCAGCCGAGATATCTGGATAACAATGTAGCCCAGACATTGATTATGCTGTTAAAGAAAACAAGTGTACTTTGACCTTCCAGCTCAATATTTCTTAAAACTGTTCACAAGAAGAGTACACCCCGGGCACCTGCAAAGCTTCTACACAACTGAAGGTCTCTGTTGGGAGCTACTCAGTTTTGTAACTGCACAAATGTTCTTTCTAACCATTGAACCCTGAGACCTTCTATGAGAGAGATGAGGAAACACAATCATGTTTCTGGCACTTAATAGTCCCATGCTTTATTGATAAGACACTTCCTAGCAGAGTATTTGCGTTCTTACATCCCTTATACTGGCAAAGGAAGAAAAAGCACATCCTGGAGTCGGGAAGTAGAGGGGAGGAGAATACAGAGAAAAATAAAAGTTCAGAAAATTACAATAGTCTACTGCTTTTTCTCCATAACACAAATGGGGAGTGAGGAAGGAATACAATTTAAAGCTTCAGAAGACAGCTGCATGAGCAGAAGAATACCCTGAGTGCTCCACTGCCTGCTATAAATAACTGAGCAATCACTAGTTATTAAACCATAATGAGGAAAGCATGAAAAAGTGTCTCAAATATGCCTCATTTTGCCTACTGTAGTTCCAGTCTCATCCATCAAATGAGAAACACATTTTCATCACTATGCCCAAACAATAACTGTTTATTCAGTGTTTAAATCACTGTTTAAATGTTACAATATCATCTTCACTGTAGCTTTTCTGGCACCTCTGCAGACCTCATCTTTCCTATTCAGTGAGTATTGATCATCTCTTTTCTTCTACTTACTGTCTCATAATCATTGTGGCATGAGACATGTTGCCCTGATTTCTATTTTCCAGGAGCTCTGGCATACCAAAGCTTTGCAATTATTTTTCATCTTAAGTGAATGCTTAATTCTCTCCCTTTTCACTTCTACTTTAACTCACAACTGCTTTTATGTGGAAGAATCATCTCAAACAGAGGGAAAAAAAAGGGGGGGAAAAGTAATGCATCAAGTAGCATGTCAGGTTATTCTGTCTCCTCAACTTATGTGTTGGCCTGTTTTTGATAGTGGAAAACGGAAAAGGGGAAAAAGAGATTAGGTGAAGTTTGCCCACACTGGGTCAGAAAAGTGCCATCTGATCTGGGAGACACAAAGAATAACTTATGTGGCAGCCTAGGGCAGCAGAACTTCTGAATGAAATTATAGAAAGTGAAAGTTATCACAATTGCTTACAATCCCACTTCAGACAACTACATTAACAAGGCTTCGAGGCACACAAGAACAAATCCAAACAACAGTCATTTCAGAATGCCAGGTCCACCTAGAAAAGTTAAAAGCAACTTAGAAAACACAGAGGAAGCTGTGTTTATTTAGAGGGAGAGGAGGAGTTTGGGGTTAGGTTTTTTGGTTTCTAACCACTTTCCTGCTGCTAATACACAATGTTTTGCTTAGGATCTCTGAGCAGTTTGGTAAGTTACAAAGTCTCACAAAGGCAGAAACATTGTTATTGGTAATATTTACAGTTAATACAATATCATCAGGTAGCAAACACTTTTTCCTCTCTAATAGACAACAGATATTGGGATCTAAATTAGAGGTCACACCAAGTGACAAACCAAACAGACTTTTATACAAGTTATTCCTCAACACACGTGTGTCTTTTTCTGACCCCAATACCAGAAAAATTGAGAAGGTTGTACAAAATGAAAAGGGAATTCCAAATCAGCATGTGGAACAAAGATAAAAGGAGGCTCACTTAAGTGACTAGTAAAGCTGCTTGCACCTAGCAATCTTTCACATCTCTGAGAAGACTCATGTGTCAGCTTCAGATGCGAAACAAAAAACTGATTTATTCTTACACTTTAAGTATTTTTAGTCTGCTTCCTAAATCATTTTGAGTGATTCAATCCTTACTGACAAGTTTCAAGTGCCTGTTTCATTAAAAACAATTAAATGAACCTAAAACCAACTTGGCTTATTAGAAAAGAATAAAAGAAATTTTGCAAGTTTCAACCTAGAGCAACTCTGGAAAAGTTATGAACTTCTCTATTAATGTGTAGGTTGAAATGCTGAGGTAGTGTGATGGAGTAGCACAAAACCAAAGGGAGTATCTGCATGGAACTGTGATACTGTTCTCAAACATCTGAACTAGTTCCAGAACTGAAATCAGTAATAAGAGCTTCAGCAAAGTGAGTCTCATGAGAATCACCCCAAATTGAACACTAAACCAACCTATTTCTGCCTTGAGTTTCCTTGACAGGGAATAGAACTGCAGTTATGTAGGTATGCCCAGAGCACCCTAACAGCAGCCTACCAGTAACAGCACAATGAGGTTTCTACTCCAAAACAAATTAGATCGCTCATTCCTTTGCTTAAATAGTTCATTTCTCTTCAGTGCTAAGATATGCTTTGAAACACAGTGGGAGCCCTCCTCTTAGGCACTACTGCTAGGCTAAACAAGCCAAGACCTTTTAGTCTGGTCCCTGCAAGACAGGTTTTCCATTTACTGCTGTAAGCCAGCAGTGTTTCTCTGCTCTTGTTCCATTTTGACTTACCAGAGACAGCAAAATCATGACGGAACAAGTAGCACAAACCGATCCATTCCATTTCTGACTAGTCCTTGTACAAGAAAGGCACAGTTAATTACGCACACTTTTAAAATAGTTATTACCAAACAGCCTCTTGGGCCTAGAAAGCAATGGCTGAAGAGTTTCGCTTCACAAATACTCTCTTGAACATGTTCCAAATCCTTACTTCTTGTAATTCACCTCCTCCTCAGCAATTAAATGAAGTCATATTGACCTTATTCCATCTTAATTATTTTTATTCGACACAATAACACCAAATCACTTTGCTCCATAGTTTCCTGGAACATGAAACAGTTACAGATAACTTAAATGGATTCAGTCTTCAGTGGAGCAGCTGCTTCACAGGTTAAAAGATTTTCATTTTAGGTAGGAAATACTACCAACACTACTTTATTTCAGAACAAAAGCCGGCATTCAAACTATCTCCCAACATAAGAACAGCACTCCTTCCTACGTTGGGAAACACGCACAAAATACGGATGCTTACGGAGGTCCGGGAGCAGAACAGATGGCAGTGGGTGAAATGGGGCTCCAGTCTGCCACAGGGCAGCTGGACACTGCTTGCAACCACTGACACCGTGAAATGGGACACGGGAGGAGACCAAATGGGACTTCGCATGGAACCGCATGGGACTTCGGCCGGCGCTGCTTTCACAGAAGCCACACCTCAGGGCACCGGAGGGATGCTCCGTATGCCCAAGAGGGCTCCGCAGCTCTCCCACCCCCAGGGGTACCCGGAGAAGCAGCGTCCTACAACATCGACCTCTAACCCCCCCACTGCTGCCCCCTCTCCAGCCGAGAAGGCGGACACGGAGCCGCTGAGACCCCCTCGGGCCAGCCCGGCCCAGCCCGGGGCCACTCCCCGCAGCCCCGGGAGGGGCCGGGCCGGGCCGGGCCGCATTCACCCCGGCCCCGCCGCGCCCTCCCCGTGCCGGGCCGCAGCACAGCCGGGGGACAGCGCCCTCACGGCGCTTCCCCGCCCCGCTCCTCACCCAGGTACTCGGGTCCGGGCAGCGAGAGCCTCTCGGGGCTCAGCATCCTCCCGCTCCTCCCGCCGCCGCCGCTCCTTCCCGGCTTCCGCCCGTTTCCAAGGCGCCCGACGCTCCCGGCACCGCTCGGCCGCTCGCCCCGGCTGGGAACACGCCCCTCACGGCACCGTTCCGCGCCCAAAGCCGCCCCCGCCCGCCGCCCCCGGGCGCTGTGTGCGGCCACAGGGGCTGGGGCAGGGCTGGAAGCCCGCGGAGACCTCGGGGGAAAGGGTCTGTGGGAGGAGCGCGGTGACATGGCCCTGGGGAAGGGGCTGTGAGGAGGAGGCGGTGGGCGATGCCGGGGCAGCTGCTCCAAGGCCGAGAGGCACCGCAGAGGTACAAGAGCAGCTCAAGCTGAAGAGCCAAAACGGCAAGAGGAGTGTGAAGTCATTCTGGTTAGATTTCGGTTGGAAATCGGAAGGTGTCTACTGCCAGGGGCTGTTAGGACTATAGCTCTGGGAGAAAGACCTTAATTTGAAGGTGAATTGTAATAAGTTAAAATCGTAGAATCACAGAATATTCTGAGTTGGAAGGGACACGTCAGGGTCATCGAGTCCAACTCCTGGCCCTGCACAGGACACCCCAAGAATCACACCATGTGCCTGAGAGTTGTCCAAAGGCTCTTGAACTCAACTAGGCTTGGTGCTGTGACCACTTCACTGGATTAATGAAGTAATGAAGTTCACTGTGTAGCAACCTTGTCTCAGAGTGCGGGAACTGGAAAGGTGACCAAGGACATCCTTTACAGTTGTGTCCTTCTGTCTAGAATTTTTGCAACCCTTGTGCTCAGGAGAGGGACTTATGGGGAACAACAGGAATTGTCCCTTCTGTACACGCAAGTAAAAATGAGCAGAGAAGTCCTGAGCCACAGGATTCTTTCTTTTTTTGTCTGGAAGCTTGTCTGGGAATGGCCTTTGTCTCAGGGATGTAGGAGAGGCAGAGCTCTTCATGTGGCTGGAAGCAAGACTGCTGGGGTCCTCTTTCCCAGAAGTGGATGGGGCTAAAATTCCCAAATTACTTTGCAGTTTCTACCATCACCATTATAAAAATACCAGCCCAAGATGTAATCCTGGGAGTTAAAAAAAAAAAAAAAGGGGGGGGACTGGGAGTGTTGTCTAAGTTTTTAAAGACAAATGCAAAAGAACAGAAAATAAATTAACCACTTGTACAAGCATATAACCTGCCTTTATTCCACTGGAGGAAAGAGCTGAAGGTGACTATTGGCAACTCAACTTTAATCTATGCTCAAAGAAGCCATGGTTAAAAACGGCAAACAGGATGTTATAACTTAACTATTAATATCCCTCACAAAATTAACTGGACCACTTCTTGCCTTTTGTCCTGTCTTTAAAAGCATATGCCTTACATACACATATTTCAAGGATGGGCAGAGAGAATAATTTAGGGAGCAGACAATGAGGTACTCCAGCATGAAGAATGATTGGAAAAATGTAAGACTGTCTTAAAGAGGCTAATCATATGAAATGATGATATCTAAAATTATTTTTGCTACAATGAAACTCATTCAAAATTCCAATGTGTTCAGTTTTGCAGTTTGTAATAGACTGTAAATTTAAAGATGGGATTTTTTTAATAATAAGTACAATTAGATCATAGAATACGTTGACACAAGATATTTTTGAGGCCAGGAATTCAGCAGATTTTAGAAAGGAAGCAGATATATTCAAGCAGAATGAGAAAACATGGTATTATGTTATTACACATAAAAGCATAGGGAAAAAAAGATCACATCTGTAGGAACACAAAGTATCCTACTTTGTGGTGAAGCCAATTATCTGACTAATGGGGTTTTTTAAAATATTTTTCCTAACATGATGTCTATCCTATAACTGCTCACTTTAGGGTTTCTGGAGCTTGTCAGTGAGGTATCTGGTTCTAGGCCACAGTTGGAGAGGAGAAATGGAATTTGGTGGACTTCTTGTGATCACTAAATGCAACAGCACAATTCCTGCCCTAGTGTCAAGATCTCTCTTTTCACAAGCAGTCATTTGTCAATGTCCAGGCAGTTTCAGTGGTGTTCAAAAGCCAAAGCTAAAAACCTTTTCCATAATGCTGGTCAGCAGAGCTGGTAGGAGCCTTCCATAGATTGTGTTTCTTTTTTGTTGTTTAAACCATTTCTGTAAACCACAATTTATCCCTGATCAGTATCTGGAGCACTGATTTACAAGAGGCCTTTAAAGTCCAGTTTTAAATACTGCATCTAATATCCCTCTGGTTTTTGGTGGTTTTTTTTTATTTGTTACTCTTTGGTCTCTATGGGTTAGACTTTGCTGTTTCCTTCAGACCAGCTAAGGGAAACCTTTTGGACACTGATCCCATTTGTGGTTTTAATAACGATACGTTTCAGCAGTAGTGGCGCCTGACTGTTAACAACTCGAAGAAAACTGTATAAAAACAAGATGTCATTTCTGGAGCCATTTATAGACTTCCCTGTTTACTATTATTTGTCTCTGGGCTTGCCAGGGCCAGGATTAGGTGATATAACAGATCAGCTGCAGCACTCACCTGCTCTCTCACGCTCATGACCTGGAAAAGGAGAAATGCTGCCAGCCTGGCCTTAGGTATTAAGTTTGTTTTCCCATCTTGTTTTTAGAACCCTAACTAGTGCATTTTAATAAATTGAGAAGGCTTTTCTGGGTCACAAGAAACCATCTGCACGATTAACACCTGCCCCCAGAGGGGCACATCTAACAAGGACTTAATGTTCTTTTGGACCCAGCTGGAGGAATGGCAGTGCACAAATGTATTTTTCTCTGTCACAACTCCCTAGTAGATTATCAGTGGTACAGGTCTCACTTTAGGGGAAGCCTTTGGAGCACACTTCTGTCATCCACCCTTACATGTCTTAAATTGCTGGATTTTGTCTATCAGGGACATTTGAGTGGCCAAATCAGACATTCAGTAAGGATCAGTTGGACCACATTGATACACTCTGGGCACACCCTCTTCCAGAGTTAATGTGACCTTGATTTGATTTGGCTTAATTCTCTTTAAAGTGTGGTTTAAGTAGCCTTTCAGAAATCATACTTTAAGTACATTGGGCTAACTTAGTTATGTAAGAGTCCATGTGACCACAAGTTTTAAAATAGTCAGTGGTGTAGTTTAAATTATATAATGAAAGAAAATATCTTTACTAAGTTAAGGTGCATGGACTGAAGAACTCCTTTCTCTGTCAGTTTTATAAGTGTTTCTCAGTAACGTAGCTTAAACTGGATTTCTGTCTTCCTCTAGTCCCACATACTTTGCCCCCACTATGTTAATTGCTTAGCTTACTCTTCACTATTTTTATGTTCATCTTCCTAATTGATATTGTCAATGCTGAATTGAAATATTTTCCTTTTAATAGACAAAGTTCTGCTGAGAAAAAGCTCCTCTTTCAGAGAGAGTATTATATAGAATAATAAACAGGACTAGATATCAAGCAAAAAATTCCAGAGGAAATGCCTAGTTTTAAACAGATTGAGTCATTTTGTCTGGCTTCTATTAATTTTCTTGGAATGAAATGTTTCATTTGCTTAGAATTTTAACAGTTATTACTAAAGCAGTTACAATAAAGCCTAGACATATTAGAGGAAACAAATTTCCTTTTTTTTTTTTCAGGTGAGAGTTGGAAACGCCGTTGCTTTAAACATTACAACTCCAACATACAAAGGCTGTGGGCAGTCTTCAGTACTGTTCCATCTAACTTCTATGAAATCAGTGTAAGATGAATTTTCATTTCACTATGAAATTGTCTCTAGCCTTTCTTGTCCATCCTTTGAGTCTGGTCCTATTTTAGAACAGTTAGCTAAGAGTCTGTTTTGTGCAGAACTCAGCTTTTTTGAGTTTGGTTGTGCTTTGTATTCTTTGAGGCTTCCCCCATATTTTTCAGATAAGCTTTACCTCGTATATAATAATTAATAAAATTGCACGTGTGATAACAAAAAGACACATGAAAACCACATCATACCTGGAGGAGAAAAACATTGACTTAAACAACTGTCAGTCTTTATTGATAATCTCTTATTTTGGGCACCATGGCAGACATAAGTTTTGAGGAAAGATCTGAAGAAATGGAGAACAAGATCTTCATATGCTATTATTTATGTAAATTATTGGAAATCTTGTAAATGAAATTAGGATTCTATTATGTAAGACCTTTTAAAAATCAATGGCACTGAAGATTCAATTATGAGTCAGCTGCAAACTCATAAAAACCTCTCATTAAATTTTTGATTTACAAATAATTTATATGGATTATGATTAAACTCTCTGAATACAAGCACTAAAAATAAGATAATCTTAAATAAAAAGGTCAGTCAGAATCACAATGAAATTATGTGATGAAATTCATATTTTTATATTGTTGATTCCTCAGGAGACATTTACAGAGAAAGATCCAGTACTTCTAGTGCTTAGTCCTATCTGACCTTTCTCAAGCTGAATGAACTGTTTATCATTATTAAATTATTATTATTATTAACTGTTTATACAGCACAATGGTTTTGCCCAACAAGTAAATTATAATTTGCCTCTAATAATGCAGTATTAATACTAGTTTACCTCTTCAGGCAAAACCTCGACAAACAGGACTTATATTGTTGTTTAAGATCAACGGGCATTAGAGAAGTAAGATCTACAAAGTTTGTTACCCTAACATCTGCCACAGGATGAATTCTGGAAACAACTGTGTGTTTTCCAGCTAGTGATAGAACATGGTAACAGCAGCAGCTCTCTTAAGTAGCCAGCATTTGCACCATTACAGAGCTTAAGCATGATACCTATAATTGTACTTGGAAGTCTTAAGTCAAGAATATGCTTAACTGGTAAGATGTTATAAGCGTACAGGAAACTGTGCTGTGAACATTATGCCATCATTGATTTACTAGGTTAGCTGCATTTTAATCTGGATTGCTGAGATTTTATTTTCTCTCTTGAAATGGTAGACAGAAAGGATGTAAGTAGAGATCCGATCTAATTTTGAGATCTGTCTATACTGATGAACTTTATATTCACCTAATGATTTAGGTCTAACCAAGCTCCAAGATCCTTGTATTTTAAATACAAGTTGTTGGCAAAAAAAGCCCTTGAAATATTCTTCTACTCCTCAGTAATAGGAGTACTTTTGAATTCTGGGTGATCCGCTTATGAGAAGAGGGAATAGTATTATGACAGGCTCTATGGCTCATGGAGGCCACATCTTCATTTTAAAATCAGGGGTAGCTGTAAGTTGTATAATAGATTCCTGGCATGTATTAAATGCACTGTCCAAATTCTGATTGATTTTGAGCTTAGTGTTAGCAAGCAAAGTTAGCTTTTTGGTAACAGCAAACTCTTAAAAGACTCTACTTCAGTTTCTGTTCCCATTATCTCACCAGGAAGGAAAGGACAACATCTTTAAAAATACTTAAGTACCAAGTTAGTGACCCTTCTCTGTTGGAATGCTGCCACACTAATGATGCAGACAAGAAAAACAGACATTTCTGGCAGAGTTTGCAGGATCTCTCATGCCAAAAAAAAAAAAAAAAGTTTAAAATGGCTGGTAAAAATAAATATCACTATGAAATTCTGGTATGGGAGGCATTTCTGACAGCCAAGACTTAGGTCATCCTGGGGGGTAACCCAAAAAGGCTTGCAATTTTCATTCTTTATTTCTACTTATCAAATGTTCCTTGCAAACTTAAGCTGCCAGAGTCTGTTATCCATTAGACAAGGTGTTTGTCTGAGAAAATTATAATAAGTAAAGGCTTTGTGTGTGCACAAGAAAGTAAGCAAATCTAAGTGGGAGTGCCTATTGTGTCTGGGGATGAAATCAAGTAGTAACTCTGATGGCTATACTGGCCAGCACTTATGGGAAAGGTACACAATTTTCTGTGTGCAGAACAGAGATTTAGCACATGAAAAATGCTCTGAAAGTATTTGGTCTTACAACATATACATGGAAGTGCAAATGATGGAATCAAGGGAGAAAAAAAACCAAAAGAAAGAGGATATCACAGATTCATTAGAACTGTGGAATTCTTCAAAACAATTACTAGTTCTGTTTGTTAGCTATACAAAAGCTAACTGTCTTTTGGAAGACAGCACTGTGGAGTCCTGCTGCTGTGCAGGAGCTGCAGTCAGAATTTTTTTCAGCGCAAGAACACATCAGTATCCAGGTCATTTACTCCGTAATATAAGAGCACACAGTGAAGAATGTTTTTTTCCTTTCTGCTACACAGTACTCAAGGTGTTTTCAAGAGTGAGATCTTTGTGGATTCACTAGAAGTGAAGACAGAGACCAAAGATGATATGATGGTTGGAGTACTTAGGAAGAGAAGTTGAGGAGGATGGGAGATGGAAAGGGTAGTATGCAAATAACTTAACAGAGAAAGAAGATAAGCCATGTGAGACTGAAGCAGTAAATGAAGATTATGGCAATGGAAAATCTTTGAAGTAGAAAATTAAGACCTAATTAAGTTTTATCTGAGGAATGTTTTTAAATTTCTCTTTGGATTTGTTAACTTTATCATTCTAGTTTCTATAGCACAGCAAAATAGATCAACCATTCTGCATTTCAATCTGATAATAGCTTGTTAGGTAGTAAAAATACATCCTTAAGGTTCTAACTCTGTATGTTAAACTTTAGGCCATGTTAGTGAAGGAAGGGTTGTTACTTGAATGCATAAAGTTTAGATGTGGGTCACAGTTTCTCTCCAGTTCTGTGACTAGAGCCCATTTCTGACATTTACTAAGTGTACTCAGTGTGCTTTAAGTTATATGAAACAGAAACAACAGAAACCTGTGGCCTCTGCAACAAGGTTTTCCCCGAACATTAAAAGCATTGGTTTTAATGCTAAAGTCTCTGACAGAGTTTCCAGCAACTCTGCTGATCTAGGATGAAGCCTAAATGAAAATGCAGCACACAGACCCTTAAACTCTTAGAATGTTATTATTATGTTAATGCGTTAAGTATCCTAAAATCCCGAAATTGCAATGATATGGACACAAGTATATGTGACTAGGAGGGAGGTTGGATGTGTGTGCATATGCATGGGTGACTCATGTGGAGGGGGTGTGCAACTCTGGATCTTGCTCCCACCTGTTCCTTTATTCAGGTCTCGCCTAGTGCTGGTAAGGAGCAATTAATTTGTTCCCTCATTCACATTTATCAAGAGCGACTATGACAGAGGGAGAGGTGTTAAGAGATATCTCTGATTCAGGCACCTGATAGGAAAGCACATGGTTGACATCTTATCAGAAAGACTCAAGGGTTGTATCTTGTGTGTGCTGGTGGTACTTGCCAAAACTGTCATGCCAGTGAAGTATTGGAAGTGAATCATCTTCAAGAAAGAAAACTATCTGTGTGTCTACATTTTTACAACTATAGTGGCAGAGCTTCTGCAAACAAGGAAAGTTTGCGAGCTGAGGGAAAGGTATGTTTATGCCTTTCACATCTGTTCTCACAACTACTTGCTTCTTTTACAGGCCAAATTAATGTATTCTAGGCTTTCAAGAAAGGAAAACTCGACCCATCAGAGATGTTCCACATACCAAGACATAAGGTCACCTTTCTTTCTGATTGCGTGATTGATTTTTACCACAAACTTCTTATCTGAGTACAGGGACTATTGATAGCAAATTGCATTAATAATTGGAAGTCAAAGAAAGACACAAGTCTCCAGTTCTTTAGAAAATGCATCTCTGTGGGGTCAAAAATTAATTTAGGAGACACAACTTGCTACTTATCCATTTGAATGTGTTTGGAGAATAAAGGTTGTTAAGCTTCCGTCTTCAAACTGAATTTTTCTACTTCTGGCTTTTAAAAGAATGTTTTCCTTTTAAGCTCTTCCTCTTTTCTTTTTTTCTGTGCCAGAGTCAAGGTATGAAGCTGTGCTGTTCCTAAGGCTAGCCCATGGGCTACTTTTGCAATGCAGACATTGTGCAAGGCCTGGATAATTGCCATTTCACTGCAGGGAGGAGTCTCATCAGTAATAAAAGGTGGTGTATTTGCATTATTTTTACATAGAGGATGTTAGGGAATAGGCAAAAGAAGGAGCAGAACCAGATTTCAAGAGACACAGGAATAGCTACTATCTCAAAGAAAACATGAAGAAAGGTTTGGTTTGTTCTTTGGGGTTTTTTTCCTATTTTGAGAGTTAATTTCCTTAGGGGGTTGTTTCTTTTTTTTTTCCTTTTTCCCCCTGGAGTGGAAAATTGAATGGCCTGGCAGGTTGGTTTCAGTCCCACCTTCCAGACATGCACAAAAAACAGGTGGGGTTAGGTGAACCTGTACTTTGATCGTTACTTTACAAAGGACCTTTTGCACGATTCTTTGTATCTCAGCTTCTGAATGTAGTCATCTAATGTAATCTCCAGTTTTACTGTTCTGTGCTGCAAAGCAGAATTAATGGTGGTCCATGAGGTGATCATAAATTTTCCCAAAACAAATGCCCAACTGGAATGCTTAGAAAGCAGCAGTTAAATGAAATGTGAAGAAAATTAAGTAACACATAAGTTCTGACTTGCTAACATGAGTTTTATTTTGTTGTAAATGAAAACAATTGTGGTAACACTGCAGAAGATGGCAAATGAGTTACTGTTTTCTTAAGAATAAATAAGCAGTAACTTGAGAAACACTGTAGGGGACAATGGTGACAATATTTGAATGTTTACGACATCTCTGAGCATATGTGGGTATACAGTAGTAGCGCTGCTACTTAGAAAACTTTGGGAAAGACAACAAGGGAAAAAGTGATAACATAAAATATATGTTGATGTTAACATTTCATTTAATGTATGTAACACAGAGACCATAATTTACAAACTAGGTCATCAGCTTCAAAAGCTGTAGGACCCTCCACTCTTTGGAAAATCAAACCGTTTCTTTACAGGTCCAACAGTGAAGTTGCAGACCCAACTGTCTTACTGCATCTTCCTCCATATGGGTAAGATCCTGACTTTTAACTTACCTGGTATTCCAAGCTACCGCCTCTTTAGTTCACTGGTGATATGGCAGAGGGAACAGATGTGGGTAACGTGCCAGTGGAATAATTACAGAAATTAAAAGGGCCACTGGAAAATCTCATAGTCAGAGACGACGTAACCTGTGATTATATTTTAAACTTAGAGCACTGTTGGGAACAATTTACTATTTTCCTGGCTTTTCTGTTTATTTAGTGGAGCTTACTGGTAATGCAGAATTTGATCAATCAGAGTGCAGAGTTTGTAATTATGTTTGTAGTTAGAATTTTCTGAATTATATCCATTGTGGAACTTAGGTTTGGGAAGAGTCCCAAAAGATCTCCTAGTCTAGCCTGCACTGCATCAAGACTAAATATATCAAGGCTAGTGCCAGCATGCTTATCAAACTTTGTTCTTAAAAACATCCAGTGGAAGAGATTCCACAGTCCTCCTAGGCAGTCTGCTTCACTGCTGAAAAATCCTTAGCTGGAATGCTGATCAGCAAAATCTTTTGAGCTTTTCTTGCTGCAAATCAAGTTGATTCTTTCCTGTCTTTCCACTCGAGCCATAGAGGATAGCTGATCGATGTCTCTGTAATGAGCTTGCATGTGTTGGAAAGATGCACCTCGCTTGAAGCTTTTGTTTTCTTGACTAGGCATACCTAATTCTTTCAGCTTTTTCTCCGAGGGTTTGATTCATAAACTTTTTGTTCTTATTATTTTCTTGCATTTCTTTCAGCTGTGTTGATGTTTCTAAGGTGTTAAGCCAGGACCAGACACAGTATGCCACTCGGGGCTTCAGTACCATGAGGATTTAAGACACCAAACAAATTGTCCGGTATATGACACACCTGTTAATGTGCTCCAGAATTAAACATATTTCTGGCAGTGGTACTGCACTATTGGTTTATATTATTGGTTATCCATGCAACCCTAAGGTCTGATTTTGCTGTATTTCTCTCTAGTCCAGAATTCAACACAGTTTATTCATGTTTCATTCTTTTCCCAAGGATAAAATATTTTTCAGTACTGTTTTTTCCCTTGCTTGTTTTTGGACAACCTGTTCAATTCATCAATAGGATTTGGGGTGTTTGATCTCATCCTTCCTAATGTTTGCATCCTTTTGCTATTGTTTTGAGGTTATCAGTTGTTGTAGCACAGATTTTATAATCATAATAATATTTCATCTAAGTTGTGAGTGAACACAGTAGACAAAACTGAGCACAGGATATATCCCGAAATGCATCTTTCTGATGTGCCTCTGCATTTTGATGAGTTGTGACTAATGACCACCGTGGTTTTCTTCTATCAGATGTTTGCACACCTTCCCCTAGTTGAATTTAAAATGTCATTCTATGAAAGTGTCTTGTGAGATGGTGCCAAAAGCTGCACAAGATGTATCATGTCTGTTGCCTTCTGTTTACTCGGTGAGCTTCATATTACTTAAAAAAGGGAACTTCATTTAGCACAAATGCATTTTGCCCATTTTTCATGTGTGTTTTTCATTCTATTAAATGAATTCCTTCTATCTCAAGTATATAAAAGACAGTTATCCAAACCTTTCTGAATACAACAATTCAGCTACCCGTTCATTCTCTTCTAGGAAACTTGGGGTGTGGAGAAGCATCTTCGCAAGGAACAGCTAATTTGAATGCTTTAAAAATACCATGATATTTTTATAAGACTGCGACCATTTTTTCTTTTTTCTTTCTTTCTTTAAACCTCTTATTAAGATCTTTGTGGTTTTAAAATAGATAATGTATATTTTCCCTAATAATCCTACCTCATTGTGGTTCCTTTCTTTTTCCTTTTTCCAATGACACCAAGTCCTTGGTTGTCTTTTTCCTGACACAGGGTTGCTAATTAAAATCACACTGAAAATAATGCAAACTTTTAGTATTATTTCAAGGCAGTTCTTTTCTGTCATTGGATTGGTTTATTTCTCTAATGTCTCCTTTTTTGGGGGGGGAGAATTATGTCCCAAAATGTTTATTAGGATATTAATCTTCTTCCTGTTCCATTTATAATGATTGGTGGGGTTTTTTTTTGCTTAGGCATGTTGTAATGTAAATGAACTGTTAATTATATTTTAATTACTTCTTTCCTGTCTGTTTTACAATAGCTGTGTTATATGTCACTTACCAGTGATCTATAAATTATTACAGGTTACTTCATAATGTTCCTCCCTCATACGTGTGGGTAAAAGCAAGTACTTACCTCGTGCATGGGTTGAAGTGCATTCTGATAGTTCTTCTTAAAGATACTTGGCCAGAGAGAGGCAGGATCTAAACATATGGTTGAATTTTACCAGCATTATTTAGTGACCCTTCTACTTTTACTATGATTATCCATTTTACACTGCGTAAACCTACAATTATTTCTCAAAGATCCTGCATGGATCAATCACAGTATTGTATCAACACATAGGTAATTGAGAGGTTTATAATATAAATTTTCATCTGTTCAACTAAAACCTATTTAGGAGGTTATTATGAAAGACAATACTTTGTGCTTCTCTAACAATTCGCTAGGGGATTTCAAAATTATTAGTAAGAGAGAGATATAATTTAAGGAAGTTGAGCTTAGAGAGGAAAGTGATTTGTCAAAATACAGAGCAAGATGCAGAGGACTGGTAAACACACCTAAACAAACACAAGCGGGTAAAACCATTTGTTCCCTGAGAAGACCTGAAGAGCTAACCAGTGAATTTATTTGCGTTTAGGACAATATTTTTTCAAGAGGCTTTTGTTTTAAACACAGGAAAATACTAATCTCAACAGTTAGAAGACTATTCCATTACCTAAGTATGTAATTATTAGGAAGTTCTAGGCCCTGTGTCTGTGCTTTATCACGTTCAGTACTTCATAATCCAAACTTCTTGCAAGCTTCTGTGAGCCTGAAGTTAGAAGGGTTCCTCTGATTTATACTACCTGATGATCTAGCCTTGGTAGAGAATATAAACTTAAATGCCTTGTGTTTTAGGGAGATGCAGTAAGGGTTTTGCATGCTAGACAGTCAACCAAGCCCTAGTCAGTGTGAGGTTATGGTTTCTCTCTCTTAACTTTTTTCAATAATTTTAAACTCTTGTATCTTGGAGTTCATTCCTTTACAATAATTGCATATATTTTCCTAGCCTCAGTCTGTCACTGCTTCCAAGCCAGTGTTAGAACAGAGAGGTTTTTTAATCTCTCAATCTCAGTCAGTCCCTCTTGACTACTTTTATTTGTTATTACTCTTCTGCAACTTTGCACATTTTGCCTACCAAATACATAGAATTCAATGCCTTAGTCTACGTGCTATTGTACTCTTGCTATGTGAAGTGGATCTATTCCTATCTTGATGAAGTGATTCTGCAAATAAAGCAAAAAGTCTACATTTTTAAAATTTCAGTGGCTATGTAATGTAGATTTCTACACGATTTGCTGCTTACTGTTTCTTACGGTATTCCTGCTCTTGGGAGTTCTCCTCAGTGAAGCTCTCTGTGTTGGATTATTTTTTCTTTACATTGAGCACAGTTTGTCAAGACTCAGTGCCTGTTTTAATTTTACATTGACATTTTTAATAATACCTCTTGTCTTCACCATTTTACACTTAATTAATAGGAGTGGCAGAATTCTCTCAATCACATGCGGTGCTGTTTAGTTACTCTTGTGATTGTTTCAAGGATGGGGATTAATTGCAGTTTCCCCTGGATTTGTCGCTGTGAAGCATTTAAATAAGACCATTCCTATCCATTGGCTCTTTGGTCTCAATCTGATAAAATTCCCATCTTCCCCTGTGGTCCATGGTTTGGACTATCTGACTCAGCTTTCCGTTCAAGTTAATATTTTGAAATCAACTGAGATTAATTATTTAACAATAGTTTCTTACATTGTCAATTCTACGTATTAAAATGGCAAATCATGCCACAGAGGATCATAAAACTGGCTTTAAGGGTGATGTCCAGTGAAAGCCTGTCTGCTTTTTAATGCAGCACAGAGCAGAGGGCACATAAGCCAATTGTCCGAGTGTTAATTTCTACTCCCTACAGGAAACGATCTTAGCTTTTTTTTTTTAGGGCATCCGAAATTCATACATAATCAGCTGTCTTCGGACACTGCGGCTATAAGGAAAAGACCAAATAGCAGAATGCTTGTCATGAACGGAGGGAAAAATCATACGTTTTTCTTCGGTAGCAATGCTGGGCAAAGGGCTCGTGAATGTTTCCCTTTCGAAGGGTGTTTGGCAAACAGGGATGGGACAGGGAGAAGGGCTCTGTGATTTGTCTTGCGTACAGATACCTGGCGCGAGCTGGGAAGCGGTGGCAACGCGCGGGGACCGGAGGATACCGGGCACCTCTGCGGCGGGCAGCCGAGAGCCCGGAGCGATGCTCCTGGGCGGCGCTGCGGAAAGTGGGACAGGGAGAGCCGGCACCGACAGTCTCGAGCACCAGGGCCGCTTTAGGAAGGGCTTCCCCGCCCGCTGGGCGAGCCCAGGGGTCTCTCCGCAGTTGCCGGCGGCAGCTCCAGCGGGTGGCGAAGGGAGGTGTGTGCCTCGCCGCAGAGCCCCAGCCCCGGGACCGCCTTTGCCGCGCCGAAAGTTTGCGAAGTGTCTCGGCGCTGGGGGGAGCGGGGCGGGGGCCGCCCCGGCGGGGCTCCTCCTCCGGGGCCGGGCCTCGGCCGGGCGGAGCGGGGAGCGAGCCGCTGGCCCCGGTGTTGCCGCAGCTGCGGAGGGAGCGAGGGGTGGTCGTGCCGGGTGCTCCGCGCAGGAGGAGCTCGCGTCGCCGCTGCGGGCGGCCCGGGCGCGGGGCCGGGGCGCTGCCACCATGAGGCGGCGCGGCGGGGGTTGTCTCCTGCCCGCGCCTCCGCAGCTCCTGCTGGTGCTGCTGGGAGCGCTGCTTCGCTCCAGAGGTAAGCGGCTGCCGCGGCACCCTCTGCCCCGCGGCAGCGCGGGGGGCCCAGCTGCCGTCCCGGGCTCGGCGGCGGGGAGCCCTGCCCGGCCGGGGAGCCCTGCCCGGCCGCGCCGCTCACCTGCCCGTTCGCCGGGCGGGGAGCCCTGCCCTGCCCTGCCCTGCCCCGCCGCCGCGCTTTGTCCGCGCCCCGTCCCGCGCCCGGACGCGGCGCTCTGGCTTTGCCCGTGCCCCGGCGCGGCGGGCCGGAGCCGGCGGGGTCCCCCGGCAGGCCAGAGCGCGGGTCCCGGAGCGGCGCTGCCCGGGCCGGCGGACTCTCTCGCCAGCCGGAGCCCGCAGAGCCCACGCGGCCGCTGCCCCCCGCGGAAGTTTGGCGGCGGGCGCGGGCTTTGTTCCCGCGGTGCGAGCGGCGGGCCGGGCCGGGGCGGGCGCGCAGGTTGCCTCGGAGGCTGCCGTGCCCGGCGTGTCGGGACAGCCGCCGCTCCGGAGTAGGAATGCAGCCGCGCACCCGCCGCGACGGGCCCCTTAAAGGTACAGCCCGGCTCCGCCGTGGCGCCCCGGGCTACCTGCCTCGCCTCGACGGGGACTGGGAGTCCTCCCGCAGCGCCCTGGCAGAGCGGGGCTCGGGCAGGAGCGGTACCAAAAGCAGTGGCGAGGGGAGAGCTTCGCTGCGCTTTTAGCGAGCCGGGAGGTAGTTCCATGAAGTCTCGCCCATGGAAACTTTATCTTTGTGGTTGCTCCATCAACTGAAAAGCATCTGCTTCGTGCTGTACGGTGGAGCTTTATTTTACAAGTGCGCCCAGTGGAGAAGAAAACATCTAAACGGTTCACGAAGTTGTTTATAAGAAGTTAGAAGGCTTTTGGGGGAGGGGTGTGGAGAGGAGATACGTACCTCATTTCTCTCCCTTCACTCCTTTGGCAGCTGCTGTATAATTTCACCCATCCGTTTTCTCCTGTGCTACTCTGAAATTACAGGAAGCATTTGCAGTAGTGCTGCTGACCTCCATCATTCTACAAGTATTGCCCCTGGGGCACAATCATAGAGAGTTTGGGTTTCAAGTAATATTACTTCGCTTCTAACAAGAAACCTAATTGCAGGCAGCTTTGAAGAATGTGCTCAGCCAGCTTGGAAAGACTGACTAGAGAGGGCCATAGCTCTGTGTATCAGGAAGTGCTTTTTAGAAGCCAGAAGTAGTCTTAAGTTCCCAAATGCCACAAAGATACTTAACTGCCATCTAGGAGTGAGAAGGATCTAAACCGTAGATCTTAGTTTAGGTACAGATCTGGATGTGTTTTATTTTGGCTGTTACCCAGGTGCTCCTAGTTAATGTGTCTGGGCTGTTAACAGCCGTGTGGGGGATGTCTGATTGTAAAATGCAGGTTTGCTAGTAGGTGGTTGTGCCTTGATGTCTCTAGGATGCTTTTTTATGGCAGTCTCTCTCTCTTTCAAGTAGTTTTCCCATCAGTGCACTTTCATGTATCCTCTTGTCACATAAATGGAAGTTTATGATTGGATGTGCTAACTACTTCCAGAAGTAAATATCCTCTTTCCTCCACAGAAAGATATGTTTTGCAATAAGGACATGATTCCTGAGCAATCTTTCTCCTGTCTGGAGCAAGAAAAAACATGAGGAGGTGTCAGGATGGAGGTGGCAGACAAAATGCCAAAATTTGTGATGGGTTGGTGTTCCTTTCCTTAGCTAGAAATTTTTCAACATTGTCCTTTAGAAGTACCTCCAGGGATAATGTACAGCTTAACTGTCATAAAGCATCCGTAGCCACAGAACTCATGATGCCAAACAGGTAAACTGTGAGAAGGACCTGTACTCTGCCTCAGTACAGAAGTGAGTAAAGCGTACGAGTCTGCAAGATTGACCTTTGACTCTCACATAGTGGATAGTGGCAGTTAAACCTGGAGAAGTCTGTGCCAAAAAAAAACCACCCCAAAATCATCAAAAGAGGTCTGCAAGTATCCTGAGCTCTTGGAAGAGTGCGTTACAGGCAAAAATGGTTATACGTAGAGAATTTAATGCTGATGGCATGCACTGCTGGTGGATGGTGGGAAGAAGGACCTCATGCTGAGATGGCCTGTGTTAGTATAACTACAGGATGTCACAGAACTTGTCTGGGTAATGTGTTTGCTGTTCTGGCTTCTGGAGCTCTGCGAGCAAAATAAACTGTTAATATCAGAACTTCACTTCCCAAACACAAGCCTGAAAGCAATACCTTTGTAGAAGTGCAGTTTGCAGTGGGAATCACAATCTCAGTTATGTGTACTTGGCATTGCTGTTGGTTCTTCCACTCTCAACCAAGTGCAAAACACCCATTTTCCTATTATCAACTTGGAGGTGATAATGTTCCACTTCCCGAGTGTGCTGAGAGTGCCAGGTTGGTTGATACTTACAGATCTTGTCATCATCCTGAATTATCTTGATTGTTTCCTTTTTTTTCAAAGTGCTGATAGCACTGAGTAACATCCTTACACTTCTAAAATGAAGATGCTGCAGAATGCTGACACATGGTGGGTTTTTTTTGTTTTGTTTTATTTTGGTGGGGTTTTGTTTTTGTTGTATTTTTTACTAAAACACGGTGGAAAAACATACAGCATAAATATTCCAGTATGAAGTTAATAGTGTATATAAGCAATTTTTTTTAATATTCTGTTTCCCAAAGCTTTCAGTTGTGTGCTTTAACACTGTTTTGTGCAATAGTGAGTCCCTTCTTGTATCATGGGAGTGTGGGTGTATGCAGAAAGAAAATTAATAGGTTCTTAGTTACATAAAGTGCTTGCATTTCCAGCCTGTCTTGTGGACCTTGAAGAGGCATATTCTGTTCCTATGGGCCACAAAATGGGATTTTAGAAAACTTGGAGCTTTTTCTCTACATTGTGTCCATTGAAGTTACAGAAGAAAAAGTGATTGGATATAAACATTATCCAGTTGTCTGTAGTCCAAACCAGAAGGCAGTTATTTGCTGTATGTGTACTAGAAAAAGAAATTAAAGTGATTTGTATTTTGTTTTTATTCCTAAAAACCCGTAGTTCTCCAGACTGGTGAAATTAACATTAAAAAATAGTTATAACATTAATTCTATGAGAATGATCTGTAGTCTGATAGTGCTCTTGAATCTTCCTGCACTCTTGTGAAATAGGCAAATATTATCCTTGTTCTGTAAATGTGGGAAGTGAAGTAGAAATTGTCTTGCCCAAGGCCAACTCCATTTGCTGTAGAATGCAACTTACCATTGAACACAATAGAATATATGCTTCATAACACTTATAAAAGCTGATAAAGAGATATTATCTTAAAAACCAGTCAAGGTTTTAAAAATAGGTTTGTAAAGTAAGCACGTCTTACACATTCATTGTATTCCTCCGCTGCCTGTGACTTGTGGCTATTTCTCTTTTTAATAATGATAATTCTGTTTCTCTTGCTGATGATCAAAGATTCATAAAACCACAGAAACTTTACTGACCCTCTGTTGGAAAGGGTGAATTGATAAGTAATATGTCGTTAAAAGAAATATACAGAAGTGGATATGCAATTTCTCTAGTCCTCTGTTATTTCCAGCTTAGCTATTTGTAAAGTTACCTTGGAGGGGTTTGCATAATAAGATGATATATATATATATATGCACACTTAAACTGACCATCTTTTAAGATGTCTGGCTTTATCTGATAAAACATCCAGAGCTGGAGCTCTGGCATACAACAAACCCCTTCCTTTAATTGGCATACTGTATTTAGTGGCTGGCTGTGTTTCACACAAGTGGCAGAAAACACTAATTGTAATTTTCCTTTATGAATCTGATGTCCTTGATGGCTGGGTTCTTGCTTTTGTGTCTCTAGTGCCAGTGGTTCTTTGCCATGGCTGTTTTGTTAGGCATTGCTCTTTTATGGGATTGTTTTATCTCTACTGGATGAAGACTGGGCACTGTAATGCTTCTTGAATATCTTCTTTCTTATATCTGTATTCCCTCTAGATTTTACTTTCCCTCTACTAAAGGTAGTAACTGTGTGGATTCAGGGGGTTGTGATTGTGTAGGCTTGTGGTTTATTCATGCTGTATATCTGGTCACTCTGGGTCTGTTACCTGTGGGTATTTGACTGCCCTCTTGTTGTGTGTGAATTCGTGTTCAGGTTTTTCAGCTTTCCTGACATGTTTTTTTGCCTCTGTTAAGCAGAACTGTCTGTTAAATGCTGAAGCATTCCAGCCTGTGTATTTAGTGGAGGCACTCTTAAGCTGCAGTCAGTGTTTCTGTGAGGAGTAGATCTCCTTGGCTGCTGTGAGCCTAGATGAAAGGAGAACTCACTATGTGAGGACAGGAAAATAAGTTTTCATAAAGACTGTATTAACATCAAATAGAGCTGATATTAGTTGACTTTTGCATTGCTAAATTGTGGATGACTGAAAGTCCTCGTATCAGGGAACCGTGTTTGTTATTTAAAATAGAAGAAAAAGAAAAAAGGGGATTGAGTTGTGAGCCTGATTCTGATGGTATGAGATACATGCTTATAGCAAAATGCTTCATATTAGTACACCTGTGGGTTGTGAAAAGTAGTAACAGAAGCCTTATCTGTCATGATGTTCTTAGGTGATTAGGTTCTTCTGGTATTAGCCACCAGTCAGCAAGTCACACACCATTAAGATTAACGGACAGTGATGCACATGTGTATTCAATGCTTGTACTGCCAACTGCGGTTTTGTCCAGAAGTGTATGACCAAAGACAGTGCAGACTCTTGTTTCTCAAACTGTTGTATGTTGATAGCAACTTTCTGGTGTTGCAATACTCAGAAGTAAAAAGCACCAGATTTTTTCCCCTGGAAGGGTTACTGTAGGATTCATTTCCCTGTACTATAGTGATGAGGTTGTGTAAAGAACTGTTGTCCAGCAAAGCTTCCAGTAGAGAACATACTTGCTGAAAACAGACCCCTATATTCTGAACCGTCAAGGTGAAGTTTTACTCTTGGAGATAAATTTACCAGCAGTGAGACGTTATCATGACTCCAGGCAGGAGAGACCCCTCTCCTGGCTACCAGCATAGTGACTTCCTCCGCATGCCCTAGCAGGGCATAGTCTTCTGTGTCCCTTTGTTACTGCCTGACAGCCCCTCCCAGCTGCTGGAGCTTTCTATTTCTATTGCATAGCAGCAGTTCTTTAATCAGAAATCTTGTTAGTATTCAAGGATAATTGATCCGACTCTCTGGTAGGGGGTGGGGACCCAGCCTTGCATCCTTCTCCTATTGCCACCCCCAGTTTGACCCCTGTTGTCTCTTTGTTTTCTCCTGTTAAGTTTGTGCCAGTGATGTGTGTGTGTGCTGTTTTTCCAAGCAGCCTGAAGTTGGCTGTAACCAAGAGCAGCAGTTAAATAGAGCCCGATTTCCCCGCTTCCTGGCGTTTAGTTGTTCGGCTCCATTTTCTGGTCTTCTGTGTTTTTGATTTGCAGAGAAGGAACTTACTTGGTGCCCCCAGGCATCTCTTAAACCCATTAGAACAAACTCCATTATTTCACTGTACTTAGAAATCCTCCTCCTTTAGTCCCAGCATCCATCAAAATAATGTATCCTCTGTAGGCCCTCTGGAAAATGTTTAATAGGATCTTTTCAAACTCAAGGAGAGTTCCAGTTGGGAAGGGGGAGGGGAGAAGGCTAATGGAAGATCTGACTGTGACTTGCAGTAAGCCTGAACTTGGCCTGTGTCAGCTTTCCCTTCACCTCCATGGTGAGGGAAAGCTGAACAGAGCGGATCCAACACTAGGATCAAAGCTGGAAACAAAAGGCTTTGGGAGAAAAATTTCCCGTCTGGCCAAGAGGCAGCCACACAAAAGTGGTGCATAATTTATCACTCAAGGTTTATTTCTGCTGTGCTCCTTCTGGAGAGAGAAGGAAAAAAGAAGTGACTCTCCTGCTGTTTTGAAGTGGATAAGTGATGGTTTTGTAGACTTGAGGCAGGAAGGGGCTAGAGATACCATGGAAAAACTTTTTCAGTGCATTCTGTACCCAGTTCCTCTCTTCTCAGACATGGTCAGACATTTCTGTTGAGGGGAAGCCTATGCTTGCATTTAGAAGTTTCAAAGAGTGAGGACTTTTAACTTCTCTGGTCGTTTCCAAGTCACAGGGTATGGAGTGGTGCTGCTTTTTGCAAAATCAAGTTCTTTGACTTTGCTTAAGGATTGGTTTAAGTGCTGTGGCTCTGTGTTACGTGGAGAAGAGGCTACATTTGCCCCAAAAGGTTTATAGTCTAGATTGGACATCTGACATCTGATAAGAATCAGGGATGTGATAATTCTACTGGAATAGATAAAGTCAATATTAAAATGGCATAACTTTCTAATGAAATTTCCTGTATCTTTGGTTTATGGGAAAAGCTTCTAAAGTTTTTAATTCCAGTCACTTCTTAGAACAAAGACAGAGAGGGATTTTGGGTAGGAGTTGGTGTGAAAGGCCACTGAAAGCTGATAACTGTGTAAGTAAGGATGAGGAAGCAGATGCAAGAGTAGTGTAAGCCATGAGAAGAAGGTATATGGGAGTACAGGTATTAACAGAAGCAAAGATAGGCATTTTGGAAATGAGAGCCAAGGACTTGAGCTGGCAAAGGAACAGAAGAGTCGTGTAAGGAAATCCAAGGGGAGTAATTATATGGGATCTGACGGCAGAAGTAGTTGTTAATTAGGTAGCATAAAAGATGGAAATTTTGAAAGTGAAGATGAGAACTGAGCAGAATTTCCCTGCTGAGGCAGGGAAACACTTAACTTGTTAGGGATCCACAGTAGAGTCCCTGACCTGATGGGGTGATTTTATGAAGTATCAGGAACTTAGCAATGAGGGCAGAGGTAGAAGAGGGAGACTGATGTTAGCATAACATTTGAGTTGGTGAGCCCACGAGATAGAGGTGATGATGGAGCTATATGCAGTTGCAGAATGGGACCTGTCAGCCTTGGGAGCACTTACAGCCAGAAGGATTTCTGAGTGGGATGTCCAGGAAGGTATTTTGGAGGACAGTACGATCTGAAAAAGTGTATAAAATGGGAGGGCAGAACTGAAGAGAGAAGCTGGGAGGTTGGAGATGATTGCCTGGATAAAGGCATAAAGTGAGAATAGATTACTTTGAGTTTGGGTAAGGAGTTTGGATACAGAAGCCTTAAGTTTGGTGGCAAAAAATGGTACCTTTCCTGGAGAAGGAGCCTACTTCGCTTCCTTGTCTCCATTAAGAATCACTACGTGAAACAGTGAGTCTCTAGTGCGAACTGTTAAAATACAAACACGTGATATTTTCGGCCTCCTGCTCTGAAAGGCTCATAAGAAGCATTGTGTGACTATGCAGGTTTAGAGAGAAATACACACTCTGCTCCTTTAGCCTGAATCTCCAGCTCTGTCAGTTCATTTGACTTGGTGACAGCTGGTAGTGTCTGGGACAGGTTCTTGCTTAAGGTGCAGCCATTCACTGTATCAGAACTGTCTCATGGGATCTAGGATTAGAATAAAATAAGGACACACCTTCTTTTTTTTTCTTGCTGCTCCCACCCAATTTTAGTTCTGAATTTCCATAACTGCTGAATAGTCAAATCCTTTCTTTGCAACTGTGAGGGCAGGGGAAAAAAAAAAAAGGGAAGTCTCAGGGTTGTAATTTCCTGCTTCTTTTCCAAGCTTCTGAGGATGAACCAGGAGGTGGGATAATTCTCTGAATTAAAATTGCATTTGTGAAGAGGAAGTCAGCTTTACTGATGTCCTTTCCTTGTTATTTAGACTTTGCCACTTCTTCAAGCTTGACAAATTGAAGTGAGGTTTTTGAGGCCTCGGAGGTTGTGTTCTTCTCACTGATTTTTGAAGCCTGATACTCTTGAAAAGTCTGAGTTTCTTATGGCTGGAGGACATACCACTAATTTGTGCTGCCTTTATAAAAGGGCCTTGATCAGTATAGTAACTATTAGCATGAGGAAAAACATAATGAGTCCATCTGTGAGAGAAAACTGGAGAATTTGTGGCACGGGAAAGGGGAGGTAGATTGGAGGCTGCCATTCTGGAGGCTTTAATATCCAAGAAGCA
This sequence comes from Pseudotriccus pelzelni, assembly GCA_035584735.1. Taxonomy (NCBI): domain Eukaryota; kingdom Metazoa; phylum Chordata; class Aves; order Passeriformes; family Tyrannidae; genus Pseudotriccus; species Pseudotriccus pelzelni. The sequence goes on from JAWMRA010000161.1 coordinate 24,068,408, forward strand.
GGAGAGAATAGTCATTGGTAACTAGGACTGCTAGTGGGCTATCTGCATTTTTGTCATGGATCTCAAGTAGAAGTATTCAGTGTCTAAATCTTAGAAAGCATGATGTGGGACTAGGTGGGAGACTAAGTCAAGTCTCTTGAAAAGAGCAGTAGTCATTGCCCTGCAGACAGAACTAAATTTAATACAAGGAAAGAGCAGGTTGAGCTGAGAGCTGTATGCATGCAGAGTTGAAGTGGTGAAAGGATTTTTCTTGAGCACTGACTTGGAAAGAGGGAAGGACTGATTTGTCTGGTTGGTGTGGTTATGGCCCTTTGCTATCTTAAGGAAGGCTGCCTCTGGATCTGACTTCTTCCCTGATCCCATGAACGGCAGCTGCAAGAGGGTATTGACTCATGAATAGCTGATTCCTGCATGGTTATCTCCCCCACAAGGGTGGTAACCTCATATGTTCCAGTTTGAACTGTCACTGCTCGTGAATCAGTACTGTCTGTAGGCATTAATTTGTTACATTTTTGAGTGCAAGGAAGAATTCAGACCTGCAGTCAGCATTACCTTAAACAACAGAAGACCTTTAGGCTTTTTGGGCATTAGTTGTTTGTTTAGGGGTTTTTTGTTATTTGTTTTTGTGGTTTTTTTTTTTCCAGACACAAGATTTTTTTATCTGTGAAGCAGGTGGATCACCTGCCTGGGCCTCGACTCCCCTAGAAGGGCAGCTTTGTCATCTTTGTTACTTTTGTTGAGTAATTTCTGTGCTACCAGTACTCAAGCAAGAACAATGATGGTGATCCCTGACTCCTGCAGCCTTCCACTACAAACTTCCTTGGCCTGAAGCAGCTTATTCACTAACAGGAGAAGCCTGTTGTTTCTCTGAGGTTTCTCTTGTTTGTGACTTGCTTTCTGTGAACTGGAAGATGAGGAGTTGAAATCTTCTGTTGCTCTTAGTGCAAAGTCCAGACTAGAACAAAATAAGCCAATTACTTAGGTTAAGTTTTCCAGTCAGTTTTGGTACTTCCTTTCTTGCCTTGTTATGGTTAGTTCTTCACCCACAAGTCCTCAGAAGTCTGGGAACAAACTTTTAAGATGGAAAGGAATGTCCAGAAAAAAAAAAAGGGTTAATTCCTGTGATATTTTTAGTAACTTTTTCTTGGTTGGTTGTGCTGGAGAAGGAAACTTGATAATGCTGGAGGAATAAGAGGAACTCAGATGATTATTTTTTGAGCAATTTTTGTGCTGCAGGTGCTTTAGAACAGACTGGCAAGGAGGAGAGGTGGCAGACACTCGCCTACTTTAAATACTTGGCAAAACCCCCTGTTTTGCTTAATCAGGTCCACGAGGTGAAATCTAACACAGTTACAATATAGAATTAATGGTAGATACAGGGCAAATTAAACCTATACACAATCCATCAGTTTTAAGATAAAAATAAACAGTACTCAGACAGAAGCCTTCGAGCAAGGAAGGGAGTGAGGCGGAGATGACATCTTTGGTATGTACATCTTGACTTACCCGCTCAGGCGAAACAGCCTCTGAGCTCAGGCTTCCGATTAAGTGACTGGGACAGCTGCCAAAACACCTACATTTGCTAGCTATTATACAGCAGTGCATTGGTCCTGCAGGTTAATTTGGGAAAGGCATGGAGTGTTATCTGGGTTTGTTTGGGGCTTTTTTTTGAGCAATGTAATAGCAACGTGCTTTGCATGCTGTATGTCAAGATCTTAGATGCAGTGGCAATGCTAAAACTGCCTAATGAGGTGTTGTGAGGAAAGAGGGCCGTCAGAGTTGTACCACAGAAGACCAGGTATGCCTAGGGAGCCAGCTTTTTTGACCTTGCGGGCTGCATACCAAAGTCTTTAAGGTATGTGCTTTATGGCTCCGTGCCCTTTTGAGACAAGCAGAAGGGGAATGGCGCAGAGGAGGGAAATGACAGTGACTCCATAAGGAGAATATGATCTGTTGCAGGATGGGACTGAGCTAAGGTGGGAAGGCAGCACTGACTGTCTACAGCCCCGCACTAATCAGCCTCGGGGACCCTTTCATTCTTGAGTCTCTGTGTGGCTGTGCTGGCTATGTAGTGTTCCTAGCAAAGGAAGACAATGTTTCAACTACTCAAACCATCAGAACTGAATACAATGGTAAGATTGTCCTCCTATTCTAATCAAGAACAAATTAAATATTTGATTCCCATAAGAATGAACTCCAGAGCTCTGTATGTTCTTCCGTTGTAACTAGAGGGAAGTTGTCTTTTTCATTTTCAGATGTGCAAAGACGTGATATTATTAAACCTAGGAAATCTGTATAATGATTGCTACAGAGTAGAACTGGGAGGATTTCTGTTGCTGATCTTAGCAGCACCAAAACCAAGTCTTTTTAAGCAATCTCGGCCAAAGCAGCAAAAGTTGTCTCCACTAAAAAGTACTAGAGAATCATAGACTGAAACCAAATGAAAACACTGTCCATTCATATGAAAACATTGTTTCTGGGGTTTGACGCTCTTTTTGAGGCTAAGGAAGCAAATAACTTAACCCAAAATTCACCTGAGAAACTATTCAGAAACTAAACCAGAATGCTAGTTTCTGTAACAAAAAAAGCCAAACAAACAAACAAACAAAAACAACCCAAAAAAAACTCTGAACCTGCTAAGCCAACTAGGCTGCCACAAGTTATTGCTCAAAGTTATTATGCTGGCACATAGTACCAATGAAATGTGCAAAATCAAGTCAGCCTCTGACCAAATACTGAACTGGCATGTGCAACTTGGCTTACAAGTTGGATACGGGGGAATACCATAAATCAAGCAGTAAATGTCTGGGAATGAGAAGTAAAAAGAGAGACTGAGAAGAAAATCCTTTAATCCTGTGAGTAAAATATAAAGTATAATAGAGCAAGGAAACACTTATCTTACTAGAAATAACATGTTATTTCTTGGAACATTTTCATTTCTATCTTTGGACTCCATGCCATACATCCCTCTGTTTAAAACCTCTGGAGGCAGGCACTTCATATGTTGAATCCACTTCTGGGAGAAACTCAAGTGTGCTGTCTTTTACATGTGGGTAACACTTGCAGAGCTTGTTTTGCCAATAAAAGTGTCTTTGAATTGACTGTAGTGGGATGTGGTGTGAGTTCTGATGTAACATGAGGATCTTTGTAAGTGCAGATTTTGATAACTCCTCTCTAAAATCTCTAGCAATTTTGTTTTCTTGTTGCTCCTGTGAATTGGCTCCTTTCTTTCTGTGGTCCGTTGTTGTATAGATGATGTTTGAAAATGAAATGCCTTCCATCTGGTTAAGAAATCTCATTTATCCTTGGAGGCCTGAATGGCTGTCTTGCTAGTAAAAAATAAACAATGTTCCAACTGTCCCTAATTATCACCCACTTGCCTTCCTGCAGATCCATGTCTCCTGCATGGACACTAGAAGAGATGACTTATGAACCAGTTTTCTTATGCTCTGTTCCTTCCCCTCTCTCAGTTTAGTCCTCTTCTTCTGTTTAAACTTTGTAAATTATACACACTGCTTAGAATGATTAAACAATGGGCTGGGTAGAGATGTGGCTTGGCTGGGACACAGTTAGTTGTTTCAGGTGGCATTAGGAATGTAACTCCCAAGGATTTACAAGGGCATATTACTGAGTAGGGTTTAGTATGATCTCACTTTATGGGAGACGTTGTTTTCAAAATACAGTTTTCGGGTAATGTAAAGCCCATGTTTTGGAATATCAGAATTGGAAAAGTTTTTGTTCCTGCTGCCTTTTCCTTTCAGAGATTTCAGTAAAATTGATATCTCTGAGAGAAATTTTTTTGGTGGGGATGCTAGGATGTTGTCACTGCTGAGGATTGTTTTCCTCTGCCCGCGGTGCATGTGGCTTGGCCTCTAGCTGTTAGGCTTGCTTGGCCCAGGGGTGTGGTTTCTTGTTATGCCTAGTCTAGTGCAACTGTGGGTTGCCCCACAAGAGCGGTCTCACCCCCTTGTCCCTGTGATAGGTCTGTGTGGATGTCTGCTGGATGAATCAGTTCAGCTTGTTGATCTGATCACAGAACTGGTCTACAAAATGGTGAAACCACAGGTTGTGTGGTATTGGCAAGCTGGAGTGAATTGCTCTTCAGTGAGCTCATCAGTATAGACCTGATGGAAGGATGGAGGGAGGCAAGACCAACCAATTTTTTGGCACTGTCTTGCTGCTTCTTTGTTTTGCCTTAACAGTAGTTTGGAAAGATTTTCCCTAGAAACAAGGAAAGATGAAGATTCAAGTTCAAGATTCAATTTCTGTGGCTTATATAAGCATAGGTCTCTTTATTGTATTGTGCTTATATGACCGTCTTAGTGCTGGACGAGTGTCCAAGGGTGGTGAAAGATCAACTTGCAGATACTGCAATTGATGCAGTGCATTAATTGGTGATGCCTTTTGTGGTGGAAGCTTCTATTCATTAAGGTTGGAAGCAAAGACCCACTCTCTTGTTTTAGTTGGTGTACCACAGACTTACACTGTGAGTTGTTGCCAGAGAAATGGTCAATCTAAATACAAAGGGCTTTATCCCCGTGTTAGTGCCTTGACTTTTCTTCTTTATTCTTGCCTTTTAAATGACTGATGTCTAGTAGAGGGTTGCTTTTTGACCCTTTTTTGGCGGAATCTGGATCAGAGTTTTGCTTGCTCTCCCCACCACTCTTTGCTGATGCAGTATGATATTGTGATTTGACAAGCCTGGCCTGGGCATGCACACAAAAGGAGGCACAATCCCACTCTCCTTCCGAGTTGATGCAGAAATGGCAGTGCTGATGCTAAGTGTCTGGTTAGTCAAAGGAAGACAGAGCTAGCTGTGGGAAAACATAAGCTGCCTGAACGGCCACTCCTGTTCTCCCTGAATGAATATGTGGCAGGCTGAAGGGAAAGATTTACATAGGCTGAATCTTACACATGATTTGTCAATTGGTTCACATAAAGATTCACTCTGATGGAAATCAGAGCTTCATGATGTTACGTGCAGCATGTCTGTACAATAAGGACAACCCCTACTCTGAAGAATTAATAATTTCTACATGTAATAAATTGACAGATGTATCAAGTAATGAGAACAAAAACCCACAGTGAAATACTGATTAACAAAGTAAACAGAGGCTCCACTTATGCTTTGCCTTTTAGTCTGTGTGTTGATGCTTCTTGTCCCGTCTTCTCCATCCCTGAAATATGTTTCTGTTGAAGCTGCTTTCTCTGTTCTTTTTCCCTCCTCTGATACACTGCATGCAACATTATCACAATTAGACACACTTGTTGTGTCCGTGGTCTGGTACTAGTAGAGCGAAAATTCTTCTCAGATGTAATGTCGTCCTAAGAGGATTTAGTTGCTCTTTTTGTTCTAAACAGTGCATGTTCCTGTTGTCTGCCAGCATATTCAATAAATGGTTGGCATTAATCTAATGAGGGGCATCATATCTAAACCAAACTTGCAAAGATCTGTTCTGCCTCTATGGCTCTTCCACCCTTTCCCCTGTCCTGACTGTAACAGGTCTTAGGATGGATCACAAATTAACCATGTAATAACGAAGGTCAAGAAATTTGAGAACAGAAGCATAACTTGGACTTGGTTAGGAATCCAAGTGTTAAACCCTGGATTCCTGACTTGGGATAGTTTAGCTGTGGCAAGCTTTAAATAGTAATTATTGAATGTTCCTTTCTGCTGCTTCATAGCAGCAAGCTAGATTGCTGGGTAGAAATCTGTAAATACATAATTGGCTCCAGTGGCTGTATTTACCCAATAGCCTAAGTGTTTTTCCCCATAACCTTTGGAGATCAGCTGTACAGAACTTAACTTGGGAGTGTCGTCATCTTTGCAAGCTGTGACATAAAGATTATCTGTGGTTGTAGGGCCATGATTAGGTCTTTTCTTTTATCTTTTTTTTTTCTTCTCTAGGGATAGTTGGCAACTTTACTTTGGAATCTACGGACTTTTTTCTTATGAGGGTGAAGAACTGTACCATGGTGACTGGTTGCTTAAGAGCTGTTTTTTTTCTGCACAATGAAGTCAGTGGCTTTTTCCCAGATTAGAATGTTACGTTTTTTTAAACATTTATTGTACTGAAGTATAAAATGATGTAATTCACTGTGTTTATTCCTTTTCATAAGAATTTTCAGCAGAGTAGCATGCCTATCCTACTTCTAAATGTATGAACACTTGATAAACAGACTGTAAGAAGAAAATAACTCGTGAGCCACTGTAGTAAATACATCTGTAGGGCCTTAAACAGGAAATGACCCCAACTGTTTCTGTCAGTTTGGCTCTGAGGCTGCTGTTCTGAAAGCAGTGAAGCAAAAGAAGGAATCAAACTGGGCTGAGTGAGGAGGAGTTGGAATATCGTTCAGGTTTGCATCTTTTTGAAGCTTATCACTCATTGGACCACCTTTGCTCATCTGTTATTTACCAAAGCTGTTCCAGCTTATGGGGGTCATGGGACTGGGAGTAGGGGAAGGAGGGCTAGGAGCTCTTCAGGGTAGCATTACTGATGAGTATAAAACCACAGTCTTGAAGCTTCTTTCCTGTTTTGAGCAAATATCAGTGTTTCTGGAGGACCTGAGAGTTGTGTTATCACTTAAATATAGTCAAATCAAGACTGGTTCCTGTCCTTTGCTTATTGTGCGCAGAAGGTTTGTTTAGGAAGGATATCTGGCAAAGAAATCAAGAAACTAGACTATAGCATGAAGGGCAGAAGATTATAATTTCCCCATGGAAAGCAGTTGTGGTCTTCTGAGGACTTGATACCTAAATCATCTTGTATGTATTTCAGTTTGCCAAGTGTTTGTGCAGTTATAAGGAGGGACGTGGGAACGATTTCCAGAATGCTGTTGCTATTTGTAATTCCACATTGATAGCATATAATAAAAAATGGAGGGAGAGTAATGAAACTTGAAGCATACTTCTCAGGATCTGGACTTAATGGACTACATTCGACCTCAGAATAAAGGACCAGGAAATGGGAAATCTAACTAGGCTCAACCTCTGAAGATGAGATGAATGCCACCATGACCATAATGGTGTGTAGCTTAGTGGTGTACTGTGACTTCAGTTGATCTGATCTTAGCTCAAGCAAGGTTTGTTGGCTGAAGGTCCCAATGTACCAGATGATCTTACTTAGGGAGTGATCCATAGGAATAAATGTTATCTTCTTACAGTGTTTGGGAACGGCAGTGTAAGGTACCAGAAAAATTTAGCAAATTTAGTCAAGATACAAACTGCACATTAAGGCCTTTTCCCCACCACAGAAAAATTACTTTTTCTTACTGAAAAAAGTAATTTTACTTTTTTACAACCATTGAAAAGGATTACTATATAGCAGTTAGAAGTGGAAAGAGAGAAAAAAAGTCTGTGTCCAACTGAAAAAAACTCGCTGAAAAGAAACTCGCAGTTCCAGTCATTTTAGGTAGCATTTATAGCACTGATGGGCTTGGGTCGTTCTTTGATCAAAGGAAGCACTCTATATTTGGGTGAATAATATCACGTCTTGCAATGCCCACAAATTGCCTGAAAAGCTTGATTCAACTTGATTTGTCTCTCGTACCCTTTGGGTAGTCCCAAAGTACAGTGGAATAACAGAAGGAAAATTGCTGTTGAGTCATCGCGGTAAATGCATCTGTAAGACAGGAGACACCACACTGTCTATTCATGGTTTTTGGCCATGAGATCATGGTTCTAGCAAAAGGCAGTATGCCTGCATGTAGGAGACAGAAGAGTTTAAAAAGGTTTTCCAGTGTCAAAAATTCTTTTTCCAGGGCTGAATGATATGTCTGCTTAAATGTTTTCTGAGCTTTGTGAGGAATCTGTCTTTTATTTAAATATGCACTTCAGATCCTGGAACTTGGTCCAGGAAGTAATACCAGAAGCAGTTCTTAATAATATTGTTAATAGAGACTCTTCTCATGAGAAAAATCTGCAGGCCTGTTCAACCTGCATTTGTAGGGTAGCAACGGTTATTTCATTATGTGTGCTTATCTTCTCACTCAAAAAAAGCTAGTCTCAGAGAATGAAACTTTCATGAAAACAGGCAGCACAGTAAAGGGAAAGGGCTACAGAAGCGACTTGGCTGTGGGTAAAGTTTCCTCATGGGTTTGCATTTTGTTAGACATGAAAGAATCCCCTCCCTCCATTTGGCAACAGATGCACTAAAGTTGACTGTTAGAGATGAATCCATCTGAAACTGGCTTTGTTAATCCTGTTTCTCATGTAGCTACTGGGATTATTCAGGTGTGCAAGTTGGAGTGTTGCTGGACATAAGCCTATTTCCAGGTTCCAAAGTAGTGGCAAATGTCCAAGTGCTTAGTTCTTCAAGCTCAGGAGATGTTTATTTCTCTCTCATTAGCAAGCAGAGGTCTTGAATGGGCTTTAACTGGGTTGCACTTTAGGACTGTTCAAAAGCTTTGGTTGGTTTAGGATGTGGCTGCTTGGTTGCAGAGTGATATTTCTGACAAGAAGCATGTTAAACCTGTGTTTTGAGCTAACTGGTTCCTGGCTATTTCCCAAATATGAATGAGGTTTGGGGTGGGGTGGTTGTTTTGGGTTTTTTTGGTGGTGGTTTTTTGTGAGGTTTTTTATGTTTAAACTAGTGAAGTTTTGGGACTGGATTTTATCTCTTAAGGTCCTGATATTGTGCTCATCCACAGCTTAAGGGTCCAAGAAGGCTGTGTTCTCTTTTATAGCAAGAAATTTTAACTAGAATATCTCAAATAATTGCTACTCCTAGTGATCCACTCTGTGCCTTTGAGTGGCTGATTGTGAGGTAAAGTATTGCTGAATGTCACAGTTTACAGCTTGGCAAATTCCATTTCTTTTAGCATGCTGGATTATAAACTGGTGCTTTAGGAGCTGCACACAACTGTCCTGAGGTAACGTATTGCCAGATAAGATCCTCTGGATTGCTGGGTCTAGTCTGATTGAACTGGAAGGAAGCTGCAGGCGTGACTCTCCTTTTCCCTCTGGAGACATGTGTTTCTTGCTCTTCAGGCCGTGTTACAAGGCCTGTGTGCTCAGCCTGGCCAGGGCAGAAGCTAGCTGAGGGCTTTTTCAGAGGGCAGGGAAAGGAAGGAAAGGTGTCCTATTCACTCTTAAACATCCTCAGAGTCTTGGAGCACAAGAGAGACATTTTATAACGCAAGTTGAACCAGTTCTGATGGTCTTTCCTAACTAGTTACATCAGAAAGGCCAGGGATCATTACTTCCTTTGCTGATTTTTTTTCTTTCAGCCTTCTTCCCCCTCCACCTTTTGTCTTGCTTTCAGTTTACCCATCTGCATCTGGTCTTGCCCAGGCAGCTGCTACTCTATTTGTATGTTCCCTGGGGGAGCTCCGGTGCTCCTTTAAGATCTCCTGTTGCTTTGGGAATTCACCTTTTAGCCATGGTGCTTCATTAGCCTCACTCATTTATTTAGGACTGTGAGAAAAGATTTCCCCTCCCAAAAAGCAGAAGAACGAGTTTCCAGCAGCATGTGCTTGAGAGAAGAGTGTCTCAATGTAAATAGAGCAGGTTTAAAAGCTATTGGCAAAGGAGCGGCTGGAGAGTTTTTGAGGGAATACTGTTTGACCGAGTTGGCGCTGTGAGGCCCTTTGGAGGCTGAGGCTAAAGAAATCCCCCGTGCTCTTTCTCACCCGGGGAAGGCTTGCCCACTGATGAATGACCGTGCTGCCCCTGTGCACTGTTGCCTCTCGTCCCCTGCCTCGGTCTCAGCACGGTTGCTCCTTTTTGTTTCTGCTCGTTAGAGAAAAAGAACCATTTGGGGGTTTTCGACCATTGGGTTCTACGTTTCCTCATTTGCCGTCCCTCTCCCCTGCCAGGCGTTGTGGGAGAGTCGTCCCCTCTGCAGGCGATGGTGGGAACGACCCCGGCCTCACTTATCATCACTGACAAATCAATGGCAGCCTTCAGAAAACTGGCCCCCAGGATCCCCGCTCGGCCCAGCTCTGGAGCAGTGGGAGGCTTCCCTGGTGGATAAAGAACTCCTTGCAGCTCTGACTTGTTGCCTTAAATCTAACTGAAGAACCTTTTCAGTCTCTTCATCGGTGGCCCCCTCCCCTCAAGATCTGCCTCGGGGAAGGTGGTGGCTAGTGGAAGGGGGGCACATGGGGAGGTGGGGGGAGATAAGAGTGGGGGAGCATTGGGGTTTGTAACACTTTTTTCTGTTTCCCTTTCACAATAGCCTGGCTAGTGCATGCAGAGCTGGGCTCACAAAGCCTCCCTGAAGTGCCTGGAGTCCTGCAGGGCTGCTCACAGTGAAAGTTTGCTGTGTGTATTCCTACCAACAATACAGCTGGGCCCAGCAACAGACTCCAGCTTTGGGCAAATATTTCTACAGCTTTTCCTTAATCGCTTTTGGGGGGGAGGGTGAGATGGGTTTGAGAGGTAGGAGGGGGAAAGAAATTTTGTATATGCAATGGAGACAAAAATAGATATGGGTGGAGGGATTTATCTCTGGCTTCTGCAGTCCAGGCTTCTAAAAGGAACCTTTGTCAGCATTCAACATCCACGCTAAAGCTGTAGAATGTTTGGGGGAGCATCAGTGTTGAATCTGAAGGAGAAGGGAGATTAAGGCACACAACACATAGTGGTTTCAGCTCAGCCAATCTCCTTTTTTTTGTTTTTCTTTAAGAAGGAAACATAGCTTACAAGTCCCTTCTGTGTAGTTTCATCCAAAGTGTTGGTGTAGACTGAAAATACAGCTTTTTCTTGTGCTAAGTATCTCTAGCTTAATTCTGCTTAACCATTCTGTAGGGTTTTATGCTTGATTTCCTGTTCCCTCTATTACCTCTGTATTATCTCTCAGTTTCTAGTTGATTTGATCTGGGTCCCAGCTCCAGACGTGGAAGAAATCAGAGGAGCGATGTGTCTTTAAAGCAAACTATTTCCACTTCACTGTCTGACAGGTTTTGGCCTTGAATGTTCCTTAAGCCCATTACTATGGTCCTGGGATAGACCTGTAAACTCCTTTCTCTGTGCTTGTTCTGTCTCCTGTTTCTAAAGCGGCAGTGGAGATGACCTATACAGGATGAAGCTGCTTGATTGTGTCACAAAGAGATCATGCGAACCCCGTTCTCTGTAACATTATGAGAAAAAATTAAGCAGGCCACCTCCTTTAAATATTCCTATCCATCTCTGCAGTGCTGGCAACAAACTTGGCGTGCCCACAGTTTGGAGTTAAATTCTTACATTACTTAAGCTGTGTTGCATGTGTATTAAATGTTGTCTTAGACCTGATGTTCTTTTTACAGTAGGCGTGATATCGGAAACATAATCCTTGTTCCAGATGTATTATGTCAGAAATTAAATTTGAGCTGGAGATGCCTACCTGTGTCAGTATTCTTCCAGAGCCGGGAGTACTTTTGCTCTAAGGTCATAGTTGCACAGATTTTTTCACACTGAACACATACAAAGCTGCACACATGGAGACCGAACTTCCTGAACTCTTGGCCAGGGCCATATGCAGGATGAGCAAGACTACTGTGCAATGGTAAAGCTTGGAGTAAAGTTCTTAGTATGGATATAACCAATGCTTTTAAATAAAGGATATCCTTGCCTTTCATTTGGAGATGGGCATAGAATATGAAACCTTCTTTGTAGGAGGAAATTACTAATGGGCCACATATAGATCTGAGTAAAAACGATATAGAATATCCATACCCTCACTAGCATCTGGTGACTGCCCCTTTGTTTTATATTATTTATGATATAGTATTTGTAGAAGCATTCTATCCTTACAGCATCACAACTGCTAGTGAGGCAAGGTTTCTAGGAAAAGAGAACAACGTTGATTAGACCAGCTAATGTGGCTGGAAAAACAAACAAGCTTTTGGGAGCAGTTTGTCCTGAGAACTAAAATAGAAGCCTAAGTCTTTAAGTGCAAGTTGAGAACAGTTGCTTTGAGTTCAGGTTGACTGTGTTAGTGAATTAGAAATTCCAAAGAAAGTCCCAATACCTCTGGAGCAGAAGGGGCATGATGTGTAGGAAAGGAGTGGTGTCACTGGGGCCAAGCCTACTGCAATCTTTGCCTGATTTTTCTCTCTCAGTTGATAAAAGTTTCACCAATTTGTAACTTTCCAGGCTGATATTTGAGCGGGAGAGAGAAGAGTTTCTGCTTAAAACTGCCTGTGAAACTTTAGTTTGGAATATAATGACAGAGAGAAAATGCTTCCCCTCTCCATATTTAAAATCTTGCCATAGTACAGAAAAGTTTGAGAATGTTTTTTAAGCCTTGCATGCTCCAGGAATTAAAAAAACCCCCACAAACAAAACAGAAGAGCCTTAAGGATTCTTTGGTTTCTCTGAAATTCACACATGAATGGTGGAGTTGTAAATACTTTTCAAATATTCAAATGTTTCTAACATTTTCAAAAATTTCAATCAGTGCTTGTATGTGCAGAGTAGGAGTTGAAAAATCTGTCAGCTCTCTGTGACAGACGTTGGCTGGCCAGTGGCAGGCTTGAGTTGAACAGGAGCTCTGCTCCAATGGTTCCCCTAAGCGAAGGGCTGCACAGGAACTGTGGCCTTCGGAGAGGCTGCCCTGAGGGCTGAGTGCTTCTTTGCTGGCCTACATGGCCGTGAGGAGGAGGAGGAGGAGAAGGCATTAGGCTATTTCTGTGCATACAAAGCAGTGTTACAGATTGTGTTGCAATGCAAGAAATAGTATGGAGAGCTATGTCATCCCGCAAGGGATGCACACAAAAACAGTGCAGCTGTGTGATGTCAAAAACTGAATAATACAACCTATCTGCGTGTTCAAATTATTCCAGGTAATTTTAAGGGGTTAACTTTTTGGTAGCTAGGTGATTCAGATGGAAAAGAGCTGTTCTTTTGCCATCAGCTTGCACCTGGCTTAAACTTGTATATGTGTACTCAGTGGGAATAGAGAGAAAGGTGACTGTGCATGCACCTGATTTGGATCAAGTTGGAATTTATGGGCGTTTTTCAGGAGAATAAAAAAAAAAAGAAGAGAAAAGTTTAGGAGGAAGGAGTAGCAGAAGATAAATGGATTATAGAAGCAGGGAAGCTTGTTAAGAGGAAGAACGAATAAGGGAGTGTGGGCAGGTAGAAGGAAGGTTCTGTGAAGTGGGTGTGAGATGGGACACTCTGCCTTGTGCTCTCTTTTCCTACATCTAGCTCCTACATCCAACCTGTACCTCTTACTCCCAAGTCCCACTTTTCTGTAGCTGCTCACCCACAAAGGAAATTGTGTCTTCCATGTTGTTTTCCATTGCCTGTCCTTTTTCTTAAAAAAGGGGACTTGCAATTTTGAGAGGCCTGAGGCTGACCTGTTTGGCACAGTGTTGTATTTCTGTATCAGCTGTGTTACTCCCCTTTTCTTCCATTTTGTTTTATGGGCATCCAACATTTGTGCAAGTTATACTTTGGCATTTCAAGTTGGATACCTAAAAACAAAGGTTTCTGGCTTGGGACTCTGGCTGTCAGAGGTCTAGAAAATAAAGCTGACAAAACCACTTAGAGCAGTAAGATATCAAGGTGAATCTGTGTTTATGGGCTGCTCGACTATTATGGTGCTGAATACCATATAATTCTACCTTCAGTTCAGGAGTTTATGCTGCAAATAAAGTGGGGTTTGTGTGGTGTCATGAAGTGCAAAAACGGTCTGTTAAAAGCTGAGCAGGTGAATTTAGTTCTGGGTTTTCAGTAAAGCTTTTTTTTTTTTACTTGCTTATAATGGATTTTAAATGTCCTGTGTAATCAATAACAGCCAGATTAGTTCTGAAGCATACTGTCTAAGATACTATCTTTGCCAGACTGCTGCTCAGTCCTGAATACCAGGAAGCAACCCTTTTAAATTCATACTTGTGAAACTAAATTTACTAAACTCTTCCAGGACCTGGTCCCTCATTTCCCTTCAATGGAGAGAAAGCTGGTATTGGGGTTCGTGGTGTGTCTCTTAGCATGGGATTTGCTGCTACCTCTTTGGTTCATTTGTTCCTCATGGACCTCAGTGTTGTCTAATTTTTTATGCTACACATTTCCTGCTCTGTTGGGCAATATATGTGTGTATGTATAAACACATATACTGTAATTTTTTTTTTTTTCTTGGAGTTTGTCCTGTGTCAATTTTCTTCTGTTTTTTCTCCTTCAGGAGGAGGAGGTCTAAGTCTCTCCTAACACTGTGCTTGCAGCCTCTTTCAGCCTCTTTTGACCCATTCCCTGGTGAATGAGAAAACTGAGTAAGGGCCACAGGTCTGCACGTGAAAAACACGGGGAACATGAGTTGAGATCCATGTTAATTCCCCCCCCCCCCACGCCTTCCTCGAAAGTACCTCTCTGTAATTACAGTTCCAACATCCTCCAGAAGAAAAGGGCCCTGTATCCCCTACAGCCCCCTTGGCAAATTTGATGCTCCTTCCCCCAGGGAAGCCAGGCGTGGAGTGGAGCAGGTCAGCTGGGGCTTGAGAACGCTCCCCTTCGGTGTCTTCATTGCTGAAGGGGGGTGGGGGCTGTTCCTCTTCCCAACCCCCTTCTTGCCCCTTCCCTCAAATCTCCCAAGTAAATACAGTTTTATTTTATTATATTGCTGCTGATCTGCTGTTGTTTTTCATACAAAAAGGGTGGAAGGGGCAAGAAGGAACGAAAGAGTCTGGCGACAGGAAGAGATGAATTGCTGAAGAATGACACTGGCAGGGACTATTGTTCATTTTAACGCTGGTGCAGGAGCAGAGAGAAACGTTCACACGCCATTCTTGGGCATCCTGCTGGGCAGACTAGGAAAGGGGCATTCCAGCTGGTCGTGAGATTTGGCTGGACAGATTGAATTGGGCTGAATAGAATGCTCGCCGTTTTTTATTATTATTATTTTTTTCTTATAAAGAAACCCACTGATTAATTGCAATGGAACCCGATTAAAGGGAGAGTCTGAAACCCACACAGACATTACAGACATAAAGCTGTCAGCCTACTGGTGTGTGATGACTGGGCCTTTAACCCTTTATAAGGCTAATGCGGGAGGGGGATGCTCACCAGAGTCAACATTGCTCAGTCTGTGTGTATGTGTTTGTGTGACAGAGGACTTCCGTCGTTTGGGGAAGGAGTTGCGTGCACAGCAGGAGACCTGTAAACAGGCTGTATCTCACGAAAGACAAGGGACTGAAGAATGAAAATAAGATTTAGGGTTATTTTGCTCAGGAGGAGGTTGTATGGGGGTTTGCTCAAATGTTGCTACTTATATTTTAATAGTTTTGCAGAACTAAGCAGCCCTTGTCCATGTATGTCTCTCCTTCTGTGCAATTCTGAATGTGGCAGTAAGAAAAATCTGTGAAGAGATATGTAAAGTTCCACAGACTGCTTGGGAAATGTTGCAAAAGAACTTGGTAGAAACGTGAAGGACGTAAAAACTAGGTAAGTTTATAAAAGAATGCTGAAATTGTGTGAGAACAAAGCTGTAGTTGACCTGAATTTGGGGACTGATGGGGAGGTTGAAAGTGGATGGGCAGCTTGGACATATGTTGCCTCAGCAGTGATGGGATGGAATTTCAGGATGCTTAGAGACCCATTTCTAGAATTGAAAACTCATTTTTATTATATATTTAATTCCAAATGTGTTGAAAAAGAAGTCCATGTTGTGATACTTCTGGTTTTCTTTAACCCCTTTTTTTACTCAGCTGATTTAGTATCTGGACATGGTTGAATGCCCTCTGCTCATTCTTCTGCTGCTTTAATACCCTGTTTATAGCTTGCTTCTGTTGAGAAGCACAGATGATTTATTCAAACAGACTCTTCAAGCTTTGAAAGGGGTCTGTGTGTTGCAGTGCGAGGAGATTGGTAGGGGGGGCAAACCCTCTTGCCCCCTAGCAATGTTCAGCTTCAAGTGTGGCACAGTAAAAGATGGCACATAAGATCTCTAATGAGTATGCTCTCCAGTAGTTTTATCTTTTTCTACAGCACCCCGTGCACATGTGTGCCCACTGGCTCGGAAATGTTTCCGTAGAGAGGTGGAAAGAGTGGAGATACAGTTGGAGCAAACAAAGGCCCTTTGTGGGCTCTGGGAAGATGACAGAAGGATTGCTTTTTGCTCTCTGAAGCTCCTTATTCCTTCCAATTCATTGAATGATTTAGGTTGGAAAAGACATTTAAGATCATAGAGTCTAGCTGTTAACCAAGTACTGCCAAGTCCACCACTAAACCATGTCAATAAGTGCCATGTCTGTGTGTCATTTAAATACCTATGGGAATGGTGGCTCTACCCTTTCCCTGGGCAGCCTGTTCCAATGCTTGACAACCCTTTTGGTGAAGAAATTTTCCCTAATGTATCTAAACTAAGCCTCCCCAAGCATAACCTGAGGCTTTTTCCTCTTACTGTATATCACTTCTTACTTAGGAGAAGAGGCTGACCTCCATCTTGCTATAAACTCTTTTCAGGGAAGTGTAAAGATCTCCCCTGAGCCTCCTTTACTCCAGCTAAACAGCTCCTCCTCCTATGACTTGTGCTCCAGATCCTTCGCCAGCTTCATTGCCCTTCTCTGAACATGCTCCAGCACCTCAGTGTCCTTTTTGAAGTGAGGGGCCCAAAACTGGACACAGGATTCAAGGTGCGGCCTTGCCAGAGCCGTGTACAGGGGAATGATCACTGTGGCTCTGATTCTGCTGGCCGCACTATTTCTGACACAAGCCAGGATGCCATTGGCCTTCCCGGCCACCTGGGCACACTGCTGGCTCCCGTTCAGCCGCTGTCGACCAGCACCCCCAGGTTCTCATCCACAGGCAGCTTTCCAGCCACTCCTCCCCCAGCCTGTAGCGATGCCTGGGATTGCTGTGACCCAAGGGCAGGATTTGGCATTTTGCCTTGTTGAACCTCATACAGTTGTCCTCAGCCCGTTGATCCAGCCTGTCCAAGTCACCCTACAGAGCCTTCCTACTCTCCAGCAGATCAG